>CAWUFW010002985.1:0-1200000 GCA_963921515.1 Calotriton arnoldi | reverse complement strand
GTGGTGGTGCTGAGTGGTGGTGCTGAGTAATGCTGTGGTGGTGCTGAGTGGTGCTGTGGTGGTGCTAAGTGCTGCTGTGGAGATGCTGTGGTGATGCTGAGTGGAGGTGTGGTGGTGCTGAGTGGTGTGGTGGTGCTGAGTGATGATGGGGTGGTGCTGTCGTGGTGCTGAGTGATGCTGTGGAGATGCTGAGTGATGCTGTGGAGATGCTGAGTGGTGCTGAGTGATGGTGTGGTGTTGCTGAGTGATGGTGTGGTGTTGCTGAGTGATGGTGTGGTGGTGGTGCGGAGTGGTGCTGTGGTGGTGCTGTGGTGGTGCAGAGTGGTGCTGTGGTGGTGCAGAGTGGTGCTGTGGTGGTGCAGAGTGGTGCTGTGGTGGTGCGGAGTGGTGCTTACTGATGCTGTGGTGCTTACTGATGCTGTGGTGCTGAGTGATGCTGTGGTGCTGAGTGATGCTGTGGTGCTGAGTGGTGCTGTGGTGGTGCTGAGTGATGCTGTGGTGTTGCTGAGTGATGCTGTGGTGTTGCTGAGTGATGCTGTGGTGTTGCTGAGTGATGCTGTTTTGGTGCTGAGTGATGCTGTGGTGATGCAGAGTGATGCTGTGGTGGTGCTGAGTGATGCTGAGTGATGCTGTGGTGGTGCTGTGTGATGCTGGGGTGGTGCTGTGGTGGTGCTGAGTGATGCTGTGGAGATGCTGAGTGATGCTGTGGAGATGCTGAGTGATGCTGTGGAGATGCTGAGTGATGCTGTGGAGATGCTGAGTGATGCTGTGGAGATGCTGAGTGATGCTGAGTGATGCTGTGGAGATGCTGAGTGGTGGTGCTGAGTGATGCAGTGGTGGTGTTGAGTGACGCTGTGGTGGTGCCGAGTGACGCTGTGGTGGTGCTGTGGTGGTGCTGTGGTGGTGCTGTGGTGGTGCTGTGGTGGTGCTGAGTGGTGCTGTCGTGGTGCTGAGTGATGCTGTGGTGGTGCTGAGTGATGCTGTGGTGGTGCTGAGTGATGCTGTGGAGGTGCTGAGTGATGCTGTGGAGGTGCTGAGTGATGCTGTGGTGGTGCTGAGTGATGCTGGGGTGGTGCTGTGGTGGTGCTGAGTGATGGTGTGGTGGTGCTGAGTGATGGTGTGGTGGTGCTGAGTGGTGGTGTGGTGGTGCTGTGCTGGTGCTGAGTAAAAGCTGGGGTGGTGCTGTGGTGGTGCTGAGTGATGGTGTGGTGGTGCTGAGTGATGGTGTGGTGGTGCTGAGTGATGGTGTGGTGGTGCTGAGTGGTGGTGTGGTGGTGCTGTGCTGGTGCTGAGTAAAAGCTGGGGTGGTGCTGTGGTGGTGCTGAGTGATGCAGTGGTGGTGTTGAGTGACGCTGTGGTGGTGCCGAGTGACGCTGTGGTGGTGTTGAGTGACGCTGTGGTGGTGCCGAGTGATGCTGTGGTAGTGCCGAGTGATGCTGTGGTGGTGCTGTGGTGGTGGTGCTGAGTGGTGCTGTGGTGGTGCTGTGGTGGTGCTGAGTGATGCTGTGGTGGTGCTGAGTGATGCTGTGGAGGTGCTGAGTGATGCTGTGGAGGTGCTGAGTGATGCTGTGGAGGTGCTGAGTGATGCTGTGGTGGTGCTGAGTGATGCTGGGGTGGTGCTGAGTGATGCTGGGGTGGTGCTGTGGAGCTGCTGAGTGATGCTGTGGAGATGCTGAGTGATGCTGTGGTGGTGCTGAGTGGTTGTGTGGTGGTCCTGTGCTGGTGCTGAGTGATGCTGGGGTGGTGCTGTGGTGGTGCTGAGTGATGCTGTGGAGGTGCTGAGTGATGCTGTGGAGATGCTGAGTGATGGTGTGGTGGTGCTGAGTGATGGTGTGGTGGTGCTGAGTGGTGTTGTGGTGGTGCTGTGCTGGTGCTGAGTAAAAGCTGGGTTGGTGCTGTGGTGGTGCTGAGTGATGCAGTGGTGGTGTTGAGGGACGCTGTGGTGGTGCCGAGTGATGCTGTGGTGGTGCTGTGGTGGTGGTGCTGAGTGGTGCTGAGTGATGCTGTGGTGGTGCTGAGTGATGCTGTGGTGGTGCTGAGTGATGCTGTGGTGGTGCTGAGTGATGCTGTGGTGGTGCTGAGTGATGCTGTGGTGGTGCTGAGTGATGCTGTGGTGGTGCTGAGTGATGCTGTGGAGGTGCTGAGTGATGCTGTGGAGGTGCTGAGTGATGCTGTGGAGGTGCTGAGTGATGCTGTGGAGGTGCTGAGTGATGCTGTGGAGGTGCTGAGTGATGCTGTGGTGGTGCTGAGTGACGCTGTGGTGGTGCTGAGTGGTGGTGTGGTGGTCCTGTGCTGGTGCTGAGTGATGCTGGGGTGGTGCTGTGGTGGTGCTGAGTGATGCTGTGGAGATGCTGAGTGATGCTGTGGTGGTGCGGAGTGGTGCTGTGGTGGTGCTGACTGATGCTGTGGTGTTGCTGAGTGATGCTGTGGTGGTGCTGAGTGGTGCTGAGTGGTGGTGCTGAGAGATGCTGTGAAGAGAGAGAATGAGAGGTTGCATAGTTGTGGAGAAACTGGTAGAAGTCCCCTGTGTAGAATGGGCAGTGAAGGGTATGATAGAGCTGTGAAATCCCTTCCTGTGTGGCTGTCCTGTAACATCACACCACATGACGTCACTGTGCATTGCCTACGATATGTTTCTGTCTTTTAGGGCTTGTGTTCTGTTTGCATTATCATATGCCGATGTCTCCGCACTATTGAACATACATTTTGACATCCTTCACAGCGACATGTACACAGATGGACCTGTGTTGTATTGCAGACTCCTTGCCATATCCACTGTGACACTGGAAAAACAACCAGTTTGCTTCCCTGTCTCAAGCACGTCTCTTAGCAAACTCAATAACACTGTCTTTATAATAGCAAGTCTTAAACATACCCGTTAGTGCTGTAGCTTTGTGTTTGTTACCAAGATACAGTGATTGGTGGCACCTGAAAGGAAAGGCAGGCACATGGCATCTGTGTATTCATTGCCCACATTCATGACATTTGGCCATTTCAGACAAAAGCTGTTCAGCGTTTTTCACCTTTTAGCTGAAGCCACAATTTCAGTGTGAAATATGTGCATGTCAGCATCCTTCCAGCAGGCTCCACGTGATTTACTTTAAGCCGACCACAGAGTATGGTGGCTTTCCTAGATTCCACAGCAAGCAGGAAAAAAAAAGTTGTTTGGGGGGGGATGCTTGTTGGTAGTGTGTGCTACAGTGCACAGCAGATTTAAACAAAAGAGAAAAAGCTAAGGTCTGAGCAGGAGCACAGCATCAGAAACATGATTGCGTCACTCCCGACTGTTTTACTTGGTACACAAATTTACCTCAAATATATCAAATTATTTTTGTAGACATTTGCCTAACCCGGGTACTGAACCTTCAATTTATTTTGCCTAGAAAATTAGTGAAATTCTAAGATTGGGGCTGTGCTATGAGGAAAAGATTAACTCAAATTTGTATCACTTTTTAAATTTTCACTGCCAAATCAACTTAGATCTCTACGTCTTTTTTCATTTGAACATATAGCCTTTCATTCAAATGATATTTAAACAGCGGCCTGAAACACCAATGTTTGTCCTTTCGAAAGATGGCTCTCAAAGTGGATTTTTCGTGTGTGTGTGGAGAGGGAGGGAGGGGGGGGGCTTGTCCAGCAGGAATAGTCGATGTCTCGTTGGTTATTTGTGAATGTTTCTGTAAAAGTTTTTCGAACTCTCGAGTGGCACGAAGGTACAGAGAGTAGGAAGCGGAAGTCAGAAGCCGTATTCTAGCAAAAAATATGCGCCACAGATTAAATGGTGCCTTGTAATTCCGAAGGACCTCTCCTTGTGCGAGATGCACCAGTTAGACTTCCAGTAGTAATGTTAGAGGGGGCAGGGAGCAGAGAATCCGAGTGTGAGCAGCGTTAGCTGAAAGGGCGGTGAGCACGAGAGAGCAGTGTATGAGCAGAAAGAACAGTTAGTGTTCGCGGGAGACAAGAAGGATAGGTGGTCAGTGTTTAAGCAGAGAGGGCGGTGTTCGTCCAGAGAGGTCAGCGAACGTTCAGAGAGAGCAGATGGTCATTGTGTAAGCAGAAGGCGACGGCAGTAAAGTAGGCTTAATGAGCCTTGACAGAACCCCACATGGCGGCTGCGCGCGTGCACGCTCGCGTGAACGCAAGCTGGAGGCCAGCAAAAGCCTCTCTGGTAGCACTTCAAAAACCCACTTACTAAATGTCTCGCAGAGCAGCGCAAAGCGATGGCTCAGCGAGACCTAAAAAGCATCTCTGATCTTTACATCCTGACAAGCCTTTCATAGGTAGGGTGCTATATGGCTGTACCTTCACCCAACGCGCTGGCGACCATCATGAAAATCTGATATTACATTACAAACCGAACTCAGCCTTGTCGAGAAAGTAGCCCACCTCCAGGAAGTTCTCTGGCAGATCCCTACCAGTGAATCGACTTCATCAACAGGAAGCCTAGAACCCGTTGTAAGCAAAAGTTGTTATTGGCGCATGTGAGTAGTGTCTACATGGTTGATATGATAAGTGCTTCAGATTACGCCTTCATGTTTTCTGCTGTTGTAAGGCCTCTGAGTCCATCAGTACATTGTTTCTTATGCAGGGACAGACGGCGGCTTAAATGCTTTTATAAACATATACACAGTAGTGGCAGCCAGTGTCCTCAATCTCCTTACATTGCCCTAGTATAGAGCTCCAAGTGTATGTTGTAAGATGTATGTACACCTATCCACCCAAAGTATAAACGGATATACTTCTGGAAAGCAGTGGCGGCCTGTACTTTTATCAGGGAGGGGGCAGTTGGGGCCCAAACGCACACATAAACACTCACTCACTCACTCACTCACACATTCACACAAACACACACATACATCCATTTGCAACACTCACTCCCAAATATTAATGCATGCACGCACTAAACATTAAAAATAAAGTCATACTTACCTGCGCAGTTCTGCCTCCAAGATTCCAGGAGGGTTGAGACTGCTGCCTTCCCTCATTGGCTGACCTAGCCAGTGAGGGAATGCAGCAGTCCCTCACTCGTCACAGAGTGGGATGAGGTTAGTGAGACTGCTGGTCCCACCCCACTCTGTGACGAGCTGTCGGTGATCGACACTCTGCCCTGAACACTACCCCTTGTCTCGAGGGGGAGGGCTCGAGGTGCTTTGCAGGCTGAAGCGATCACACTTGCAGGAGCTGTGGTTTCTTCAACCCGGCAAAGTGCCGCTCAGGCAGCCAGGAGCCTGCACATTTAGCGCATGTCTAGCTCCTGGCATCCTGACCTTAAAATAAAGAGTGTCTGTCAGACTGACCTTTGCTCAGCCTGACACACACTTTATGGCGGCCAAAAGGTGAGGGGGCGTGCCCCTCAGCCCATTAGGACGGGCCGTGGCTGCAGGAATGCGTCCAATGACAGATGTGTTATTTGCAAAGCAACCATTAGATCATGGGAAAATGAAGACCAGGGGCCCTATTGCGTATAGTTGTAATAGAACAGTGGGAAACCCAATATACCCTTGGAGGTTTGGGCAAATAAACAATTGTTTACATAAAGATACCTACAAGGGATTTTGTTTACTTAAACTTAGTTCAATTTCTTATAGACTTCTTATCTATTGGTCAAGCCCCAATCGGTAGCTTAACTTTGCAAAAGTCAACACATCAATGCTAGTGTACTTAAAATTAATATCAACAAATAAAATTAAAAGACAATTTTAGAAAAGCAATTCATCAAACAATTCAACAAACAATTCAAGAAACAATTCGAAAAACACGGGTATATCTTTCTTTCAAAAATATACAATTTTAATGTAAAACAAGAATGCAAGGGGTACATTCAAAAACTATGCAACACTATGATAGAGGATACAAAAAAAGGGGGCCTACAAATCATAAGTGTGATCATCTATTCCGAAAAAATATATAAATAGACTGAAAAAGAAACTAAATTAGAAAGCAATTCCTCAGACGCCTTAGTTGTTGGGGAAATAGATGCAAGAGTCGACGTTTCGGTCTGTCGTGGCAATAACGTCCATCAGACCATCTTCAGGACATATACAAGTTTATAAAACAAGTCCCCTGTATGAATACAATATGTACAATTATTTACAATAATAAATATACAAAAATTAAAAGATAAGGAAAGTTAACCCGTGTAGAAAGGAAAAAGAATGATGGTGAATCAATTAAAGAGTAGACCCAATAGTATAGTCAAGTCGATACTAAAACGTCTGTGATCATAGAAATGAATTCAGTGAAAAATAGAGCCAATCACCTAAGAGTCATGATGTAAACATACTACTCACTCAAATAATTATTCGCTAGTTATGTCAACCCAAAGTTGGTTGAACAATGAAGTTGAAGACGGGGCCTTATGACTAGACTCCTAAGGATATTAAAACAAGAGATATCTATTACTAAATCTCCAACGTAACTTTAATTAATTGTGAGACAGACGGGGGATGAAATAGTGCACTTAAATTATCTATAGCAACCGTACTGTCATGTTGTATTTCGTTTGATATGTAAAATAGCGGTATCAGGTTGAAAATAACTACATTATGTCTATCGCTGTCAACAAACGGAAGCAATACTACTATGAATTTTTGAAAATTGAAAAAAGGGGGTATCTACCTTCTGTTAAAGAGATATATGTGTAAGAACAATATCTATCTCATATATGCCCTAATCTGCACAGTAAAGGATCATTTTAAATATATAGAGCACTGGCTTACCTCTCTTAATCGAAAATGCAAATAATTTATGGCGAATTTAAACCATAGGGAATCAGGTGTAGTTTCTCCACTCTGACAAGGGAGACAACAGTCTAATGGACACGTCTTCCCCGGGTTCACGTAATTTATAACGAGACTCCACACTAACCAAAAAGAAAACAGAGGAACCCCAAATATCAAAAGCAATAGTACTATTAAAGCATATTTGATCTAGACTCAGAACGGTAGCTAACGCTTACCTAATTTGACAATGATTCGTCTCCTCACGGGACTGCCGCATACAATGTTAGCGGTTGAAGGGGCGCTAAAACGAGTGTAGTTTTATAGCGGTCTGGAAGTGCAATGAGCACTGATATAGAGAGAGGACTTGTCTAGTGACGAAGAGTCAGATAAAACTATGGCGGCCATTTTGAAGTAACCGAATTTCTGAATTCAAACGAAGATGTTTATTTATTAACTGTTGGAGTGAGTTTAAAATGTCTCATTTTGATATGTTTGACTCTGATCAAAAAGAGCCTTTATTCCAACGAAAGACACCCAAAATGTGTAAAAACAGAGTAAATTAAAAGAACATCCTAAAGACAAATATATCGATAGCACAAATACCATCACTTAATTTTGTAAATATCCATATTGATTCACAATAATACATTGACTTTTTAAAGAAAATACAAAAAACATAACTAGTTGGTTCTTTTCTTCTATATTTGCCCAAGTATTTACCTTGATTGCAGATCATGCGTAAATTGCAACAATGTATGACACATAAAGTTTTATCTATGGACAAAAAATACATTCTGCTATATATTTGTAAAGCGTACATACACATCATTGATTGTTACAGTTCTTTGTGTCCAAAATTCTAACCATTTCATATTGGTTTCACATCGAGCACAACCATTGAGTATGCACAGAAAAGATGATAGATACCTAGAGTGCGGAACAGTGTTTCAAGATACAGAATTCTTAACTATTTAGCAGATACAAGCCAAGGAATGCCATTCATTGGTTAAATTCAAACCTTTAGAGATGCTGTCAGTGCGGCATATCCATTGGTTTTCTTTTAAAGTAAGACTTCTGTCTACGTTCGATTGTCTAATTGATGGTTTCACTGTCTCTATGACCCACCATAACATATCCTTTTCTGTATGTTTAGCCTGACTGTAATGTTCAACCAATGGTTTGGTAAAGAAGGGGACCCCTACCATAAACAATAAGACTTGCTAGCTGTAGGGAAAGATACAATTGAGGTAAAGAATTCGCTAAATGCAAGTTAGATGATCATACAAAGCATATCAGGCCCAACTTTTCTGTGTGTTATAATTAAAAGGAAAACATAATGAAATACACATAAATGAACATATATATGTAACAGAAACCATTAGTGTTTGATGTATAACAAAATATTTTTATTCTAGGTATTTCATTGATAGAAAATACTCTTATTTTACAACCATATATATGACATAAATTATACAAAAACAACACTATACATAGAATTGAAATACACAAGAAAACAATAAGTTATAAGGTGATACAAAAACTAACGATAAATGGAAACAACACACAACTATATATATGACATAAATTATACAAAAACAACAGTGTACATAGAATTAAAATGTACGAAAAAAGCGATAGGTTATGAAGTGATACAAAGGCTGGCGGTAGATGAAAACTACGCGCGTTTCGGCATGTATGCCTTCGTCAGGAAACCCAGCTCTACTTTTTCTAAAAGAATCCGAAACAACATATCAACAAATATATATATATATAACTAGGCCTGAAACATAAGCTATATTTGATAAAATAAGAGCAGGTCATGCTTCTTAAAATAGATCCACAATGCCGGTGGTACCAGGGAGCCACATGCAAGGCTTTTCCACACAAAAATATACATGTGTGGAATAAATTCAAATTATTAATGATGAAAAGTGAAAAAGAAATAGTCAGAATTCAACAAATAGTGACCTGAAAGAATACTACCATCACCTAGAAAGTTTAAGGAAAAAACCTTTATAACCCCAAGCGATAACCACAAAAGTGTGAAAGAAAGATATGAAAAGAACATAGGACAAATAGATGAAAATAGGCAAAGCATCATATATGATACGAGGGGCTTAAGATGCATAAAATGCCTCCTCTATGAATTATGTCTATTTTGGTTTCCAAGTAAACCTAATAGACATCATGGTGACCTCATGTCATTGTCACCCGTCAATTGAAGGAAACCAAGAAGATATATTGTACCTTATGTTACTGTAGTTGATAGTGATCTTTTACGTTTAGAAACAGCAATTCTTACTTCCTAAGAGCTGGCCAGTGGCCATGGAGCAAGAAAAGAAAACGATGATTAAGGTCATGATTTGTGGTAAAAGATCCAAAGATAAAATGTTTTAACTATAATATGGTAAATATACCTGATTATAGTTTTGAATACAATAATGTCTATATTTTTACGTATCCTCCTTTAATAGGTATTTTTCAGTGTATAGACAGGACACCACTTTTCTTTGCATATAGGGCGCAGTTAAAATCGGCACACTTCTATGTCCAACTTAGTTGGTTCGAGGACATATGAAGCTGCAAAGAACAACAATTATATGAAGTTTTTTAGATGAAAGGGGGGACCAGTTAGTAAAGCCCTTATTTATTGAACACTATGAACTATACTTACTTAAAACTTTATTGATTGGAAAATTCACAATGTTTTTTTTTTTTTTTTAAATTCAACCGAATTCAGATCCATGCTTCTCTGATAATTGGATAATTCAGCGCAGTCGTATCCTAGAATCCTACCATAGTTTAAAACTCGATTGATTATCTGATACCTATATAGAGAAAAGATGATCGGTTCAGATTGTTAAATATAATACGGCATCTATCTTCTGCATGTTTGTAATACAATAGCGTAACATATGTCCGTGAATGTAAGTCGCATCTAACTATAATGGCTTTTACACACTACAAGTTCATGGTTCTAAGTAGATACCCGCATTTATCTCTAGATAACCGATGATCTCATCAATGGACTCCTTTAATTTATTACGACAATTACTCTCCCAATATGCACTAAAAGGGGAGTTAAGTTAATGTATTCGTGTAGGAGTTCTAATATAATGGGTTTGAAAAATAAATCAACGCCCTACGGTAAGAAAAGCTAAAACTACATTCATTTATGTAGAGAGCCAAGTTTTCTATATAAGAGCTAAAAATATGTTAGCAAAATCTCACCGGACGAAAATGAAGTCTACTTACTGATCTCTGTAATGCCGCGATGCCCACTGATATTGCCTCCGGAACCGAAGAGAATGAACAGTGATAAAATCACTTCTTATATGCGATTCCCACGATAAATTGCTAAGCGTCTGACGTCACGGAGATGTTGAAACCGCGCGAGATGTGAAAACGGGTCTGACTCGTAGATTCATGAGAATAGAAGATAGACCACCCAAAAAGGGTTCAAAAGCTACCTATTTTTTATATAATACCAATAGTTGGGGGGTATACGCATATTATTCAGTTTTTTTACCGTAGCTTTTCTCCTAATTCACTAACCACAAAAACGAGTCAATACACATGAATCACATAATTACAATATATGACGGTGTGCATAGATATAGAAAATGGACTAGAGTATAGGTGCCATCTTGGTGGAAAATCCGATGACAAAACATGATCAAAGCGATATTTTTAGAGGTATCTATATCAATCGGAGGCCCAACTATAAATGATAAGCAAGCTATATTTAGATGACAATAGCCCAAAAAGTATGAGCGTACTATATAGTGTATTACCGTAGCTCTTATATTATTACAAAAATGAACATAGATATAAAAACGGGTCTAACTCATAAATTCATGAGAATAGAGAATAGACCACCCAAAAGGGGGGGGGGAGGGTTTCCATTGCTGGCTTGGAGGATGGTTGGTCTTGGCAGAAGAACTAGCTTGTTGGTGATTTTTGTGAGCTGTTCAGAGACTAGCAGTCTTTGGAGATTGGAATTTATGACACAACTTTTCTTGTTTCAATATTATTATTTTTCTGCCGTGCTTGCTGTGTCTACCAACCTGTGGTCAGTTTAGATTTGACCTATTTCTTGCCTAGGGTCGCAAGAATATCATAAGCCTTTAAAGCTGTTGAAATATTTATACTTCTGAATGTTATCAAATGTTTTGTGCTCTTTTACTCAAGTGGAATGTTTCATTTGACAGGTGTATCTTCTATTGTGATTATACAGGACAGTCTATAATGGATTGTCCTATGATTCTTAATCATTTTGCTTAAACACTAATATGACTGCTACTTATCAAACTGTTACATTCAGTTATTATGTCATAAAGTATCAGTAATACTGTCGGCACTAACTGTAGGCGTTGCCTTCCTAAAGAAATGTATAGTGTCGTCAGCCCCATCTTTATTTATAGTTGTTTCAAAAAAGCAGGAACTTAACCCCTGCAGGCTTCAGAGTGCTGTACAACAGCCAGTGCTTGATTTGTAAAAGAAAGAGTGCTGGTGCCTGAAGCTCTGCTCAGAAGCCTGCGGCGCCCAAATATCAAGCCTGGTAGCCTTAAATCCACCTTCGGCTTCTTTAATCCACTCCCAGATACTCCCTGCCCCTTTATCTCTCTTGTTTCCTGCTTTCTCACTTTTTTAAGCACTGACAACAACATATAAAAACAGAAAAATAATTAGTTTAATACAAAATCAGGGTGCTTTATATCAGGTTAGTAGAACCGACCTCAACACAGTTTGTTCAAACAGAGTGCATCCGAGACTAAACATAACATGTTTAACATAGATATTGTGACTGTACAAAACATGCGTAATTATAAGATTAAATGAAAGTACATCGTGCCTCTGATAGTACACTGATGTAACCAGAGGGAGGACCGGGGCATCAGTTCTTCAGGCTCATGAGTTAAGTGCTTTTGTTTTTAAGGAGCAGCATTTTTTGTCTTGGCTAAGACTGTGCATGTGCTGTCTCCTTTGAGACCTTTGTTACCTTACTGGGGACTGAGAGACCACCCATTGCTTAACATTATTTTGCTTCATTGTCATTCTCTTTGCCTTCTCTTATTTGCCAGCTTTGGTAGGCTTTCTTCCTTTTTGTGTGTTTGTCCGCCCCCTTTGTCTTTGTGTAACCTTTCACTGCTGATTTTTCAGGTGCTAACTTTTTTCTATTTGTTTAAACACTCTACAAGAGTGCATGTGATTTTCAGGTGTTTCTCCCCAGTCCCTTCCACCCACCCTCCTTCCAGTGTCTGTGTGCTTGTCCCAGCACCCTTCCTAACCCTCCATTGGCTGTGTGCTTGCCCCAACTGCTCCTGCCCACCCTCCAGTGTCTGTGTGCTTGCCCCCTGCCCACTCCCCTCTTTCCGTCTGCTTGCCACAGCCCCTCCCATCATCCCACGCTGTCTGTCTGTTTACCCCCAATTCCCCCAGCCCACTCTCTGTTTTCTGTGTCGTTGCCCCAGCCCCTCCCGCCCACTCTGTTTTCGGTGTGCTTGCCCCAGCCCCTCCTGCCCACTCTCTATTGTCCGTGTGCCTTCCCCAGCTCCTCCGCCCACTCTCTGTTGTCCTTGTGCCTGCCACAGACAATACTTCCGTCCCTCTTTTGTCCATCTGCTTGCCCCCAGACCAACCCGCTCACCCTTTGTTGTCCTTCTGTCTGCCACCAGCCCCTCCGGCCCACCCTACATTGTCTGTTTACTTGCCCCAGCCCCTCCTGCCTACACTCCTATGTCCATTTCATGCCCAGCCTCTGTTGTCTGTCTGCTAGTTCCCAGCTCTTCCACCCCAACCTCTGTTGCCCTTGTGCTCCCACAGTCCCTCTCATATGTCCTCTTGCTGCACCTGCGTCATTCTCCCCTCCCTCCATGTTGCCTCGATAGAGCAATTTGCTTGAAATACAAAAATTGTGCTATGACATAGGCAGCACTAATGCGCTTTACAAAAAAAAGCATTGGAGCTTTTTAGGTTTTGCCTGAACAGTGCATGCGGCGCATGAGCTATCCTTGCGACACCTCTTGTAAATAACAAAAAGCTTAAAAGGGGCTTAGAGTCTGCCCTTTACTTACAATTAATTACCATTGGTTGGCTTACACGTTGCTCTTATTTCCTTGCTTCTTATTGGTCAGTGGCTTTCAGCTTTTACTCCTTCCTCCGGGACTTCCTGCCATGGAGCATGTACCTAGTACAGCTTCCCGTCTGTGTCCAGTGTCCTCTCACTGGCCGCAGGCTCCTTTTACTTTTGGACATGTACTCCTGAAGAGTGTGTGTCTCTGCAGTCCATGTTCCTCCCTCCTCTCACTTCCTTGTGTTGCCTACCCCGCCCCCACCCTCATTGGTACTGTCCGTTGTTGCTGCTTCCCTCATCTCCCCCTCCTGCTCTCCGGTGTTGCTGCCCGCACCTCCTTATGAGTTCTTTTCCCTCCTTTTTCTGCCGTCCCTTGTTTACAACCCACCCATTTGCCCTTCCTCCACTTTCCTTTCTTTTTCAAATCCTCCCACTGTCTGTTCTTTTTAACCCACCCTCCTCCCACTGTCTGTACTTTTAACCCACCCTCGTGTTTGCCCCCCCAATCTCTACACGCAATTTTAAGACATATTGCACAGCAGCGCGGGCTACTGTGCATCATGGATTATAGGGATAAAAACACTATGACGCGGTCAACGCTAGCCCTCTTGTTTTTTTTCGCTTTTTTACCTGACGCCATGTTGCACAGCAACTCGTAAAGAAACAGATTGACAAATCCAATAGATGCCAATGCTTGTTTTCATGAGTTTTAGCTGCGCTGCTCACCAGTCGCGCAGCTGTACAACACAGCCACAAAACAGTGCCAAAGTCAACTGCTCTGGTAAGCGAGACCTATTGGCTTTGCCAATGCTTGTTTGAATTGGTTTTAGCCGGGCTGATGTACATTATGGCTACAACGCATTGCCACAGCATGTAACTGGTGCAGTCGAGAATTATTGCCTTTGCCAATGCTTGTTGTCCGTTGTGTATATACCGGGAAAGAGGAGGCACGTCTGATATATGTGGGGCGAGCGGGCCGAAGTCTCGCCCTTCTAGAGGCCCATCTGTGTCCCAGATGTCCCGAGAGTGACGGGAAGGGTGAAAGGTTATTACAATGCCGGGAGCTGATGGAACAGCGGCTCCTTCTACGCTGCGTCTTGTCTTGGGACCCGTCAGTCTCCACGACAGGAATGACAGATGCCTTTTCCCATAAAACCCATCCATGTAAATTCTCGTCAGCTTCGTGTTTTTCACGCCTTGGCGGGTAAATTGAGACGTGACAGTTTACTCGGAAGTTTTATAGGTTTTCAGACTCCAGAAGCGCTGTCCTTTGGAGCGCGCCAGCAGCAGCTTTTCATGTCCAAGTCTTCAGACGTCCATGTTGGATGCAGCGGAGAGGACATGCCGCTGCCGTGTGTCACTCTTCCACTCTGTCAACATTGTATGGTCATGAAAGGCCCCCTCGCTGCGGTGTTATTGCTCATTTTCGCTATTATTTCACGAGACCGCTGAAACGCACTATTCTCGCAAACGGATTCACATCAAGGTCTCCAAGTCATCTAGAACGGCGTTGTCTCGTCCCTTGCATGCATTTGACAGCATGCTGCATTATGGGAGTTGTAGTTCACCTCAGTTCACTCCCATTGGGGCTAGATTTCCGGACTACGAGGGTTTCCAAAAGGGAAAAAAATGTACTGGAGTAAGGTGCCCCTGAAGATATGGCGCCATTTGGCAACCGCAACGTGCATGTGTGAAAAAGAAGTTAGATTGTGATTACAGATGTCAGACTCTGATTCTCAGTACGGAGATACGTGCATTTCACGGAGGCAGGTGACAAGACTGAAGAACGCTCTGCCCGGTGGCGGGGGTTTCGCAGGTGAACAGGTGCTCTCATGCAATGGGTGTTATTTGTGGGGTTAGCACATACATTGTGCTGAACACCAACAAAGTGGTAACTTGGTACTGTCTGTATATTCAGAAGCATTGACTTGCCTTTTTCAACACTTCATTCACTACTAAACATACACCTGATTCAAGAAGACGTAAACAGCGCGTTGATAATCGGAAAGAGCCCCAATCATTTTTTACTCAAGATATGTTAGGGAAGGCACGTTTTCCACATGGAGAAATGTTTAAAAAATAAAAATAAAGCAATTGCAGTTTGCAGAAACTGCATCATTCCGCTGAGTGGACAATCTGCAGTCGTAGGTTTTTAACACCGACTAACATATGCCAAGAAAGCTTTGAAAGCTTTAGTTTCCCAATTCTCCCGTTATTGCTGAACATCCCAAAACATGAGTCAACCCACTCCAATGATAAGCACGGGCCAACGACTTTGACGCATTTTTTAAAGCTGACCCTTTGCCGTTAAACACTGTATGGAGGGGGTGCTGCTTTTTGTACAGGTGTAACTCTTAAAACATACATAAGGCCCCTGGAACCATGGAACCTGAGAGAACCAAATTATGAGGCAAGAAAAGGCAAATTATGTTCCATAATGTGGCACATTTTACTGCATTATTGTGTATTTTTTAACTCTATCTGGGCAAAGCACCTACTCCATTAGTAACAGTTTAACACTCAAATACAGCAATAGGCAATTGAAAGTCAACCAGTTGCCTTTTGTGGGGGGCCTTCCACTGCGTGGCAAGTCTTCTCACTGCATTTTTAGTAACTTTTGATCCGTTTAAACTAAAAAACAATTTATTGGTAAAATCTGCAAATTACGCAGCAGATGATGGACTATGTGGCAAATGCAACAAATCCATAATTATGTGGAAAGTGTTGCAGCCGCAGAATTACATAATTACAGTGGCCCTGATGATATCAGATAAACTGAGAGATAGAAGGTTGAGTTGATGATGCTATGATTAAGACTCGTTGAGGTCGTGTAACTATACGTCTCTAACTCTCTCCTCTTTTTCTCTCTCTCTCCATATTTGTCTCTTTGCTATCAAGCATCTCTGACCGCTCTGGTAGAGGTTTCAGGAGAGAGTGTAGCAGTGCTTAATTTGTAAAAAAATTAAGTGCCAGGGCCCTTCTCGGAAAGTCACTGCAGCTTGCACAACCCATACCCTGCCAGCGCTGCTTTGGACAGTACCAACATAACACCTAGCCATCGCACTCCTACAAGTGTAACAGTTCAGACTATTTCAGGCCACGCAAAGCTATAATAATGGCATAAGAGGCTGGTATTATTAATTTTCAATGTATATTGACTTAATAAACACGGTTGTTGTGCTCATCCCAAAATAAAGACCGCTCCACCATGTGGTGGACTGTCACTAGAGCCGGTGCTGACAATTAAGTGCCGGTGCCGAGCACCGGAAACCACCAGCACAAATTAAGCACTGGAGTGTAGGCCCTGACAGAGGGTCTCGGTTAAGGCCCATTTGCACTGCCCTCTAGTTTCCAAAGACTTCCTCCCCATCTTCCTTACTCTCCTTCACTGGTAACACTAGGTGTCATCAGCATGATCTGGCAATCCATACAAGACCTCTGGCCAGGCCCCACCAGTGGCTGCATAGCAGTGTTAAAAAGAAGTCCCATGGGCAGAACCTTGCAGGAGAACGTAGACCAATGGTTCCGATATTGAATTTGAATGGAAACCCTCGAGTTTCACCTGCATGTCAAATACAGCGAAGAGTTAACCCAACGTAAAGAAAAACGTCTTAACCACTCCGACTCTGACATATATATCTCAGCCTTGCTTCAGGGACCTCAAGACCCTGCTCTTCGACTGAGCCGGAGCTGCCTACCACCCCCCTCACCCCCCAGCGCCTTGAGACGCTCACGGGTGAGTAGCGCGCTTTATAAACCCCTGATTGATTGATTCATTCATTAATACTCAGTGTGGTAACCTAGCCGGAAGGCAGTGGAGCGCTGTACACTGTGAAACGCAAAGCCAGTCAAGGAGGGATTGGAGGGCTACCTGTATTCTGATTGTGGTAGTTACTGCATCGTGGGTGGTAGTGTTCTTTAAACAGATGTCTTCAGCTCTTTCCTAAAGTGGAGCAGGGTTGGGTCATGCCTGCTGGATCAGGGGATGTCATTATAGATCCAAGGTGGTTAAATGGAGAAGGCTAGTCGCCTTGTTTTTTTCTCTTTTGCCCTTTCGATGGTAACCTGGCTGCAGGAATGTCAGGAGTTCCAGAGATTGAAACCTTGTCAGCCACATGGGCACTGATGCCGGTTGTGGTGATGGCCAGTGGTGTGGAAAGCAGACTTCAAGTCCGCAAAATCCATAGTAATGGCAACTCCCGAAGCATCGCTCACACTAGACACTATCTCATCTTGTGGGGAGGGACTCTGCGTTAAATACTGATCTGGAACCTGACTGATGAAAATATACCTGTAGCTTGTAAATAACAAGCATATCCATTTTACTTGTGTGAGGGACAAATCCATGCTACATTTTCAGAATAACCGCTGACTGTTGAAATAAGTTCTATTTAAATTCACTGTGTGTAAATTTACCTGAAGCGGTCTGGTGAGAATCCGCTCTCTACTCAAAGTAAGACTACATGAGATGTAGTCCCAAAGCATGCAGCACAGAGGGTTAGTTACTTCCTGTTTTTTTACCTCATGGAAGTTTGCCTCTGATGTAGCAGTGTTATTTTGTAACAGCATCACTGGTGGAAATGCTGGTATGTCACCAGGAGCAGGACAGTAGTGCGTCAGAATAATTATTGGCTGTAAGAAGGCACCGCCCTCCCTCTACAGACGCCATTGACGTGTATGTTAAGTGTTTGAAGTCTTGTACGTTGATCACTGCTTTAATAGATCTGGGTTAGATTAGCGTCATCCAGCTTCCCCTTCTAGGCGAGCAAATTCATTTATGATATTAATAAACCCATTGCATATTACCTTTAATGCAGAAAGACTACCTTCGCAATCCTGGCACTCAAGGGGGGGCGAAGTGGTGGAAGGGGCCGTCCCATCTTCCCCGGATAATGCACTTCTCTAATAGAATAAGGAATAAAGTAGCTTTTTTCACAGGTATAACAGGACAAAACTTAAGCACTGGTTGTTTGCTTTTCGTGCAGAAAAAGGTCCAATTTCGACAGGCTTATATGGAACAATCTTTGTAGGATTGCATATGTTATATTATCTATTGTGTGTCCTAAAGAAAGGATTCAAGTACCCACACAACACAGCCTAAACACAGTAAACAATCGCATAGGAGGACTTGTGCTTTGGAAGCATGCAAGTGATGCTTGCAGAACATATGTTGAGCTGTCAAGTGAAATCATTAAGCTAATTGCACGATCTCCTCCATTTCAAGATGGCTGGCCTATTAGCGTCTTACTGGAGTAGTTCTTTGAATCAAAAAGAATTGTATGATAAAGATTTACCTCTTAAGTATTATGGTTTATATCCATAGTGCTAAGCCCTTTTTAGTGGTTTCACATGTTCACATTAGATATTGAATGTCGTTTTGTAGTATGCGTAAGCAAACATCATCCGCACCTAATTTTCCCTCCACAAGTTCATCAAAATAGAAATCCTCATTTTTGCCTTTCTTTATGCATCTGGTAAAAAAAATTAACAACAAACACAAAAAATGATTAGCATTTATTATTTTTACAGGCCGAAATTGCCTGCCTTTATTTCATGGAAAGGTTAGGTTAACATAATTTGCAGAAACCTATATATGTGTAAAATCAAAAACCACTATGAATTTAGGAGTTTTTCACAATTTCCAAAAATGGAAATACCCAAGCTTCCCACAGTTAAAAACTAATCAGAACAAAATGGAATAAAAACGTAGTTTCAATGTCTGAAATGTTGCCTCTGTCACTTTATGCTGTCAATATCAATCTGTGAAAGTAATGTCTGTATCTTAACTTGACTCTACCAATTTATAGGATATGGTTTTTGGTCATGCTTGCCTTAACAAAACCTTATACTGATGAAGGCCTCACATTTATCTGATTGTACAAGGACATCTTTCATTTCGGAAAATTATGTAAATTCATTTTGATACTGCATAGTGCATGCAGTATATTTAAAAACAAGCATTGGCAAAGTCAATAGTTTGCTGCTCAAAAAAAGGCTGAACTGTTGGGTTTTCCAATGCTTGTATGGTACATATGAGCTGAGCCACATTCAGGTGTCTGGGTGAGTTCCGATTGTGGCAGGGTGTTCTTAATGGGGCACGACTGAGAGCTCTGGAGCCGAGGCTGAAGGTAATGTGAGTCAGTGGGCCATAGCAGTGTTCAGATTACATCCTTGGCCTCTCTCCAGCACACGCATCAGTCACGTGTATCATTTGTAATTATCAATTCTAATTATTTACAGCAGAATCCTTGTTACTCGTTTATATCAAATTGCTGACAAGCACGCTTAAAGGCTATAGGTCTGGCATGTTTTCTGTGTGTTGTGTGATATGTCTGGATGCAATAGCAGAAAACTCGGAGAGAGGCACCTTAATTCTGGTCAGGCAGCATGCTGTGAAGAGCATAGGATTGTAGTTCACATGCTTTAAGCCACGCTCCTAATTACCTACCGCAGGCCCCTTTTAAAGACCTACTTAAAGCACTATGGGGTCCACAATAGGCTTTTGCTTATAGTCAGCTGAAAGTTGTCTTATAGGAGAGACCAAAAAATTGTGGTGATGTAGAACTGTGAAGTCCTTGATGTAAAATCTAAACCCTGTGGAGCAGAAAGGAGGGACCACTTTGCTCCTCTGCAGCACTCATTTTGAAGCTTCTCTGGGAGGGCAGGAGTACAGCCAGTGTTGTGTCAGAGGAGGGAGTTGTGCACTTGTATAAAAGAAAGCGAAGGGCCTGACCTCCTCCACTGTGACACTCCAGGCCGTGACTGTAGATTCCTGGGCTCTTGGTGTCACCACACCCCTTTAGAAGTGGCAAAGTTGATCTAAAAGTTGTGCAGGTCATTTGTTCTCTGGCAAAGCAGATTCAAATATCCTCAACTTCTCTGGAGAAACAAGGGTGAGAGACAGCAGTGCGGGGTTGTCAGCTGAAGCAAAAAGGAGGACTGTGGCGGAGTCATGGAGGACAGGGGCGTGATGGAAGCCACACCCACAGCAGGGCGGGAGCAGCACTGGGCATGGGTGGGGTAAACAATACGGAGGACACGGGGAGGGATGCAAACTAATGGGGGCAGAGAGCAACGCAGAGTTGTAGGAAAAGTAAACGGGCGAGAGAGCAACGGAAGCAGGTAGGAGAGAAGCACAGGGGAGGAGCAAACACAAGAAGAGGAAGGAAAGCTTACACAAGCTAACAAATAAGAAGCAAGCAAATGAGAGTGACCATGAAGCCAGCCAATTGTAAACAGTAGCTGGACTGTAAGCCAGCCATATGTATCGCAGCAGATAGCGCATGATTGTCGAGCAGGCAAGATCTAAAAATGTAAAGATTTTATGTTCACAATAGGATAAATACCTACCGCTTAAACTGCTAATACATATTCCCTCCTTGTATGGGAAGATGTAGTGGGATATTTAATGAGCACACATACATAATCGGGTTTCTCTGTGCTATAGACATATGTGAGGAAGTGTTAATGCCACTACTTGCATCTGAGAGCCCTAAAGGACATCAGATGGTTCTTTTCCAATGAGGTACACACCTTAGATGCCTAGAATCTGAAACCCATGCCTCCAACTTATTGCACCCCAAATTTTGGAGGGTTACAAATGGAACCTTCAGGGAAAGGAATTGTGGTTCATTACTAAAGGCAGAGTATTGTTTGTTTGTTCTGCTTTCCCAAACACGTTTAATGTGCTTCTTGATGCACTATGTTTACCGGATATATAGAATTCCTTTATTACTATTGATCGAAATCATGGTGTTTACCAGATTGAAACAAAAGGAAAGTGAAAAGAAAGTGTGTAATGTGCACAAAGCATCACGTTGGGAGGCGGGTTTGTACAGCAAAAGCAGCTTCTAGATCTTGCACCAGTCCCTGGCATTTTTGGGGTAAAAATACGTATTACTGTTTATGTCGTAGCATCTTTTGTCTGCAATAATTTTGTTAAGCACTGCGCCACCTATGTTTGGGTATGAAACAGGGCAGAGGAAGAGGAATGCTGCCTTCATATAAGTGTGGATCCTGACAAACAATTTGCATTCAGATTTTACATGTAACATGTTTTCAGTTCTGATTCATGGTCCTTCTAGACCTAGGTAAAACCGGTTACTACATAAATGGCTAAAAAGAAGTCAGCCTGATGATGAATCACTCACATTAACCATTACTCTACCAGTAGAGACTGTGAATCACAGCATAATGCTGGCCGCGTCATAGTGCTTTTTTCTAACTTTACTTTTAACCATGCTGCACAGCCACTCTGCTGTACACCATGGCTAAAAGACATTGGCAAAGCCAATAGCTGTCACATAGGCAAGACCTATTTTCTTTATCAATCGTCGTTTTTCTGGAAGTTGTATGTAGGTCGGAGAGCTCTGAAACAGGGTCCCACGTAGACCTCATAATAACACAGAACGTGTTCATGGATAGTCATTTGACCTACTTGGCAGCAAATGTGGCATCACTCACGTTTTGACCCACAGACGCATCACAGGAGTGAGTCTTTGTTCCAGCCTTAGTCTTTCCTCAATGCTATATTACCTCCCCCTCTGACGAAAGAATGTAAACAGGGCCCCAGAAACCTGGTTCACTTCCTGTTCATGTCCCTGTTGCGATTACCAATAAGACCAGGGTTTAGAATGGCAGTGCCAGGGGTGGGGGCATACCAAAGGGCAAGCCAGGGATAACATCAACTACCCCTGTTTGACGTCCGTGAAGGTGTGTGGCTTAAGACCGTGAGGTGGGCTGAGTTGGAGACTGAAGGAGGGATATAGAGCAATTAAAAGTGGAGAATGTGTGGTTCACTAATCGCTCACCTGCTTTTAGGTAGCATGGTCCTGCTCCATAATAGAAAAACACCCTATTTATAGGCCTGTATCATTCCATCTCTTCATCAGTGCGTTTGATACACAGACCTAGGGGTGATAGTCCAGGGGTTGTGGGGGTCTGTGTACCATTCTCTGTAGGGAAGACTGAGAAAGGGGATGGGGTCTTGGGGTCGTGCGAGCCAGGCTAAAAGCCTTCCTGACCTTAAAATATATAAGGATCTGAACTGAAAAGTTTTTTGTACATTCATATGAGCAAATGTCTACAGTTAGAAAAATTAATTCGTGATAAGAGACATTTATCACTGAAGTGTTAAGCTTATATTGGAATGAAAAAGGAAAGTGGAAATATTGATCATACTATATACATCCAAAGAGTAAACCCAAAAAACGTCTGTGCCCGGGAGAGAGGTAGTTAGACCATGAACAACAAGAAGCTCCCTCTCAACCTGTTTGTTTCTACTCAGTGCATCATGTGAAAGATCTGAGACACATGACTCCGCATTCTGGCAAATACTCGATTTATTTTTGTACACAAAAACATAACAATTTATTTACACAGCTTAATATACATTTAAATACATGAATGTAATTAATGTTTCACAAAGTAGTCCTTTATTTCTGTCCATTAATCACTGTTTGTAAATCTATTGTGTTGTGTCCTGTACCCTCGCCTCTTTCAGACGCTCATTCATAGCCCACATCCCCCTCCATATAAAAACCAAGGTTCCTGGACTTCACACATTGTCCCAACACAGAAACCGGTGTACTGTGCAGTGGTGCTGAGTGTGTCCCAACACAGAAACTGGTGTACTGTGCAGTGGTGCTGAGTGTGTCCCAACACAGAAACTGGTGTACTGTGCAGTGGTGCTGAGTGTGTCCCAACACAGAAACTGGTGTACTGTGCAGTGGTGCTGAGTGTGTCCCATCACAGCAACTGGTGTACTGTGCAGTGGTGCTGAGTGTGTCCCAACACAGAAACTGGTGTACTGTGCAGTGGTGCTGAGTGTGTCCCAACACAGAAACTGGTGTACTGTGCAGTGGTGCTGAGTGGGGGTGAGGCCATCAATGTTATATCACTGAAGCCACAGGGATTGTGAAAAATGTAAGTGTCACACAAAGAACAAGTGTAGCAAATGAACCGCATCCATTCAGCAGGACAGTGGTTAGAGTGTATGTAGCTGGGAGTGCATTTTAGAGCACACTGTCGCACGCATATTACTACAGCATAGCGTTGGCACACTCATTTTAAGGCAGCACATTTTCTATTGAAATGTCCACTAAAGTTTGACAAACATGCAGCTGTACTGATAAAACTATATAGTGCACCAAAGAATGTGTGGAAATTGGGGTTCAGTGAAAATTTGTAATTTGTGCAACACCAACTAAAGTGTCTTGATTTGTTTTTATCTATTACAATCTGTTTCCATCACACTTCAGAATTACAAAAAAAATGCACTTAATTTGTACTTTCCTAACAACTAATATATTTTGAAATGTGTCCAGTACCTTTACAGATATTTACATTTTATTTTGTTAAAAAGACATTCTACAGTCGATCCTTTCTCACTCCTTGTACTCCAGCAAGATTGTCACATAGTTCTGTTTACAAAGCCTCTCAATTTGCAGAAAGAGAAAGAAAAGCATACATCAATCTCCATGTTAAAAAATAAGGAGCAATTTGTCAGAATACATAGCCTGACATTTGACCTCTATCTCTGAAAGCACAGGAAGATAAAAATGCATCTTTATTGCTGATTCACCTTGTTAACCTCAGCACGATGATTTTGTGGGTGCTGATACATCCCCAGCACCCCCTCCTTCTGGCGCTTATGGCACTGTCCCTATTCCAAGTGTATCACATGTAGTTGTACCACAGCCAGTGAACCACAGACAAAAGCCCATGTGGTGTTTACTGTCCTGCAGGAATGATGTGGTTGGCGCACAGTTTTTAATATGATGTGTTTTTGGGTTTCAGGAAACAGCAAAGGTTGCAAGGAGGCAACAAGCAACAGCAGCAGCACCAACAACAACAACAGCAGCACCAACAACAACAACAGCAACAGCAGCAGCAACAACAGCAGCAAAAACAGCAGCAGCAACACACCGATCATCCACAAGCCCCCACCAAACAACCCAGGGAGAACCAGAAACTATACCAGGCTGGCCAGGGCTCACATTCCTCAGTGAGGCAAGGACCCCATGGCTACAGCCAAAACAGACGATGGCACCACAACCAGAAGCATTCACCCATCGACAAGGACACGCTCAGGAACGGCAAAGAGGCTGAGACTCTGAAAAATGAGGACTCGTCGGTGTGCACTTCGCACAGCCCCTTGGAAAGGCATGGAAGCCTGGAGGCGGCAGACAGAGTGTCTCAGCCGGCAGCCACCCAGCCATGCCAGTCAAAGCGGAGAGACAGTATTCATGACAGGACTGGGGAGCGGCCAAGAATAAACCTGCTTCAATCTTCCAAAGACAGACTGCGAAGGCGGCTGAAGGAGAAGGTGCAGTATTTTCACTTACTGCTTATTACACGTGGTTAGTGGAAGGAGAAAGGGATTGCCATCCTGAAATGTCCCCAAATTTGTATTGTTGATGACGTAACATTGAAGCCAGTGAGGTCCTATCCAAGGCCTCTTTTATAATTAATGTATTTGTGCTCCTCATCCTGTGATTGGGTGAGACACAGAGAAACGTATGAAAACTTTGGGGATTCTAGCTTCCGCTCCTCTACTTCCCCCCTTCAGCCCTCTCGTATCCAATAGGTAGGAGGAAGGATCCCCTGCTGTAGTGTGGGCACTACATGAAGGCCCTTATGGCATTGGTATTTGCAGTTCCCAGTTCATGTGCACTTGCTGATGCATAATGTGCCTTATGCCACCAGACAGAGTATTTATGGCCATTGGCAGAGTATGTTAAATAAAGAACATAGAGGCCCTTCACCACTTCACGTATGAAAAGTGGTTAAATGTCCCCTCCCATGCATTTATGCTAGAGATTCACACAAATTGAACAAACGGTGTACAACCGAAATATTGAATGCAAAACAGTAAAAATTGTAGAGTTGTTGATAGGTGCATATGGTTTAATGGCCCATTAATGCCAGGAATATGATCAGTTTAGGGCACAAGACTAGAGCCGTTGGCACTAGCTGTACCCTGATTTATCTATGGAACTATGGGTATTATATCTGCTAAGACCTTTAGTCATTTTTATGTTATGTCGATTTGTATAGCACACTAATCATCCGTGGGGGTTGCCAGGCACTTGAGCAGGTGTGTAAGCGTGTGGTCCCCATAGAGTTATTCGAAGAGCCAGGTCTTCAACTTCTTGCGGAAATCCAGAGGTGAGGAGGAGGCTCTGATGTGTTGAGACGTCGTTCCATGTATTGGGTGCGATGACCTCCTGCTCTGCTTTTGTAAATACGGGGTGTGTGTTCAATTGAGTGTGTGGCTGAGCGTAGTTGTCTGGCAGACTGGTGAAAGTGTATGCGGCTGTTTAGGTATGCTGGCCCAGTGTTGTGCAAGGCTTTTCATGTATGCGTCAGGAGTTTGAATTGGCTTCATTTGCAAATGGGGAGCCACTGGAGCTCCCTGAGGTGGAGTGAGATGTGGGTGTGGCATGGCAGGGGTACTGAGTCTTGCACCAGCATTCTGGATGGTCTGAATTCTGTGTAGGAGCTGCTTGGAGATTCTGGCGTAGAGTGCGTTGCCGTAGTAGAGTCTGTTTGTGATGACTGCATGCTTGACGGTTTACCTGGTGTTCTGTGGCAGCCACTTGAAGATCTTCCGTCGCATACATAGGGTGTGGAAGCAAAGCAGCTCTCACTGCGTTGACTTATCCCATCATGTTCAGCTTGTCTTCCAGGATAATCCCCAGTTTTCGGGTGTGGGGTGTTGGTCCTAGGTCTGTTGCATTCCCCCCAAACCCCCCCTGACCCCCCTGCCCCTCCCCCGGACAGCGTCCCACATTGAGGTCCTGTTTCCGAAGACCAGTACTTTTGTCTTGTCAGAGTTGATCTTAAAGCAGTTGGTTCTCATCCATTCTGCTACCATGGTGAAGTTGGCTCTGATGGTGGTTGTCTTGTCTGTCAGGATGAGTTGGGTGTTGTCGGTGTAGGAGATGAGGGTAATGCCCTGAGATAGGATGATGTTGGTAAGTGGAGCCATGTAGATGTTGAACAGGTTAGGGGTGAGAGACGATCCCTGGTTAACTTCGCAGGTCAGGCTATTGGTTTCCGATGTGAAGGGTGGCAGTCTGATTTTTTGAGTCCTTCCTGTGAGGAAGGAGCAGAACCAGTTGAGTGCAGGTCCTTGGGTGTCCTTTGGAGTCTTCTGATGAGTGTATTGTGAGAGACTGTCGAATGCTGTGGAGAGGTCGAGCACGATGAGGGCCACTGTGTCTCCTCAGTCCAGGATGGTTCATATGTCGTTGGTGGCTGCGATGAGTGCTATGTTAGTGCTGTGTTTTCCTCTGAATCCTGATTGAGTGTTCTCTAGTAGGTGGTGGTTTTCGAGGTGGGTTGTGAGTTGCCTGTTAATAGCCTTCTCTATCACTTTGGCTGGGCAGATGAGCAGAGAGAGAGAATGGAAGTTGCTCAGTTGGATCGTGTCGACCGTCCACTTCTTGAGGTGGGCTTTGACCGCTGCAAGCTTGCAGGAATGTGGTGGATGTGATGAGGATGTGGGTGAGGGCTTAATTCCATGCCTAAAAATGTGAAACCTATTCCAAATTGTATTCAAAACATTTGGGGAGTATATGACGTCCACACAAACTAAATGAATGTCAAAAGTTGGGCAGTGTGGCAGATGTCATGTTCCTGACTGAATAATTTTCAGTTCGAAGAGGCACGCAAAATGTTGAGCGTCAATAGGGCTTGTGAGAGTCACGATGTGGCGACAAGGAGTGCATCTTGGGGAGAAATTGAAGTGGAAAAAATAGATAGGTGCTATTTTAAGAATGTTTTGGACGCTCTAAATCAGAAAGTCCTAATTTAAGCACAGTTCAATCTGTGGAATTCTTTGGCGACTTGGTTCATATTTCTTTAGGTTTTGTGGCTTTTCTTGTACCTAAAAAGTCCATGTAAGGACTTAGCTGAAGTGCTGTATGCACCTTCTTGGGACATCACAGCCCCAGGAAGATAAAGCAAAGCTGGTGAGAGTCCTGATTAACTACCACCTGGAATATTGCAGATTCTCTACCTCAGGTGCACAAAGTAACCAAACAGTAGGTGGCAGAGAGGATGCTACTAGTGTATTACAACTACTCTGAGCTGCTCAGATTCACTCGATGTTGAGAATATTACTCGTACTCCTTTTGGTTCTCAAGGCTCTTGTGTGTAAAGTGCCAATCCATTTATCCTCTAGTACAATATAAATTCACAGACAACCAGCAATAATTCTCTTTATCTATTGTGGACAGAAGAGGAAGGCAGCAGCGAACACAGTGTCATTTGCAGGATCCTTTCTGCCATGTCACATCAATGACAGGCAAGTGATCTTCTACTGTGCTCTCCAGACCGCAAACTCTAATTTCATCACAAGTTAATATGTATGACTATAATTATTTGTATTTATTCATTAGCAGTTTTATATAGACTTAGTGAATGGCAGAGTCCTTAACGTAGGAACTGTTTGAAAATAAATTGTATGACACCAGTGCAACAGCATAGGGTAAACACATAGTATAATGAATTTCAGAGACTAGACAAATAACTATTGCGAATGCCAATAGGTCTCGCTGATGAATGCACTGTTAAGCCGGACCTAAAAATCCATTTATGTGAATGACTACCCTCCTCCCGTCTGTGCCGTTGCCAGAGAAAAATGCCAGAAATTATCCAGTTATCCAAGACACTTTAGCATTACAATGATGTATGTGCCCCTGAAAGTTCAAGCTCGGGCAGATGGATAAATAAACAAAATGATCACATCTGTGTGGAGGGCAAGCATTTTTTTTGGGAAGCACATAACTTCTGCCCAATCAAAACATGTACTCCAACATGTGGGTGGAGCCAAAGCCCCCCTCCTGGTGATTCTCAAATAATTGTCTGGCAACAGCTGCACTGTCAAGCCAGACCATAGAAAAGAGTATATACGTCTGCAAGGGTAAAAATACATTCGTAGTGGTGCTCTTGGAGAAGAAAAGATTTCTGATTTTGCTTGACCCCATTGTTAGTCACTCCTAGGTGATAGCAACGCTGAAACAACAGTTCTTTTACTCTTTTATTCAACGTTTCATAGGATGGGTTGACCTAATGGCTGATGAAGTTGAGTTTCACATCAAGGGTGTACTTTTAAAGAAGGATTGCTTTAGGGGTATTTGTTTTCCTGAAGGCTCTAAAGGCTAGCACTTCGAGAATAAGTGTTTCAGAGCACCAAAGGTTCTGCTGGCAGCCTGATATGACCATTTTCTGGCAAAGATATTTTGAGGTTCCACGGGTAAAGTGCTTTATGCATTCTACTTTCTTAATGTGCTTTTAGAAATAACCCATTTCTTTTCAAAGGAAAGTGCCAGGAACTATTTAAGCATCATCTAGACTTATTCCAGAGAGGAATAAAGACAATGGAATGTCTGGCCAGATCATGTTAGTATCTGAAACATAATATGATGCACCATGGACACACGTTTGGTAAAAATGGTAGGTCTTAAAAACAAAACCTTTCAAACCCTATGGACTGGTTTATTTTACAAGATGCAGGAATATCTCTGGTCTTTTTTTTTTTTTAATACTTTTTTTTTTTTAGTCTTGATCTGTGATGAGGTCTTATGCGGCTAGAACTAGCCTACAGTTCATGGTCCGGGACAGCGTGCCTTATGCACAATGCATATTTAACTTTGTGCCAATAGATGGGGGCACACTTAGTAAGACCATAGGTATTTGGGGAGGTAGCCCGAAAAATTTGAGAAAATGGTGGATTTGAATGGGCAGTCTCTTCCTGCAAGCCTCAGACATACAGGTGGCCCGCAGAAGATAACATACAAATGGTTTCAAGTATTTCCAACTTTGAACTCTGAAACAAATGTTTATTTATGTATTGAGCCTGACACTGATAGCTACCTAATTTCATGTTTCTCTGGGGATCTGCATGTTTGCTTGTGGTTTCTGGTGGGTTGCTAGGATGAGCTCCTTTCTGCCATCTGTTTGCTTGTGGTGGCTTTGCAGCCTGGTGCCACTCTCAAACATGCACAAATATTCCCCTCTCTCATTGCTACTATTCTTAATGTGCAGTGTTATGAAAAGGCCATCGGGATGGGATGTGGTTTGGTCCTCGTAAACATATTTAGCATCACACAGGTCATCCGAGAAGTAGCTCAGAAATGGAGGCTGTGGGCGGTCATACACCCACGCTCAGTCTTTCTGCCACAGCCCTGTAGTTGTCTGTTGGGTAACTTTCCTTTTTAGGTTTCACCTGCACAGTGCTTGCGCTGTGCTTGAGAAATCTAATGTTTTTAATATAAACTTAAAAGGGAGTTACATCCCACCTCCTCTCTTTCCTGACTTCTTATTGGTTCCTGTGCGTGCCCCTTACCTTTTCTCCGTTTCTATTGGCTGTAGCATATTTTCCTGCATTTACCAATGCTTGTTCCTCGTCTGCTTCTCTTATCAGTTTCCCGCCGCCGAAATACTGTTAACATCCGCTTTTTTGGAACTATATTTTCATAAAGTTTTGCTTTTTACTATTGCAGCACATTTATGTAACAATTTATCACCCAAGAGCTTAAGTGATTTGCATAGAATCACAGGATGTTGTGCGGCTCCGCCGAGACTCGAACCAGGATCCCCAACTCTCAAGTCAGCAGCTCTGGCCACTGCGCCACATTCTCTCCACTCCTGTGTTATCTCTTTACTTCTCCCGGACGATGATTGATGAAAACAATTTGTTATTTATTACATAGACGAAACCAATGCTTTACCAATGCTTGTTTGCTGTGGAAGCTGCCACTCTTTTATGTCTTTCAGGACTGTCCTGTCCATGGAGGATACAAGCCACCTCTTCTCCAGTAGTCTGGGGCAATGGGTTGTTTTCAGGGCTAGGTGGCTTGTCCTCATCCCTTCCATTTCTGAATGTTCTGAGTGAGTAACAGGCATTAGTATTTTAGGAACATACCTGATTTGCTGCTGTGGAGAAATAATGCTCTGGGGACTGTGTAATAACCTAAGGTACTGAAATATTTAATTAACTCCTCAGTGGCGACTGTGAAAGCGATTGCATTTGAACCAATACATCTGGAAAATGCTACGTTAAAAAGAATTGCATGACCCGGGTGGTGGGGTGGCTTGCTTGCTGTATTTGCCTAGGTGAAATGTGTGACAAGTATTAGAAGATTTTTCCACCGCTGCCCAAATTCCTCTGCCCTCCTTTCGCTCACTACGAATCTCATTTCCTTTGCCATTGCTCTACCATCTATCTGCCTTTCTCTCATGTATATTTAGTCCTTTATTTCTGTCTCTTTTCACACTCTCTTTTCGCACTTCATTATTAATTTTTTCACCGTTTTCACATCGGATATTGTCTCTTGTGTAAAAGTACCCCCTCCCAGCCTCTTAAACCCACATCCTAATTGGACTGATAATCACAATTCAGTTTTCCAAGAATTAGATTTACAAGTAGTGTTGAAATACCACACTTTATCCATCACAGATTTCTCCAAGTAATACCTGCCGAAATTGTACAGCAAAATACTGCACTTTTTCGTGTTATGTGGCTCAAAACAGTGGAAAACGTTTGGCATGAACTCTTGCTCTTCTGGGCACCGTGTTGATCACTCATTCTTTTCTTATCATTTTTCGCCTTAGGCAAATGATTTTAACACTTAGGGCCTAATTAGGAGTCTAGCGGTCCTAAGACTGTCAGACTCATGGTAGCTTGCTGTGGCGGTCCAGCCACGAGTTGGGCGGTCGGACCGCCGGCGCTCCCAGAGAACCGCCATTCCCTGGCGGTTAAGTGGCAGTCATAAGCCGTAATATGCTCGGCGAGACCGCCTTGGTTCCGACAAGCATATTACGAGTTTCCTCTACTCCAGGGTTTACATGGCGGTTCCTCTTCCATATATACCTTGGGGGAGAGGAAACAAAGGGGGCCCTATAGGACCCCTGTGCCTACTCTGCTTGTGCATGCACAGAAGGGGGCATAACATGTACCCCCTGTGTGCATGCACAAAAGATCCTGCACGGTATGGACTTTCGAGTCCATGCTGTGCAGGAACCTTGTGCGGCGTTCCCCATCGCGGTGCCTTTTTCAAAGGCACTGCAGCTTTTAAAAGCGGCACCACCCTAGAAACACCAAGCCATTCGCCTGCCAGACTACAAATAGTTTGTAATCTGGCGGGCGGCGAGTCTCGGCGGTGCAGGGACAGTGGAGTACCGTCGGCACCGCTGAAACTCTTAATCAGCCCCTCAGTGTCATTTTCAGTCTCACCTATCACACCTTCTATTCTTTCCCCATTTTATTTTGCTCCTTTCTTTACTTTCCATCTGTCCCGTCTTCTTTTTTTGAGATGTCTTGGTGTTTTATATACTTTATACTCTTTCTTTGCTATTTAGTTTCTGGAACAGTTTTGTTTTTGACCCTCTGATTGATTGTTGTCCCTTCATATTGCCTGATTCTAATGTTCTCTTTGTTTTTTGTGTGCTTTATGCCCTTATCTTAGTTTTGTTCTATTTAAAGTTGTGCTCCTTTGTGTTTGTCCTTTTTAGGGCTACTTAAAGATAGATTTGTTAGACAGAACTCATGTCATTCTAAAAGGAGTTTACAGAGAGGGGCGTTGACCATACCAGATTGTTGATTACCCTCTTTATTGCAGGACAGCGGGAGTTTCATTCAATCAGCTTCATTTCATTCATCAGGAGGAATGTATGATGATACAACGCATGCATTAACATCGCATGCTATTAGATCGCGGTCTTTACCACGCAAGTCGTTACAACGACTTTCGTTGGAGGGCGCTGGACTTAGGAGTAGTTTAATTTACTATTCCAACTCCAGCCTAAGTATAGTAGGGAAGGTGTTGGATAGTAAATTAAACTATTCCTTGTCCTATAGCGCCCTCCAACGCAAGTCGTTGTAACGACTTGCGTTGTAAAGACTGCGATCTAATGGCATGCGATGTAATGCATGCGTAGTAAAGGTTGTTTCCCATCAGGAGGAGTTGTTAGCCCACCTAATGAGGTCTTCTACAATAGGCCATGGGCAGAGGAACTTCCTTGCACTACAGTACAGGTACATAGAAACGATATATTTCCCGCCAGTACTTGGCTGAAAGAGCAGCCAGCAGCAATGCATCATGCAGCATGTGCCAGTAGTAGCAGGGATTCTGACGCGGCATAATGCTGTGCGGATTACCTTTACTAAAAATGACCACCGCGTCCAAACATAATTATGCGGTGGAGTGTGCGAGCTTGTGAGGGGAAACTTGAACCTACCCTTTACCCTATCCCCTGTAAGAAGGAGCTCAACAACTCTAATGCTTGGCCTGCTCTCTCCATGAAACCTGTTTATCCATCTCCAGGTCTGCCAAAGAATGGGCAACATCCTTGAAGCTGCTGCAGAGTACATCTGTACAATCCCCACCCTTTAGAAGACTGAGCCACAAACTACTTTATGGCTGTTTAGAAACTTTCTTTGCTGTCTATCGGTCAGTCTGGTGGCATTAAATGCAGTATTCAAGATCAATACTGCAAAGTGGTGGCAGACCGAGATTTGGCGTAGAAGAGCACATATTGTCACAGTCCTATCAGTGTCTGTGAAATTAACAAACTTGTCCGGCTTCATAGCTCCAAAAGTCTTTGTCTGCACTCCATAGTTTGCACCCTATTTACACTTTTTTAATGTATGAAAAACCTGTGATGGCACTGCCAGCATTGGGTGTTCTCTGCCATCTCCTGCTGCCCATGCTTACATCCTTATATGTTTTGTACGTCTCCTGTGGCATTGTGGAGGAGAAACATATAGCTTCGGTGTACAAAGCGACAGTCTTCCGGCCAAGATCGCGTGGATCGTCTAACATTTGGATGCATTTGAGAAAAAGCCAACCTAAGAGCTAGAGCCAGACTGCAGCTTGCCAGCACCCGGGTTCACCCTGTCCCACAGTGGGGAAAGCCCATCACTCCGTGGAACTGATGGATGACTTCTTTCAATGCATTGTAGATGGGTACCTCTCTTCCTGTCCAACAGTGGACCTCTCTGGGAAACTTTGTGGGGCCTTCAACTTAAAGGGCAAAAAGTTCTTCATCCAATCCATCAACCACTCCCTAGTGGTAGAGCAGAGGCCTCTTGAGTACTGATCCCCACCATGCTTCGTTGTATCCACATGATCATGCGTAGGAACGGGGCCTCTGCAGATCTCATCTGCTCACCTCTGTAGATCACACCTTCCCTCCCCTATCAATTACACTGGTCCACCACTGTAGACCATACCTACCAATCACTGCAAACCACCATTGAAAATTACGCCTGTCCACCACTGCAGGCCACTACTGAGGATCACACATGGCCACCTAGGCAGGTCATACTTACACACTTTTAACTCAGACACACATTGGCAGTAAAAGTGCATTTCCTCCTATATATATATATATATATATATATATATATATATATATATATATATATTACTGCTCCCAAGTTGCCCACGTGGCAGAAAGCACTCCAGAACCAACAATGCCTCAAGAAGCCCCAGCAGAGGAAAATGCGGCCAGACGCGTTTCGAGTTCATATCTCTTTTTCAATAGCCGTTCACCTGTGTCCTACGGCCGTGCCTCGCCTTACATATGCTGCTGCTGCCTCCTGATAGGCGAGTGTGTAACAGGCAGTCCCCACAGAATTGTGGTTAATGTAGTGCGGCACAAAATAAAACCCTGGATGGGTGCCGGAAGATCAGGATCCCTCATGCACGCCCTGGATGGGCTGACCCCTCTGTAAGCATCCTTTTACGGCTCAGGTTCCCTCGGAAAACTGGGGAGATCCCCAGCTGACGACCCGCTTACATTAGTGCGGTGGTGCTCTCCTCGCGGCTGGACCTGCCGCGTATAAATTACTGCTCCCAAGTTGCCCACGTGGCAGAAAGCACTCCAGAACCAACAATGCCTCAAGAAGCCCCAGCAGAGGAAAATGCGGCCAGACGCGTTTCGAGTTCATATCTCTTTTTCAATAGCCGTTCACCTGTGTCCTACGGCCGTGCCCCGCCACATATGCTGCTGCTGCCTCCTGATAGGCGAGTGTGTAACAGGCAGTCCCCACAGAATTGTGGTTAATGTAGTGCGGCACAAAATAAAACCCTGGATGGGTGCCGGAAGATCAGGATCCCTCATGCACGCCCTGGATGGGCTGACCCCTCTGTAAGCATCCTTTTACGGCTCAGGTTCCCTCGGAAAACTGGGGAGATCCCCAGCTGACGACCCGCTTACATTAGTGCGGTGGTGCTCTCCTCGCGGCTGGACCTGCCGCGTATAAATTACTGCTCCCAAGTTGCCCACGTGGCAGAAAGCACTCCAGAACCAACAATGCCTCAAGAAGCCCCAGCAGAGGAAAATGCGGCCAGACGCGTTTCGAGTTCATATCTCTTTTTCAATAGCCGTTCACCTGTGTCCTACGGCCGTGCCCCGCCTTACATATGCTGCTGCTGCCTCCTGATAGGCGAGTGTGTAACAGGCAGTCCCCACAGAATTGTGGTTAATGTAGTGCGGCACAAAAGGTGAACGGCTATTGAAAAAGAGATATGAACTCGAAACGCGTCTGGCCGCATTTTCCTCTGCTGGGGCTTCTTGAATCTGTAGCCTGTTCGTGCCACATCAAAGAGGTTCGTTACCTCTCTGAGCACCTTTGTAGTAATACAAATCACGGCGGCTCCGGCCGTGGAGGGATCGCACTGCCTGAAAAATATTAACAGGACCGGCAGAGAGGTAACGAACCTCTTTGATGTGGCACGAACAGGCTACAGATTCAACAGTGCAGAGTTTCATCCGGGAGCCTAATGGAGGGCTTTAAATGTGTCCTGAAATAACGTACAGGAATCGAAACCCACTGGAGGGTAGAAAATGAAGCTAAACAACTACATGATCCAGCATGCATTGTTGAATACAAACTCTACTTAAAGAAGGCACACCTGAGGCCATTTAACTTACTGAAAGCAAGCGAGGAAGATGTAGCAGCGACAAACTTTGTTTTCCTGCGTGGGCCTCTGATGAGAAGCGCAAATGCTTCGAAACGCGTAAGGCCATGGGACTTGATGTCGGGATGGAAAGCTGCAATGTTTTAATAAATGTTTTGTGAACAACCTGCGAGTGGTGTGCGGCCTCAAATCTGAGCACCTTTGTAGTAATACAAATCACGGCGGCTCCGGCCGTGGAGGGATCGCACTGCCTGAAAAATATTAACAGGACCGCCAGAGAGGTAACGAACCTCTTTGATGTGGCACGAACAGGCTACAGATTCAACAGTGCAGAGTTTCATCCGGGAGCCTAATGGAGGGCTTTAAATGTGTCCTGAAATAACGTACAGGAATCGAAACCCACTGGAGGGTAGAAAATGAAGCTAAACAACTACATGATCCAGCATGCATTGTTGAATACAAACTCTACTTAAAGAAGGCACACCTGAGTCCATTTAACTTACTGAAAGCAAGCGAGGAAGATGTAGCAGCGACGAACTTTGTTTTCCTGCGTGGGCCTCTGATGAGAAGCGCAAATGCTTCGAAACGCGTAAGGCCATGGGACTTGATGTCGGGATGGAAAGCTGCAATGTTTTAATAAATGTTTTGTGAACAACCTGCGAGTGGTGTGCGGCCTCAAATCTGAGCACCTTTGTAGTAAAATATATATATATATATATATATATATATATATATATATATATATATATATATATATATATATATATATATATATATATACTCTCTCTCTCGCTCTCTTACACTCTTGCTCTCTCTCGCTCTCTCTTCCCCCCCCCCCCTTCAGTACTTATACAGGGCAGGTACAAAGAAGAGTCACTTTTTTGCCTAATCTTGGTTGAATTTTTATGTGGTGGTGCTTTGTAGGTTGTTAGCCATACACTCACACAAGGTGCAAGGCATCTGGTGACATATTCTTACAGTAATTCTAAATATTTTAAAAATCTGTTCTCTATGCTGGCATCTGTGTCAATATATCACCGCATAATATATATAGTAACCAGCTTCTCAAATCTGCAAGTGAAAAATACTATGATTAAAAAAATCTGGATAACAAAACAAAAGCACAGGAGAGAAACCTTGGGAAGAACAGAGGTAAGTCTTAGGTGGAGGATTGTGGGTAGAGTGTAAGGTTGGGAAAAGGATAGAATCAGACAAGTTGTGAGGAAAAGGGTGACCGATAGGGTTAGGATGGAGTGAGGCTTAGCATAAGAGGTAGGTTTATCTGCCTCATCTGATCCATAGGAGCAAGTGAGTATGAATTTGATGTATCATAGAAGCTTGTCCAACTATGACTGGGCAGAGCAGCAATCCTCAGAGTAAATGTTTCCTCTTCATATCCAAATTTGACACAGCTTATTGACCGTAGGCGCACGGGCTTCCACATGTTTTGTTGTGTGGAAGCAGGGCCCCTCTCTACTGATGCCAACGTCTGTTTGGTAGGCTGATCAGCTGCACTTCTGCCAAATCACTAAAACATATTGAGGAAATGTGAAAACATGTGAAATATTGAAAAAAGTGTTCCAACACATTCCACAAAGGAACTATCCACCTTTGTTGTGAGATAGTGTTGTTGCAAGGAAAATACCAGGAAAGTTATGTCTTCTTTAGACTTTGACCCCTTCACAAGGAGCATCACTCGAGCACTTTTAGGCAGCGCTTAATCTTGGCTTCTGATTTTATTGTTAAACAATACTTATAATCCAAGTATTGGGTCTATGTGCAAAGATGGCCAACTTGGTTCCTGTCAGAATGCCAAGATTTCTCACTACTCAGGAAGTCTTGGAGAAGGCCACTTAATACTTTGGATTGCTTTAGCAAAGAGTAATTTTCAGCAAAATAATTACTCTTTAGAGAGGCCAGTTTATTTATTCATTAAGAGGGATTGAGAAAGTTGTGGCGGGCAGTGATTTAAAAGGGTTTGACCTAAGAATAGTATCTAAGTAACCACCTCAAGAGACATGACGTATCTATCTTAGGATGTGGCCTGATACAACTTGTGAAATCGTATCCTGTGCTTGACAAATTCTTTGAGACTGACAGGACAAAGAAGAACCAAAATTATCCGGCAACAAGATATTATTTTTATCAATTCATATAGTACCATTATACACGGCCATAAGCAATAAAATACTTGACTGGGTAAATTTAAAAGTAAGCGGGGATAACTTGGTGATTAAACTGGAATGAAAAAGTATCTTGGACCCTAATGTCCCCATAAAGAGAACTTCTAGTGGCCACGTGTTGCAGCTTTCTGTAATGATAGTCCAGTCGGATTTAGTAGGAAGAAGTAAGTTTATTCACGGAGCAAGCAGGTACCATCTACTCATCTGGATGCCTTGGTTCTAACTGCTACAGCTAGAACCAGAACATCCACCGATTCTTTTATGACCGGCAGGTTAGGTACATGTTTTTATTTTATTTTCTTCAGGTGGTAACATTTTCTTGGCCCTGCCATGCCCATGTTCGCTTTGAGCATAGACTTTAACCTGTGTTGAGTGGGGCTTTGAAATACACTAAAAATAGTCCACGTAAGGAATAACCACTGTCTTGGCTGACGCAGTGTAGGTCGGGTCTGATTGGCTCCTACTAGGCACACCCCTATATGGAATTCAAATTACATGGAATGAAACTTCTGTAGCGAAGTGAAAATATAGTTGGCGAGGAATCCCTGTCAGTAATCCTCCTTTTCAGGCACATTCAATTGAAAATGCCAGACTGTAGATTCAGATTCCTGAATTGTTGTGGTCTCTATACATGGTCTCCTTGCCCAGTGTCTGGATCCTGCATATTAGATCCTTGACATGGTCGCTGGGCAACCTGTATATTCCAGTGGTCATCAGTGACAGAACAATTAGCTTTGCTGGTGGAATGCTTTGGATTGAAGAGCTAGTTTGTACTGAGCTGCTGTTGGACTGGTGGTCTATATGCTGTTACCTAATAAATACTTGGAAATGGACACTGTGCATGTGTTATAACTACAACTTAACATTGGTGACGAGTGCCTGCTGGGGACAGGCATCCTTGGACCATCGGTTTTCCCATGAACCCACGAATTTACGAGTGGAAGTTTTATGAAATGGCTGATTTGCTCCTTACGGCTTGAAAATTGGATGGCCGTGAGTACAGTGTGCTTTTGAACAATCCTTAAACTCTCCTATCTGGTTGGCCCCCGATGTGTTTTGGTTATTGGCATCCTAAAAAGAAACAACCGTTAAGAGCCTTGCTTTCATTTGAATGCCTGCGTACGACGCGCGACTTGAGGAATTCTATTCACACGCACCTACTCACGGAATGGTGACAGCTGAAGCCTGACGGCACGACTATCCTCTGCGCTGCGACGCACAAGCTCTACACGGAGAGGTAGCAGCTGATTTCCACTGGCGCAGTGATCCTCTACACGAAGAGTTATTTCGGCAAAGGTTGTTCTACAGGAAACTGAGTCCTCATACTCTTGTTCCGGGTGACGGAGCAGGCACAGCGAAATCCTTGGTCTGGTTTCCGCTGCATTCAGCGTGAAGCACCAGTCCTATTTCTACTTCGTTTTTTTATTATTACAGTTCCTTGTGCATGCGCAGTGATGTGCACATCCTCTTCATGAAAGCAGCTTGAATGGGAGCAGTGTTCCTGTTCCACTTCATCTTCATTCTTTTATCATTTACTGTGCATGCGGGGTGATGCACACGACCTCTTCATGAAAACAGTTTACATTGGGCTGATCTTCAATAAATAACTCTTCAATCAGCATGGTGGCGCGCACACCTGGGAATCTCATCTCTGGTAGTTACAAACTTTCTTATGAATGCATCTTGCTGTTACTTGCAATGTATGGTTGGGATTAATATGTGCATTCTTAGCCATTATGGTTCTGTGTATCTGCTATTTACCCAGTGTCACTGTTACTTATCATTATTTTTAATTGCAGTATAAGGAAATCATACATGTATGTTATTCTCATCTTTACATTTTTTTGTTCTTGACTGTTAGTGATCCTTTTCACTATGGCATCATCCAGCATGTCCCAGCCACCACAGTTTCTTTCTGATAAGGGTGACCCAATTTTGCTGTGGAATAGATGGAAACTGTTATTTGAGTCGTACTTGATTGCTATTGGTGGTGAAAAATTTTCAGCTCTTCGAAAACAAGCAGTTTTATTACACAATTTAGAAATTGAGTGTAGACCTGTAAATGAGTCTGGATGAAATTATCTTGGGGTGGTGGTGAAGGTGAACCGGAAAATGTCTTAGACATGTCTGTCATGATGTTGGAGAGACACTTTATATAAAAAATTAATGTTGTGCTGGAACGACAAGTTCTTCACGAGGGTTCAGGGTAAGCAAGAGAAAATTGGAAGTTATGTTGCAACTTCAAAAACACTGGCACGTACTTGTGAATTTGAACAACTCACTGATTCTCTAGTGAGGGACCAGATAGTTAGATGCACCAGTAATGTTAGGATCCAGCAGAAGCTTCTTGCTAAAAATCCAGATTTAAAGGAAATTATAGGTATTGTGGAAGGTATGGAGAACACAAGCATGTGCGTATGTGAGATGAGGGATGACTAGTAAAGATATGCCATCTGATGAAGCCGTGGTGCATGAGCTTAAGAAGGAAGGTGACAAGGGAAGTGAGGTAAAAAGACAAGTCAGTGGTGAAATGAGTAAGAAATCTGTTGGGAATGAGCATTCGAATGCTGGATGCCCTACCAGTGGTTTTAAGTGTTTCAGGTGTGGAAGTGAAGGGCATTTGTCTAATAGTCCTGGTTGTTTTGCAAGGTATGCCACGTGCAAGATATGTGGTAAGATAGGATATTATGCTCGAGTGTGTCGTATTGCCAAAGGTCAAGTAGTGCATTGTGTGGAAGAGGAATAGAAGTTTGTTTTGAGTGTAAGAGATAAATGTGTAGTTGATGGCGACAAGTTGGAGAGGCCGGAGTGTGAGATATTAGTTGGGGGAAGACAGTTGTCGGTCTTAGCTGATTCTGGATCACCTTATACTATGGTTGGTGATAAAAATTGGGATGTTCTGTGTGTTAAGAATGGAATTGAGTTGCCCTCACCAGATATCAACCCAGTGGGTTATGGTGGTGTAAAAATTGATGTACTTGGGTATGCAGTGGTGACGATGAAATTTATGGACAGAGACTGTGTGAAAAGTTTATTGCGAAAAGAGGTGACAACTTGCTTGGGTGGAGACACTAAAGGGATATGGGCATTACTTTGAATCCCAATACTCCTGAGAAAGTATTACTACTGTGTACAAATCAACCACCTGAGGATGTGTGTTCTAAGTTCCCCAAAGTATTTAGTGAAGAGCTGAGATTATTGAAGAACTTTGAACACAAAATTGTCTTAAAGCATCGAGCCCAGCCCTTTGTGGCCAAGGTGAGGAAGGTACCACATCTAATGATGGAGCCTTTGGATCGTGAGATAAAGAAATTGTTGGAGGCTGGTGTTATTGAGGAGATTGAGTGTTCCGAATGATTGGCTCATATTGTTTTGGCACCCAAAGATGGGGGGGAAAGTATTAGGATGTGTGTGGATTTGAAGGGACTCAACAGGCATATTTGGGTAGACAACCCCTGCCAAAGATTTCAGAGACTTTAGCTTTAATCAAAGTTGTGAAGTTCTTTAGTGTGATGGGCTTGTCCTCCGCTTACCACCGGGTATTGCTGCATCCGGATACTAGGCATCTTACATCGTTTGTGACTCCTTTAGGTGCCTTCAGATTTGTTCGCATGCCTTTCGGATTAGCTTCTGCAGCTGCTCGTTTCCAAAGGGTCATGAGCAAAGTGTTGGAAGGGTTATGCAAAGTACTTATTCTCCAAGATGACATCTTGGTTTATGGCAAAGATCAGCAAGAGCATGACAAGCAGCTGTGAGAAGTTGTGCATCGCTTGCAAGATGCTGGATTGGTGATTAAGAAGGAAAAGTGCAAGTTTCGAGTAACTTCAGTGAGCTATCTTGGACATGCAATTTTTGGAGAAGGAATTAGTCCTAAATTGGATTTGGCTGAAAGCATTGTGAAGACACTCATACCAGAGAATAGGGATCAGGTGCGATCCTTTCTGGGGCTGGCGGAATTCTGCTCAAAGTTTGTTCCTAATTTTGCTAGTCTGTCATTGCCTCTAAGATTATTGTTGAAGAAGAATGCAAAGTTTGTGTGATCGGAGGAGTGTACTTTTGCTTTATATTATAGGGAAGATGCCTACCCTTGGGCATTTTGATGTGTGCAAAAAGACTGTACTGACGACGGATGCCAGTATGAGTGGTTTGGGGGCAGTTCTCTCTGAAATTGTCAATGGTGAGTCCAGTATTGTGGCTTTTGCTTCTCGTTCACTTTGAGGAGCGGAAGAGCAGTATTCCGTAGTAGAGCAAGAAGCACTGGCTGTGTATTGGGCAATCCACCATTTCAAGTTTTTCTTGTGGGGTATACCTGTGGTGGTCAGATCGGATCATCGGCCGATATGTCAGATTTTTACATGCAGGGATGTGGAGAGTTTTTCCACACGGATTAAAAGATGATGGAAGGGTTAACTGAATTTAACTTCAGGGTGGAATATGTGCCTGGTCAAAAAAACCTAGTGGCGGATTGTTTATCAAGGATGCCTTTGGATCAGTGTTGTGGAGAAGTGGAGAACTCTTTGATTGCATGGGTGTGTGAGTGGTCCTTAGCATGCCAAGAGGGCAAGATTTTGTAGGAGCTTAAAGGGTTCATTGTGAGGGGTTGGCCAGTTGACGGAGAAGTGCCGAACTCCTTGAAGAGTTTCTTAAATGTGAAAGATTAATTATGCATAATTGAGGAAAAACTGTTGAGGGGGCAAAGGGTGATACCGCCTCGTGGTCTATAGAACAAACATATTAATTTAGCACATGAAGGACATCTTGGCAGGAACTTAACCAAAGCAAGGGTCCGTGAATGGTATTGGCGGCCAGGTATGGATCAACAAATTGAAGTAGTTTTGAAAGACTGCTGGGAGTGTGCTAACAGTGATAAGAGTAAGAAGACACGAACGGTTCCGTTGTCACCTGTGGAGGTCCCTGTAGAGCCTTGGTCCAAGTTGGGGTCGGATATTGCTGGCCCTTTTGAACTTTTGGCAAATCATGAACGTTATGTGTTATTATTGGTTGACTATATCTCTAAGTGGGTGGTAACTAAGTGTGTACCTTTAGTTAACACCCGGACAGTAATAGAATTCCTCTCCGAGGAATTCTCCAGAGTGGGCATACCCAAGTGTCTCATCACTGACAATGGTGTATAATTTGCATCCCATGTATTCTTTTCCTGAGGAATTGTCTATCACGCATTACAAAACAGCGTTCTATTCTCCGCAGGCCAATGCTTTGGCGGAGAGTATGAACAAATTGGTGAAGTTGTGCACAAAGAGCATTGCAAACCAGAACCTCACTCAAGTGTATGCCTAGGGAGACGTGGTGGGCTCACCGCAACACACCCAATAGTGTGACGTAGGTCTCCCCCGTTTCTGTGTTGAGAGGCAGGGAGCCACCTGATAAATTGAGCCCTGCATGGTTGAAATTAGGTTTTGATGGAATGAATAAGCATGTGGAGAAGCATCCTATCTCTAAAGGAAGTCCCCTAAGAGACTGTCTCACCAAGAAAAATACAAGATCAGATTTGATTAGAAGAATGATGTCCAATAAGGGGTTGGAAAGTTGGTGAAAAAGAGAGTCTGGAGACCGGGGTTCTTAAAGAAAGGACGCTCTAGATTCATGGGCCCGTTTGTTATTATGGAGGTGAGAAAGAATGTGGTGCTGTTAGACTCTGGGGATGTATGGAGCATGTCTAGGCTGGCGAAATGGAGTGACTGTTGTTGGAGGGCTAACAGGACTTCGTATGGAGATGGCTTCACTGACCAAACAGGTTGTCTTGATGAACATGGTCAAAGTTTGAGCGGTGGAGAATCCACGAAAAGGCTGAAGTTCTGATCGGTGTGGCATGGTGATTATGCTATGCTATGCTGTGATTGTGTTTGCAATTCATGCTCGTCATTGTGCTCTGTATTATTGTTACTGTTATGTTCAATTCACCCTTTGGACGTCTCATTGCAATTGTAGTGTGTGCAATGTTTTTGTATCTGGTGATTACTATTTTTCTTGGTTCCTTCCAGTTTGTTTTTTTGGTGTTTATTCATTTTTTATATATTATATGGGGAGAAGATGTCTTGTGGTCTCTATACATGGTCTCCTTGCCTAGTGGCTGGATCCTGTATATTTGATAATTGACATGGTCGCTGGGCAACCTGTATATTCCAGTGGTCATCAATGACAGAACAATTAGCTGTGCTAGTGGAATGCTTTGGATTGAAGAGACAGTTTGTACTGAGCTGCTGTTTGACTGGTGGCCTATATGCTGTTACCTAATAAATACTTGGAAATGGACACCGTGCATGTGTGGTAACTACAACTTAACATGAATCCATTAATATCTGTCAGTAGCCAGCGTTTGACTGACGTGTGAATGCCTGCCCACGCTCTTCTGGCGTCTCATAGTATGCTTTAGTATGCAGTAAACAAAATAAACTTTTGCTTTTTTGTCTTCCCTTTTGCGAGAGATGTTTTGTGGAAACCGGACACTTAGCGTCTACCACAGGTGTAATGAGGAAAACCTAACAGATATCAATGCCATTCAATATGATTACAATGGCTTGACAGCAGTTGTGGGCAATAAACAGCGTGAACAGAGGCATTGACGGCGGCCATCTTGTAGGAGGTGTTTGATGGTGACGTCACCCAGCGTATGATCCGATCTCTCTGTTTGCCTTTCAGATTTAGCACATGTAGCTATTGAATTTCTGAGTGTACCAGTGGTTCATTAACATCAGAGATACTCAAATGTTTGTTCCGGTTTTGTGTGTATGGCAAACAATTTTTATTGTAACTGGAATCTTTATACTTTCTATACGGTCCCCATTTGAAATCGGTTACTATTTGGTTTGTAGCTTGTTTAGGGCAAATTTTCACGTGTCCTGTTGCCGATAAATGTCAACTACGCAGCAGTCAAAACATCCTCACAGATCACTTGGGCAGTTGAGAGCTGAAAAAAACATACAGCAACAGATGACAGGATTCTGGGCTTAAAGCTACATTCTTAGAGGTAGTTATGCATAACCTAGCATTTGACACACCTCTCTGCTTATGAAAATGAAGTGTGAGTACTAAATGCGACCTTTAGAACAGACTACTTTGCCATTCTATATGGTGAAGTCTAGTTTAGTTTTAGTTCTGGCCGAAAGTCCGCTTTAGTGTTTTCAAAAAAAAAAAAAAAATATATATATATATATATATATATATATATATATATATATATATATATAAAAATATATATATATGGCAACATTTATGCACTTAAAATAAATCGGCACGAAGAAACTGGAGTCCGTTTCTCTTTTGCGAGTTTCTGAGGAAAAGGGCTGCAAAGTTGGAAAACTGATATATATATATATATATCTATATATATATATATATATATATATATCCACAGAGAGGGTGTAAAGAAGCGATGGAGTCAACACATATAAAAAAATATTTTTTAATATAAAAAAGATAAAAAAAGATATTTATTTAAGTGCCATAAAACGACCCACTGGTGCAAGAGCCAAAGCGTCCAGCTCTAGCAAACTCCAACCGCTTCTGCCACAATTCAAACCTAAGCTCTTACATCAGTGAATTCTAATTACCAAACATTACATCAGTGAATTCTACATGACATAGATAAATTCCAATGACCTAGATAATTCAATGTTCTTTCATAAACATAAAAGACAGAGAAAGGATACGATTACCACATGTATCCTTTTTATAAAAAAAAAAAACAATCACTGTTCAATATAATCATCAAACTTCTTTGGAACCTTGGTGCTTCTCTTTTGTAACACGAGATTACCTTCATCAGAAGAACCCTGTAGAATACTTCCTTCCTCAGTAGGTTCAACCTGATGAACATCAGGATTATTGTTACTTGCACTGGAACTTTCAGCAACCTTACCACACCCAGTGGAACCTTGAGCAGGAATACACTTTACCCCATTCTCCTCAAACCACACATCAGCATCCACAGACTTTTTCTGTTCAAACAAATATTCCTGCCCAGGTTTGAGAACAATTATAGAGCTCTTGTTCCACCAACCCTTGTCCTTTAGCAAAACAGCAGAATCAGTCACTCTCTCCACTTTGAAAGGAACAGAGAACTTAGACAAACCCTTACACGTTAATGAGGGTTTGATAACACGCACCCAATCACCCACTTCAACATTTTTGCTTTTAGCCTTATGACAGGTGTCATGATAAGATTTTCCACAAGTGCGAGAATCAGTTATGTTACTTCTGGATTTAGCAATGCAAGACTCTAAAGTGTCAACTTTTGCACTCTTTCCAAAAAGAGGTCTCACGAACGTTTTGACTTGCCTACCTCTCATCAAAAAGTGCGGAGTCACTCCAGTGCAGGCATTTGGAGTAATATGATAACTCCAAACCTTTTCTTTCAAAAAATCAAAAACATCAAGTTTGCTCTCTAATGCATCTGGATCCCTTCTTTTATGAACCTGTTGGCCCTCTCCACTTGACCATTGGCCCTAGGACAATACAATGGTGCCCTCTCAGAACGAACATCAAATCTTCTTTAAAAAATTAACATCTTGGTAGAAACAAATTGCACTCCATTATCTGGCATAAGAATCCCAGGTGCTCCTTCAATTCTTAAGAGATGTTCTAAAAATAAAATAACTTCATCAGTATTGGGATGTTCAACAAAAGTGTGATACATCCATTTTGAAAAATTGTCAACGACAGCAATCAAAAATCTACTTTCCCTGCCTAAACAATCATATGGTCCTGAGAAATCAATGGAAACTTTTTCCCAAGGTCCTATAGGAGCATCCTGAACAGACAAAGGCTCAGTGGAAATTTTCCAATGTTTGTCAGATCTAACGCACACACTACGTTTATCCACAAACTGTTTCACACAAGCATCCATTCCCGGCCACCAATAATGAAGTTTGAGTAATTTTTTCGTTCCAGAAACACCAGGATGCCCAGAATGAGCCAACTGAATGTTTGTCCCCAATACCCACAGGTGGTACAAATAAATCATGCCTCAACAAAATGTCGTTTTCGATGCTGAGTTCATTGGAAACCTGAGCAAAACTCCGTTGAGAAGGTTCTAAGTTCCTGCAAAGTGGCCAACCATTAACCACAAAGTGTTTAACTTTGGACAAAACACTATCCATAGACACAATCATTCCACTCTTTTTCAAAAACGGCAGAATTACAAGAACTCACAGCATCCAACATAGCAACAACACATTCATGTGGATCAGTAATTTCTCCCTCACATTCTTCAACAGGAGGAAGCCTAGATAAGCAATCCGCAGTGAAATGTTTTCCACCAGAAATGTGCTGAATCTCAAAATTGAATTCCTGTAACCTGGCAATAAGTCTTACCAGCCTGGAAGAAGCATTGCCACTTCTGACACCATCCATCATGTAGACAAGCAGCTTGTGATCAGTCACTAAAACAAAAAGGCGCCCCCACAAAAAGTTTTTACATTTTTCAACTGCCCATACACAAGCTAAAGCCTCTTTCTCAATTGTGCTATAATGTTTCTCAGCACCTCGAATACTTCTGGAAATAAAAGATATAACTTTTTCTTTGCCATCCACTATTTGAGTAAAAACAGCCCCCAATCCAACAGCACTGGCATCAACCGTTACATAAGATTTTCCCTCAGGATCAAAGGTATTGAGACCTGGAGCCCTGGCGATAAGTTTTTTTACATTACTAAATGCCTCGTCATGAACAGCAGTCCAAGTAAACAGAGCCCCTTTTTTAAAAAGTTGTCTTAAAGGTTCCACAACAAGGGTGTATCCTCTCACAAACCTGGCGTAGTACTCACCTAAGCCGAGAAATGAACGCAATGAGTCTTTATCTTGAGGTTTACTAGCCTTTTCCAGAGTATTAATAAGATCCTCCTTGGGAAATATGCCATCACAAGTGATCCTATGGCCTAAATAATCAATCTCATTAACCAAAAACTTGCATTTATCCTTACTCACTGTCATTCCTTTACTTTCCAAGATTTTTAATACAGTATCCAAAATGAGGTTATGTTAATCACAAATTTCAGCGAAAATTAATATGTCGTCCTGAAAGGCCTGCACTCCCCTCAACCCCAGAAATAAACTCGCAATCAATTTTTGAAACACACTGGCCGCCAAGGCCAGCCCGAACGGCATTCTTAAAAATCTGTAAAGACCAAAAGGAGAGATAGTCAGTGAGATCTTTAGAGCTGTCATCAAGAATAACCTGGTGGTAGGCGGATTTAAGATCAATCACAGAAAAATACTTTGCTCCATTAACTGCTGCCAACAACTCCTGTATTTTGGGCAAGGGATAGATATCCACCACAATGTTTTTGTTTAAAGATCTAAGTTCCACACACAACCTCAAATCTTGATTTTTCTTAAGAGCGATAACTATGGCAGAACCCACTCAGAACTATCAGTGGACTCAATGATGCCTTCAGAACATAAAGCATCCAAGTGAGATTTTAATTTCTGACGCACACCTATAGGTACCATACGCACTTTGTGCTGGATAGGCACAGATCCTTTTTTTAGTTTGATTTTGTGTGTGAAACCTTTAACCTGTCCAACTCTATTCTGGAAAACAGCTAAAATAGCATCTACAGAACACTTATTAACAGTCACACTTTTGATTTCAATGTCCCTTAATTGAATTGGACAATCTGTGCCTGGACACAAAATGACACCCAAATTCCCCAAGTCATACCATCCTACTATGTTTTTGCCATCAATTGCAACATAAATCTTGGTAATGACATTGCGTCCTTTAAACTCTAAAGTGTCTTAAAAAAACCCCAGCATATGAATATCAAAGTTACCGAATGCTTTAGGATTAACATCAGTTTCCTTAAGTTTGACATCAACCCATTTTTCCTTAAAGAAAACATCAGACAAAATTGTAATGGGAGAGCCTGAATCAGCCATAGCTTCAAGGGCCACATTGCCAATACGAACAATATCCAAAGGTGCTTTAAAAAGAAGAGCAAGATTGTTGACAGTGTGATCAAATGAAGAATCATAAACGGTAAGAAGTAGATTCTGTAAGTCATGCTCTACATTAGAAATGTTATTCACAGTAGTATTCAAAACCTTTTTAGGTGCTCTGCATACACTCTGAAAGTGGCCATACTTGCCACACTTATCGCATTTCTTCCCTAAAGCAGGACAATCAGGACAGTTAGCCAAGTGAAATTTAGAGCCACACCTATAACAACTAGGTTTTGTATCTTTGGCTGGTCCTGTCTTGACCGAACTCTTGACAGAAGATTGTATAGAACAAACAGGAGAAACAGCAATTTTACTCTCTTCAGTAGTGATGGCTTTTGCAGACTGAATAGATCTTTCAATACCTTTCGCTAAATCCAACACCTCAGCTAATGTAGGATTGCGACAGGCAAGAAGCCTCTCTTGCACCTTTTTGGATTCACAATTAAAAACGAATTGATCTCTAATACATAAATCAACGTTAGCCCCAAACTCACAATTAGCAGCTAAAACCCTAAGAGCTGCAACATATTCTTCAATAGTCTCATCTGCAAGTTGTTTTCTTTTATGAAAAGTGTGTCTTACTAGGATGACATTAGGTTCGTCTTCAAATTGTTTCTCTAATCTTGCTACAGGTTCCTTGAAAACATTCCACCCATCTCCTTCACCGCTAGGTGGAGCTATAGGTACAAGATTCTCAAAAATTTCTATAGCTGCTGTACCCAGGAAACTAAATAAAATAGCTTTCTTCCTGTCAGGTAAAAACTTGCTGCCATCTATACCTGCAATATAATTCTCAAAAGTCATAAACCATTTCTTCCAACGCAATTTTGGTTTACCTGGAATCTGCAAGAAAATTGCAGGTTGATTGCATATTTGAGAAGCCGCCATACTAAAGTAATGTAATTATGAATACAATGAAAATTAATAATACACTTTGTAAATTTTTGAAAGTTCAATTAACAGACAATAGAACAGTAGAGAAAATAAAAAACTGCTATAAATATGCACGTAGTAAATGTACTTGTCAAAAGTGTGCATATCACTGTTGAGGTAAAAAAAAAACAATTTTAAATATGCACGTAGTAAATGTACTTGTTAAAAGTGTGCATATCACTGTTGAAGTTAGTATCAAGTGCTGTAAAAGAGTACAACAGAAGATGTTCTAATAATATGGTAGCTGAGGAAGTGTGTGCATCACTGTGATGCACAAAGAAAGAAGAATCAAAATAAAATACCAAAATAAACAGGATTCCAGAAGATTAGTGTGCGAATCACTGGATCCCTCCGATAACAGTAATTCGCTTAGAATATCTGAAGAGATGCACATGGAACCGTAGAAAGACTTGCTGTAACGTAAACCGTTCCCGTGTGAAATTTATGTATTCCAGTGAAGATCCAATATGGCCGCCACGTAACGTGGTTTAAGTGCTGGATGCGTACTCGCTGCAATGCAACGTTGGATCTCCTAGCAACCCAGCCGACGTCAATCGGGTATATACGTCACAGGGAGACGATTACTTGAACGCTGGAATCATCCTTCGCGTGCAGAATCCTCCGCATGCTGGCATTCACGAGCGCACAGACCACAACGGCCAAACGGTAAAATTTGTCAAATCCACAGTACCTTAAATTAGCGCACGATGAATCAAAATGTAGGCTAAGACAGCAATTCCGATAGGTGCGAAAATCACCATAAAATTATCTCTCCAGAGAAAAGGTAGACGGAAAGCAGTCTGGAAAGAAAGTCTTCAGAAAAAAAAAATAAAAAAAGCACAGTGGGTCGACACTAGCAACTCGTCGCCATTGTAAAGAAGCGATGGAGTCAACACATATAAAAAAAAATAGATGTTTATTTAAGTGCCATAAAACGACCCACTGGTGCAAGAGCCAAAGCGTCCAGCTCTAGCAAACTCCAACCGCTTCTGCCACAATTCAAACCTAAGCTCTTACATCAGTGAAGTCTAAGTTACCAAACATTACATCAGTGAATTCTACATGACATAGATAAATTCCAATGACCTAGATAATTCAATGTTCTTTAATAAACATAAAAGACAGAGGAAGGATACGATTACCACAGAGGGGCTTTCTTATCCATTCATTCGTCTGCCCAAGTGTCAATCACATTTTGCTTCTGTTCACTACAGTCTCTCTACAGCTTATGGCAGTGTCAGGCCACTTCAGCTTTCAAACTTCCAGACTTATTAAAATTAACACAACTTCTGTGTGAAGGTGTACCAGGTACATCATTGGAGTATAAATAGGGTGCTTCCATTGCTCTGACTGATTTAGTGCTTTGGCCTTATAAATGTGTCTAGCAGGACCTTTCCTTTCTGGGGGATCCTATAAATCACTATTGTCCATCTATTTCACTGTTTCCTTTAGAAGGGAATAATTAATTTCCATTTGACCAATGTCAAGTTGACTAGGCTGTGATCAAACGTGGTTCATATAGGTATTCCCAGCGCGTTTCTAAGCTGCTTTAATATCCCATAGTGTGTTTTGTCGAGTGCTGCTGGCTTATTCTTCACCAGGATTCTTTTCTAAATGGACGACCATCCACCTTCCCTCCTTCCTCGGTAGCCCATCTTTGTCTCTTCATTATGCATTCTTTTACAGCTCTTCTGCAAATATATTTGTTGCATATCTATGCATTCTTCCTAGACTCCTTGTACATATTACTCTTTCCCTTGTCCGACACATCCTCAGACAGCACAAGTGAGACAGAACCTTCATGCACCCAACACTCCACCAAAACCATAAAGTTTGCAAAGCTCAGCCAGAACAACAGCACTGTCATGCACCATATCAACATACGCCGTATAATATAACCACTCAGATAATACTGGGATAAAAATTCCACACGTTTGCGTGCACAACTTTGTTTCATAATTTCTCGTCCACATTGTGATGTATTTAAGAAAAGCACTTGACTCAGGCTGAGCACTGGACAATTGACTACCCAACCCAAAGAAAAAAATGGAAAGGACCTTCTATACACATAAAATGCTACAAATATCGCCCAACCTATCAAATTCATTTTACTTTCAAACTAACTGCACTTAACACTTCTAAGCTGAACATTAGACAAACCCTTTGCTAATATTACAGATGGTATTTTCAATGGGACTGAGAACAGTGGCATTTTGTTCACTATATATCAGTATGAAAAGTGTCAATGCTCAAGCTACAAGAAGATTCAGCATCTGATGGTAGGCAGCGATCATGACATCTGATACACCACCCTGTATGGCAAGTGAGTAACCAAAACACATGTTTTCTTGCTGAAAATGCACTAGAATTTATTTAAGCGAAGGGGTTTTGACAAGTGCTGGCCTGTAGCTCTAGATTACGTCACTCGAGGTAATGTCTGTACTGCTTTCACTGAAAGTGATTACCCATACAGAACTATTGCTGTGCGGCAATAGCGGAAATTTAATAAACGAATGGGCTTCTATGGGCTATGTGGGTGCCTGAGCATTGTCTTTGATCACTGCATCAGAGTCCATTCCAGATCTTATGGATAGTCACAGGAGGCAAAACGATAAGAATCATTGACCTAGTCAGTGGCTACCTAAAAAATGTTACTTGGATACAGGTCTCCTCGGCCAACATTGGGCTCCCTTGACCATTACGCCACATTGTGTTCATCAACTCATGTTGTTGTTGCTCTTGCCTCATACCTTAAAGCAGTTTTGTTCACTGATATACAGGGCTTCCTACTTGAGGATGAGGATGAACTGTATTTATAAAGAGCATCAGCTACCCTAGAAAGGCTCCAGTGCAGAGGAAATTACTATAGTAAAACATCCGTAAAACATTCAGATGGATCCCCTCCGAATCTAGAAAAACGGTCATGCACGCACTCATCACCAGTAGACTGGCCTACGGCAACGCCCTCTCCGCCGGAATCATCAAAAAATTCCTCCGCAAGCTCCAGACCGTCCAGAATGCCGCAGCCAGACTAATCCTCAACATCCCCCGGCACAACCACATTATCCAACACCTCCGCGATCTCCACTGGCTCCCCGTCGAAAGAAGAATAACTTTCAAGCTGCTCACGCACGCATACAAGGCCCTCCACAACATCGGACCACAATACCTCAACAACGGTCTCTCCTTCCACGCCCCCAAGAGAAATCTCCGTTCAGCCGACCTCTCCGTGGCCACCGTCCCATGCAGCTACAGGAACAGAGCGGGGGGACAGTCCTTCTCCTACCTTGCAGCCAAGACATGGAACGACCTCCCCCTCCACCTCCGGCAAAGCCCCACACTTCTCCAGTTCAGGAAAGACCTCAAGACCTGGCTCTTCAGATGACCCCAACAGAGCTGCACATTCCCCCTCCCACCTCTCATAGCGCCTTGAGACCCTAACGGGTGAGTAGTGCGCTTTACAAACCCCTGATTGATTGATTGACAGTAAAATTCTCTGTCACGCAACTGTCCACTGCCTCATAGTGGTAATTATGAGTAATTGTCAAATTCCTAGTAATTATTAGAAATTGACAAAAACAATGACAATTTAACCCCAAGCACAAATCATTTTTACATACACCTCTTATAGGAAGTGTGAGGGTGGGCTAATGGCATTGAAGCTGCAGACCAAGCTGGGCAACATTATTACCATTTCTTTAGGTGTCTTATCCCAAACATGTTTACATTATTTATAAAGTGTTATTCAACTTTTGGGTACCGGGGTCGTAAAGGGAAGGATAGGATGGAAATCCATGGGATGGCCAAATGTATGCATCTGATAGAATGAGGTTTTAGAACAGAAAGGTCTTGAGATGTTCTGAATTCGAGATAGTTGTCTTTATCCGATGGTTTCTGTGGATGTCTAGATCTTGTAGTCCTGATGATTTAATGGGATTAATTGAACCACAGTGTAGTATCGGCTTCCCAGCTTATTCACTGCTGTCATCATTTGGAATGTGATTATTCATGATGACATATTAGAATGTTGGGTTCTGAGCTTGTCAGTTAGGAGCTTGGGACTGAGCTGAAAGGTGACAGCTCCTGGTGGGGTTTTATCTGGTCTTATCCTGTCTTTATCTTATTCTTATTACCTTAATATCTATGAATTACCACCTTGTACCATCTTACTCAATAAATACCTATTCTTACAAGAACCTACGTGGACTTGATCTTCATTTCCATCACTACATATATATATTACATGGTGACATGCACACCATGTAATATATTTATATTTTACGGCAAGTTACTTTTCGTTGTCCCTGCTGCATGTTCATTGTTTTGACTTAATTCTGCTACGTCCATGCTGCGAATTCTCTGCGCTGATTCGCACAGCCTTTTACATCCTTTAATTCTTTTCAAAGCACATTGACAACGGTGACTACTTTACTTATTTTAGTTTATTGTTTTTACTATCAATTATCACATATTGGGTGAGAATTCACTCACCAGTTTCTGTTTCAAATATATTTTGATGTATGTTATATGCAATATGATTTTAGGTTTCAGCAGGTATAAGTACCAATTCTTTAATTACGTAAATTTTTCATGGTATTAATACTTGATTTTATTTCCTGTATGATTCTATGCTCATTATATTTCCATTTATGATTCAATACCATTTATATGATTGCTATATGCAGTAGGTATAAATATTTACCAGTTCTTCAGTTACTCTTAATTTTAATGATAAATTCTTCATTGTAATTACATTTTTATGATGCATCACGCAGTTCTGTTATTGAAGTTACTTAATGAAATAATTCATATTTCTGTATTCTTTATGAGTGGACGTTCTTAGTCTACATTTACCGGTTTCAAATGTTAAGTGCTGACGTCAACCTTTAAGGTTCAGTACTGCTTACTTATTCTTCATGAGCTCTATTATTGTTAATGTTTTTCCTTTTGCGCAAAAGTTTTATTCTTCTAAACATTTTCTTATGCGTAGACGTACGCTACATGAAATGTAGTTTTAAATGTTCAGTGCATTTAACGCTTATGTGATTATTATGCCAGATTTTCACAGCCCTTTTTTTTTAAAAAAGGTTTCATTCAGAATTAATTATTCTTACTGGCAACTGAGGTTTTCCTCTGTTCGTGCTCCTGTTAGGTGTTAAATTTCACCTTTCTGTTTACTAATTGTTATCTCTTGTGGAGCACTTCCTTTGTTTTTATATATTCTTTATGTGGTTCTACCTTTCACTTCTTCGTTTGTTGGTTCACAATTTCTCCAGTCTGGCCCATTGGTGTATTTTGCGATACTTTCAACGTTTGTGTTCGGTGTCCACCTTCGTATTATCTCTTTCTCTTTGTCCTTTAAAGAGAGGTTTTGTTCTCTTTCTTATTTTCCTTCTTCTCTACTCTACTCCTTGCTTTGCTTCCTTTTGTTATCTCTACTCCTTGCTTTGCTTCCTTTTGTTTTCTGAAATATTCCTTCCTTTTATTCACCTTCCTTTACTACTTCGCTTGACTCGTTTCTTCTTTCATATGTTCATTGTTATTATTTGTAATTGCTTGGTTCACATCTCACTTTTAGTTGCAATTGCAAAATGTATAAAAAGGGTGTTGGCTTTCCAGCTTATTCACTGCTGTCATCATTTGGAATTCCTTTATTTCTTCTCTTGACTCTTCTCATTTTTAATCTTTCTTCATTTATCACCTCTTGTGTTCTACTGTTCACATATTTATGTTTTCCTTTCTTCATATTATTATCTACCCCGTTTCTACTTTTCTTTCTTATGTTCATTGTTATTATTTGTAATTGCCGTCTTCACATCTAGTTTAAGTTGCAATTGCAAAATGTATAAAAGGGGAAGATGTGTAGTATCGGCTTCCCAGCTTATTCACTGCTGTCATCATTTGGAATGTGATTATTCATGATGACATATTAGAATGTTGGGTTCTGAGCTTGTCAGTTAGGAGCTTGGGACTGAGCTGAAAGGTGACAGCTCCTGGTGGGGTTTTATCTAGTCTTATCCTGTCTTTATCTTATTCTTATTACCTTAATATCTATGAATTACCACCTTGTACCATCTTACTCAATAAATACCTATTCTTACAAGAACCTACGTGGACTTGATCTTCATTTCCATCACTACACACAGCTAACAAAATGCAAAGATAAAACCTGAACTGGATTACATACTCATGAGCGAACCTGGGAAACATGAGAGCTTCGGAATGACTTCCTTGGAGAGCTAATTCAGTTAATCAGACAATGCGTTTTCTCAAAGGACACATAGGCCTATCGGCCTGTATTTCCTGATTTGTCTTGGCAGTCCCTAGAGAGAAGCGTTGACAAAGGAGTTAATTTTCAGATCAAAGATATCTTTAACAGGGAGTTCTAGGCTCTGCTAAAGTCCATAGCCTTTGATACTAGGAGTTTAAGGTGTTATATATTAACATGTCTGAATAGAAGACCATATTGTGACCTTTAAGCCCTTCCTCTAAGAGACTTGCTCCTGTCAGTGAAACTCAGTGAATACATTTTTCAGTTCTGTCCAATTTCCTACCCGGAAGATGGTCTTCCCTGTAAATGTTAGGTTAGGAAATCTTTGCTTGTGTTGCTTCAAATCTAGAACAGTTGTTCACAAAGGCTGACAATACATGTGTTCAGCCATCCTTTATCTTCAAGATGATTTGAGACTTGCATCCCAACTGAGAAATATCTGTACCACTCTTCTGCTATTGACCAGATGCTTCTAGACCCACGGCGAGACAGTGCTGTCTGTGAGATGCTTTATTGATTTAGCACTACTTGCTCTTGAGATGTTGACTCTGATTCTAGCCCTTCAGTATGGTAGACCAAGCAGAAAGGGGGAGCAAGGGAATAAAATAGAACAGACATGGTGAGATGTGCCTTATTTCTGAGTGATCTGAAAACAAGAAGTGATTATTGTCAAAGATAGTGCAGATTTCCAGATTAATGGTCAGATCAGTTTCTAATCCGGATGGTCTTGGTGTTTCCCTTATCTTGATGGCATCGAGGAATGACTTCAAGTCCAGTTACAAAGGTCCAGGGCTGCTTCACCATATGGCTAAGGGTGTGATGGCCCCGTTTGGTTTTCTGGTCGTTTGCCATTATCCCAAAGGTCAGGTTTTCACATTTCTGGTGTTTTTGATTATGGATGCCACCTTATTCTTGGCTGAGTGCCAGGTAAACAATGAAGCACATTGCTGCTTCATAAACAAGTTTTTTTATACTCTTCAGCGGTCTTTGACTTCCTGAGTATACAGGCTATGAATGATATGGAGCTGTGAAAGTACCTGCCTGCCTGCATCACTCTCTCTATCCTGCTTGCGCACAGTGATAAATTAAAGGATTTTCAGGGCCCTGGGCAAGACTTATTTTGGGGTCTCCTGTTTGGAACAACCTTGAATTTTAACACTCATTTTCTGCTAATTCAAGCCTGAATGGTGCCAAACAATACTGAATTATAGTTAAACTTTCAAAAACAGGTCACTTAAAAACAGCTGAACACTGTTTTTCCTGGGGGTCAAAAATCCTTAAGGTGACATAAGTTGAGAGGTATAGGGTCAGATGTAGGGGGGGCAGAGAAGAGGAAAAGAGGTTGAGATAGATAAATAGAGCGGAAATAGAGAGAAAGTTCACTTTCCTATGTGACACCTTGGAAGGTAGGGCCCCATGGCAACTGCCCACTTTGCCCATGCCTTGAATGTCTCTGCTTACTCTTCCCTACTATTTCTCCAACAACCCTGTGAACCCCTCTGCTCTCAAACTACCTGGAACAGCAATTGGTGCCTTAGGGAGTAGCAATTAAACAAATAAATTAACATATATGTCTGTTAGAATTATTGAAAATCTCTTTTTCACAAGTAAGCATAGACTTGCCCCTCATCTATTGTGACGACATGTTGTTTAACTACCATGTCTGTATGTATTTATGCCCAACCCTCCCAGCTTCTGTAATGTGACTGAAATATGCCTCTTTACAATAAATGCAACACGTCAATCAAGCTGCTTTTATAATGCCTATTCTCTGGATGCAAAGTCAAAAACCGAGACATAATCTGAACTAGACTAATGTGGCATCATAATTCCAAATGTTCGGTAATGTGGTCACAAGAAGGCTTGACAAAGGTATGGAAAGTGTGTCTGTCTTAGGTTTTCTTGCTTGACCATCTTTAGCCTCCTTCACCTACTCTGCTGTGGCCAAAGTGGTTTCCAGTAGTCCGGTTAAATTCTGAAAAGAAGGATGGGGTTTGTAGGAGATGTAAATTGGCACTTTATGTCCACATTCTTAATCAGCTTCCCAGCTTGCTCCCAGGTTCTAGAGGTGTTCAACAGAAGTGTTGACAGACTATGTCCTCTGGTCCACGAGTGTTGTGGCCTCTAGCAGAGTACATTACACTGGAAAAGATTCATGTACAGGAAACTGTTGGAAATTGCCCTTTAATGGTGATGCACCTGTGAGAATGTTAGGTGCATCATCAGAATCTTGGGGAGACCTTGCAACCGGGTAGTGTTGCGAGAACTGGCTGGCTGTTGGAGATGTCCCTCAGTGGGTGCAAATAAACACTGAAGTTGCACAAGAAACAAGACGTTTACTTGTTTTATTACTGGCGACGAGCTGTAGACACAGAAAGCACTCATCGGGGAACTTGATGTGCGGAGCACGGGATGTTTGTGTTGCCATTTTATTGGAGTAACACATTTTGAGCAAGGTTAGTGTCGGCCTCATCCTTGGAGACGGAACGGGAGAAGTTCCTACGCTATATACTGCATGGGTGAAAGAGTTAGTGCGGCTAAGCATTAAATTGATGGGTACTTGCCTGCACTGAACGGTTGAAGCGCGAGCAACTTGCCTGTAGTGAACGGTTGAGGCACGAGCAAGCTTCCTCAGCATGTTATTATTTGAAGGTGCCTGCATGCACATTCACAAGGATGTCATGAAGAGACGTGAACTCGTATTTGTTCAAGAGACTAGAACGCTGAGAGAAGTTCCGTGGTGACGACTCGAGATACTTCCGACGTGTTCAGCGAGTGGAAAGGATTCCTTGAAGCAGTTACAGCGAGGGGCATTGTGTGCGTCACGGTGAGAGAAGATGCGACGCGTGGACCCCAAGGAGACTGCTAACATTGTTTACTGTGGAGTCCACGACATCACTCTGGACTGTTATGATAGCCAACTCGTATATTAAGAGTCAGATGTCTAGAGGACGTTTGTGTGAAGTGTAAGAAATTGTTATGATGAGGTGCAGTCAAAGCAAAGTAACCACAGCAGTTAAGCTCCAGTGTGAAGAAGAAATCAATAGTAAGGTTGTATTTATTTTAATTCCTTATTTTATTCTTTCATATTAGATTATTATTTTATAGTTCTAGTTTTTTCTTAGCTTGTTTAGTTAACTTATTTTACAGGATGTCGTCAAGTGGAATGAGTTAACCACCTCAATTCCTGTCGGAACGTGGTAAACCAGCATTTCCATGGGAAAAATGGAAACCATTATTTGACTCATATTTATTAGCAATTGGTGGGGAGATATTTTCAGCTGCAAGGAAGCAAGCTGTCTTGCTTCACAACCTTGGAATTAAAGGTCGAAACATTTACGGCAGTTTGGATCCAATACCTATTGGAAGAGGGGTTGGTGAGCATGGTGATGTTTATGAAATGACTGTCTTGCTACTACAACTCATTTTGGTGCACAACTAAATGTAGTAATGGAGAGACATAAGTAATTCATGCGAGTGCAAGCTAAGGGAGAGAGAGATGGTAATAATGTAGCGGCTCTTAAGTCTCTAGCACCGACATGCGAATTTGAGCAGCTAACAGATTTACTTATACGAGATCAATTGGTGCGTTGCACGAATGGCACCAGGATTCAAGAGAAGTTATTGGCAAAAAATCCCAGACTGAAGGAAGCGATGGCTATTGTGGAGAGTATAGAACACACATCAAATTGGGTGAAGGAAATGCACAGTGCTGTTGAACCACTTGAGGATGTTGCAGTTGTAAAAGGTGGTGAGTCAGAATGTTTAGAGCAAAGTGCCCAGCCAACGGTAATCCAAAAGATAACTGGGAAACAAGAGAAATTTGCAGGGAGAATTGAAAAGCAAAAATGGAATACCAATTCAGATAAAGAGGCTAAACTGAGGTGTTCAAAGTGTGGAAGTCAGAGTCATGGCCCAAATTATCCTAACTGTTTTGCACAAAGTGTGAATTGTAGGAATTGTGGCAAAAAGGGACATTATGCATGGGTTTGCAGAAATGCTAAAGTAAATTTTGTGGATGATGAGGCAACATACCCCCAACAAACCATTCTTCAAATAACAGAAGGTGAGGGGTGTGTGGTTTAAGATTTGAACGGTGTAGACTCTGATGTCGTAACGATGCCGAAGTGTGACATTTACATTGGCTGCAAGTCTGTTTCAGTCTTAGCAGACTCTGGATCCCCATACACTCTGATAAGTGATAAGAACTGGGATTGTATTTTTGGGAAGGAGAACATTGTACTGCAGCCACCAGATAGCAATCCCGTAGGTTATGGGGGGCAAAGTATTGATTTGGTGGGGTACATGGTTCAAACAATTGTGTTCAAAGGGAGAGAGACTGTGGGGAATGTATATGTTGCTAGGAGAGGTGACAATCTCCTTGGATTGCGCCACCAGCGAGATCTTGGAATCATCCTGAATCCCAATACACCGGATCAAGTAATGCTGGTCACGCGACAGTGATGACATGGACATCATAGGAAGATATCCAGGGGTTTTCAGTGACAGGTTAGGCCTTCTCAAAAGATTCAAACACAAAATAATTTTGAAAGCACGAGCACAACCTGTGGTACATAAAGTAAGGAAGGTGCCAAACCTCATGTTGGGACCTCTGCAGGAAGAACTAGACAGGTTACTGAAGATGGGAGTGATAGAAGACATAAAGTCGTCCGAGTGGTTGGCTCCGATTGTTTTGGCTCCCAAGGGCAACAAGATCAGGATGTGTGTGGACTTGAGGAGCCTGAACAATTGTATTTGGGTTGACAGCAGCCTCTCCCCAATATAAATGAGGCCTTAACGAAGCTGACTGGTGCGTGTATGTTCAGCTTGATGGACTTGTCATCGGCGTACCACCAGGTCATGCTACACGAGGAACCAAGAGCTTTGACCTAGTTTGTCACACCTCTGGGAGCATACAGGTTTATCAGAATGCTGTTTGGACTGGCATCTGCTGCTGCGTGCTTCCAGAGGTTGATGAAGGAAATTCTAGCGGGTATAAACTCAGTTCTGTTTTTCCAAGATGACATATTGGTTTATGGGAAAGATAGATCTAGTCATGAGGATGTTCTGAATAGTGTTCTTTCAAGACTACAAGAGTGAGAACTCACACTCAAAAGCGAGAAATGCAAGTTCTGAGTGGGAGCTCTGTCTTACCTAGGCCATACTATTTCAAGTGATGGCATCCGACCCAAAATTGACTTGGCAGAAGCAATATTGCAAGAACCAGCTCCTATCGACAAAGGATGAAGTTAAATCGTTCCTTGGTTTATCTGAATATTATTCCAAGTTTATTTATAAATTTGCAAGTGTGGTGCAGCCGTTGAGATTATTGCTAAAAAGGGGTGCAGAGGATTGTGCTGATGCTTTCAACAAAGTTAAATGTAAAATTGCTCGTATGCCAACTTTAGGGCATTTTGACGTATCAAAGAAGACTATCCTAACCACAGATGCAAGTGTGGTAGGGTTGGCTGCTGAGCTTTCGCAAATGGTTGGTGGGAAAGAGAGTGTCTTAGGTTTTGCTTCACGCTCACTCAGAGGGGCAGAGGAACGTTACTCTGTGATGGAGCGCGAGGCGTTCGCCTGTATGTGGACCAGCAATCATTTTAGATTTTTTCTTTGGGGTTTGCCTTTTCTGGTCAGAACCGATCACAAACCGCCGGTTCACCTGTTTGCGTCCAGGAATGTTGAGAGTACCACACCCAGGGCTAAGAGATGGATTGAGGGACTATTGGAGTATAATTTTATAGTGGAATACTTAACAGGGTTGAAGAATGTTCCTGCTGATTATTTGTCTAGAATGCTACTGCACAAATCGGTTGAAGGGTGTGCGGAACCGTCTGTGTTGTGAGTCAAGGAACCAGCACTCAACAAATCTGAGTGGGATGCCAGTGTTGCCAGGGATACCACTAGGAAAATTGTGATGGACATGGTAGTCGGTGGATGGCCCAATATCAACGAAATTCCCCAATGTGCAAAGGGATTTTGGAATGTATGTGATGAATTGAGCATTGTAGCAGATGAGTTGTACCGAGGGGAGAGACTAGTCCCTCCTGATGATGTGCGTGAGAAAATTATCAATTTGGCACATGAAGGCCAAGTCCAGAGTTTGGCGAAGTCCAGAGTGAGAGAGTTTTACTGGTGGCCTGAAGTGGACCGGCAAGTGGAAGAAGTAGTTAGGGATGGGTAATGACAAATCCAGGAAGGTCAGGACTGCTCCACTATCACCTGTGGAGTTTCCTGAACAACCGTGGACCAAGCTAGCCATGGATATTGTGGGGCCCTTTGAAGTATTGTCACCCTATGAGCAATTTGTTGTAGTTTTGGTTGACTGTACATCAAAATGGGTCTCAGCATGTTGCATGAAATTCTCTGGTCGCAAGAAATATTATCGAATTTCTTAAGGATCTGTTTGCTTGCGAAGGCATACTGCTAGTTGTTACTGATAATGGGGTACAATTTACTTTGCAGGAGATGATAGAGTTTCTAAAGGATCTTTCTATTACTCACCATCGCACGGCTCTCTATGCACCGCAAGCGAATGGTTAAGTTGAGAGCATCAACAGGCTTGTAAGGGCATGTGCGCAAACAGCTGTTGATACTGGTATGCCTTTGAAAGGTATATTGTGTGAAAAGTTCCAGTCGCACAGGAGCACACCTAATAGCGTCACAGGATGCTCACCCAATAGCGTCACAGGATGCTCACCATTTACGAGACTCGAAGGCAGAGTGGCTAGTTCTAACCTCACTCCAGTGTGGTTGAGTGGCAAAGATAGGAACAGCGGTGGAGTTGATGTGAGAGTGAAGAAGGTACCAAGAGAAATATAAGCATAGGTTTGATCTCAAGAAGGGTGTGTGGAGAAGTGAATGGAAAGTTGGTGACATGGTATATGTAAAGAAAGGGGTGTGGTCTCCGAAAGCAGAAACAAAATTCTTGGGTCCCAAACGTATTGTCGAAGTTAAGATGAATGTGGTGGTGTTAAGTGGTGGTAAAGTTTGGAATATGTCTCTGTTGGCTAGATTTAGTGAGGTCGCGGGTCCTAGTGGTGTGGAGAAAGTAATTGTGAGGGTCAAGGTGATCATTTGTGACGTGATAAAAGTGAGGAGAGCACCTTCGTACCTTCAGGATTACATTTTAGAGTAGTAATGTCATAGTTGCTTTTTCTTTCATTGCTCTGCTATATCTACTGTGCTGCAGTTAGTAGATTGTTGCTTCTTTCCTTTTTCTCTTTTGTTGTTCCTTATCCCCTCCTTACTTTTGCTTTTCTGTCATAGGTTGGTTCTCTGTACAGTCATCATATGGCATAAAGGAAGATGTGTTGTAACTCCCTTTCCTCATGTTGTTTTATCCCCTCCTTTACTCCTTTGCTTTTCCTATAGTTTTGGTTTTTTCTACAGTTATCATATGTTAAAGGGGAAGATGTGTTGTAACTTGCCCTTTAATGGTGATGCACCTGTGAGAATGTTGAGTGCATCACCAGAACCATGGGGAGACCTGGCAACCGGGGAGCGTTGCGAGAACAGGCAGGCTGTTGGAGATGTCCCTCGGTGGGTGCAAATAAACACTGAAGTTGCACAAGAAACAAGACGTTTACTTTGTTTTATTAGAACCACAAGGGGTTTCTCTCAGTACGGTCACATTTTTTAGAGGCTGATTATTCATTATGCATTATGACACACTTAGAAAATGATTGACCTTGAAATTACCTATTTATATGCAATCCCTCTTTTTTATTGGCTCTAGTACTACCGGATGGGAGATGTTTCCAACTAACTGTTGATGTCCGTTCCCAATCGTAAGGTCCCTTTAACAAGGGGGCCGGATAAGGGTGAGGTATTATCTCTCTCGGTAAATACCATACCCCTAGGGAGGGGTATTTAGCATGTATGGTACATACCTTCGTTTTTCACATGCAAATAAAGTACAATAGTTGGAATCTGTATTTAAATTAGTAAAAACCACGTTTCCCTGATTTCTGAGTCTTTTCCCCTGTTCTATTTCAACTGATATCCGTTTGGGGTCGGGGTCTGTGGAATGTAACATTTATCAAATAGTTCAGAATTTCAATTCTTGTGTCAACCCCTGTGTGCCAAGGATAATAATAGAAACTGCAGTTCGTAATTATAGACTCTGGACCCTATTTAGATCTTGGAGGAAGGGTTACTCCATCACAGTGGTGACGCAGTTACCGTCCGCCGAAATATAAATTCAATAGGATATAATGGGATTTATATTTCAGTGGACGGGATATCCGTCACCGTTGTGATGTAGTAACCGGTCCTAAATCAGGGCCGTAGTATGTTGTGCCCTTGAGAAGAACGCTAAGAGACTCACTTATGATCCACTTGTGCATCGCAATAAACAAGTTGTGTTCCTTATCTCAGAATAAGGCAATGAGCCGGTTCCACCCTCCTCATGTCAACCTGTCACGACCTCCACTCTTCTTCTTACCTACAACTTTCATGTCTGATTCCCCTCATAAATCTCTTTGCACTGTACTGCCCAGTGGGCTAGTTCTTGGTTCAGCTACCACCTTGGTGGTATTAAGAATGATGTAGCATGGATTACCACCACAGAACGCAAGGGAAAAGATCCCCTCTCCCAGAGCTGAGCTATATAATGATCTTCTGGTTAAGCCCAGCATTTCTCACTGTAACCACATCATTCAGTTGAGATGGGATCTTTATTGACCATCAAGTTCTGGAATGACAGCCAGAATCATCTCTCGCTCTGTTTTACATTTCTGATTCATAAGGAGGGAAATGGGAGTACTTACTTGACTTTCTTGTTTTTGTCCCCAAACCCAGGATGAAGTTACAGTGGAAACCACTAACCCACAAAAGAACAAAATGGACAAATTGATAGAGATCCTGAACAGCATGCGAAACAACCGCAGCGACGTGGATGCCAACCTCACAACCTTCATGGAGGAAGCCCAGAACTCCACCAACTCGGAGGAGATGCTTAGCGAAATTGTAAAGACTATTTATCAAAAAGCTGTGACGGACAGGAGCTTCGCCTCCACTGCTGCCAAACTTTGTGACAAAATGGCGCTCTTCATGGTGGAAGGGACAAAGTTTAGAAGTCTTCTTCTCAACATGCTACAGGTCAGTAACAATTTGAAGTTGTTCTTCGAGGTCTACCAAAGATGCATCGCACAATGTTTTGCAAAGGTCGCGATTTAAAATGGACATAAAATAAACTGGGATGTGCAAGCTACAATTTCATGAGTATGTGTAATCGAATGAGTTTCGATACATTTTTTTAAATTTTGTTAGTAAAGGTAACCTATTTATATTGTTCTAAACGTTCTATCACCCAAAACGTATGTAAATGCTAAATGGCGACCTGTTGTTTGTGATTATTTGACTTAGTGCTGGCCTTTTCTTTACCAACAGCTCTTTCCATTAGTAGATTTGTAACAGGAAATAAAAAGCTAGTAGCTCAAGAACACTACGTGCTTCTGGGTGCTTACCCAGGCTTACTAATGTTATGTTATGTGTTGTGTACTGTGTTGTGTGTTGTGTACTGTGTTGTGTGTTGTGTTGTGTTTTGGGTTGTGTTGTGTTTTGGGTTGTGTTCTGGGTTGTGTTTTGTGTTATATTATGGTAATAAGGATTTATTAAGCGCGCAGCTACTCAAAAAGTGTGTCCCGGCGCTAACAGGGCAGTAAGAGCAAAAGTAGAACCGAGCAAACAGGCTACTGGATAAAGAGCCAGGTTTTGAGCATTTTCCTAAACAGACCTTCATCCTCTGTGAACGTAAGCTCTAAAGGAAGATTGTTCCAGCCCACTGGCCCCAAGAGCGAGAGAGACCGCCCGCTGACTTTTGCATGGCGGACTCTTGGAATCGTGGCCAAGTGGTTATTGAAGGATCGCAACTTTCTCGAAGGGTTTAGTAGGAAATCCTATCGAACAGATAGTCGGGCCAAGAGTGGTGAAGCGCCCTGTACACCAGAAGAGGAGTCCTAAGTAGAATCCGCTTGTGCAGAGGAAGCCTGTGCAAATTTCACAAATGTGGAGAAATGGCTCCCCTCTAGGGAGACTAAGAGCTGCCTAGCAGCAGCATGTCGTACTGTTTGAAGTTTCCTCACAAGATATTGCGGCAGACCTGGTATAAGGCATTGGCATAGTCCAGCCTGGACATGACCAAGGCCAAGACCACTTTAATCCTTATTGGGATCGACAGAGTACAGACATTTCTTGACACTATACCAGAGCACTTGCCAACCACTGAATTAATTTGATTATGGAAGGATAATTTGTCAGATTTCACACCCAGGCTACTAACTGTTTCCACTTGTCTGTTGGGTGAAGATGCCTCATCAGAGCAGTGCACTTCCAACTTGATGGCAAAGTTATGCCCCATACTGAGCACCTCAGTCTTCTCGGTATTATACTTCAGTTGGATGAAGCTCAACCACTGGAAAACAGCAGAGAGGCATAGTTAATAGCATCTTGTTCACCTGGCACCTCTTTGCCAAAGGAGAAAATAATCTAGGTATCATCGGCATAAGAGATTATCTTGGCCCCGAACGACTCAACCAATTCGGCAAGGGAATCATGTAAATATTAATGTGGGGCTGAGACCCCTGAGGGATCCTAATGACATTACACATGAGCGTTATACAAACGTAGGCGCACATGAACTGCAGTGTGTATTTGAAAACAGGGTGAAAAAGGATGAAACGTGGATAGGCTGGTTTGAGATCTCAGCTGCAATATGTCATTGATTTCTCTTCTAGGCGTGGGTGATCCTCAAAAGCTCACAGAAAACAAAGGGTCCATCTATGCCTGTAAAATAGTATATAGGGGATGGTCTTTGTCCTTATCCCCCTGTCCTCAGTGGATGGCCAATCCTCATTTAGGATTCCTCACCCTCTTGAACGTCCTCACAGCCCCCTAACGGGGAGTGACAAAAGTGTTGGAACGTCTTGCAGTTCCTGCAGCAAGCTTAGCAGCAGATGGTTTGATGCACAGAAAGATCTGCACACGCTGCACATTCGGTCTTGGTGGAGAAGTAGAGCATTCATTGGCCTCTAGCTGAAGAGGCAGAGAAGTGGAAATGCCACACTAAAGGCTGAGGATGAGTCTGGGTCTCCGCACATTCCCTCCTACACTGTAACCAGCTGAGGGCCCATCTGACGTCTTCGCAGAGCCTTATCTGCAGGCTCCTCCTTTGCCCTCCAACCTTAAGGGGACTGAGCAGCCCACCGAGGACACAACAAGGCCTATGTGAGGCAAACCCCTGGCACAAGCACGCCTTCAGTCAGCATTAAATTAGTAAGTCAGCCAACCTCACTGGCTGTGGGCTTCCCCTCATTAGGGGCCAGCCAATGCCTTTACTTCTCCCAGAATGGCCTGGTCCTAGGAGGCACCAGTGAGCCCCCCACTGACCTCTCCAAGACGGCAGAGCCATCAGTGGGGCGCCATGGCCAGCAAACCAGTGGCGGCAAGAGCCCAAGTCCCCCCATCCCTGCCTTCCCACACACGGGCTCTGAGTATGTGCCTCCGCCTGCCGCTGTGCTTACGAGATATCAGCCAGGCCCGTGTTGAGGAGGATGGTGGACCAGCATCCGTTGACCATGGGCTGGACACTCTTCCAAAGCCCCTTTAAAGAGGAAGGGACCCCCCTTACTTGTGGGTGAGTATATTTTGGCACTCTCATGCCTTTTTGAAGCACCATAAAGATAATCGTTTTGTAGCAGGCTGTAGAATTTATTAATCTTTAAAAGTGTCAATTCACAATGCAAGCGCTTTGAAGGAAAATAAAGTGTGCGTTGGTGTAGCCACACTCCTATATATTTTTAGTTTCATGGTTAAGTTGTAGTTCATGGTTAAGCAAAATCATCTTGTAAATTCACCTGACATGTTGGGTTCACTATGGCCTGAAAAGAAAGAGAGACCAATGTAGCATCACTGCTGGAAGTGTGGAACAGTTTGCTGGTCTTGTTCTTTACCTCCCAGAATCATTGCATTTTCCTAACAAGAGAGCACAGCTCTACTGGTGGAAGAGGTGTGTGTATCTTCCACCCCTTCAGTTGATTGCCATGATCGAATAAGCTGATTTTTTTTATTTTATTTAGATATTATATGGGCCTTGGTCGGTGTATGTGCTGGAAAGAATACCTTGTTGACAAGACAGTGGAAACCTGAGTCGTGGGCAGACTTTAACATGCCAGGTCACGCTCGAGCTTGATGGATGCAAGGGACACGGCTCTCACTGGAGGGAAAACCCAGCTAAAGCCGGGACACAAATGTCCAGACGAGCGGTGCCGGAGACGGCCGGATCAGCCTGTAATCCGGTCACCGCTACGGAGTGGCTTGTAGCTAGTAAATGCAACACAGGGACACCAGGTGACCGGTCTCAAACATTAGCTCTCGCAAAGCCCGTCTGGAACAGGAAGAGTCTTATCTCAGTGTTAGCACTTACGTGCTGGCATCAGTACAATACTACCATGCTGTTATCCCGCACTGTTCACGAGCAACAGGGCCCGGAAAGGAAATAGGCATGCCAGGGTAGGTCTGTGACTGCAGCCTTCCTCCGCCTGGCACCGCCACCACCTTGGCTGGCAGCGTGGAAAAGTAAAGTTACACAAGGCACGATTTTCCTGCATTCCTTAAAAAAAAAAAAAAGGGCTGCTTGTTTGCTAAATGAAATAAGACATTGAAATGTTTTTTAAAGGAACATTTCCACCCAACATATTTTGGAGATTGACTTTGCCACAATATAAAATCCCAAAATCATCCACGCATTTTATTTTTTCCAGTGTAACTTCTGTCGCTTTGTGCACAGTTAACACTTAGCAGCCAGCATCTTTCTCCTCGTTTCTGTTCTCTGACGCCTTTCAAGTGGAATGATGGCGTGCTTACTTAGTCACTTGATTAATTTGTGTAGATGCATTGACACATGATCGTGCCTGTGAGCAATGAAAAGAATAAAATAAGGTACCACGCGAGACTTGGTGTCGTAGAGCGCACCGGCGAAGCTTCTAGGGGGTAGTTTGGGTGTTACGCCCCCCCTAATAAATATATTTTCTTGTTAATAGTTGGTCCAGGTGCCTTCAGTCGGGTATGGTGAGGTGTCTGTCGGATTTCACCAGGAATGTTTCCATACACACAGACAAAAACGCAGACACTCTCTCTCTCTCTCACTGTTTTGAAAGTCTTAAAAAATGTTGATTATTTGACAAAATGTTCTGTTTTCTCTCACTTAGTACCCCTACCAATCCGCATTCTTCTCCCTTTCTAGTGCCCCTCTCATGTGCCCTGCGTGTTGTATAATGTATTTTAACATTATATCCCAGTGTGATTGTTGGAAAATCTGAAGCCCCCCCCCCATCTTACTGAGCAAGCTACGCCTGTAAAGCGCTTCAACGCCTCGTATGGGGTAGTGAGCGCTTGGTAAATGCAATTACAATGTGATGACCAAAACTGTGATGAAATGAACTCTCCGTTTCAGACTTGTGTGCCTGGATACTTTTCCATTCACGGAAATGAGGATATAAACCCAGCTGGAAGGAGGTTGCATAGTTAGTGGATTAATAGGAGGTGGCAGTAGTCTGAGAGACCATAAACTACCATGTGCGTGTTTGACGATGTGTGATATTTACCTGCATACTCTACCAAACGTTCATTTGATGAAGAATTAAGCGCCTCGTTTGGGGGTTGGCGGAGCAGGCAGAGTGCTGTAAAACAGGGGAAACAACCTTTAGAACGCATGCATTACATAGATTGCGGTTTTTACAACGAAAGCTGTTACAACGACTTGCACTGGAGGGCGCTATAGGACAAGGAGTAGTTTAAATTACTATCCAACACCTTCCCTACTGTACGTAGGCTGGAGTTGGAATAGTAAATTAAACTACTCCTAAGTCCAGCGCCCTCCAACGCAAGTCGTTGTAACGACTTGCGTTGTTAAAACCACGATCTGATGGCATGCGATGTAATGCATGCGTGGTATCGTCATACATCCGGGCAATGCATGCGTGGTATCGTCATACATCCGTAAAACAGCGACCTTCCAGACCCGGGTCCGCGGTTCTGTGACACATTTAGAGGGGGGAGGGGGGACCCGCTGGTTTACTACCAGTGGGCCCTCTGCGGGCTCTCCCGATGATAACCCCTGGCCCATGCCATCAGTCCGTCCGCCACAGGGTCACATGCAGCTGCCCCCACCCTTCTTGAGTGCGGGGCGGTACTGATTATACCTGCCTATGTCCACCACGTGAGGCATGGCAGACACATTGTGCAGGAAAAATGTAGAATGGCCCCGACGTGAAGGGATAAGCCTCCGTGTTCATCGTGCCATTTGTTTTTTACTTTGTTGTAAATGGACTTCCACTTTGAGAGATTGTTTCCTCTAAACAAAATTATTTGCCAAGCTTTTAACAGGAAACCTGCTCTGCAAACCTGCGGTGGTGGGCAGGTCCCTTCACCGCCAAGAAGGTGGCAGTCTCCAAACAGAGCAACAAAGGGCGTGGCCATGTCCATCGCCTACACCCCACTGATGGTCTGGCTGACCATCCTACCAGGTTCTTAATGACTCTCTAGGTCTTGAGATCTACAAAGGATAGGACTAAAAGGAACTGGTATTTAAAAGGTCACAAACTCGAGGTTAGTTGATGAAAGACGGATTTCTCGCTGTACTTACTAGCCATCTTTTAAACTGTTATGATGGATGTGATGCTAAACCCTTAGGTGCAGAAGAACTTTAATGTCAAGAATGGAGGTTATGCTCATAAGCAGCTAATCAAGGCTTGTGTATCAGAGGTGAGACGGAAGTTAACATGGAGAATTGTGGCCTATGCATGCAAAGAATTCGGTAGAGATGATAAAAGGCATGGTGCATAGATAAATAATTTGTATTTGGCACTCAACTCCAATTGAGGACATACAGAGGAGTTGCACCAGTTATCTCTGTGCGGAGTTTGTACTTCATGATGGGTGCAGATTTATAAACCAATGTGGGCCACAAGCAACAAAGCAAACCACCAGATCAGATCTCTCCTTTTAGGGAATGGCTAGTGCTTCTCAATTGCCAGACCCGAATGGCTTTCTCTAGTTTCAAGGAAAAAAATTTACTTTTCAAAATGTATAATCAAGTAGCTATAGCATGTAAGAGTGCTCATGTGTTGTACAACAATTTATAGTAACTGTCGTCCATTTTATTTAGAAAGGATTGCAGGCCAAAGAATTGAGACGATATGCTGAAGGTTCAATCTTGCGAATGGACTCACTGGGAGCATTGTGGGTTACACCTCGCATGCAACAAATGAGTAGTGTTTGTGGCACCTGCTCACTTAAGTCTTTTTTACACATAGACCAATGTTGCACCTTCTTTGATGGCACAAGGAATATATATTCCTTGATCGCTATCTAAAGGAACACAATGAAGTTAGTGCCTTGAACTTTATTTGTTAGACTCCAATAATCGCAGAGTTATAAAGTCAGTGTATTTTTCTGAGTGAATATACAAGCAAAAACTATATATATTTTTTTTAAACTGTTTTTATTTTTGTAACTTCAGCCAGTACATTAGTAGGTGGACCTTGCACACAGTAAGTTTTACATTATTGCATCAAATAATCACTGTCAGGGAAACAAAGATATGTGGGTATATTCCAAAAACCGCTTCTCTCGCCCACACCCTGTTTCAGAGGCAACACCCTACTGGTGACATAATCTCGGGGTACGGGGAAGTCCGCTGACTACCTTCTAATCCTGTGTATGTGGGTGTGTTCTCTTAATCCCCGCCTCTTCTGTTTCTAGGCCTTAGTAACTCAGCCAGGGAGTCCAAATCTTGGTAAACTTTTTAGGGCATCCTCTGGCCGTGTACGTTGTCTTCTCTGCCCCCATGTATAGGTCAATGCTGGCTCTCCATTCCTCCAATGTGGGCAAGCCCGCGGCGCCCCAGTTTCTGGCTATGTCTCTTTTGGCGACGATCAACCCTAGCTTGCATGATAAAAGTTTGTGTCGGGGGAGGTCGACTTCAGTAGGGATGCCAAGTAATATATACTTGGGGTCCATGGAAATCTGAGCCGCAAGTATCTCGTTCAGTTTTTTTATAAAAAATACAAAAACTATATTCTTAAAATAAGTTTTTGTTTAAGACGCACTTATTTTTATAAGCAGTACCATTTGATTATGTTTATACGTTCTATGAAAACGTATTTAAATGAACTCTCCATGGATGTGGTCCTTTCCTTCAGTGGGTCCCTTATACCTTCCTCGTGCACTGCTGCCATGCTGTGGTTCTGGAGCGGTTGTCAGTATATGGGCAAACCACATCCGACTTGGGGCAGGATTGAGGAAGAAAATAGACAATTGGGATAAAGCAAGGAGCAACAGCCAAACTGCAGAGTAGGACATTATGTGTCATTAAAGTTAGGTTGGATCACTCACATTGTTGTTGGGAAGTATGTAAAGACAGGCCAGGTCTGGAAGGCAGGGTGAAGCTGTCCACAGAAGAGTAGAGAGGCTGAAAAATTAAAAGGGCAGAGGAGAACTTGGTGAGAAAAGGGAACAGAAACTATGTGAATGGTCCAGAAAGATGGTGGACCCAGGACTTCAAAAGCAAGAAAAGATTGAAGAAGTGATGACTGAGAAGGTTACCTGTGGAATCAGACCACCAAGATACACTCTGTGAAAACGCACACAAGGGACATCTTGGAAGGATTGGCTCTCGAAGCTGCCCGATCCAGAGACCTATGGAAGCCCCATGGTTTAATCTCATTACAAAAGTAGGCAAATGTGTATATCTGAATTCATTGCAAGATGAATGCTTCTGACATGGCATGGTTCTGCAGGTGTAGTGTTGCAGTGAGGCCGGCAGACTGCTCTGATGGGGTTATACAGCAGCTTTGATCCCCTAATGGATTTACAAGGTGTGCTTCATAAGCTCCAGGAAGTGGCTATGGAATCCAGCATTGGCAAACCAATACAGTAGACTTGCATTTCGAGTCCTGACTAAAACATTAAGAAAGCCTGCTGCAGTGAAAAAATATAGCTTTCCATACTCAAAGCATGTATAAGAGAAAACATGTAATGTGTGATGATTCAGTGTACTTTTGAGATAACACTGAATGGGGTAAAATAGTTCCCCATTCATTGAAATGCAAGCACTCCACAGGGGCTGGAATGATATATCCAACAGTCAGTAGCTTGAGGTGAGAGAAAAATGTTCTCTCTGTGGAGCCAAAGTCCACGTTTTGTATATTTAAAGAATCGGCAACGATGGGTCTTGCAGGCAAGCTGCCCTGTCAAGACAGAACTAAAAACTTGTAATAATTCTATTTTTATTTATGCCCTATACTAAGTTAGGGGCTGATTCACTATGTTTTTTTCCAGGAGTAAGTCAGGCTTGCGCTTGGAAAAATGTGTTCTTTGCTCCCAACTTGCAGAGATATAAAGCCAGATGGTGCTTGTGTGAACTAAAGGCTGTGTCTGTGTACGGTAGATACACCTACTCCTTGAATTATGGTCATGTAATTTCTGACTTTGATTTCGAGGCAGTCGTGTCCCCAAAACTGTGTCAAATGAGTGGCCGGGGAAAATTAATATCAAATTAAGTGAAGACATGCATTTCTGTGCACTTACCATATACGCAAACAGAGCTTGTAGAAGAGGTGCAAGAAATAAGTAAGTGCCACTATTATTTTTCTCAATGTTTGAGAATAGCAATCAGGATAGTTTTCTGATAAGCTCATTGCTGCCTCCGATAGGCAGTAGTCTGCACTGCAGCAGCAACGGGAATCACACCTTAGTCACGGACATTGAGGATGCTCACCACTGCCCCTGTTAGCCAATAGTATACTGCGCATTAGGAGCGGAGGCCGTACCTTACCGATCAGGAGTGTGTGGATTGTCAGTCTTTTTAGGATTTTTGTTAAGCGAGATAAACGTGCTGTGAAAAGAACATGTGCAAAGCAATGGGGTAACCCAGTATCCCTCAGAACTTGGGCATATAAGCTATAAACAACAATTGGTTCTGTCAGGTGGACAACAATTTCTTTGTGAACATGGTTGTAGTTAAGGACATGTAATAATATCTACAAATACTTAGGCTTATCAAGGCAGAATGTACCAGACCTCAGCACGGATGCTAAAAGAGCTCTTGGGCAAACAGTCGCTGGGCACAACCTTTTTCAACCGAGCCCCTGCCTGGGCGGGTGTTCTGTTCAAGGCATGGCCAACAGCCCTCTGTCCAACAGAATCAATATACTGTATGCTTGATACTCTCTGTTTACTATTGCCGGGTGTGGTGAGTGGTCCTGAAAACCAGAGATGTGTGTATGTGGGCTGCTCTGGTTTAAATGCAAGACGCAGACCCTAACGTGGCTGTTCCTTCCAAGTCTTGTGTGATCCATCGCGAGCCTGGCTCCTCTCCTGGTGTAAGTTTCAATACCAGAAGGCCATCTGCTCCATCTGCATGAAAGCGTGTAGTAATGCCGGCATGTTAGAATGTTATTGGGATGTTCTAGAATTCTGTCTTACTGTGTTCTAAAGGGTTTTCATTGGTTGCTTGTACTATTGTGTAAACTGTATAGGAGATTTTAAACTGTCAGAATGAGGACTCCTGTGCTGTGGGTGCTCCAATAGACTCCGTCTTACAGCTCCATCACGTGAAGTTTATTCTATGAAGTACTACCACAAAGTGCCTGTGCCCCTAATCTAAAGTGGAATTCTTTACTCCACCATTCTGTATCTATCCTTCTCTACTGTTCCTCTTCGTCTTCTTGTTCATCCGTAATTGACTGTGTAAATGAAGTCTTGCTCATGGATTTGGCAGCTTTTGAAACAACGTCTCACCTGCCGACATAACCAATACCTGCCTGTTTGATCTGTTTCTAGGAGTAAATATTAATTAAATACTTCTCAAGAAGAGAACCTTCTTCCCAGGTCATAACATACGGACCTCTGTAAAAGACAATGAAATAGACAATGCTTTCCAATCATGGGGCGTCATGAAATGTCATATTTTTATGACTGTTTATACTATTAATACATTTGTGAAGTTTGATTTTTGTGTTGAGCATCAGTTTGCGCACTTTAAGGTCTATTCATGGCAATGTCTTACAGACCACTACAGTCTTGTTACTGGCTACCAAAATTATCGTTTTTTGTCAAGAGCATATTTGTGTTCAGAATTAGTCAAAAATGACAAAGTTGGTTTCAGTTTGGTGCCATGTGCTTTCCGGGCTTTGCAGAGATCTTATAAGACGTCCTTCCTCTCCGCGGGGGACCGGTATTTCATTTTTCCCGTGCATATGCCCTTAGACACAAGATAAGGCTGGAATTCAAGAGGTGCATCTTTACCAACTCCCTCCAAGCACCATCAACAAAGCTAAGCCCAACCCAAGATGTCTGTCCTTCAAATCTATGTCGCTACCAAATTCATCAATTGGTGACAATGGACGTTTAGGCATCACCTTGCAGCACTCTGCAGACTTATTGTTGCCAATTCTTCAAAATATATATAGAGAGGGATTTGGCTCCATCAAAGGCCTATTACTCTCTTACCTCAGGCCATTGGCTGTTTGGTCTATTATTCTGCCATCTAGGAAGCGCTTTCATTGTAATGTGTGAGGAGCTGTTTTACACCTGCAAAGTACACATAATCATGATTAGGGCTCCCGGTTTTATGGTATTTATTTTTTTAACATTTCCGTCTGTATTTATCCATATTTATTCTTGGGCCATTTTATCTGTATTTATCCATATTTATTTTGTGTTTTGCGTATAAATGAAGTTGTAAAACTGTACATTTCCATATTTATTTAACTGATAGACGCGCACTCATACTTTGCTGTCTGTCATGTTTTAGCTATTTAAGCTGTCCAATATTACATAACAATACATCCACTGGTAAATACTAGCATTATACCATAAATGTATGTTGACATGTGCTGTTATTTAAAGAAATGTCATCCTGTTTTTTAATTTCCCATGCTGGCCATGTGCTCAGCTGCTTGCCTATAATATGTGAACGAAAGCACGGAGAGTCACTTAAAAGAAGCACAATTTTCTGTATTTATCCATTTTTAAAAATAAATGCAGACAGAAAACACATTGTTTTCTGTCTGTATTTATCTGTAAAAATCCGTAAAAACGGAAAACAGGGAGCCTTAATCATGATACATTAAATTCTGTATCTAATAGAGGTATTAAAAACACAAAGCAATAATTTTTCTGGGTTTTTTTCCCCGCTGCAAGCCGTTGTATTGTTTTAGTCAGGGTTCATAATGCAAACCAGATATATTAGCCTTGCCAATGCTTGTTCTCATTCCTGCTAACAGGTCCTGAGGGATCTTAAAACCAGGGTTTTACCTCTGAAATACTGTTATCTTTATTTAAAACAATTTGCACTTGAAAGTAACTTGCAGAACCACTTGTCATAGTACTCGGCAGATTGTGCCACCTCAGACATTCAGGAAAAATGTATCCTAGGGATGTTTTCCCCACTCCTTACTTTCCAGCCATACACCTATATTAATTTTGCACACTGGCAACACTTCCCTCGTTGTGAAAGGTGATTGTGTACTTTTTACAGGCTGAATTGAAAATTATAATTTTTATTAGAACATTGGAACCTTGAGAGCTCCATTGAAGACAGTGAAGTAGGTCCAAGCTTCTAATGGCTGGTAGAAGCCCGGAACTCCAACATTCCAGTGTTGGCGTTCACAACTGTTGCTATGAACAAAGGCCTCAGGGAACCCGAAGGGGCCCAGTGAGGGCTTTGTTTTATTTGTTAGAACATTCTGCCCTTTAGTGGCGGAATAATCCAATAGCCTTAGAGCCCTCCATAGCTGGGCTATACGGGCATTAAAGTCCCGCTCCCTTTTTAAAGTCCCTCGACTTCAGCTCCAGCTTTTAACTCTGCAGTGGGCCTTTAATGGCCAGTATAGCCCGCTACGGCGAGCTATAGGGCTATAATAGAACGTTGCAATGTTGAGAGCTCTACTGAAGACAATGAAGTAGGTCCGGCCTTATAATGGCTGGTATAAGCCCTGAGCTCCAGCTTTCCAATGTTTCTTTTCATATTTTTCCTTTTTTAATTTAGAACATTCTACCCATAGTAGCTAGAATTTTCTAATAGCTTTATTCTTATAGCCCTTCTGCCTTGGACTATACCAGTTGTTAAAGGCCCTCACCCTCGTTATAGGCCCTTGCATGTGGCTCGGGCCTATAACTTGGGTTCAGGGCCTTTAACACCCAGTATAGCCTTCAGAAGCGGGCTATAATGCTTAACCAGTAAACAGTTTTGTGATCCACTGTACCGTTTTGATAAACTGTAATGAACCATGTCATTCTGAGCTATAGAAGAAGATATGATAGGTAAGATAGAATTTTTATATAATGTGCATTGCGACAGCCAGTTGTCCCACGATGCTGACCTGCTGTACGAGCCTGCACGGATTGAAGAGGAGACTTAAAACCGGCAAGTTTTAAGTATTTCGTTTAGAAGAGGCAGCTGGGTGATAGCCAGTGATACCATGCAGGCCTGAAGGACATTTGTTCCACAGTGTGGATTCCCAGATGCATATGCATCTTTCATAATTTGAAATCTAAATAAATTGAGATTGAGCAAATAAGATCTTGTCCACCCATGTAAGAGATCTTCTAAATTTCTAGATCCTAATCATTTTCTGGAGATATCTCGGGAACAACCTTTTTCAGCATCGGAAGATGGTACACTGGATTTTTTACTGTTCTTTGCCTCGTACTAGACGCCAGTGTAGAGTGTGTCTAGCCTATTTGAGATTATATATTTTCTAAGGACCAGAATTGATCTAAAAGTCTGTATTCTGAGGCTGCTAAAGTTGTGCAAGTTTTTGTTTGGACATGGCTTCCATTGGTCTCAAGAGCATCCTACAAAAACTTTTAATTAATAAACAAATAAAGTACCCAAATAGAGAACATCTTCATAGTTAATCCAAGAATTGACAACAATATATACCAGCATAGCGCTCAGATTATGGGGGATCATGTTAATAATTTCTCTCAAACATGAGAGATGAAACCGGATAGGATGCCTTTGTTGTAGTGCATCTCTGGTTCTCAATGGAAATTTATTTTAGATTTAGCAGTGGCTTCTTGAGGAAAGATGTAATCAACCTACTCCCAGTTCCATTAATAATGGCACCATGGATACAGAGGCTGGTGGTGGAAAGAGAAGTGTGTGGACTGAAACATCCCTTTATGTAGAAGCATAGAAGTGAAGGTACTCACTATCTGGAGTACCTGTTTGCTCCTGAGAAGTGCTGGTACTCTCCCATTAAATGTACAACAGCAGTGCTCAGAAGGGCTGGCACTCTCCCATTAAATGTATAACAGCAGTGCTCAGAAGGGCTGGCACTCTCCCATTAAACGTATAACAGCAGTGCTGAGAAGTGCTGGTACTCTCCAATTAAACGTACAACAGCATTGCTCAGAAGTGCTGGCACTCTCCCATTAAACGTATAACAGCAGTGCTGAGAAGTGCTGGCACTCTCCCATTAAACGTACAACAGCAGTGCTCAGAAGTTCTGGCACTCTCCCATTAAACGTATAACAGCAATGCTGAGAAGTGTTGGTACTCTCCCATTAAACGTATAACAGCAGTGCTGAGAAGTGCTGGTACTCTCCCATTAAACGTACAACAGCATTGCTCAGAAATGCTGGCACGCTCCCATTAAACACATAACAGCAGTGCTGAGAAGTGCTGGCACTCTCCCATTAAACCATTAAACGTATAACAGTGCTGAGAAGTGCTGGCACTCTCCCATTAAACGTATAACAGCAGTGCTGAGAAGTGCTCGTACTCTCTCATTAAACATATAACAGCAGTGCTGAGAAGTGCTCGTACTCTCCCATTAAACGTATAAGAGCAGTGCTGAGAAGTGCTGGCACTCTCCCATTAAACGTACAACAGCAGTGCTCAGAAGTGCTGGTACTCTCCCATTAAACGTATAACAGGGGTCTGTTACTTTTTGTATTGACCCTACTGTTTTAGGAACGGCCTTCTCTAGTGGTCACTGGCAAGGCATTTAGTGGGGTTGGTCATTCTTTAGAGAAAAAAAACTCAGCTGGATACTAATATGTTTAAGATATTACATAACTTCAAAAAAAATGGTGGCATCTGTTTCTGCGCAAGGTGCTGTTTGTGCAGACTTTAACTTTAGTGATACACCCACTTGTGTTACGCTGTTTTATAGCAACACTGATGTGATAAATTTCGAAAGAACCACCTTTACCCCTGTCAACAGGCTGGTGACAATTAACCGGGTAAAAATGGGTCAAACAGCAGAGTAAGTGTGACCGCAAGTTATGCTTCGCTTTAACCTGCAGGTGGCGAGATGGGCACGGTGGTTCGGTATAGAGAGAGATGCAGAATGCAGGCAGCATAGGCCTGGCTGTCCATCAGTACCCATGTAAGTGCATTGCACAATCATTTAACACGTGCGCCCTCGTTCAGGAGCACGACTTGTGCAAGGACTCTGGAAGCCCCTTCCCGGCACTGCCGAAGACCGTATTCTTCTGTCGATATGCGTGTGCTCTTTTTAGCAGAGAGGTGTCTCTATCCGAACTATGCATAGCAAAGTATTATTAGCGCGGCAATCGCCGGGGCTGTAATTGCACACTGCTGTCCCTAGCAACCGTTCCTAACAACAGCTCAGGCCTAAGGATGCGATAGCTTTTGGGGGGGGAAAAACCGCATGCAGGCTTGTACGGTACGCAGATAAACACAGACGATGTGGTGAGAAATCCGTACGTCGGCCGGCGAGAGTCATGGCGGGGTGGGTCCGTGCCAGTGGAGAGAGTGGCTTGTCGTTGTGAGGGAGCGACCGCTGCAGGGGGCGGCTCGTTTCTGGGGAAGATTAGTGCGGGGTTTTCAGGAAGCGGGCCGCCACCCGGACTCATCTCTTAAGCAACAATAAACAACTCTTGTAAATAGTGGAATAGTTGAGTATATGAACACGCCTGCCAGTCGCCCATGGTGGCGCTTCCCTCACTCCCCAGTGTTTGACCTAGCGCTTCCGGACCTCTTCAGCTACACGAGGGTGCATTTTTTATTTTATTTCTTAAAGTGCCTTTTCAAAGACCCTGTCTTGACATATGGCTGACCTGCCAGACCTTTTAGATGCAAAGGCCCCGAGGTTATTTTCTCGTTTGCTTAGACATCCTTAACTTGACAAGAGGCTGACTGACTCAGCCCCAGACCTGCAGGACCTTTTTAATGCCTGCACTCTTTTGATTACTTTAGAACTTCACGAAGGACCCGGTGTTCCACAGGTGGCTGACTCTAATGCGGCCCTGTGCGCTGTATAGTTTTATCAGTAAAACTATATGTGCAAATGTATTTGTGATTTTAGTGTATTGGTGGTGCACTACCACATCATGCATGCTCAATAGTAGGCCACCCCACTCTAAAGCACTCTACTCCACTCTATGCCCCTCAATTCTACGCCACTCCACTCTATGCCACTCCACTCTACCCCACTCCAGTCTCCCACACTCCATGTAACTTTATTCCACAGCACCGAGACACTCTGCACGTTCTGTAAATCCTGATCATCACTCTACGCCAGACCATGCTATGACACCTTACACCACTCCACTCTACAGCACTCCATTCTACTCTCCTCCCCTCTATGACTCTATACTTTACACCACTCTATTCCACCCTATGCCCCTCCACTCTGACACTTAACTCTACAACACTCCACTTTATGCCACTCAACTCTACGCCACTTCACTCTAGGCCACCCCACTCTACGACTCTACTCCACTTTACGTCACTCCACTCCACTCTACTCTACGATACTTTATTCCACTCAACGCCCTTCCACTCTACGACACTCCACGACACTCTATACCATAAACTTTTAGCCATGCCCAATAGCAGCCACCCTGGTGTACAACATGGCTAAAACACATTGGCAAAACCAATAGCTCTTGCATAAGCAAGACCTATTGGCTTTGCCAATGCGTGTTTGAGACTGCTGCCAAACTTCCATGTTTTGTGGTTATTCCCAAACTTTCAAAGCAAGTCATGCCTTGAAATGCTCTGTTCCCCACCCCTTAAGTGGATTTAGGCTGCAGAGATCTGTGACCCGCAACTGGGCTTACACCAGCTAGGAATCTTTCCGTGAATTCCTGGCAGGCGTAGAAAAGGTAAGTTTGGTAGTAAACTTAACAACCAAATTTACCTTTGTAAGTGGTGCCATAGTCTTAATAGCTGTTTTCTCTCATTAGAAGCAGATTTCTAGTCCTACGCCATTTTTCCAGAACCTGATAACATTCACATTCACTGCATGTAGCTGTTCTCCAGCCCAGATATGATTGGTTTCCCTTCGGACCGCACCACAGCCAGGTGACTCAACATGTGACGGACTGCCCCACAGTCCTACTAGTGTTTTTAGACGCATATCCCTCTCTTGATTTCCCTACAGCCGCGCGGCCGTTCCCCTACCACAGACACCAATGACTCTTCCGCAGTGCTCCACGTCTTCCTCAGCTGCGTAAAGTGAAATGATGGATCTCTCTCCAGAATGTAGTAGGGGGGCCCCCTGACACACCCTTTACAGATAGGTCTTGGCAGGGCTTTAAGTGGGATGAAAAAACTGGGGGGGCTCTCAAAGGGGCGTGGCCAATGTAATTGAGGTTGTGGCTTAAAAACACTTAAGCTATAAATCTGTGCTTAGCATAGTGTGCCACCACCTGGTATTTTGCTGCTTCTGTTATTGCATAGAGATATATAATACAAGTAACATTACACCTACGACAAGCCAGGACTATTGGCTTTGTCAGTGGTTGTTAGTTGCATAAGATAAATGAGCAATAACTATGGCTTTGTCGTATATAATATTGAAAATGCTTCAGTTCTGAAATGATGAGACTGTAAAAGAACTATAAGAGTCTCTTTGAAGTTACTTCAAAGGCAGTGAAGGCTGGCACTGCTGCAGAGGTAAGATTTGTTTTTACTGAGAGAAAGGGCAAAAATGGAGAGCCCGATATGGACCCGTCTCTGCACCTGCTTTTTAGAACTGCGGATGCTGAGCACCAGCAGGACCCGGCCCACTTAAAGCCCTGGCTCTTGGCCTGAATGGCGGCCATCCCCGGCTCCACAGCGGCTGCAAGCAGTGCCTTAAAACACAAATAATGTGGCCACCTGCAGGTTGTAATGAGGGGTCCCATAGCTCCCAAATATTCATTGTCTTTGGGTTGCACTGGGTCCCATGAAGTGTTGGGGTCCCCTTGGCGGTGAGGGGGCTGCAAGGGTCTGCGTCATGTCCCTGGTCTTCCAGTGGCCCAGGTCTCTCTCGGGAGTGTAGTTTCACTCTGGTGAATGGAGGCGGCTGGGTGAGGGGGTAGGCTACCTCGGACACTGAAGTGGCCGTGCGCCAGACCGAGCCCAGAGGCCTGCCCCTCGCCGCTTGGACTGCGGTCCCCAGAACAATCCTCTTTCTCCACACAAAGCCTGTCTTCCCCGGCCGTCCATGGAGGGGACGTGGGCCGGAGCGCGTACGCCGGAGCTTCGATCCCTTGCCTGCGCTGCACCGCGGGGCTTCCTGGGAACTTCCTGTGGAGACGTCTGTCTGGAAACAGGGGCCTGTCAGGACATACCTCATCTTCCGGTGACTGAAGTTTATGGAGCTCGTGATTATAATAGCAATTTTATTCGTGATTTGCGTAGCGCTCTTTGGCGCAGATTTTGCAGTGTAGTAGCGCTACTTATTACAGGTGTACTATCAAACCCCCTTATTACAGGTGTACTATCAAACCCCCTTATTACAGGTGTACTATCAGATCCCCTTATTATAGGTGTACTATCAAACCCCCTTATTACAGGAGTACTATCAGACACCCTTATTATAGGTGTACTATCAAACCCCCTTATTACAGGTGTACCATCAAACCCCCTTATTACAGGTGTACTATCAGACCTCCTTATTACAGGTGTACTATCAGACCCCATTATTACAGGTGTACTATCAGACCCCATTATTACAGGTGTACTATCAGACCCCATTATTACAGGTGTACTGTCAGACCCCATTATTACAGGTGCACTCTCAGACCCCAATATTACAGGTGCACTGTCAGACCCCATTATTACAGGTGCACTGTCAGACCCCATTATTACAGGTGCACTGTCAGACCCCAGTATTACAGGTGCACTGTCAGACCCCATTATTACAGGTGTACTATCAGACCCCATTATTACAGGTGTACTATCAGACCGTCTTATTACAGGTGTATTATCAAAACCCCTTATTTTAGGTGTACTATCAGAACCCCTTATTACAGATGTACTATCAAACCTCCACTGCGTGGAGAGTAAATCAGTGTGATCAACGTGACCATATTCCAGTCCAGTTTCCCCTTCTGCAAGGATTGTAATCTAGCACTTTAATCAAGTGAGTGCAATACCTGTCAACCAGGACTACAACTCCCAGAATGCATTCTGTTAAGTGAATGTCCAGGGCGGAGACGTTATGTCCCTGATGACATGAATGACCCTTGTAGAGGATTTAAGAGCAACATATGCAAGCCTGGAAGTTGAACACTGTATAATCCCACACAAATGCTACAGTGGCCTCTGTGTGCGTTTGTGACACATATTTCTATTCGACATTTGAAAGATGAAAGGCTGTAGATCTGGCTGGAATTCAAACCTGCGTCCTGACTTACAACCAGGATAGGGGTGTTTTTAGCGTCAGAGAAGGGGGCAAGTATGCTCCTGCCTTTTCTCATGTACTCTGGCCATTCACTGCGTCGCTCTTCAGTCAAGAACTGTGAAAAGCCAGCTGGTGCAACGTCACGTTTTCTTGTCTGTCAGCGCTGGTCTGGTGGCTCCGTGGGCTTCATCGTCCACTGAAGGAATCTATTTCACCTCCTGGTGACATGTACAAGTCCGAGTGGGTCCATTTAGCCTTCCATCCTTCCATGGTTGATAAATAGAGAACCATTGAATTGGGAGACAATAATCCCCTGTTCTTCAGCTCCAGGACCCCGTTACGCTCAACGTTGGTTTATTACTATACACTGCTGATCACCACACTGGTGCACATTTCACCTAGCAAACACAAGGAGATGATGGACGGAGCGCTGAAGCTTTTCAGACACTCACCCCCAGTCACAAATCTGGGTTGAAACCGGTCTCAGGGTGCTTGTTTCCGGTCCAGAGAAGATCTGGCTTGGTAGTTCGGGCTTGACTGTTCCCATGAGGCACAGGGTCAAGACTGATTTGCATATGGCTGGGTCTGAACTGAGGTGGCGAAGTGAGCTAAAGATTGATGATGGATTCAACCCAGATCTGTGACTGGGAGTGGCTGTCTGAAAAGATTCAGCGCTCCGTCCATCATCTCCTTGTGTTTGCACATTTCACCTAACCAGTTAAAAAGCTTGTACTGGACCCATTCATTTACTGTCATGTAGGTTATTACACAATTGCTTCTCTGCCATAGGGAGTTATCTGGTATAAGCAAATTGCATCTTAGAACTGGTTATTGGTGTCTGCAGGTGTGTATGGTCGAACTTTTCTTCTCTTTTCAACCAATCAATCAGTACTTGTAAAGTGCAGATTATCACCTGTGAGGGTATCCAGGCGCTGGGCTTAGTTGAAAAGTCAGATCTTGAGTTTCTACCTGAAGTCTTTTGCTAAATATGTTTGGCTCAGTGTCCATTAGCCCATATACCATAACTGGATCCAGTAGAAAGCATTTATTAATGGCCAGCTAGCACCAAATACTGGAGCTGCACTCTGCTAGTATTCGTCTAGGTTGGCAGCAAGATGGCCACTGCCTTCCTTTCCAGGAGCCAGTAGTCTGACCTTGGATAGTCACTAAATCCACAGGCCCATGGTGATAGAGCACCAGGGAACTCCTTTTCACTACTCTGTTTACCTGACATGTTTCAGCCATTCCAGTGACACCATGATGGTGCATAACTGAAGTAGTTAGGGTCCTCTGGGATGGGAAAGTGACACAGAAATACAGAAAATTGTGAAGAATTAACAATCATCTCTTCATTGTATTTAAAAAGTGATTGAATGTTGAGACAATATGGTCATCGCTCAGCCCAGCTGCCTCCTCCCATTGCCTTCATTGGGTCAAACCTCTTGACCATTCACATAGCAGAAAAAAATTGCAGATTTGAAGCCAGAACATCTAATTTGGTTATCCAGGTTAATAAATTTGAATGCCTGTCAGACCATTTTTTAGTTCTGTGTAGATTCATGATCCCGTTTTCAGATTTTGTATTCTTGATTGACAGAGATCCACCTTAGAACATCAGTACATTTGAAGGATCACACTGTAAAAATTAAAAATCCAGTTTCCAAATTGTATGTCAACAACAGCCAACGTCAATCGGGATTCAGACTGTCCATTTGTGCGATGATATATGGTTGAGTTGTATGTAGTTCCATAGAAAAACAAATTCATAGACTACCAATACTGAGAAACCACTTCATCTAACTCTACTCAAAATTTTCAAGATGAGGAGAACTTACTATTTGGTGGAAACCAAATTATAGAATGTATTTTATAGTTCTGGCTTGACAGTACAACTGTTTGCTGAGCGATTGTTACAAATTCTTTGGTGCCACCCAGAGGAGTATGTCTCTCAGGTCGGGCTCTTGGTTATTTGGTGTACCTTTCTGCCTTCCAGGAAGTGCTTCCATTGGAAAGCATGATGAACTGCTTAACATCCGAAAAGTATACCTAGACGCACTGTTCGTCACATTCAGTTATTTGCCTTCTTTGTACTTTGTCTAGAAAAACAAACCTTTTTCCACGTTCCACTCAGTATTTACAGATCTGGCTTTGAAGTGCTGAACAACATTTATGCATGCCTATATAGGCACGTGTTGGCACACTAAATTGTTTTTGCCAGTTTTCTTTTTTTAAATTGCCTTTTGTATGTTTAAGGTGTGAATGCCATTAATCGTGAACGTGCTGTTTTTTTCTACAAGTATTGCAGAGATACTATTTCTCTGACTCCCCATCCCATGTCTTCTCCCCAAGTGACATTTCACTTTTATATTTAAATTGATGTTCCAGGGGTTACTCATTATCCCCTTCTCTCACCCCACTGATTTATTTCCCCTTCCCAGGTTCATTCACCCTCTCTTCTTCTCCCTCTGCACTTGTTTTTTGGTGGGGGTAGGGGATTCCCTTTTTTTTATTTATTTTTTTTACTCATTTTTTAAATTGATTGATGTACATTGTACATTGTCTCTGATGTTCCTCATTTTGTTTTCTTTTTTTGTGGCGGTTCTCTTCTCTGGTCCTCGTAACCACTTCCCAAAAAAGTCTACCTCTACCTTTGTCTCTTTACCTCTTTTTCTGCAGTTCAAGAACATGGTTGACACCAGCCACTTATTCCACTGAGCGAGCGCAGTCTGTGTCAGGCCCTGTCCCGAGGGATTGGGGTGAGGGTGCATCTTTAGCCAAAAATAGTAATTTAAAAAAAAATTAAAGTTAATTTAAAAAAATGCATTCTCCAAAATATTTTGGCTTAAAACGTTGTAAGCATTACTGGCAGTTCTGGAAATAAACATATTAAGTTTTCCAATGCTTCAGTGTCTGGCACAGTACGGAGGAGCATTATTTCTGCATAGCAGCAGATACGGCTGCTTCTTCCAGGTTGCTGTCAGGGGTGGGTGGGCTGAGCATCCCTTGGCCCATCCAGCTCTGAAAGCAGTCCCAGTTTATCCAGGGTGGGGGAGGGGCCTTGTTCCATGTGATCAGTCTTTTTGCCCAAATAATATTTGAAATGTGTTTTATATAGCACTTACTGCCAGACCTTTATTATTTGTATATATTGTAGATCTCAGCTACCCCTCTTCTCCTGTTTAATGGTACTCAGTTTACGGACCCCTGAAGTTTGAAACTCGGGGATGATCCATAGGAGTTCGATCTTGTGATCTGCACATCTGATGTCAGCAGCGAGGGTTTCACTGCCAGAATCACTTTGCTGAAAGAGTTCTAAATATCACTAACTTCATAAGTAACCAAAAAATTTTGGGGTAAAAGTACCTAGCGTGCTCTGGGGGTGGGGGTTAGGCCCTATAGAGAAACTTCATACAGTTTTGTAAGGCCACCCTCATAATGCTCAGGAGGGAGGGGCTGCACCCAACTGCAGAGGCAAGGATTCTCCTTCCTATGGACTGATGGCTACGTAAATCACTCTCTTTAAATTGATATTTCATTCTGCCTCGTTCTCATCCACTCTATACCCATCTCCTCCGTCCCCTCAAATTAGCCTTTCGACTCTGTTACCACCGCCCCCTTTCCTTCCCCATCCTGCCGACACCATTGTGATCCTCCGCCTGGACTCCCACAATTCAGTGCGCACCCACGAGACTCAGAGGCCCAATCTGCATACCTCGCCTGGTGAATCAAATATTAGCATGGACACACCTGATTTTTCTTGAGCCATCTTGCCTGTCGCACCTTCACAGCATCCTTAGCGCTCTGAGGTGGCACGGAAGCCACGCGCAGCGCTACATAAAAAAATCTAAAACTAATTCTTCTGGGAGCAACGAGGAGCAGGTACAGACCCAAATATTTTCCTTTAGGCATATTGGCTCCCCAGTTTATGTAATGTGACGTAGCAAGCTTTATTTTATACTAACGTTTAACTTTTTTGTCCATCTTGCTACAGAATAGAGTTGCAAGGCCAAACAAGAACATGCACATTTCTTCACACCAATAAGTTTTATTTCTATATTCCGAGTTTGGTTCTACTTTAGATACGAACAGCTTTGGGGTGTTTAACAGCAGCCTGAGCAGTTACTTGACATAGCCTTAAAAGTAACGATGAAAGTGCCTAGCTCACGCACTGACAGCAGATAAGGCGCTGGAATGTGGTAGCTGTGCCTGTACAAGCTGTTGCGTTGGCGTTCCGCGTGTGACTGTATTTCTGGACCTTATCTCTGGGGTGTCTGAGAGGCGGCCCATCAAGTGTGCTGTCTACAGACTGGGACATGCCTCTTGTCTCCTGACGCCATGTTCTCAACCCTTGACCTCTGCCTGTCCTCCATTAACAGAGAAACGGCGTGGCCTGCGCGCCAGTGGCCGTTCGCTTTGGACGTGAAGTTAGTGAAGTGTATGTGGTTTTTCTCTCCCATAAGTTTGGCTTGGCCAACGAGTGACACTTAACGCCCTCAAATGTTCAAGTCTTACTGCAGAACAGTGAGGGTTGCCCATAGAAATGTTTTCCTTGTTCACCCATTGGTTAGAGCTTGCTTTACCCAAGACCTCTTTATTTTCCTTCAATTATTTATATATGTTTATAGGGCCAGTCCTCTTCATCCATTGGTTTGTTGTCGTCATTCACATTTTTTTGTGCCCACTACAGCATGGATACTCACAAACTTTCTCTCGGGGGCCAAATTTACAGTGTGGTTTGTGGCCGAGGGCCACACCGGTGGGGGCGGGGTCAGTGGGGGAGGGGGCGGGGCTAGAGCAAAAAAAAATAACTATGACCATGAGGTTGAACACAGGCCCCTGCAGCGGACGCCTTCGTCCACTGAGCCACCAGACCCGGCATACACACATCTCTCTCTCTCTATCTATCTATCTATCTCTCTCTCGCTCTGTCTCCTTCCCTCTCTCTATCTCTCCCTCCCTCTCTCTCCGTCTCCCTCCCTCTCTCTCTCCGTCTCCCTCTCTCCGTCTCCCTCCCTCCCTCTCTCTCTCCCTCCCTCTCTCTCTCCCTCTCTCTCCCTGTCTCACTCACTCTGTCTCCCTCTCTCTCTCTGTCTCCCTCTCTCTCTTTCTGTCTCCCTCTCTCTCTTTCTGTCTCCCTCTCTCTGTCTCCCTACCTCTCTCTCCCTCTCTCTGTCTCCCTCCCTCTCTCTGTCTCCCTCCCTCTCTCTGTCTCCCTCTCTCTCTCCCTCCCTCTCTCCCTCCCTCCCTCTCCCCCTCCCTCTCTCTCTCTCCCTCCCTCTGTATCCCTCTGTCTGTCTCCCTCCCTCTGTCTCCCTCTATCTGTCTCCCTCCCTCTGTCTGTCGCCCTCCTCCCTCTCTGTCTCCCTCTCTCTCTCCCTCTCTCTCTGTCTCCCTCTCTCTGTCTCCCTCCCTCTGTCTCCCTCCCTCTCCCTCTGTCTCCCTCCCCCTCGCTCTGTCTCCCTCCCCCTCGCTCTGTCTCCCTCCCCCTCGCTCTGTCTCCCTCCCCCTCGCTCTGTCTCCCTCCCCCTCGCTCTGTCTCCCTCCCCCTCGCTCTGTCTCCCTCCCTCTCGCTCTGTCTCCCTCCCTCTAGCTCTGTCTCCCTCCCTCTCTGTCTGTCTGTCTGTCTCCCTCCCTCTATCTCCCTCCCTCTGTCTGTCTCCCTCTGTCTGTCTCCCTCTCCCTCCCTCTGTCTCCCCCGGACTCCCTCCCTCTGTCTCCCTCTCTCTCTGTCTCCCTCTCTCTCTGTCTCCCTCTGTCTCCCTCTCTCTCTGTCTCCCTCCCTCTCTCTGTCTCCCTCTGTCTGTCTCCCTCTCCCTCCCTCTGTCTCCCCCGGACTCCCTCCCTCTGTCTCCCTCTCTCTCTGTCTCCCTCTGTCTCCCTCCCTCTGTCTCCCTCCCTCTGTCTCCCTCTGTCTGTCTCCCTCTGTCTGTCTCCCTCTGTCTGTCTCCCTCTGTCTGTCTCCCTTCCTCTGTCTCCCTTCCTCTGTCTGTCTCCCTCGCTCTGTCACGTCACCCAGCGCATGTGTGTCAGCCCGGGCTGAGACAGCTTCCCTGGCGCACACACAGCCGCACCCGAGTACTTCACAGCCTCAGGTCTTTAAAAGACCATTCACTTGTTAATGAGGCTTTGTTGTATTTCACCTCTTCTTAGCGCCCCTGCATGGAGATGCAGGGGCGCTAACAAGAGGTGAAATACAACAAAGCCTCATTAACAAGTGAATGGTTTTTTAAAGAATCGCCCGGCCCCCATAGAGCGCTGCTGCAACCGGCGGTGTTTGCTGGCACTTAAAAAAAAAAAAAAAAGAAAAAACACAGGTAAGTATTTGCAAGGTCCGCGGGCCGCCAAGGAAGGCTTGCCGGGCCGCCAAGGAAGGCTTTCCGGGCCGCCGCCGGCCCGCGGGCCGTACTATGAGTACCCGTGCACTACAGCATGCAGCCTGGGGCAGTGGGTCTGTCCACCTCATCCGTTAGCTAACTTCACTGTGAGTGACAGCATTCTGCTCTTTCACAAGAAACACATCCACTATGTAATGTTTATTCTTTGAGACCAAAAGATAATTTTGCTTTTAACCAATGCTCTTTTTATATTGGCGAGGGTCTTGCACCTCTCACAAATATAAAGTTTTACAAAAACAATCACAAAAAAAGAACTGATAATGCCAGGCCTATTGGCTGTGTAAGTGCTTGTTTTCAGTGACCTCATACAGTGTTCTGTTTTGGACCCAAAGCCTCAAACCTCGTTCTAGACTCCAGACCTCCATACCCATGATTCTGGGCCAGCCTCCGTTAGTTTTTGCTGAGGATTGAGGATAATTCAGTGCTTCCTCATTCACTGCTTCTTTGAGAATATCGAGTAGGTGAACATTTTGCGTTGCATGTTGGTTCGGCAGGTGAAACTTTGCCACCATAAATCTTTTCTGCATATTAAATAGTTCCAGTCGGCTTTCATTCGGACCACTTTGAGGCTGTTGGATCAGAAGATGAAGGGGGATACTTGGCAGTGAGGAAGTGGTTCAAGAAGTCAAGATGATGACATTCCAGTGAAAGAAAGGAACATCTTGGTGGGGAGAGCGGAAGTGGTTGACCCTAGGTAAGGGGTTGAAGTTTAGATGAGGAGAGTTAGAAGAAAGGACACAGAGGGCGAAACTGAATAGGGCCCGGAACGCCTAGGATGCTCCCCGCCCCGCTCCCTGGTTCACCCACAAATACTACTTGATACTTCCAGAGTGTGGGTATAAACGGCCATGTTTAATTATTTCATAACACACATAAACATGACAATCAGTAAACATTATTCCAAATCTTATTATCAAATCCTACTCACACTTTTAATATTTACAATGCATAACTTATCACCTATTAACTTGCTCCCAGCACCAAGGGGCCCTCAGGCTCGCATCCCCAATTGAGAACCACGCAAGGCGCAACCCACCTGCGTCCTTGAGAGGTGAGCCCCCAGCCCTCCGGTCCTTGTCCGCCAATTCCGGGGCCCACCCCTCTACCACCAGGCTCCCGAGGAGGCTCGTAGGGAATAAACCGGGGCCGCTGTCCCCTGCCCTAAATCGTGACCTGGCGCCCTTGCCTCCCCAGCCGGTGTCCCCATTCTCCCTGCGGAGAGCTTACCGTCTCTCCCCTCAGTGCTGGCCTAGGGAGTATGTAAGAAGGACTCCCGTTAACCCTGCGAGTCAATGCTCTGTGGCCTCTTTACCGCCTACCACTCCCCCCAAACTCCTGATAAGCGGGACGGGTGGGTGGGAGATTGCTGACCAGCCTACTCCTGGGGCCTGCGCGCGAAAGAGAGGACCCTCGTTGCGTCCCCGAGGCCTAAATAGGCTCTTGCTCCGCCCCCTTCCCGCGCCGGGTCCCAGGCCGGAAATCGGTCCAGGGTGACCCGGAAGAACTTGGCTCCAGCTGGTCGTCCCCCATAGGGCTAGCCCCCTGGCAACAACGGGGGCGGGGATCCCGGCGGCCAGGCCCTAATGGCGCGCTTGCTTATCCTCGCGCTTCTCCATAGGGCCCGGAACGCCTAGGATGCTCCCCGCCCCGCTCCCTGGTTCACCCACAAATACTACTTGATACTTCCAGAGTGTGGGTATAAACGGCCATGTTTAATTATTTCATAACACACATAAACATGACAATCAGTAAACATTATTCCAAATCTTATTATCAAATCCTACTCACACTTTTAATATTTACAATGCATAACTTATCACCTATTAACTTGCTCCCAGCACCAAGGGGCCCTCAGGCTCGCATCCCCAATTGAGAACCACGCAAGGCGCAACCCACCTGCGTCCTTGAGAGGTGAGCCCCAGCCCTCCGGTCCTTGTCCGCCAATTCCGGGGCCCACCCCTCTACCACCAGGCTCCCGAGGAGGCTCGTAGGGAATAAACCGGGGCCGCTGTCCCCTGCCCTAAATCGTGACCTGGCGCCCTTGCCTCCCCAGCCGGTGTCCCCATTCTCCCTGCGGAGAGCTTACCGTCTCTCCCCTCAGTGCTGGCCTAGGGAGTATGTAAGAAGGACTCCCGTTAACCCTGCGAGTCAATGCTCTGTGGCCTCTTTACCGCCACAAGGGTGACCAGGGCCCACAGGTCCTTCACCCTCCCCACCACCGAATAAGTTCTGTACAAAGGACCATATTCCTCTGATCCACACATCTGTCCCCATGTCCGATAAATGTACTCCATCATGGTGAAACATCTGATCCCCAGTGATCAGTCTGTGGGGAATGTGGCACAGGCGGCCCTGTCCAGTGCACAGCCTGGCCAATTCCCTGTTGAGGCGCCTAACCGACACATTCAAGGCTCGTGGTCGCACATTGGTGCCCCAAACCCGGCGTGGTATCATACTGGACCAGGCTATCCGAGCCAGCGGGAACATTCTCCCTAACCATGCAAAGACCGTCAGTAACTCCTCTCTGACCGCTTGGCGCCCAAGGTCCACCATGTCGTTGCCACCTAAATGCAGAATGATCAAATCCGGGGACTGCAGTCCCTCGTGCGCTCTTGTTTCTTCCACCAGTTGCCGCAGCTGCCGAATCCGCAGGCCCCGACGCCTCGCCTCAGGATCGTCACCCCGGTCAGACCCCCGGTCTCGCTACTTGCCGCCGCTGCAACCGGACCGTGGCGCGCCGCACAAACGAGTGTCCCAACACCCATACTACCTTCGAGGGCATACTAATGACGGGGAGAAATGGAAAAGTTAGCATAATCTAGGCAGCATATCCCTGTTTTTCATAATAGTTCCGGGCGCACATAGCGTTTAAAACACATTGAAGTCCAGCGCCCCACCCTTTTCACAGTCTCTTCCGGTAACCCTGCTCCTGCTGCGAGGGTCGCTGCCCCAATCCTAAATGAGTGTGAAGAGTACCCTCCGTGCCCCAATCCTAAATCAGCCATTGCTCGGCCGAACACCGCCCTGAATTGGTACCGTGACAAACAGTCCCCCCGCTCGTGGATAAACAGGGCCTGGCCCCTCCTTGCGGGCGGATCCCCAAATATGCTTCCATCCTGGCAACCGGGCATACCGTTGAACCAGGCGCCGGACTAAGGCGGATCGTGCACCCCTTTCCCATGGGGTCCGTTTTGGACCTGCGCAGCACCACCACCAGCCCCTCCCGCACCATCTTTGTGTCCCGCCATTGCAACCCTCCCGTCTGGTCAGACTTTGATGATCCTACCAACTCCCCTAACCGGAAAGCCCCATAAAAGGCCAGAGAGAAGGCGGCCCCAAATAAGGTGCTCTCATATTCTGAGCAGCATATTGCCCGCAAGGTCCCCAGTATGCGCCCCAGTGTGTCTACATCCAGTGGCCTCCTGCCATCCTTTTTAACCCCTTCGAGCCTGGCCCAACCTGCCAGTGCTTTCCGCACTAAGAATGTAGCGCCCGGATCGCGCTCGCCCGCCAGCTTGGCAAAGAAACCCACTGCAGTTACATGTGCCCTGGCATAAGAAGCAGGCCTACCCTGATCCCTCAAAGCCTGTAAGAAGCCGCTGATGGCCTCTGGACTAAAAAGGCACCCCGGCTTTACGCGCTGCACAAACATTCGGTATGATTTGAAATGCTGCTGATAAGTTCTCCGGGTGCGCTCGCTCAATGAGGCCCCTACTAGCCCTGCTAAGGCGGGGCTCCAATCCTCCACAGAGATGTTGGGAACGCTGTCATCCGGTCCTCTGCCTGTGGATGGAATCTCCTGAAGTCCTGTAACTTGAAGCGAGACAAAGCGTCAGCAGCCTGATTCTCCACGCCTGGAATATGCGCCGCCCTGAACAGCAAGTTCAACTTCAAGCAGGCCAACACCAAATGCTTCAATAGCCTTAGTACATGCCTACACTTTGCCCCTTGTCTGTTAATGGCCTCCACCACTGCCATGTTGTCAGACCAAAAACCACCGACTTGTCCCTGAAGACTTGGGCCCAGACCGTCACTGCCACCACAATGGGGAACAGTTCCAAGAAGGCTATGTTCTTTGTCAGCCCCTGCTCATGCCATGCTGCAGGCCAGTCCCCCTGCACCAGCGTGACCCCAGCACTGCGCCAAAACCCACGCTACCCGCTGAGTCCGTGAGTAAGCCCAAGTCTGCACTAGAGATGGTCGGTGCCGGCCAGACCACCTTACCATTAAAGTCACTCAGAAAACTGCGCCACACCTTCAAGTCCTCCCTCACATCCGCCTGTAGACGGACGTGGTGGTGTTTCTGAGTCATCCCTGCCATTGCCCTCGCGATTGACCTTGAGAAGGGCCTCCCCATCGGGATGATCCGCAACGCGAAATTCAACTGGCCTACCAGCACCTGTAGTTGGTGCAATGTTACTTTGGGTCTAGCCAATGCTGCCTCTATTGCTTGGGAAAAGGCCTCCACTTTGTCTGCTGGTAACCTGCATTCCCCTACCACTGTGTCAATCTCAATGCCCAGGAAAGACATGCATGTTGCCGGCCCCACCGTCTTCCCTTGGGCCAATGGTACCCCAAATTCCTCAAACATTGCCACTAGGTCCTTCAAAGCCTGCCCACATTGCCCCGACATCGGGGGACCCATGACCATGAAGTCATCCAAGTAATGCACAATGTCCCTGTGACCTGTCCTGAAAGTAAACAGCCAGTGCAGCATGGAACTGAACATTTCAAAATACCTGCATGAAACCGCGCAACCCATTGGCATGCACTTGTCGTAATAGAACTGATGTTGCAGCTGAAAACCTAACAAGTGGTAATCCTCGGGGTGGACCGGCATGAGTCGGAATGCTGACTCGATGTCCGTTTTGGCCATGAAAGCCTTGGGCCCTAAGTCACGCAGCTTCTGCAATGCCGTGTCAAACGAGGAATAAGTCACCGAGCACAGGGAAGGGTCTATGGCGTCATTCACTGAGGCCCCCTCGGTGCTGATAGGTTATGTATCATCCTGAACTGGCCTGGCTCTTTTTGGGGACCACCCCCAGCGGTGAACATACGTAACCAGGCAGCGGGGGGCCGGGAATGGGCCAGCTATCCGCCCCAGGGCTCTCTCCTTACCAACTTTTTGAGATACCACAGCGTGATGCATGCGCGCTGATAAAAGATTGTTGCAATGAGCCACTGGTGGCACCCCCTGTGCTGGAATGCGAAAACCCGTGGAAAACCCCTGAAATAACGTCCTGGCTGCACCCCGTTCGGGATACTGATTCAACCAAAATATCAGCCTCCCTATCTTAACTGGGGTGGGTAACTTATTGCTGCGATGGCTTGTGCTCCCTGCCTCTCTCTTTAGATTTCTTGATACACTTAAACTCCGGGTGGGAGGGGTGGCCGCAGAATGCGCAAGCGTGCTTGAACTTACATGTCCCTGCTGGCCAAGTACACACTTTTCTGTTAAAAGCCCAGCATGTCCCTTTTTCTCGCCCACCCCTCCCTGTGAAGTCCGAAAGGGCTGCTTCATTGGCGCCTTATTATTAATGCTTTCCAACCATACATTGACCTCGGTCTGATCCCACCCCATGTCTGGGTCCTCTACCTTTGCCCATCTGAAATCCCTGTCATAGTCCATCCAGGCAGTCCCCCGTACGTTGCGTGAGCTTTCAGAATTTTGTTGGCATAGCAAATCAGTGGAATTGCCAACTCAGGTTTCTTCTCCAACAACACAGTGGAAAAAACATTGAAACCAAACTGCCAGTTAGTAATTGATTCCTCCACCCAGGGCTTCCTCTCCTTGAAGGAGCTGTCCTTTCCCTCTTTTCCCTTGTTTTCCAAGTCCCGCCTTTTGGCCTGATTAAGGCATACATGTCTATGAACTCTCCCTTCCAAATCTTCTCCTTCATGTCCTGCGACACATGCACCGCCAATTTACTGCGCTTTGATAACACGGTCTCCTGGCCCCCAATTGCCTTTGCCTCCACCCCTGCGCCCTTGTTTACGCTGTCGACCGCCTTACCTGTTGCGGTCCCTGACGTCGACTCAGCTTGTGCGGGGGCCGCTTGACCCACCGCCAGAGGGATAACCTTTGTTACTTTATCTTGCGCTCCCCTAGTAACGCCACCTGTTTGCTAATCTCATTCAGGGCGCTCTCTGTTGCTGATCGTGGTGTCCAGGGTGCCACTGGTACACTGGAGGCTGGAATTGCTGCCCTTGGGGCCGCCAACTGGGCCAGCAAAGTTGCTACCGATGCCAAGATACTAGCCGTGGGATTCGGCCCCTCCCCTGTCGTATTCTTCAGCTGGTCTGGAGCTAGTGGCACCCCTTCTCCCGGTGTTGATGTTGGCTCAGGTAATCTCCCCCCCTGCCCCTCCAGTGGCACCGGTACCGTGGCTGGCGTCCCTACTGGACTCGAATTATTGGGTGCTAAGGCTTTCAATGCCCCCCTGATTTCGGCTAGTATCGCCCCGACATCGTCCCGCCCCCCTCCTGTGGGGCTGATGGCCCAGGCTCGGGCTGCGGGGGATAAAGGGCTCCCTAGGCTGTGGGGGCTGCTCTTTATGCACTTTGTTGCTAGGCCCCTTCTTATTGCCCTTAGGGGCCTTGGTGGCCCTCCCTTTTTTCTTGCCCGGTTGGGTTCTGGGCCTCTTCTCCAGTGGGGGGAATGCTGACCTGGGAGGGACTGTGGCTCTCCGTGGACGCCCTCCCCCCTCACTGTCCGGCACTGGCTCAGGGACCTGGTCCTGATCAGGCTCCTGCTCAGGCACTAGCTCCTCATCACTTCCCTCCTCTTGGCCCAGCTTAGCTAACACTAGTTTCAACAGCTGGGCCAAGTCGGGGTCCCCCCCTTTCCGTTTCTCGTTGCGCCCCCTTGCCGGCATCGTGTGCAACCCCAACCCCTTATCCCTGCTTTACAGCTGCCTGCTTCGCACTTACACCGCACTAGATGGCCGATTGTCCCTTTTCGCCGCCTGCCTCGCTCTAGAAGGCACACTGCCACAAGGCTCAGCCCGGCCCTCACGATGCTCGCGCTGCTAATCTCGCTGTTTTTCAAGCCCTAGGCGGCCCGCCAATGCCTTGCTTCGGACGTTACCCTGCCACCTGGCTCAGCCCGGCCCTACGATGCTCGCGCTGCTAATCTCGCTGTTCTTTCCCAGCCCTAGGCGGCCCGCCAATGCTTTGCTCCGGACGTAACCCTCTCGCTGGTGAAGCCTTCTACGCTCTTCCCTGCGGTAAGGTACAGGCTGCCGAGGACTGCGCAACGCTCCCGGCAGCCGGGGAGGGCCGATGGCGCCTTGCTTCTCCTACACCCGATTAACCCGCACTACCACCGGCCACCCGCGGCTGCCCGAAACCCGCCCAGGACCCGACACCCTACCTCCGCACTCCTGTGCCCTATCAGGAAACCCCAGCGATCGATGCTGCTATCCCGCGTTGACGCTGCGTCCAGGACCCGTCTGCCTCCACAATCCGGTCACCGACGTCCTCTGGGCGATTACTGCTGCTCTCCGGCGTGAACGCGTCGTCTGCCTCTGCAATCCGCCCGATCCCGAACGTCCTCAGAGATTGCTGACCAGCCTACTCCTGGGGCCTGCGCGCGAAAGAGAGGACCCTCGTTGCGTCCCCGAGGCCTAAATAGGCTCTTGCTCCGCCCCCTTCCCGCGCCGGGTCCCAGGCCGGAAATCGGTCCAGGGTGACCCGGAAGAACTTGGCTCCAGCTGGTCGTCCCCCATAGGGCTAGCCCCCTGGCAACAACGGGGGCGGGGATCCCGGCGGCCAGGCCCTAATGGCGCGCTTGCTTATCCTCGCGCTTCTCCAGTAACGTTAAGTTACTGGTCTACCAGTTCATTGCTCGCCAGTGGTGATCGACAGAGGACCTCTTAGTACAGATGTGGTCAATAAGCTAAAATAGACTACGATAGTGGACGTGGATCATGGTCCTTAGAGGGCTCAATATTTGATGTTTATTAGAATTCGAGTCCCATTTTGTCTGAATGTTAACAATTTAAATCATTGCCCCATTGAGTGATTAACCAGGAGGACGAAGAGGACGACTAATCAGTACATCTAATTAGGTTTGTATTGCATACTTCTGTAAGGGGTGGCAAGAGGAAGAGGCCTGTGATGGAAGTATAGAAGTTGTACTGATATGTATGAATTTGCCCTCTTTGGTAGTATTTCTAAAATGTATGGAGCATCATTTTTTGTGCAAAACGATTTATTTTCCAATAAAAGGGAAATAAAGTCGGTAACAGCTGGGGAAAGAGAAATGTTGTGAAATAGATATAAGGGTATATTCATTTTCTGTGATTTGTGAAGCTCCCACAGTCCCATCTTGTGGGCTGATGCAGGGTACTAGAGTGGACATACTATTGCTATGATGCCATGTTGGCTGTGGCTTATGCGCACTTAAGGCTGCTGAAAGTGCTGTAGGGAGCAGAAGAGGGACAGCATACGGAAGGGATTATGACACGAGCCTTCGATTTATCAGTGTTTTATCTTCCTTGTAGCACCCGATTTTCTTCACCTTTCACATTTATTAACAAATTGTGATTTCGCAGCAATGGCCAGTAATGGCAGGCGAGTGACATACCCTTTGGCATGCGAGTCTACGAAAAGACTGCTATTCATAGAAAAAGTTGGTCTGTGTCACAGACCTGCGGGGCGTGCTGGAATAGAAGAGGGTTGGTGATATCTTCCAAGCATGCGCATGCACCTTTCCGTCCTACGCTGCTTGCACAGCATTTCAGCGCATGTTGCCATTCACGTGACTGCTGCTTGTGTCCTTTGACAAGTCTGAAAACGCAGGCCTAAGATAGCCATTTGACTTATAGCTCAGACCTGGCCCCGCTTAGCTGCATTCTAGTCATACGCTACTTAATTCCTCAATATATCATGTTTCCAGCTTTCCCACTGAACACAGACATCTGCCTACGTCTTTGTATGATAACATCATTACGGAGCCTAACTCCAGAACTGCTTGTCAGCTACTGATATCTTATTTCCTGATCTTAAAACGTCCTGAATTCTAGCGCTCAGAACATTGTGCATTCCAGGTCTCCCCACTGGGTGAATTCCAGGTCTCCCCACTGGGTGGGTGAATTCCAGGTCTCCCCACTGGGTGGGTGAATTCCAGGTCTCCCCACTGGGTGGGTGAATTCCAGGTCTCCCCACTGGGTGGGTGAATTCCAGGTCTCCCCACTGGGTGGGTGAATTCCAGGTCTCCCCACTGTGTGAATTCCAGGTCTCCCCACTGTGTGAATTCCAGGTCTCCCCACTGGGTGAATTCCAGGTCTCCCCACTGGGTGAATTCCAGGACTCCCAACTGGGTGAATCCCAGGTCTCCCTACTGGGTGAATTCCAGGTCTCTGCACTGGGTGAATCCCAGGTCTCCCCACTGGGTGAATTCCTGGACTCATCACTGGATGAATTCTGTCCTTCTTGTTGCTTACCATTTTCATTGTGCAATAGGGGATTGAGGACAAGGTCTCCGAGTTTGGATTCTCCTTACATCTTCTCAAGGTCTGTCCTCCTGGGTTGATGGTCGATAGAGGTTGCACACAGGAACCGTTGATGGGATGTGGAACAGCTACCTTGCTTTCCACTGGATACAACAAGTATTGGTATGGAGTACAGATATCCTGCAGCAATGGGTTAGATGGGATCTAAGGGGAGGCAAGATGATTCTCCCAGACACAACACTATTGCGTTAAGGATGTTTACCACTAACTTGCTGGATATCTTAAGAATACTGCTTGGTTACCTCTTATTAGCAGCCGTATAAAACAAAACAAAGACTGTACCATGGCAGGACTGGCAGGCATATATTGCTTGAGGATGCTGGTTCTCTGCCCTATGTGGGGGTGCAGCTGGAGTTTGGTCTTTGTTTCATATGCCTACTGTTAATGCTGTTGGTTTACATGAGGGTGTTGTCAATGTAGGCTCTAGGTTGATCCCACATGCATGGGTGTTGTGCATATTTTGCTTCTGGGATTTGCTGTGCTGGTGTTGCGCTAGTTTCTTGGTTAGTATGGAGGGCCCGCACAGGGAGTGGGTGTACAGAAGAAGGCATGCTGGAGACACAATCTCCTCGTCCAGATCCTCCTCAACATCACTTAGTTTGCACCCTTGTGTTTGCCCTCACTGCTCTCTCAATGTTCTGCTTGCACTCAGCGGTGCCATTTGCACCATGTGTGGCCCACTCCACAGCCTTCATGAAGTAGATCCCACATTAGTAATCATCCTACAGGAATTGTGACGCTGACCTGTTTTGGGGTTTAACATAGTACAAAAACACACCTCAGCGTAGGCTTTCTGGGTTGCCACATCCATTTCTTCTCACTTGAGGCGTGATCGAATATTCCCAGCTAGGCAGGTGTTTGCCACTGTAGCTTTGTGTTTATTGTGATCCCGGGATCAGGAGTCGTCACGTTGTGTAGCACTGCTCTGAAGATATTATTATTCACCGGTTCACAGCCGTAGGGAGATTAACAATCCTGCCTCCAGAGAGGCGCGTGCCTGCTAAGCAGCGCGTGCGCCCGCCTCTGAAAGAAATTCAGGTTTGATCGAATTATCCCGCCATTTTGTCAAGTGTGCGTCACAGCAGTGTTTCGGACTGGGGACTGGTGGGCTCTGAAATTTCATCTGTTTTGTGAAATGGATGCAGTTTATTTTAATAATTCACAATCCTTATAAATCACTCATGCATTTAAAATTGGTGAATTAAAGTCCTGCGTGTTTACTGTAAGGTGATCCCAGCAAAGTTTAGTAATAAGTTCATTTATATTAATGTATTCACTCGTTTGTAAGTGGCAGATGCCTCCAGGGGGCTCTTCGTAGACTGAATTTCCCGATGTTTAGAAATGGCCTGCTCCCCGTGATTACAGTCAGTGTTTCCTCCACAGTCGCTCGGTCTTTGAGGAGCCCCACACCCGTCTCTGTTTTGAGACCAGACTACTAAGTAAACTGTGCTTGGTTAGATGGTGTTGCTGTAGCATCTTGTTACTCCAAATGCATTAGATGTCTGTCTGAGCACTGGTTGGCAGTGAGCATCCTGAAACTCTGGGGTTTCAAAGCCATGCTGCTGTTGCGTGCGATGCCAAGCTCCCATCCCGCCACCATCAGTCCTGAGGCGCTTCTTCTGCGTTAGAGGACTTCCAGTTGCCAATCTGTATCATCAATCCCCCCAATACCTCTGCATTTTAAGGTGTAATTCAGGCCAGTCACAAACCCCTGTGGAGCCGGGGTTAAAGTGTTTTTGTGGGGCCCCACTCTTGCTTGCATTTTTGTATATAGAAAAAAAATTCCCTGAGAAAGAGAAAAGACTGGTGCCATTTAGTGGCAAATTCGTATCAGCCACTTCATCATGAATGAGCAAGACCTATTTTTTATTATATGCATTAATTTTGTACCAGGAGTGCGAGACTTAGGACAAGGCTATTTAATCAAATAGAATAACGGCACCCCAAATAACTAATAATTTCATATATTTAGTATGAATACTGTCAATTGTTGAAGGTCCTTTGGTGATGGTCAGGTGTATTTCCACACAGTCCATCAATTGAAAAAAGAGCATCAATTCAAAGAAGTTTTTCCAAGCACTTTATTCTGGATTCTTCTGTTAGTTATCCAAAACATACAGTTGTATTCAATGTTTCCTTTCAAGAGGTGAACCTGTACAGCGGTGGCCCAGCTGGGCCATTCATGAACTGTGTGGAAATACACCTGACCATCACCAAAGGACCTTCAACAATTGACTGTATTTATACTAAATATATGAAATGATTGTTTATTTGGGGTGCCGTTATTCTATTTGATTAAATATTATTGTGTTGTAGGGGGCCAGTCTAGGGAATGTGCACCCACTTTGTAACTAAGGGGCAGATGTGCAGTTAAGTGGAGCCACTACTGCCGCCTTGTTCATTATATACTTAGGACAAGGCTAACTTGTGCCGTCCCCTTGTGATTGCCGTGGTCAAGACTCAGACAGCAGTCGGAGCTTCAATCAATAGATGCCTTGAATATGAAAATTCATTCTTTATCTGAGTGCCAAGACATCAGATGTCTAAGGGATCTAGAAAATCACAGCCAGCAGACTCGAAACTGGAAAGTAAACTTTAGGCTGTGCCTCCGCATACCTAATGGAATCTATGTTAACAGCTCAGCCATGAGTATGGTAGATCTCTCTACTGCATTGGCAGTACCTATATATCACACACTAATCTGCTAACCTAAAACATTGTGCCTTGAAGTTGTAAGATCCAAAGAGAGTAAGGTATCCAGAAGTAAAGTATTATAGATGAGAGCTGACTCTCTAGCAAATACTTCCTTCCAATTAGAATACTTTAAATGGTGGGAGGGGAGGAGGACAGAAAAAAGCAGTCTGCCAGCACTCTGTACTTTTCTAGAAAAGATGTATCTTAGAGGCCAGATGTACGCTGCAATCCTATAAGTGTGAAACAGACGTGTAAAAAACTATTCTGCACTTCACAAGATGCCAGAGGAGAGGTATCGTCAGCTATCAGAAGTGTTGCATCTTATTCTATGTGGTACTGGCTTGCTCGGAGTTGTTTTAAGCTTACATTTTGGGAAGCATGGATTCGAGGCCAGGTATGAGTTCACAGACACCCCCACAATCAAGGGCTTAAATAAGGAAGCATGCTTCTTAGATTGTGTGGAAAAACAGCTGCAGAGCAGTGCAGTATCTTGATTTTTGTAGGGTCACGCTAGATTAAAATCACTGAAATTCTGAACCTATGGCAGAGACGGTTTGAAAAAGCGTGAGTAAGCTAATTTATTGGATTTGCTGTCTGCCCTTCACACTGAGGAAGACAGCCTCAGTTTTAAGACCATTAAGTCGCATCTAATTCTTGTGCATTTGTGATTCAACTTTAAGCAGGTTTGAAAATGGTTCCTAGTAGGGGGTCGAGCTTAGGCCCTGCTACTGTTCTGTGCACGTGTTGCCAACAGACACTGATTTCGATAGGGAAGAAGTGGACCTCAGTACACATTGAATAGTAGTGAAGCCCCTTAAGACCAGTTTACACAAGACTAAAACTCTGTCAAAGTCCATAGTGAATATGCTGTGACCTTCTATCCGATACGGAGATCGACAAGCTCAGTGCAAGAGCAGCAGCATTAGACACTGTGGACAAAACATCAAAGTTATATGACAACTTAAGTGACAAGACATCCATCCAACTGAGTACTCGAAATCGGCCATGATTTGGACTCGGAAATGGCTTTAGTATTGTTTAGGTTGTAGACACTTTCTCAGATCTTAACCTGACTCAGCGGAACCTTGAAGGAGAATGTACCAGGGTACAACAAAGCTGTATCATGTACACCTGTTTGATAGGGATTGGAAATGTTGTATGCGGATTTGTGACTTTTTGCAATTGTTCTTTAGTCTAGGTGCCATGGGGATAGTCCATCATTTTTGTAGAGGTACGGCCCTATGCCATACCTGTCCTCCACTCCCATCTTCTTATTGATGCAGGAGCAAACACTTCCTGGGTGTTGCACAGTTAGCGTGCAACACCCAAGACTCATCGCACACTGGGCTCAGGCTAATGTACGGCACCCAGGAAGTATCGTACTCTGGGCCAAGGCTTGCTGTGCGACGCTCAGAAAATATCGCACACTGGGCCTAGACTAACTGCGACACACTGGGTGTATCGCGCATTGGGCCCACGCCAACTTTGTGACACCAAGGAAGTATCGCACACTGGGCCCGAGCTGGCTGTGCGACACCCGGGTAGTACTGCACACTGGGCCCACGCCAACTGTGCGACACCCAGGAAGTATCGCACACAGAGCCCACGCCAACTGTGTGACACCCAGGAAGTATCGCACACAGGGCCTACACTAACTGTGCGACACCAGGATATATCGCACATAGGGCACAAGCTTGCTGTGCAACACACAGGAAGCATCGCACACAAGTCTCACACTAACTGTGGGACACCCCGGAAGTGTGGCACACGGGTCTGACGCAAACTGTGCGCCACCAAGGAAGTATTGCACTCTAGGCCAGAGTTTGGTGTCCCTTAGGAGTACAGCTGCATCCTGTGAGGCCCACCAAGGCTTAAACAGGTCTGGGGGTTACTTGTGTTCCCATTCAGAAGAAACCTGGTCTAGGAATTCCGTCTGGACTGTCCCTGGTGAGGCGGGGCAAAGACTGATTTAGATAGGGTGAGACCCGACTGTGATGCCTGCAGTGGTCAATAATCTAACATCTGCTGCAGAATTTGCAGATTTCAACAAAATAATGTAGCTTCTACCTGCAGCAAATCAAACGTTACTTTAAAGTGTCAATGGCAGGCCCTTTGCAAGCACTAAGTGGTCACCTGTGAGTTTAGAATTGCTGTAAACTAGTATACCCTTTACAATCTTTGCCCAGGCAGTATTTGTGAAGAATGTGCGGCATTATGCCGCTTCATTTGCATTTTCTTTCCGCAATAGTTTGGTCAGCCTGCACCATCGTTTGATCCCCCACCGTACCATGGCTGCTGTGACTCCTCGTATCTGCGCTCTTGTATTTGGGTGTACTAGCCTCCTCACCAGCCGAGCCGGGACCAGCCCCTGGCTCCCCGCCCGCCAGGCCGCGCAGCTGATGATGAGTCAATTAGAGTCGTCTGGGTGGGCGACGGCGCAACGCCTCCGGCCTGCAGCCCTCCTAAATGTTTCCCATAAGCCCGGCCGTGTCCCCGGGACGAGTTTTTCCGCCTCTGCTGAGAGCAGGAACACTTGATAGGCCACGCTATGCCGGCTAATTCCAGAGGAGACGCCGCTAAGCCCCGGCTCTGGCCGGTCCCACGCAGATGGGCAGGCCTCGGGGAGCCGCGGGCTCCGTTTCAGCTGCGTGCTTGGAACGCCGGCGGGGAGGGCCCACAATTGTTGTGTGAGCTGGGAACCGAAGTGATTTGTGGCATATCTGTGACAACCTGGTTTCCAGTCAGTCACCCTGGTGGTTGAAGCAGCATACCACAGCTTGCTAGACCCGGATACTTTAAGGTGTTTTCGCGCCAAACAGGCCTATTTTGACATGGAGCGCTTTTCATATGATTGATGGAACTAAGATGAAGGGAGTGGTGCTATGAGAGCAAGAGATCTGGTTTAACATCAGGTAGAGGTGGGTAAGCCAACAAATTATCAGGGAGAGCCAAGCCAAGGGTCTGGCTCGACTCTTAAAGCCCATGCACGAGCCGAGCCCTGAAAATGTTTGCTATGTAAATCATACAATAAACCACGTAAAATATGATAAAGTATCTTCAAAATGTAAAAAAAAAGTGTATTTCTTTAACATATGGAAGCTTTGACATTAATACGTCACATTATAGCACTCCATTGAGAAATACTTATTAGTTTTTATACATGAACCATTAGTGAACTGAATGGCAAGACAGTTGTCATGTAAACCATGTACGTGACCCAGATTATTATAGAGGAACATTATAGTCTATTAAGTCGAAACCAACAGTTTTTTTGTACAACTGGTATTCTGAACTCGCATATTTGAAAGTGCTTTCATACGGCAGATAAAAGAAAAATGAGTTTTGGTGAAATAAAAAAGATCACACAATTTAAGCAGGGAAGCCACAATTTATCAAGGATTTCTGGTTTCACTTTGTACACATTTGTCACTAAGTGGGTATCTATTTGTCTTTCTTCTTTTATATTAACGCTTTGCTTTTATCTGTGAATTTTACTGCAGTATTTATGCAAACTCGAAGGTATTGGAGGGCTTTAGATGAGCACTAGTTACAATACACAAGGTCACATTCATTTTTCTATGGGCAGGGGAGCTTAAGTGATTTGCTCAGAATCACTGGATGTTGGGCAGACGCCGAGACTCAAACCTGCTTCCCCAGTTCCAAAGTCTGCAGCTCTGGCCTTAAGGACACATCCTGGGTAGAGAGAGGGAGGCAGGTAGAAGTAACTTGAGAGTTCAGCTCATTATGGGCTCGAAGTTCCAAAAGGACCTCGAGCTGAGCCAGAGCCAGGCTTCAGGCTTGAGCCTGGTTCGAGCTTTCAGTGTCTTACTCACCTCTAACATCCGGGATCACACCAGCGATGTGGAGACGTAGAGGTTAGGGGGTATTGTCTGTCTCATTAGATTCTGTTTATATGGCAGGCTGTTGTGGAAAAATCCAAGTTTGCACTGCTTTCCTTTTTTCAGAGTTGCGAGTTGGCCATTTACCTTGCAGTGCAATCTAAATGCTTAAGTAAGGACAGCAGATCACATGACCCTCCAAGTCCCTTGCTTTCCATGTCCTCTCCGACCCAGCCCTCCCATTCCTCTCTGCCTCACCTCTAGAATAGGGCATCTTCGCTGGCCCTGAGGAGAGAAGGGTCCGTGTATTCGGGCCCCTTTGGGTGGAGGAGCTTTGCACCATGGCTAGGGTGACCAACTGGCATGGGTGCAAATTCAGGACGGTCAGTGTAAAAATTAAGGACAAAGGGTCAAAATTCAGGAAAAAAATGTGGGACAAAACATACGTTTTACAGACATATCAGAGGAGGTCGCACAATAGTATATAAGTAAGTAAATAGACAACCAAAATAAGTACAAGTCACAATAAGTTTATAGAAGGTTGAGACAATCGTGCACTTCAGTTTTTCAGTATGCGTGCAGCTTTGCAAAGCGACATCAGGCCCTTTCTGCAATCAAGATTTGTGCTAATGTAACAATAAACATTAAATAGTATTTTTTTATTTGTATGTTTAAATCTTACTTTTAAATGTACAGTGAAAACGCTGTTCCAGTCCCATGACATTAATAAGCACTTTGCTGAATAGCCTATTGTATTCATTTTTACTCAGAATTCTTTTACCTTGCACCTTATATTTATTAAGGGATAATATTTTCAGGGACAACAGAAACTGAACTGAATACTATTTTAAAAGTGGTTATCACTTCTCCCCTTCACAAATATCAACCTTGACAATGTGGTAAATGACCTATAGATGGAGGCCTTGCACAAATGATTGCTCTGCCTCCGACAGTTATTTTATTTTTATTTTCTCCAGCATGGCGGCAGGACAAAAGCAGAATGCCTTGGGTCTGATGCAGGAGAAGGCACACCACATGCTGTCACTACAATAGGGCCCATTGTCATTCTATATGTGATAATCAGCTGCAGTCTCAGAATGACAATGGGCCACTCCACAGTCTGCGCGCGGTCCGGGAGGGGCCGCTGCGGGCAGCCTCAGTCTACAGTTTAAAGATAAGTGCGAAAGGTCCCAAGTGAAAACTTTTAAACTCATGGGGCCTCTCGCAGGGGAACAGCATACCTTCCTGAAATTCCCCAATTTGATTTTAGTATGATGTCTGTAAGGCGTCCGTAATTTGGGGACCCCAAATTACGGATGCCTTACGGACATCATACTAAAATAACGGACGGTCCGTGAAATTTACGGACGGTTGGTCACCCTAACCTTGGCGTGGTGCTGTGTGGGTGTTCTGGTGGGATGTGAATGCTGGGCATGCTCGAGTATCGTTCTTTAGTGATGGAACAGGCTGAACCAGGAAGAACATTGGCTTCTGGTGGACTCTGTGTTTACTTGAAGAATGGTACAGCAAGACTTGTACCACTACATTGTTGATGCGCGCCTGCCTCTTTGTGCACATTGAAGTGTACACTTGGTGGCCACGATTGGACACTTGTAAAGTAGTTTCTTCATTGGGCTTTATTAAGTATGCACCACACCAGGAGCTGTGAAGTTCTCCCTCGCTCTGTCCATCTCCAGCTGAACCCTAAAGAGCACAAGGTAGAGCGCTCACTCACGCGGTACACACTTTGCCTACATTACTCCCTTAGCCAGCAAGTTCTTATGCGTGCAACATTCACAGCACAGTCGGATAGCACAAGAGTCCTCTTCTGGAGCCACTCGTAACCCACTGCACCCCCTTTCTCTAGCCTTTAAGGTCTCACCCGCTCACTCTTGAGGTCTAGACTCCGTCTGGAAAGTTATTAGCGCATAATACATGCTCCATAGCCTCAACGTTGTGCGCCTACGTACTGTGCTTCTAAAAGAGACTGGAAGCAAGGCCTACCTCAGAGAGAGGTATGGTGTCAGAGACTGACAGCAGGGCCAACCTCACAGAAAGAAGGAGGGTGTCAGACTGGCAATAGGGCTTACCTCACGGAAAGAGGTATGGGTCAGAGAGACTGGCAATAGGGCCTACCTCACGGAAAGAGGCATGAGTCAGAGAGACTGGCAATAGGGCTTACCTCACAGAAAGAGGTATGGGTCAGAGAGACTGGCAATATGGCTTACCTCACGGAAAGAGGTATGGGTCAGAGAGACCGGCAATAGGGCTTACCTCACGGAAAGAGGCATGGGTCAGAGAGACTGGCAGCAGGGCCTACCTCACGGAAAGAGGCATGGGTCAGAGAGACTGGCAGCAGGGCCAACCTCACGGAAAGAGGCATAGGTCAAAGAGACTTTACTTCATGGAAAGAGGCATGGGCCAGAGAGACTGGCAGCAGGGCCTACCTCACGGAAAGAGTCATGGGGTCAGAGAGACTGGCAATAGGGCCTATCTCACGGAAAGAGGCATGGGTCAGAAAGACTGGCAGCAGGACCTACCTCACGGAAAGAGGCATGGGTCAGAGAGACTGGCAGCAGGGCCTACCTCACTGAAAGAGGCATGGGTCAGAGAGACTGGCAGCAGGGCCTACCTTACGGAAAGAGGCATGGGTCAGAGAGACTGGCAGCAGGGCCTACCTTACGGAAAGAGGCATGGGTCAGAGAGACTGGCAGCAGGGCCTACCTCATGGTAAGAGGCATGGGTCAGAGAGACTGGCAGCATGGCCTACCTCACGGAAAGAGGTATGGGTCAAAGAGACTGGCAGCAGGGCCTACCTCACGGAAAGAGGCATGGGTCAGAGAGATTGGCAGCAGGGCCTACCTCACGGAAAGAGGCATGGGTCAGGGAGACAGGCAATGGGGCTTACTTCATGGAAAGAGGCATGGGTCAGAGAGACTGGCAGGAGAGCCTACCTCACGGAAAGAGGCATGGGTCAGAGAGACTGGCAGGAGAGCCTACCTCACGGAAAGAGGCATGGGTCAGAGAGACTGGCAGGAGAGCCTACCTCACGGAAAGAGGCATGGGTCAGAGAGACTGGCAGGAGAGCCTACCTCACGGAAAGAGGCATGGGTCAGAGAGACTGGCAGCAGGGCTTACTTCACGGAAAGAGGCATAGGTCAGAGAGACTGGCAGCAGTGCCTACCTCACGGAAAGAGGCATGGGTCAGAGACTGGCAGCAGGGCCTACCTCACGGAAAGAGGCATAGGTCAGAGAGATTGGCAGCAGGGCCTACCTCACGGAAAGAGGCATGGGTCAGAGAGACTGGCAGCAGGGCCTACCTCACGGAAAGAGGCATGGGTCAGAGAGACTGGCAGCAGGGCCTACCTCACGGAAAGAGGCATGGGTCAGAGAGACTGGCAGCAGGGCCTACCTCACGGAAAGAGGCATGGGTCAGAGAGACTGGCAGCAGGGCCTACCTCACGGAAAGAGGCATGGGTCAGAGAGACTGGCAGCAGGGCCTACCTCACGGAAAGAGGCATGGGTCAGAGACTGGCAGCAGGGCCTACCTCATGGAAAGAGGCATGGGTCAGAGAGACTGGCAGCAGGGCCTACCTCACGGAAAGAGGCATGGGTCAGAGAGACTGGCAGCAGGGCCTACCTCACGGAAAGAGGCATGGGTCAGAGAGACTGGCAGCAGGGCCTACCTCACGGAAAGAGGCATGGGTCAGAGAGACTGGCAGCAAGGCCTACCTCACGGAAAGAGGCATGGGTCAGAGAGACTGGCAGCAGGGCCTACCTCACGGAAAGAGGCATGGGTCAGAGAGACTGGCAGCAGGGCCTACCTCACGGAAAGAGGCATGGGTCAGAGAGACTGGCAGCAGGGCCTGCCTCATGGAAAGAGGTATGGGTCAGGGAGACAGGCAATGGGGCTTACTTCACGGAAAGATGCATGGGTCAGAGAGACTGGCAGCAGGGCCTACCTCACGGAAAGAGGCATGGGTCAGAGAGACTGGCAGCAGGGCCTACCTCATGGAAAGAGGTATGGGTCAGAGAGACTGGCAGCAGGGCCTACCTCACGGAAAGAGGCATGGGTCAGAAAGACGGGCAGCAGTGCCTACCTTACGGAGAGAGGCATGGGTCAGAGAGACTGGGAGCAAGGCCTACCTCACGGAAAGAAGCATGGGTCAGAGAGACTGGCAGCAGGGCCTACCTCATGGAAAGAGGTATGGGTCAGGGAGACAGGCAATGGTGCTTACTTCACGGAAAGAGGCATGGGTCAGAGAGACTGGCAGCAGGGCCTACCTCACGGAAAGAGGCATGGGTCAGAGAGACTGGCAATAGGGCCTACCTCACGGAAAGAGGCATGGGTCAGAGAGACTGGCAGCAGGGCCTACCTCATGGAAAGAGGTATGGGTCAGGGAGGCAGGCAATGGGGCTTACTTCACGGAAAGAGGCATGGGTCAGAGAGACTGGCAGCAGGGCCTACCTCATGGTAAGAGGCATGGGTCAGAGAGACTGGCAGCAGGGCCTACCTCACGGAAAGAGGCATGGGTCAAAGAGACTGGCAGCAGGGCCTACCTCACGGAAAGAGGTATGGGTCAAAGAGACTGGCAGCAGGGCCTAATTCACGGAAAGAGGCATGGGTCAAAGAGACTGGCAGCAGGGCCTAATTCACGGAAAGAGGCATGGGTCAAAGAGACTGGCAGCAGGGCCTACCTCACGGAAAGAGGCATGGGTCAGGGAGACAAGCAATGGGGCTTACTTCACGGAAAGAGGTATGGGGGTCATGTGGCTCAGTTTAGCAGCAACGAAGGCCTTCGCAGAAATGAAGACGAAAACAGGTTCCTGGCTGGCCAGCTGGCACGTCAGGAGGTGGGCTATGAGCCAGGCTGGGATTAGCCCAGCTCTAGATTAGCCCCCAGTCAGTAAGTGGAGCAGAGCCAGAAACAGCCGTGGGCCGGGCTTCAAAGCACTAGGCACAGGAAGCGGGGGTCTGATATGAGCTGCGGACCGTACGCACCTACAAGCCTCGCACAGGGTCGACTTTTTCTTTCCTACTTTTGTTGCAGAAGGAGGCATTTGTCGGTGTGTGTTCAAACGACAATTGTTTGTCTACATCCATTTTACTGTATGTATTTTGATTTGAAATTAACATTTCACTTCAGCAAAATTAGCTATTTAAAATCGGTTCAGTACAACATACTGGACAGACAGAAGGCGGGTCTTAGTACATAAAAATATATTTTTTATTATTATAGTAGCTTAGGATGAATTTTCATTTGGTTTGATGAAAGAGAATCCCTCCACACTGACGCTAAAAGCGGTCACAGTCCACCCTTTTCATGCATTTCTTTGTTTATTAAAGGCGGGTCATGTCCCTGCTGCAGACTGAACTCTAAGGGATGCAGGACAGGAATCTTGGCTGGTGGAATCAGTCTTTCCTCTTTCAGAGGTGGAGTACTGGTGTATAATAGTTATCACTTAAAGTGTTCTGAAGCTTAAAGCTAGTTTTTGATTTCTATTTTAAGGTTTTTTTTTTGTTTGTTTTTTGCACAATATGCATAGTAAGTGTGAATTAGGAGACCCAAAATTTAATTTTTCACAGATTCAAAAACATTCTTAATGGTTTTACTCTCATTTGTGCTCCCATACTTAGTGGCATACTATTCTTGAATTTTCCAAATTGAGAGTGAAAAATCCTTTGACTTAACTATATTTTCTGGGGATAGAAGGGAAGAGATGTCTCCAGATGAGCACATATTTTCTGTGCAGAGATTTTTTGAAAGTTCACTGTTTTTGCGCCTTAACCCTGACCATAAACTGGCAGATGTTCGTTTGACAGTCTGTTGGTTGCAGATTTGGGGTATGCTTGAGAATCGTTACACAGATGTCTGTGTCTAGGGTATATGTCCATTTTAGAGAACTCTCACATTTATGAAAATTGTAAGTTTAATGGGAAGGTTGCAGCCTTTCTAAATAGTTTTTTAATCCTAAAAGACGAAGCTTCTAAATCCTGGTATTTTCCTATCAACTCTTCAACTGAGGCCAGTTTAAATCTCCTAGTTTAAAACTTCTTCAGATATACAAAGTGTTTTAACATTTTCAAGTTTAAAGTTTGTTTCTTTTTTTATGTACACTTTATTAATCTGCTAATAATTAATTTTCTGTACAGTCGCGGACTTCCAGATGTTAGTGTATCTCAGGTTAAGAACCACACTATTTGATTTGTGTGAAAAGACACAGGGTGTGTGAAGGTGCAGCATGTTGAATGTCTCTTTATGGTGCACATGTCCTCTCACAGTTCACTATTGCTAATGAAACTCGATCAGAAGAACTGCGCTGGGATTATGAACACGTTTCGGCTTTTATCTAGGGTGGGGCATGGGCTGCGCGAGGTGCAAGGCTATAAGTGTACACTGTGTAAATGAGTTGATAAGCCAGAGCGGCATGCTTGCTTGCACCTAATATCCTGACGGAGTATTTCTGTTCTAGACCACTCCAGACCAGCTCAGTCAAACGGACATCAGGTCTGTCTCCTTACCTATAAATAAAATGAATCTATAAATGGGTAAGGGAGCGCTTACTATGCTAAAGGTGAAACACGGGTCGCCACAATTTGACATGGAAAATATACAAAAACGGATCACACATTTAGTTGAAAGTGAAGAAATATATTAAAATGTAAATTTTTAAATCCACCATCTTGGATTTTTTATTTTATATTTTGACTCCAATCTTGGTTCTGTAGTTGGTATTTGATGACCTTAGGATATAAAATGTGTATTTTTACTTTGGTTCTACAGTTGGTCATGGTGGGTCTGTATGCAGTATGATGGAAAAATGTAAATGTTTCAATGTCAATACTGTAAATTATGTGTAGTAAAGTTATATTGGGTTATCTGTTTCTTCTCAGATCATATCCACTGCTCTATGTAAGTATTTTGCCACCTACGAACTTGTTGGGTGCCGTCTACTAGAGACCTGTAGGCCAAAACCACTTGTGGACCATACAAAAAACTTAGCTTTGTCACTCTCATTGGCTTGATTCTTATTCAATGTCTTGCTTCCCTCTTCTTGCGTTTGTCCCTTTCTTGGAGCACATACTCTTTACTATCCTATTGTTTTGTATTCTTCCACTGCTCACACACCGGGAACTACTTTTTTCCTTTTTTTGTGCGCTCCATAAGAGCATATATTTTAATATTTTTTAAAACATTATTTTGAAGGGCTCTGCAGCTACCAAGTACTGTCAAGCCTCTCCACAATGCAAAAAGCACTTTCGGGCAACTCGGATTAGATTTTTGATTTATTTTGTTTATTTACTGATACAAATGTTGGGCACTGTGTTGGATAGGGTGTACAAAAACATGACAATGGCATCATTCACTAGGAGGCCGCGAAAAGCAGGGAGAGCATCACAGATGGTTGTCGCTGTAGCACAAAAAGCAGTCCGGGTGTTGCGGACAGTCACCACTGTACCGCGATGATCCCGTCGGGTGTCACGGACGGCTGTTGCTGAAGATTCATGTGAGCAGTCACTAGGCACTGTCGATGATGTAGCTCGAAGTGCCAATCTCTCATTGCCGGTGGTCATAGTAACTCAAAGAATTGTGTTCACTGGAGCTTCATGTTGGCAGTCGGCACAGGCAGAAAGATCTTGGTGTGAACAGCCCCAGTCGCGAAGAGCCCAAAACTTTAGCAATTCTCCCTTTTGAGTCAGACGAGTGCACTTTGCTACCAACCAAGTGTCCAGGACCTGAAGAGGAACCTCTTGGGGATCAGGAACTCACTCTTGCTGAGGCAGTTCCAGTTGCAGGGCCAGGCAGCAGGGGCAATAGTTTGTCCAAAGATAAGATGCAGTATTTCTTTTGCAGTGGGATAGGGTGAATTCTGGCTGGGATAGTAGTACTTACTGAGAGCTAGAATGAAGGCCTGGATATAGCCCACTCCTCCCTACCCACAATCGATATCTAGCTTCTTTCCTCCTCTTTCTGTCCATGTGCAGCGCGTGCTCCAGCTCCCATGGAAGGCAAGGGTCAGGATGACTAAGGAAGGTGTAGGGGGCGCAGGAACAAAAAGACCACATTCTGGCTGTTCATCTTTTTAAATGGCGTATAACAAGAGGTGGGTTACCCCCTGAAAGCTTGAGCCAGTCTCGAGCCAGGTGGCTGGTTCTTGCTCGCTTTGGGTCTTCTTGGGCCCTGAGCACAACATGAGCCAAGCTTTCATGTGGCTTCTGCCTCACACCATGCTCTAACCTCGTTCACCAAGAATCAAAGACAAAGCATTAACAGTTAACACAAAAAGATAACCGTCTAGGGCCTGATGTGCAACAAGAAAACCAATAATCACAATTGCCATACTCACAAATTATGTGAGCCTAGGCAAGTATTTTATTTCATTGAGACTTCTTTTTTTTTATTACCACATATGAGACCACTTCCAGATAGTGTTTGATTTAATAGACTACAATGTTGCTCCATTTATAATATGAATCTGGGCCATTTTTAGGGTATGCATGACAACTGACTTGCTTCTTAGCTTACTTAAGCTGTTGGAGTGGGGCAGGTATGGGCAGGAATGTTTACAAGTTCATGTGTAAAACACCATCACTTTTAATCAATGCAGTGATACGAGTTGATGTACTAAGGTGAAACGCTTCTGCATGCTAAATACACTTCATACCATATTCTAACATGATGTTTGTTGCAGGATTTACTTACCAAACCTTTCTAGGTTCGGCTCGTGCACAGACTCATACAGCCAAGCCAGACTCTTTGCTCGACTCTGGCCTCCCTGTTAATTTGTTGGATTACCTATGTCTATGTGAAACAAAAGTTGATGGGGTTACCAGGGGCGGAGTCATGGAAAGCAGTCTGACAGTCAACTTTAATTTAAATAAAATAAAAACGCTCTGCCACACAGAAATTGGCACCAAGGGGAACGAAATGGTGAATCTTGTCTGGCTTAACTGGTTGCAAAGGCCACATTTTAAAATATTTTATGGAGTTAAGGCACCTGCTGCAGAGATCTTTGTGTGCCCAGTACATCTCAAGGAATAATAATAATGTTAAGATAACTCTGGAGGTTAACACATTTGCTGGAGAGATCTGTGTTTTGTCTGGTCACAGTTTTGACTCAAAGTATCATAGGGGGTTAATGTGTCTCCAGCACAGCACATCATGTAACATGCAGATTACAGATTTTAATTTTATGTAGCTAAATAAGTGGGTTGCACCTCCCCACCTAGGGAAAACAATGTTGTTCGAAGAAAGAAGAGAAAATGAAAGTAGCGCTTCACTGGCAAACTCTGTAAAGTGTCGCTAATGTGTGTGGGTGTGAATAAACAATCTGGCCACTTTGTGTCCACTCTGTCTTGCTTTATTTAGTTATTTTTCATATTTTTTACCTTTTTTTTCCCTCTCCGAACCGAGGCTGCACTTTGGAATAGAAAAATTTCAGAAAAAGACATTTCCAGCAAAAGTGTTTATTTCTTTTTTGTATCCATTTCACAGGGGAACAAATAAAGGAAAGGAGAGGAAAGAGAGGCTAAGCGCCGTTTGTTGAAGTCACGATTTTCAGCAAGGGAGGAGGAGCGAGACAAAGAGAGGGAATAGGAGGAAGGGGGGGCAGCTGCTAGCTGCAGAGCAGCAGAAGTGGACACTACTATCCTTGTCTTCTCTGAGCAAGAAGGAAAAGACAGATTCCTTTTCCTTCTCTGCCCACCCCGCCCGTTCCCGAACGTCCACGAATGGACGAGCCATATCTATAGGCCTTAGCTGTTTGTGCCGCCCCTAATAAAGTAGGGAAATGGATTCTATTAGATTTAAAAAGTATCGCCCATGGCCTGGCAATATTCTTAAATGGAAGGGGGTCACGCAGCCCCCCTCCCCGGGCCAATATTGGACACGGGGTCCCCATCCCCCGGGTCTTAATCTTTTAGTCATAGGGTAGGACGGGCCCGTGACCCCCCCCTTCCCAGGCTATTTTGGCCCTGGGGACCTTATCTCCAGGCCCCGGCCATTGTCTGAATGGGAGGAGGGCATGCAGCCCCCTTCCCTGGGAAATTTTGGCCCCGGGTACCCAATTTCCCAGGACCCTGCCATTAAATGGTGGGTACCCTGGACCCCACCCAGGACACCCACTGTGTCTGTTGGGGGCTGCGGGGTAGCGGCCCCCCTTCAGTGTGGACAGAAAAACAGATAAAAAGTCCGTTCCCAGCGGGCGGGAGCATTTTTCATGCTACCGCCCGCTGGGAGCGGACTTAGTGTTTGCTCTCGCATGGCATGAGTTTTTAAATTGCTCCCGCCATGCGAGAGCAAACAGGTTTCCCAACCCGCACCGGTGCGGGCAGAGAAAATGCTATGTCCCCCATGTTGGACACCTTGGGGTCCCCAAGGTCATTAATGGCTCTTGGAGGGGCCCGGAAGGGGGACCCCATGCACCCCTCCAAGTATTTTAGGAGGCTAGGTCCCGGGGGATGGGATCCCTGGGGCCGAAAACTGGCCGGGGAGTCGTGCCACATGGCCCCTCTCCTCCTTACTTGATACAGCTGGGTGCGGGGGGTGGCGGGCCCTGGGGCGGAAAGCCTGGGAGGGGGCCAAGTAGTTTATGAGGCTGGACCCTAGGGGATGGGGTCCCCCAAGCCGAAACCCGCAAATTCTGGGCACATTTAAAAAAAAAAGTTTTGTGTCCCCCACCACCGGGCCTATGGGGTGAGGGTGTTTCTTTTCAACTCTGGCTCAGTCCTGAGTCCCAAGATGGCTGCCAACACTTCCTGTCGAGTCCACAGAGGCTTTGAGTCCCTAGATATCTTTTTTCTTTAATAACTCCAAAACTCCTGACTGATTTACACCAAATTACAAAAAAGGGCTCTTTCTGGACCAAACGCTAGCTTTCTGCTAAATTTGGTGTAATTCCGTTCAGCGGTCCGGGTTGTAGTAGTGTTCAAAATCCCTATGGGAAATTGCATGGGGAAAACGCATCTTGGCATACCCCTTTTTCTCGGCCTCCGTATGACAAATTACCCCGAAACTTTCCAGACAGCAGCTGAAGTTCATGGCATCAAAACTTTAAATATCACATTAAGTAATCTTAAGAACAGTGAATAAATACTGCGCATTACATTGATACTGTGTACCGGATGGCTGTAGCTGACGGTAACTATAAAATGCCTAGTGCATTAAGATATGTTTAGATATGTTAAATATATATATATACTGTAAAGGTTGTCATATGTGTGTATTGTGTGAGCATTCTGTTCTCTTAATGTACCAATAGTATGCACTTCAGCCTGCCCATCGCCAGCGATCCCCTAATCGCCTCCTCCCGCCCCCCCCTCTCTTGAACCTGCGCGGGTCATTAGACAGTCGCGATGTTGCCCTTGACTGGAGACCTTGCTTTGGGTGCACTGGGCAGGCTGCTGAGTGTGTCCATTAGCATGTCCCTGCCAGCTCCCAGACTCTCACTAATGCTTCAGTCGTAGACAGGCCATCTGCTGCCTGGGCTGTAATCCTGGCCCGTCTGCACATGAGTTAAGCGTGTTCTCTCAGTGAGGACCTGGCACTGGAGAGCGGGATTTCATGCAGATTACTGCTGCCATGGCCAGGAAGAGCCCAAGGCTACATTAGAAGGCTACACATTCTTCCAGAAGTCGCTGGATGATTGTGAATTATTCACACGCGTATGCCCTTGCACGACCACTACGTATCTCATCTGTATGCTCTCCCCAATCCCCAAGGCCGTCTTCTTCAACATGGTCCACCCTAAGCATGAGACTTATAGAACACCCCTCAAAAAAGTGTGCACCTCACCTCTACAGTAGTATCAGCGGAACACGCTAAGTATATGTGTATATATATGTGTATGTGTCACTAAATGTCAAATGTCTACTTTCAACAAACTGCACAACTAAGAGCGTGCTTTTCATTCTGCAAAGAGAGTGACAAGTCAACCGTGTGACAAACCGCATGACAACTCTGATCTCCTTGTGCGCGGCCAAACCACTCACAGGGTGAAGCATCCTACAGATCAAACTGCTTGAAAAACTGCAGCATTTATATAGATCAATTCACAAAAGTTGCATGAGAACACTGCCACAGACTGCATGACAAGTGCTGGAAATAGCACGGCACCTTTATATAACCGTGCAAATAAATGTGTAGGTCCCACGGAGTAGCGTGCTACTTGTACACTAATCGACTCAGCGCCTCATCAGGACTAGTAAGCGCTATATGAATTCTAAATGTTCAGACCATATTGTGCTGTTCACTCTCGCCCTTGAGCTTTTCCTGCAGAGTTCTGGAAGGCATGCCCCGCCCCCCCCCCCCCCCCCCTTTGCGGCGCATGGCATGCTGGGATGTGCACAACTGGAATGTGCATGCCTCTCCATTAATAGTCCTCCACCAGAGCTCTGGTGAAATGTGCCCGAGGTGGCAGCAGACATGGTTATCTAAAAGAGCCAGGCCGGCCTGGGAACCTTCACCGACAGCTATCTTTGCCTGGCAGCCGTGGTGTTACACTGAAGGTGGTTGATTGTAGGCCTCCGAGATTGCTGAGTGCAGGAGTGTCAGGGAACTGGTCTGCAATGCTCCAAGCTGACCTAAAAGCCAGCTCCTTCGGGCTGCAAAGTGAAGCTTTTTGGGGGTCTGGCCTAGAGACCGCTTTATTTCAGACCTGACAACTTAAAAAATATTTCACTGTGTGAGGAGAGGGTGAGCTTAGTGCTAGACCAATCTAAGAGGCGCTAATGCCTCCTTTTCCCACCAACGCACCCCTCCAAAATAAACAAACAAAAAAAGCTTGCTGCAGCTAGCACCAAGGTCGTGTGGTGTTTTCACACCCCTTAATGGACATCAGCAGAGCCTCAACTGACAAGCTGGAAACCCACACTGTGCATTAGTTTCTAGCTCGTCTTCATGTCACTATGTGATATCATCTCCTCATAAGGTGATCGTGTGAAGGGAGCTTATGTCCTGTGGCACAAGGTGGTACAGTGCGAGTTTTAGATTTTTCACCAACCTCATGTTTTCTAAGCAAATAGATACATATAACTAGTCCCCAGCGAAAATTACCGCAGTGTCATTTGCTTAATTTCAGAAATTTTGTTATGCTTGTTTTGCGAAATTCATGAAATGACACCACATTGTGTAAATAAGCAACGATCCATACAAAATTATAACCCAAGACCAGGAGAAAACATTATAAAAACTAGAATGTGAATGGCTGTTGCTTGCGGTACTTATATTTTTCACGCAATTTTTAGCGCGATGTGTGTTCTTGTCAGTTCACACATTTCATGCTAAAATATAGTGCTGAATCACAGATTTGCAAATTCACGCAATTTTTCAGATGTTGCATGCAATTATGTGAAAGCAAATTATTCAATGTTTGCATCCCTCTACATATAACCATACATGCAAGGGTTTTCAGTTGGCCCTCTTCCTCCATTGGTCTGTTCAGTGTCAGTCACATTACGCTTGTGCCCTCGACGAATAAAACACAGGGCATTCGTTCAGCCATTTTCATCCATTGGCCGTGTTGCACTGTGCGTGATGGCATTTTACCTGATCGCATGTTCACAACTGCCCTAAAAGCAGTGCACTTTTGAGGCAGGGCATTTTTGCGTGGGCCGCTGGGCCACTCATTTATTTTATTATATTTCTTATTTTACTGCCATTTTTTTGCTTATTACATTTTTGTAAAATATACAAAAACATTGTACACTTGCCAAGTCCAGACTCATTGGCAGTGCCAATGCTTGTTTGTCAGGGTACTGGCAATCTGTCCTAGATTTGTGTGTGCAATTCCACACGGTATTTATTTTTATACAGGATTGAAATGCCTGTTGACCAGTTATAAATTGTTACTGGAGGATGAGAGCTGGCATATGGCTGTTGGGCTTTGCACTACTTATCTTAGGATACAAGTATAACTCCCACGCATGTGTCAGTTTGAATCATATGGTAAATATGTTTGTTTGTGTTTTATTTGGTCAGAGTGCTATTCACAACTGAATTGCCTCTGGAGATTCAGGCGTACAGTAAACATAATTGTGAGAGTTGTCATAAATAACAGTTGACATGGGATCCGTAATGAGGATGGGTACATTAGAGGGGACATTGGTAACTATTGTACACATAACTTTGCATCATGGGAAAACATAATAATTATTAAATAATCGTGATTACAGGATTAAATTCATTTCTACTCAAAACAGAATTCAAGTCAGCCCCAACCACAACTGAAATTTCTATGTATCAGTTTAGTAGACGTCCAAACACCCTTATGCCAGCACCTAGGTCCGGCAGAAACAAGTGCAACTGATCACCTGGAATTTCTAGCATTCCGGATCACTGATAATGGTGCTACCAGTAATCCACAACAGTGCCAGATAGGAGTCTGAAGAGTGGTGCACGAATAGATGGAGAGAAAGGGGGGAGTTGTGGTGAGATTTAACCTTAAAACGACAATCCAATGGGTATTTTCTCACTTTTATAAACAAAAATGAAAGATTATGCTATTATGCAGTGGTTGCTGCATTCTTATGTGTGGCTAAGTGATTTGCAGTAATTTCATGCAGTGGTTGCTACATTCTTATGTCTGGGTAAGAAGTGATCTGCAGTTATCCTATGCAGTGGTTGCTCCATTCTTAGGTGTGGGTAAAAAGTGATTTGCAGTAATTTCATGCAGAGTTTGCTACATTCTTATGTCTGGGTAAGAAGTACTATGCAGTTATCCTGTGCAGTGGTTGCTGCATTCTTACATGTGTGTCAGAAGTGATATGCAATAATGTTGTGCATTGATTGCTGCATTCTTACGTGTGTGTCAAAAGTGGTGTGCAATTATTTTATGCTGTGGCAACTGCATTCTTTTGTGTGGGTAAGAAGTGATATGCTATAATGCTATGCAGTGGTTGCTACATTCATTCATGTGGGTAAGAAGAGATTTGCAATAATGTCATGCAATGGTTGCTGCAGTTTTAAGTGTTGGTCAGAAGTGGTATGCAGTCATTTTATGCAGTGGCTACTGCATTCTTTTGTGTGGGTCAGAAGTAATACGCAGTATTATCGTGCAGTGCTATCTAGAATCTTAATTGTGGGTCAGAAGTCGTATGCAGTAATTTTATGCAGTGGCTACTGCATTCTTTTGTGTGGGTCAAAAGTGATATGCAAAAATGTTATGCAATGATTGCTGCATTCTTACTTGTGAGTCAGAAGTGATATGCAGTAATTTTATGCAGTGGTTTCTGCATTCAAATGTGTGGATAAGAAGTGATCTACAATAATGTTATGCAGTGGCTGCTGCATTTGTATGTGTGGGTACAAGTGCAATAAAGCTATGCAGTGTTTGCTGCAGTCCTATGTGTGGGTAAGACGTGCTATGCAGTTATCCTGTGCAGTGGTTGCTGCATTCTTTCATGTGGATCAGAAGTGGTATGCAGTAATTTGTGCAGTGGATGGTGTATTCTTGCGTTGGATTATAAGTGATCTACAATAATCCTGTGAAGTGGTTGCTGCATTCGTACGTGTGGGTAAGAAGCGATGTGCAATAATAATGCTATGAAGTGGTTGCTTTAATCTTATGTGTGGGTAAGAAGTGATGCAGTAATCGTGTGCAGAAGGCGGTGTGTTCTTGTATTGGATAAGAAGTGATATACAATGTACCTGTGCAGTGGTTGCTGCAGTCTTCTGTGTGGGTAAGAACTAGAAGTGATGTGTAATAATAATGCTATGAAGTTGTTGCTTTAGTCTTGTGTGGGTGTAAGAAGTGATGCAGTAATCCTATGCAGTGGGCGGTGTGTTCTTGTATTGGATGAGGAGTGATATGCAGTGGTTGCTACATTCTTCTGTGTGGGTGAGCAGTGAGTTAAGGACACTCTTTCAAGCCAGTGATGATGGGAGCCACTTATCTTCTTATTTGGGAATTCTGTATCTCATGACCAGTGCAATCCAGTGCTGAATGTGCTTCTCACCACTCTCCTTTTTAGTCAATCTGCAAGCGTTTTGTACACTATTTGAAGCAGCTTCCCAACTGGGTGCCTTTGTGCAATTGATTTGCGTACCTAGCAGTGCTGAAAGAAGGGATCTAGTGGATCCTGGATCCGACCGCTATTACTGAGCCAGATTCGCGCTGGCCCCAGTGGATCATACTGACTGTGTCCAGGTGCAGTTTGGCGATGCTGGGACACATTCAGCGACGACCACATTTTCAGTGTTTTGTGTGTGGAGCAGCTGCCTGCAAGGTTTGAGGTGTCCGACTTCCTTTCCAGCCAGACCCACCACAAATGTCTCACATAAAGGGCAAGCAGCAACTCCTTTTGTCTGGGTTTTATCTTGGCTGCGAACAGTTGGAGGCTAGCTGATCGCAGCTGTAGATTCACATCAGAGCAAAATGCACTCACATGGTGCTGATCTGAGCTGCCACCGGGGATCCCTGCGCTCCGGAGTCAGCAGCTCTGGCCGCTGCGCCACACCTCTCTCAATAATCATGTGTATAGTACTTACTATTAAGATATTACTACCCGTGGAAGCTAAATTAACTTTGATTTCCAACCTGCTGATAAAGCCAGGATCTGTACCACAAAAACATCAGCTCAGTGAGTTAATTTATATAAAATAAAATACAAAATCTGGGCCTTGGTGATGCACACTAGGCTCTGCATTAGGCGCATTAACCCTCTATGATAGTTTATAACGAGTCAGACATATAACTTAATTGTACTCAGATGTCTCCTCAAGCTGCATTAACCACCTGACTTATCTTACCACTGCTATATCCCTAATATTGCTGGCTACCCAAACATCTTTGTAGCCAGGGCCTTAGCCATGTAAAGTATCTTTAAAAAGCAGTATGTACTGACTAAGTAAGCTCGTACAGATTTACCATCACGTTTGTCCTTGTTGGCAATTTCTTTTGGGTGCACTTTTGCTTTTTTAATGCATTTGCTGATTTACTTAGACTTTGATGCTCATGAAATGCTTTTCATTATTCCACTCCCTTTCTGCTGTCACTTTTCTTCCCCCATTTTTTGGCTTTCTACGTATTTTTTTCCATTTCCAGCACTGGTACCCGCTTCTTAACAATCTATGTGGTTTATGTAGGCACAACCGAGTGAGGAAGATGCACACTTTTAATGCTGTTGTTTCAACGACATATATTACAGGATTAATAGAAGTCCGTCATTGAGGTTAAAATTAATGTCTGTTCAGCACATTCACATTGGCTGCAGCTCTTACCAATTTTGCCATACTAGTCAAAGACGGCACCGCCTAAAATGGAATTTGATGTTCGGGAACACAGAGGGTAACAGAACATCAACAAAAATAGAAATATTCCCGCTTGACTTATCTACATTAATGAACGGAAGCAAATAGATACATATAACTAGTCCCCAGCGGAAATTACCGCAGTGTCATTTGCTTAATTTCAGAAATTTTGTTATGCTTGTTTTCGCGAAATTCATGAAATGACACCACATTGTGTAAATAAGCAACGATTCATACAAAATTATAACCCAAGACCAGGAGAAAACATTATAAAAACTAGAATGTGAATGGCTGTTGCTTGCGGTACTTATATTTTTCACGCAATTTTTAGCGCGATGTGCGTTCTTGTCAGTTCACACATTTCATGCTAAAATATAGTGCTGAATCACAGATTTGCAAATTCACGCAATTTTTCAGATGTTGCATGCAATTATGTGAAAGCAAATTATTCAATGTTTGCATCCCTCTACATATAACCATACATGCAAGGGTTTTCAGTTGGCCCTCTTCCTCCATTGGTCTGTTCGGTGTCAGTCACATTACGCTTGTGCCCTCGACGAATAAAACACAGGGCATTCGTTCAGCCATTTTCATCCATTGGCCGTGTTGCACTGTGCGTGATGGCGTGATGGCATTTTACCTGATCACATGATATATACAATTTAGGTTCATTTTTATGTGGATTACATTTTTGTTTTATCATTTTTTTAATGAAAACCATATCTTTCATGATTTATACATCAATTGATTCATATACTTCATGAGACACAATTGACAATGAACTCGTTGATCATCCAGACAGAACAATACAGTAGTTAAATCATTACAATACATCCAATAAAAGCTCACTACCTGACTTGAATCATCACTCATTCTAGACTATATCCATCTACTCATACCACACACTGTTTCCCATGAAACCCAGAATACAATTTATTTGTATAATTTTGTTCAATGCAGAGACCACTTTTCATTTAGCCTTCCATTGATCTCTGGGTTTCCATATAATATTGGTCAATACACGTTTCGGTGGGTTGCATATTCTCTATCAATTAATCAATCAGGGAATTGTAAGCGCGCTACTCACCCGTGCGGGTCTCAAGGCGCGCTGGGGGGAGTGGGGGTCAGCAGTTCCGTTCAGTCAAAGAGCCAGGTCTTGAGAGTCTTCCTGATGGTGTTCAGGGAGAGGGGGCGCATCTGATGTCGATCGGGAGCTCATTCCATGTCTTGGCCGCGATGTAGGAGAAGGATCTTCCCCCTGCTTTGGCTCTGTGGATGCGTGGGGTTTCGGCGAGGACGAGGTTGGCTGATCTGAGGTTTCTTTTGGGTACGTGGAGGGTGATTCTGTTGTTGAGGTATTGGGGTCCGGTGTTGTGTAGGCATTTGAAGGCGTGGGTGAGAATCTTGAAGGTGAATCTTCTCGATGGGGAGCCAGTGGAGATTCCATAGGTGTTGGCTGATGTGCTCGTGTCGAGGGATGCCAAGGACGAGTCTGGCGGCGGTGTTCTGTATCGTCTGGAGCTTGCGGAGTAGAGACTTGTTTATGCCGGCGTAGAGGGCGTTTCCGTAGTCCAACGTGCTGGTAATCAGTGCGTGGGTGACTGTCTTCCTTGCCTCGGGGGGAGAGGGGGATCCATTTGAAAGTCTTACGGAGGATGCGGAGGGTGTTGAAGCAGCTGGAGGCGACGGCGTTGACCTGTCGGTTCATGGAGAGGGAGGAGTTGAGTACGATGCCAAGGTTTCTGGCGTGGTCCGTGGGGGTCGGTGGGCTGCCGAGGGCGGTGGGCCACCAGGTGTTGTTCCATGCCGATGGGGTGGTTCCTAGGACTTCTGTCTTCTCGGAGTTGAGCTTTAGGAAGCTGTTGCTCATCCAGGCTGCAACGTCCTGCATTCTGTCCTGGAAGTTGAGTCTGGTGGTGGTGGGGTCCTTGGTGAGGGAGAGGATGAGCTGGGTGTCGTTGGCGTAGGATACTATGCTAAGGCCGTGCTGTCGGACGATGGCGGCGAGGGGGGCCATGTAGATGTTGAAGAGGGTTGGGCTGAGCGATGACCCTTGTGGGACTCCGCATTTGATTTCCGTGGGTTTAGAGAGGAAAGGTGGTAGTCTGATCCTTTGGCTTCTGCCGGTGAGGAATGATCGGATCCAGTCGAGGGCAGTTCCTTGTATGCCGGCGTCGTGTAGTCTGGCTACGAGTGTGCGATGGGAGGCGGTGTCGAATGCTGCTGATAGGTGGAGTAGAATCAGGGCTGCGGTGTGGCCTTGGTCGAGGAGGGTGCGGATGTCGTCTGTGGCGGCGAGTAGGACGGTCTCGGTGCTGTGGTTGCTTCAGAATCCGGATTGAGACGGGTCGAGGACGGCGTTGTCTTCGATGAACCTGGTCAGTTCTGCGTTGACGGTCTTCTCAGCGACTTTTGCCGCAAAGGGGAAGAGCGAGATGGGCCGGTAGTTCTTGAGGTCAGTGGGATCAGCTGAGGGCTTCTTGAGCAGGGCCCTGACTTCTGCGCTTTTCCAGTCGTCGGGGAGGGTGCCGGTCTCGAAGGTGGTGTAATAAACAAGTCCTGTATTTATTATTTCACTTTTTTGCATCGCGGGACTCTACAGAGCTAGGTGTTGGTGCGCTTTACAGTAAAACGACAATGGCGATCAGGAAATCTGTTTACAGAGCACAGGAAAACACAAGCAACTAAGAACTAAAGTAAACCAGTTATCCATAGGACGACAGACATCTGTGCTCCATGGGCGGAGCAGCAGACAGTGCATCTTGCCTCCTGTGTCTTCATTGTTACACAGCAAAACTTGTCCTCTCTGGGTCTGAACTTCTGTTTGTGTCGACCTGGTTGAGTGTTCAGCTCGGGGTGGCTAAGCCTTTATTTGGTGAGCCCATTCTGGGCCTGTGTAGTATGCAGCACGATGTTTACCTCAACCACTGGATAATCTAATTTAAAATATTTTTTTTGTATTTCAATTCTTTATTACATTTTTTTACAATAGTAAGCAAACAGTGGTTAATAATCACGTATCTGCACAAAAATACAAAATGCCAAAGATACATAATGAAATATAGGCAAGAAGATTTAAAATACTTTAATTAAATGTCACATCGACTTCTCTTTTTTGCAGGTTTCCTTTGCCATATTTGATTCGACCGTCCTCCATTTGCACCTTACCTGCCTTAAAAAAAAAAAAATACAGTTCTTGCTTGTTTGTAACTTTAAACTTGTGGCTTCGAAGTTTTCCGTAGCAACAATGTTGCTTGTGTACTTTAATTGTTCCTATGTACTTTAATTGTTTTTATATAAAACCTTCTGACACCCATCGGGTCTAGTCCGCACTTTATAAATTAGTAAAATAAATAAATAGTGGATAGTGGGCTGGCAGATGTGAAATTATGTGCACTCATGTGCTGTGCAGTAATATAGAACAGTAAGTACCGCAGTTACTCTGTCCAAATTGTGGTCACCACACATTGCCAGGATGTTTCATGGCAGCTACATCTCCAAATTCGCTCAAAAGCAGTATGGCCAGGTACTACCTACACCCCCTCCTCCCATCATTGTACCCCGATTAACTGACATGAGAAGAGTTTGGATGTGGGGGTCGTAAACCCCCGGCCGTATTTATTAAAACAAATTAAAACATAATTAATATATACAATATTTACAAATTACGCAGAAAATTATGCATTACACTGATTACAATTGATAAGTACATATGTCGGTTGGCTAACCTTAACATGACTCTAATACAAAGGTTTTCCTATCCGAATCTAACATATCTTTAATAATCATCACAGCATTTTACTTTTCTGCGTATCCTATTTGGGCCTACGGCAAGGTCACTAACTGGTGTCAGATCCTTATCAACTTTTAACCACGCCCTCCAGCCGGAGTGCGCATGCGCAGAGGGCCTGTTTACCGTGAGGGTACTCCCCCCGGTTACCCCCGTACGCTCTGTATATCATCTCCATAAAGGGGCCCTTGCAGTTCTGCGCCGTTTACTGGCGACCTTGTGCACGTGCGGGGTGGCCAACCAGCCTAGGGAAAGCGTGACTCCCCCTCCCCCGCACCCATCCAGCCAACCGGCTGTAAACTGCCCCTGGAGTTCTAGGAGAGACCACTTGTCCCTCCCACTTGGGCGACCCCATTCAAGAATGGCGCCGCCCTCTAAGGACCTTAAATTTACTGCTCACCAATCATGACCTTACCGCCTGACCTAGGAATAGCACTAAAATACGACGATTGAAGACCTGTAAACTGAAAACGTTAGTGGGAAAACACAAATTTGATACATATACCCCTGAATACTTAAACCAGCTTGTTGCTTATCTACTCCAGTACATTTGCTTTAGGGGACGGTGGGTGGGCAAATTGAGGTTACAGCCCCTAGCGAGGCTGGTGTGGTGGGCTGGGGAGCGGGGAGCAAAGAGACCTACTCCCGCGCTCACCAGCCTTTTAACGTTTCTCGGCGTGCCCGTGAAGTGATTCCAATCACTTCCGGGGCACGCCCCCGTCATGTGACCAATACTGAGTGAGGCACGCCCGTCGCGTCACCAGCGCGCGCGACAGGCTTGCCCCTGTGGTCTCCGGAGGGGGCCGGCACGACCGCCATACTTTTGGCGTGGCCAATGCCGGCCCCGCCGTTCTTTATGGCCAGGTACTACCTACACCCCCTCCTCCCATCATTGTACCCCGATTAACTGACATGAGAAGGGTTTGGATGTGGGGGTCGTAAACCCCCGGCCGTATAAATTAAAACATAATTAATATATACAATATTTACAAATTACGCAGAAAATTATGCATTACACTGATTACAATTGATAAGTACATATGTCGGTTGGCTAACCTTAACATGACTCTAATACAAAGGTTTTCCTATCCGAATCTAACATATCTTTAATAATCATCACAGCATTTTACTTTTCTGCGTATCCTATTTGGGCCTACGGCAAGGTCACTAACTGGTGTCAGATCCTTATCAACTTTTAACCACGCCCTCCAGCCGGAGTGCGCATGCGCAGAGGGCCCGTTTACCGTGAGGGTACTCCCCCGGTTACCCCCGTACGCTCTGTATATCATCTCCATAAAGGGGCCCTTGCAGTTCTGCGCCGTTTACTGGCGACCTTGTGCACGTGCGGGGTGGCCAACCAGCCTAGGGAAAGCGTGACTCCCCCTCCCCCGCACCCATCCAGCCAACCGGCTGTAAGCTGCCCCTGGAGTTCTAGGAGAGACCACTTGTCCCTCCCACTTGGGCGACCCCATTCAAGAATGGCGCCGCCCTCTAAGGACCTTAAATTTACTGCTCACCAATCATGACCTTACCGCCACAGGCCAGCATAGTTGACCGACTATCTGGCCCCCCTGCGCTCACTAGGAGGTCATACCCTGCCCCCGGAGATCGAACCATGCCAGAACATTTTCTAGGAAAGCCTCATTGCCTACTCTTGACAGATGGACCCCGTCCTTTACAAAGCAAGACTCACCCCTGATACACCCGTGGGCGATTGTCTGTAGACGGGGAGCCCTGAAAAGCCTGTCTATTTTGCTATTTATTCTCCTTACAGAATGATTCAGTGCTCTTACCGACTCCCCCTCCACTGGAATCTTGGAATCATTTGTGACCATACAATGGTACACCCCGGGAATGTCTTTGCTAACCAACTTACTTCTGATAGAATTGCTTCCACTAGCCCCCTTCTACCGAGGCTTGCCAGATCGTTCCCCCTAGGTGTAAGATAATAATACTGGGACGGGGGCCACCCTTCCCCATTAGCCCCAATGTGAAACCCCTAAACTGGCTCAAACACAGGCCCCCTTCCCATGAAATGATACCCTAAAACCTGCTCGCTCTACCCTAGTCTTGTAGCTCCCTGTAAGGAAAAAAATCATACAAACGCTTAACATACGAGTGACCAATGATCCATGCGACCTGTGATCCCTGCCCTGGTGATGACGTTCTTTGTGTTGCTTGGTGCTGTTGCGGCGTTCGCAGTTTCCCCCCTGCGTGACAGGTTTGAGAAACTGTAGATGAAACAGAGAAGACATATGCATCAGGTCCTGTTAAAAGTGTCCTGCTCATAACATATGTAACCGCACATAGCGCTTGTAACAACTGGAGGACCACCTCCCAATCCTTTGGACGCTGGTGCTGGGTAAACCCCTAGCTGCTGCTTCCGTGGCCGCCCCTATCCTAAAAGAATGCGTCCCAAAACAGCTTGGGTTAAGCCCCGCCCTCTGTATTGCCATATCCAGGACCCTTTTAAACTGAAACTGTGTAAGTGGAACTCCATCCGCATGCACCAGAAGGGGCCCCCCTTTGTTAATAGGTCTATATTGTAGGAAAGCCTCCACCTGTGCCAGGGGGCAACACGGATTGTCCTGTGCCCGATGGAGTACTACTCTGTCCCCCCGTGCCTCTTGGTCCGTCTTAGACTTCCTAATTGAGGTTACAGCCCCCTAGCGAGGCTGGTGTGGTGGGCTGGGGAGCGGGGAGCAAAGAGACCTACTCCCGCGCTCACCAGCCTTTTAACGTTTCTCGGCGTGCCCGGAAGTGATTCCAATCACTTCCGGGGCACGCCCGTCATGTGACCAATACTGAGTGAGGCACGCCCGTCGCGTCACCAGCGCGCGACAGGCTTGCCCCTGTGGTCTCCGGAGGGGCCGGCACGACCGCCATACTTTTGGCGTGGCCGATGCCGGCCCCGCCGTTCTTAGATGATTGTCATGTAAGCAGCTTCCATGCTTCTTGTCATGAATATCACACACTGCTCACATGCAAAATATTTTTGGAAATGTTGTTCTCAAGAAATCCTCTCTTCTGTTTCATGCTAGGTTTCTTTGTCCTGGTGTATTCATTTTTGTATTCAATTGTGTTTTGAGTGGCACACTTCACCCCTTGAACATGAAAGAAACCCAGACTGTAATAGAAAACTTTAGTGTGACCTAAAATGTATGTCTACGAAATTCATATTGCCTTGTATAGAAGGGTTTCGTGAAGAAAAATAAATCAGGGTGAATATTTAAGTGAGAAAGAAACTTGTTGATATCTGTACTATATTTAGTCCATGGAAGCATAAATGAACCGCATGTCTGGAAACTGAATGTTCCACGCCATTTTTTTGCACTCTCTCTCTATTTTATTTTTAATTCCTACAAAAAAATAATGCACCATTCCAAGCAACTTGTAGGAGGAGTCGATTGTTTCAGATATAGTAATAAGGAGGCCGGTTATTATTTGATGTGAAGGACAGTACATCAAGACCCCTGCAGGTGGCGCCTGTGCTGTAGAGATCGGCTGGCGCGCACGTTGTCTGCTGCAGCCATAACACGGGTATCCTTAGATGTCTGCTGGGGCAGAGTTTACAGATCTGCGATCTGACAGCTATGACGTCTGCCCCCACCTCTTTGAGTTATTGTTGGTTTTGTGTGCGTGTTTAGTTTTGGCAGCAGTCGCGGCTGCGATGGGGTTTGCATATCTGCCAACATTCGGTCACCCAAAACACCGTATGAAAAATGACTATGCAGCACAGATGACTTAAGATGTGACGCGTTGTGACCTGTGATCTTACTGACGTAGCATAAACTAACCCCTTCTCTCTCTCCCTCCCTCGACCTATGCTCTTAACATAATTGTTAAACTTTGATCTATATGTATTTATACACACACTCTCTCGCTCTCTGAATGCACCCAGATTAATTTCTAGATTCACGCTCAATATAGTGCTAACTTTATGTAGATTCTCATTCGGCCTCTATACCTACATTTGCTGAGTTTATTTGTTATTTATTTGTAGTGTTTATGTAGCACGGGCCTAACCACACAGGCAAGGAGTGCTTTACATACAAGCGAAAAAGGGAACATGTAAAACTCATAGGTGAGAAGGGTGGTTACTGAATTATTTAGGCAGAAACATTTTGAAGAGATGGGTTTTTAGGATCTTGCGGAAGAGTGTAAAATGTTTGATAATATGTTCTGATGTTTCTTAATGAAGAGTTGTTGATAAAACATATAATCATATGTTTCTTCATACAGTTAACATAATTCGTATCAGTCACTTTGAGCCAGCCCACGATAAAGCCTGGACACAGTGTAATACTACACGTTCTCGACAAAGCTGTGAATAATGGGGTCGCAACCTCAGTGGCGGCTTCTGATTAACAGGGGTGGCCAGGGGGGGCAGCAGGGGGGCTGAATAAAATCCACTTACCTGCAGGCCGGCCGTCGCCTCTCGGTCCTCTTCGGTCGTCGACGCAGGAAGCACACAGGCTCACCAGCATGATAGCAGCGTCGTGATTGGTCTGAGTGCCGTGGTTCGCCTCAGACAGGTACTGGGAGCCTGTGCATGTTCTCCACCCAGGCTATGCAATACAGCAGGGTGGAAAACATGCAAAGTGCGCATGACTGTTTGGCCGGCCCAAGACAGTGTGCGAAACAGTCATGCGCACTTAGAAAGTGCTCACCACTCCTCCCCCTGGCCCCTGCTCTGGCCAGCCCAGCCCCACCCCGCACCTAAGCCAGTTCGGAAAAATAAAATGATAACAACATTGGGTTATCATTTTCTTTTTGAACTGCTCACAGAGCAGTGAGACGCCGCTCCTCCGCCTTAGCGGAGGAGCCGTTGCTGCACACACTAGCAAGCATCGGCTAGCCCACCCACCTTGCTGCGGCCCTGCAGTCAGGCACGTAGAACGTGTTCTGCATTCTGTTCAACCTATTTCCTTCCACATGCCTATATCAAACATCACATGCATGATAGCAGTGTCAAGTGCCCCACAATATGACCAGGCTACATGTCAAGATCCAAGTCTTCCTACACTGGTCTCACTCGCAAACGCATTCCTTCGCAACCAATCATACAGGTCCACCTGTAATCGCTCCAGACAGAGTGCCACATTGCCAGATTAGTGGCACCTGGGTGCTATACAAGTGCCAGAGAAGACCACATAATGCTTACATTACCCAGCTCTTTATAAATCACAGACTCATTCTAATGCTCACGTTCACAAAAATCACAACTTAACCCTGACTCAGTCTAGTGCTCACATTCTCTCAGCTCTTAATAACTCATGACTATTATGCTCGCATTCCGTCAGATCGCAAACTTGATGTAATATCGTAGCACTAAAACCCCAAAAAATCCTACACTCAGTGCAATGCTCAAGGCCACTCAAATATCAAGAGAACCCAGTTTTAGTGCAAAACTTACATTCATTAAAATGCATAACGTTGAAGACTGACGACATAAGGGGTGGACAAGGATTTTGAGAATGGCTGGTAGATTTTACACCCTGGAGGATCAGACTTTGGGTGCCAAGAAAGTACTGGAAGCCAGGTCTGCTTCAGAGGACTCTCGTTGAGAACATGTTGAAGTTAGACAAAAGACTTGCTATCACGGCAGGGTGAGAATTGGGTCCCACCTCAGGGTATTGGGTACCTCGTCGACAATTATTGGGGATGTGCTGGTGTCGGAGATGGACAAAGTCTTGGTGGACTTGGTGAAGCTTCAGGAGGAACCTGCACAGTGCTTGGTGATGAAAGTGTTCTGGCTCACCTTGAGGAATCTAGGAAAGGGTATGGCATTGGGTGCACAGTATGGTGTTACTGCACTCTACGTAACTGCAAGACGGAGCTTTTTGGATGGCCATCCAGAAGACCATGCAGGTGGAAGGTACCTACCACTTAATTTCCCCAGACTTGAACCCTGGTGTGGAAGAGAATGTTGCTTGAGGTGAAAAAGCAAGTATCACAAAGGGATTGTAATGATAATAGCTTGTTTTATGTAGTACTTCATAGCACAATCATTCAGTTTCTAAGCACTGTAGTGACAGATGTGACGAATTCCAATTAATGGACTGTGGCCTCTGTTGGTTTTTCTGTGAAATTAAAAACGAGATTATGATGAGGTTTCCAGATCTTCCTAGCTGGTCTGAGGCCAGAGGTAGGATACATTTGAATTGTTAGTAAGATTTAAGCAGCCTGGGGTGTGCCTCTCCAGGGCGGGGTTTCCTAGACTAAATAGGCCTGGGGTCCTCTCCCCTTGGGGGAGCGGACAAGCACACCTGGGAGCGGGTTCCATATGAACTGGCAATACTGTTTTCCTGATTTCCACTGTCTCCCCATGTGTTATAGGGTGTATGTTAAGTAGGCTATTTTTGGCCAGTTGGTGATGGTCATTGAATTGGCTGCAGTAGATTGCTGCATGAAAGCGGGGGTGGCTCGTTGCTTTCTTTCGATATATGGTTTCAGTCGTCTGCCTAATTAACAGATTTGAAGGGAAAATGTCCAATGTTGGTGTCTATTTTTGTATTTATTGGTGGCGCCCTAAGGCTGCTTCCTTACGTCACCTCCTGGCAGCACGAGCCCTACCTCACTGATGTAACTCCACTGACTGCCAGTCAAGTACGGGTTCGTATTCGAGACCCTATTCCTTGTACCAGAGACCCTGCACAGCAATGCATCTGTGCCTGTGCCCAAACTGCTGCTTCCATACCAGCGCGCCCAACAACTATTATCTGCCTCCTATACCCTTCTTTTGCTGCTGTGGTGGCACTCAGTTTGGGAGAAGGTAATTCATTCTCAAGCCTCTGCCCTAAGGACCTTAATGCTTTTGCTGCTTCATCACAGCCCAGACCTTAGGAAGTTACAGAAGCGCTTCTAGGTCGTACTCTGTCAAGCACATGGATTAGAGCTTCTTTGTCTATACTGCTCCGCCCCTTCCCCCTCTCTTTGCTGATTGGACAGATGCTGTGCAACGCAAGGAAACATAGGGCTCATGCACACATAGATCTTTGTAACCTCAAGGCTTCCTCTAACTCATGTTCACTTAGCTGTGGATGAACCCAAGCTCTGTATAATGCACACCTTTACTCGGCTCTTTATAAAACCCAAGCTCGGCCTAATGATGACATTGACTCAACTCAGATTAACGCCCAGGCTCAACACGCGCTCATTCACTCGGCTCGCGATAGGGCTCGGATTCGATATAAGGCTCAACATTACTCGGCTATTGATAAAGCCCAAATTCAGCATAACACATACATTTACATGTGGCTTTTGTTGTTCAGCAATGGTGGATGTTAAGAGTGTTGTAGAAATCCTTACAAACACACTCCTTAACATACGGAAGGCACTGCAATCCCATTTGTACAGGAGCAGTATAGTTGTGCCTCTCTCGCCCACAAGGATCACCACTCGGGGCTTGAGTATTGAAGCAATAATGAGCAGGGTGAGTTCATTCACTGTTAGTCATTGACTGCAGTGGAGTCAGAGGTTTCTCAGTCCTTACTGATACCCTTGTTATTTTCAGTGTCGTTCACAATGGAATATTACTGCATCATTAACTTTTTATTGAAACGCACTGGAGTGGACAACTTTGTTTGAGGGCCACAACAGATTAGTAATTTGATGAGCTAATTTAGATATGACATGAGAGACAGAGGTTTGTCATTGTTCATTAGTCATTGACAAGATGTACTGGTGTGTGGGATGGTCTGTGGTTTTCCCTGAAAGATACTGACTGACTAGAAATCAATGATATTCAGATAAGAGAGAGGATTCCTCCATTGTACATGCATAAAACAGGCTCCTGAGAATTTCAGAATCATCTATGCAGGCATCACCTTAATCTAAAGGAATAAACAATAAGTACATTAATTCCATGTCGAAAAAACGTTAATTGCTGACTTATAAGACAGTTGAGGACAGGCATAATGAAAACTGACTTATTGTTCTTAACATCACACAACGACATGGCAGGACACCTTCAAGTCACATTCTTACAGAAGGCAACATGCAGTGATGGTTAGTCCCCAAATGGCTGAAAATGTTCCTTGACCCCTATATCCTGTATTGCAGAAGCTGGTCCCATTATGGTCTCTATCCAGTGCACATGCATTGTTAAGGTTTATTGTTATGGGCAAAGGGTCTGAAGCAGCTGCAAGTCGATAGGTTTTCCACTAAATGCACAATTGAAATCAGCAAGTAAAGTGTAGGCTTCTGGGTAGTCTGTGTGAGCACCAGAGAGCGGCAGCCTTCCACTGCTGGATTACTTTTTGGGAATAATAAAAAAAAAAATGGGGGTTGAGGGGGTTTATATGTTTTGCCCTTCAACCTCTGCCTGTACCTCCCCTCTGTCACTCATCCCAAACTTTTGTGACTACTATGAAAGCCCAAACATCCTCTCCAAACTCTTCCCTTCTTTATCCAGTTCATTCAACTAACAAGCTCACATATGCACCACTCGCAATAACACGTTGAATCTTCCCTTTAGTAATCCATTTCCATCAATCTATCCCTTGGAAAATAATAGAGTAAATGCATGAGATCTCAGGAGCACAACCTTAACACACTTACCGCAACTAATCCACAAGGAAGCAAAAAAAAATGTACTTCCTTTTTACTTCTAATCTTGGGTTCTGGAGTAGCTGCTACTCGCCGCAAAGCACTCTAATGTCTTATCACGGGTAGTAAGCACTATATAAATGCAGTTTACAGTTAGTTACATTCACCCGGAGGAGCTTGTACGGCTAGTTACTGCCAGAAGTATAAAGCCACTCAGAAGTAAAAGAATGGATGGGGTGGGCTGGAAGTGGACTGTCATCCAGTGAAAGGGGATTGGTGTGGCCACAGGCTGCTGGTAGGAACTAAAGCGAGAAGCAACAGGGGGTCCGGTTTCTATTCACAGGCCAGTTGGTACCTCGCCCCATTGGCTGCCTCTGAACAGAAACATTTAGGCTCCTCCCCCAACACACCTTAATTCCCCACGTTACCGCCTTCGCACTGGTGACAAGTTATTGTTGTTGGGGTAATAGGGTGTGAAAAGGTGGGATGGCAGAGGGTGAGCGGGAAATTGTGCGAGTTAATATGTGTTAAACACGGTGCCTGCAGCATGTTAACGGAAAAAAAGATGAAAAGCAGTTGAGTCAGAATCTCTGGAAGCAGGTCAGAGGGAGACTGCAGCATGCATGACCTTCATGCAGACAGGTCAGGGGGCCCCTCCAAAGGTTGGCCCTGGATCTGGGCCCAGCTCGCCCATACCAAAAGCTGGCCCTATGTAGACTGAAAAGATTGGGATTCGATTGCAGGAACGCTTTGAGTGCCAACTCTGATTTTTTACCTTGAGGCTTCTGAGGACCTGCCAACTCACACGGTGCCACTGTGTGACACGATATCGGGTCCCATCACACGGTGAAAAGCCAATATCACAGGGTTGGAAGGAAAACAAACTGAAAACTACTGTAAATAGTGGATTTCTAGCTCGTTTTCTGAGGCTTTGAACTGCCGACGTCCATTAAGGGGTGTGAAAACACCCCAGGATATCTGCACTAGCCTCAGCAAGCGTTTTTTTGGTTTTGGAGGAGGGGCTTCGGGGCAAAAGTGCCACTTAGGTACTTCTCGGCACGAGGCCCCGACCCTCCAAGGCTCCGCCCCTCCGTTTGAGATTTTCGTTCAAGTTAGCAGGTATGCTACTGACCTGCTAAAAGTTTTTATTTTTTGGATAAACAGAACGCACAGTGCTTAATTTGAGCCGGTGCTTTCCGGTGCTCGGCACCGGCACCTAATTGTCAACACCATACTTAGAACAGTCTGCCACATGGTGACGCTGCTCATCTAATTTAGAGATGAGCAGAACAACGGTTGTTTAGTTTTGGGGAGAGGATGTAGCCTTACGGCTAGAGCGGTCGACCTCGAAGCTGGGGAACTGGGTTCTAGTCTCGGCAACGATGCTCAACATCCTGTGATTCTGGGCAAATCACTTAATTTCCCTGTGCCTAACAAAAATGAATGTGTCCTCTTGTAACGAAACTGGTGCTCATGTAAAGCGCTCTGATACCCGATGCCTCGGGTCTAGTTCGCGCTATATGAAACTCTAAAAAAGAAAAAAAAATACAATATACATTAAAATAGTGCTAATACTGCCATTCCTTTAGCTTTGGGGACTGGAATAATCTGAACTGTTGCATTTACATGCGAGAGAGATGCTTAGTAGTTTTGGCAGCGATGACGAGGGCGATGGGTGGTGCAAGCTGCAGTGGCCTCGTGGTCAGAGCCCTGGCACTTAATATTTTACAAATTAAGCACTGGCGCACTGCATTACAAGTCGTAGATTACTGAGCACCGGAGTTACGAGTTTTTTAAAGCGATTGGATTTTACTCCTTATATAGGTAAGAATCCATCAGCCCAGAAGTCTTCACTTGATCTTGTGACTGACTAGCTTCTTTGGTGCATCTGTGAAAACATCAGCTGTCAGGAACTGGCAACTCCCAGCAGCACTGGCGAACATGCCTGTAAACCGAGAGTGAACTGTCGGGGAGTTTAGTAATGGCGGGGCCCCGATAAGAGATGGGCTTGGCCAAAATGGCCTTTCACTAATGTGTGCCGAGCTTCGGTTACTTCAGAGCCCCGGGTGGGGCGGGGGGGTCACTCTCCAGTAAATAGACCCATTGTCTAGCCGCGGCTCTTGCTTCTTGACCAGAGGAATTTAGAGGGGGCCCCCTCTGCTCAAGTTCAGCTTGTGCCAGCGGGGCCTCCTCGGCTGCCAGGACGCGCGTGCGTATTGACACATACTCCATGTATCGAATATCAAAACCTGATAATAAAAAACATTTTAAAATGGCATCGGCAAAGTCTGTGGGAAGCCTGCAATGAGTATTTGTATTATCTCTTTGCAAACGTGTAATAGGCATTAACATTTTAAAAGTAATAAAAAGTTGACGTGCGGCTGTCTGAAGTAGCACGCATGTTTGTAGAAACGCTTTGTATAAGTAAACAATATTTGGACGCATGCGCACAAGCAAAACGCCGTAAATCGCCATGATTTGGGCCAATGGCTGACGCATGCTGTAGCGGGCAGAAAGACAACATAAATAAAACTTGAGCAGATCAATGAATCAAATTTGTTGTATATATATATGTGTGTGTGTGTGTGTGTGTGTGTGTGTGTGTGTATATATATATATGTATATATATATATACACACACACACACACACAACACGGCAGCTCGTCTGTCGAAACGCGTTACAACTGAATTAAACCTTCACTTGGTGGCAATTCCTGAGCGTGCGTCATACTTTTGAACTTTGTGCGATATATATATATATTTTGTTTGTAAAACACAACTTAGGCTCAACAGCTGAAGCTGCCGCTAGGAGACAGACTTGGAAATAATCACCACTCGCCTCCTGGCTTAGTAGGCAGCAAACACTGCTTTACAGCGGCATGTGGACTTAAGTTGCCTTAGCGCAAGTGCCTCATTTTCCATTTGAAAATAATAGTTAAAGTCTACAAATGGGATATGCTTTGAAAGAGTTATTTGTAGCCAAGTTGTATTCACCACGACCTCATATTGTTTGCAGCAAGGAACTAAATTGGAGATAGAGAATACTGCGCACAAGGGATTTTAACTACAAGCACATAGCGGCCATTTAAAATATGGCGGACAAGCCAACAAACTGCTGGTGCACCAAACAAATTTGCTTCTGCTACTATAGTGAGGACAATTTCAGCAACACAGCCGTGGCACCTGTGCCACTATATAATGCCAACCTGCTCAGCATTGTATTTATTGTTCAGAAGCAAACCTCCCAAGTTTGGGCTTGATTCTGGAGATTACAAAAAAAAATTCCTTAATGCACAGAGAATGTTCTCCATAAGTGTAAGAGGTATTCCAACTTTTGTTTCCTGTTTGCAACTTGAGTACCTGGCAGTCATTAAATATCAGAGTCAGAAGGCCCACCTTAAACAGCACGATAAGGGATAGTGTAGAGGCAGTGACTATTGAAAAGGGTGAAAGTGTTCGAGTCCAGGGATAGTTACATGATCCTCAAAACCAACTGGGTGATTCCAGATCAAAATATCAGTTTGGTGCAACGACGCTAGCAAAAGTATGTTTGGTTTAAAAGCTATTTTGGTAAATAGCAATTTTCTGGCAAAAATGCAAAAAACATTTTGACCCATTAACGAATTGTAGGTCTGATAAGTACAGTAGGACAAGGAGGGATACGGGTACTTGGCACAAGGTTGACTTTTGAAAGCAGAGGTGGGTAGAGCAGCTGGAGAGGCAGAAAAAAGTGGTTGCCTGTTCTGCCCCCATTAAAGAGCAGGTACCATGATGCCGGGGAAAAAACGGAGGGGGCCAGGCAACAGATCACGAAAAGGAAAGGCGGCCGAGGGTATTGCCTCAGAAATAAGAGGAACTAGGTGATCCTGAAGAAAAAACGTAATTGATGAATATATTTTCAAGATGAAATGCCTTTATCTGGTTGGATTTGTCAACCTGGTGAATGCTATTCATACTGAAAATGTTACGGTTATGGATACAGATCAGATCTAAAAAACGTTCTTCCTAAAAGTCTCGTCCCATTGAGTTAAGTGTAGCCTGTGAAGTCCTAGATTTTTAATGCTAGGCAGTAATTAATCGCCTTTATGGACACATTTCTGAGCACCTACCCCCATCCTCCATCACCCCTCCATCCGATAACACTGTGTGGCGTGCTTGGTTTGCCGTCTAGTCGTGGTTGTCGTCCGTGGTGTCTGGGTTCTACCATGGAATGTTGTTTTATAAACATACTCTGGTTCTAAACTCTTGTGGTAAGTGAGGATGACCCACAAATGTGTAGATAAGCAGTACTCTTTATTGGAGCATCATGCAAGGTGAGCACCAGAAGAAACTCACATGGAATGTAAACTGAGCATACACAGACCAATGAGAACAAATGTAAATAACAATCATGTTGGGATATCTTCAACTGTCACTGGATACTTGCAAACTTAGCTACAGAACGTAGTCATAGAATGTTGACTACGACTTACCACAACTGTTGGACTGGGCATGGAGAGCAGATGTTTGGAACCTTTTCTTTGAATCCTGTATATCTGGAATACATTTTTTCCTTGCTCATCTTGTTGTGCCCTGCGTGTTTCCTTGGACACTGCTGCAGTTTTGACGACGAGGTTGGTATCCAAACCCACGCATGCACAGCACAATGGATTATCAAGCTAGGTTAATGTTGGCACAGAGAAGCTAGGTTAATGTTGGCACAGAGAGCGAGATGACGGGGCAGTGGCCGGTGTCCCTTAAAGTGTGGAGGGCTCTCTGGTTGGCCAGGGAGGTGGTCTGGGAGAGAGAGCGCTCCCACTAGAAGTTGTCCCAACTAAAAGTTGTGCTGGCGACCATAGGGGCCAAACAGGTGACGTCCAAAGGTTTAGGTGGTTGAAAATCAAGTAGCACAGAAACGGAAGAGATGAGGTTAAAATGTGTAGAGACCTGGGAAAGTTTGGTGAACAACAGTAAATAGCAATGAAGTTATTCTTGCTAAAGCACACCCAAAAAAGTACTCCTGCTGCAACCAGTCTAAAAGGCAACAAAGTCAGATTCTTTAGGTCTTGTCATAGAGATCGTGGCGATGGCCCCCACAGAGCCATCCATTATTACCTTTTGGGGTCACTAGTGCCCCACACAACCATCTGGGCACTGCCATGTTGTAGCAGTCAGTGGCACCCAGGCGAGCATGCATCACTGCCACAGTTCACTTGAACCATACACCCCATATGGGCAAGTAGAAGCCGCTGCTGAGACGTAACCTATAGAGAGCACCAAAGTGGCCAGTCCCGGAGAACCCCAGTCCGAACGAAGGACGTTTGGGGAGAGGGGGGGAGACCGCTGAAGATGCGTATAGCTGCCATCTATTTACAGCGTAGACCTATGAAGTCATCCCACTGTTTAGAAGGAAAGTAAGTTACTACTAATACTGTAAGTAGACTAAGTTGGAAAGCACGGAACAAGGCACTCTGTTAACCCATTCATCATTGGTCTCTCAGTATGTCTACGCTTCTTGGATTGCAACCGGCTGGAAGAAGCATTTTCTGTGCATGAATCGACCCAATAGAGGAGATGCGTCCTCCATTGACTCGGTAACAATGGAGCAGGTACACTTTGAAACGTTTTCGAGTAGGAATAAATATTTCTTCTTTTAAAGTAAATGCTTTTGCCTTGGATTGATCGTTTACATTACACAGTACTTATTCCAGAACCCGATTTTGTTTTTTCTGACATTGTTCAGTCTGTTTCCTGTCCGAAGTTCGGGAGTGTATGAGAGAACACATTTTTTTAATGCTTGTTCACAACGCTGCAAAACGTAAATATTTTATTATTATTATAAAAGAACAACCCAAGTGGTCCCTCGTTGAGAAGGCACGACAGACACCATGGCAGGAGGAGTGATGCCCTGGTGGGCGTCCTGAATCCTTCTGCACGCCTTGAACTGCTCCTGGGAATGAACGCGGGATGGACTGGACATGAAAGCAGTCCGGGGCGGCCGGGAGCTGATCGGCGTAGGTGGGCCTGTCCGTTATCTGCCGCCAAAGTCTGTCTTTCAGGACCTCTCTTCCACGGGGACTTTTTCTAAAACTCTGACGTGCAGAGTTCTGTATTTGATCTGTTTGCCGCTCTGAGCTCGAGGCAAGGTGGAGGGGAGGGGGGGGGGAGGGGTGTTATTTTATTCCAGACAACCCAGATCATGGCAAAGGCGGCTTGTCCAAGTTGTCTGGCCCTTGACAGTGCCCCTGGACCGTCCGTTCCAGCCAAAGATTGTAAATAATTGTTTCATTTATAAATCGTCCATGTATTAGCCCTGTAGCTCTGTGTGTGAGTGTATGTGGGATCTTACGACCTGATTTTGCATCGGTTCCAGAATTATTTACGTATCCTTCCCCACTCATGCAGAAAAACATGTAAACACGTAAATGGCGCATCCTTTTTTAACAATGTACCCGTTTTCATGCGGCAGAAGTTTGACACTTCTCTATAAACACTAAACAGTGGATTGTGCTTTACGAGAGCGCGCCCTACCTCCCCTAAAAATAAGGCCCAAACTGAGGCCTGCGTGTGGGAAGCCGCACAGCACGTGCCAGCACTGGCCCTTAACAGATACATTAGTTGCTGATTGCTAGACCAGGAGACCTCCAAGAGACGTCCTCATTAGATCGAAGAACGCATCGGAGAATTATAAAATGAGATGTGCATTTCTGCTGCCCCGCCGTTCTCCTCGCCCAGGCTGCACGGAGCCAGTCTCTTTTAATCTATATGTCAGACCACTCTGCAATCTCCTGAGGTCTCCCGGCGTCTCGTTCTACGTGTGCACGCTTTCGTAAGATGGCGTCTGGCTACTTTTGAAGGAGGCCGCGTGGTGGAAGCCAACTAGCGAAACCTATCCGCTGAGGTTAGGCTTTGCCCGGGGACTAATATGGCGAGTCTCGCATCCTCCACATCACTGGACTATTTTAGCAGACTCTATCTCTTTGGGTTGTCTGCAGGGGTCTCCTGTTTTCAGGGCACAAACTGTATTTTTTTTAACCACAGAATAGAATTCCTTTTTCATGTCTACCCATAATCTTCTCTTTTGCATATTCCTTGGCATCACAAGCATGTTTTTCTCTGATAAGAGAAACAAATTGTAGGCTTTTTATTTTTATTTTTTAAAGTAAAAAGGTTTCCTCCAGATTTGCTACTCGCACAGAATAGGTTCAAAATGGCCAGCAGCAGTGGAAGCTTTCCTTACACTAGTGGAGTAACAAAACTTGAGGGGACACCCCTGTAAAGTGCATGGAAGCCCCCGGCGCTCCAGAACCAGTCAGGAGCTCTCAGGCCAGGGGATCGCTACCTGTGCACAGTGCTGGAGGAAGTCCCCTGGAGCTCGGCCTCCCTTCCCCGCACTGCGGGCCTAATGTTGTGCCACTACCTTACACATAGAATGAGTAAGGCATAAGCTATCAAATTCTATCCCTTGCACATAGAACAGGTCTTGCATGGGAGGCAGCAGCAGTGCAGTATTCCCTCTAATACATGGAAAGGGTACAGTACAGGCATGGCCACTGGTATTTTAAGATTCTGTGGCCACAGATTTTTGTGAATAATTACGGATTTTCTGCATTTGCCACATAAGCCAGCTGCTGCGTAGTCTGCAGATTTTAACAAAAAAATCGTTTCTAGCTCAAATGGATCAAAAGTTACTAAAAACGTGGCAAGGTGGAGATCGTTCACAACCGGTCCTTATTAATTTGCTCTTTTCTGTATTTGGTTGTTAAACTGGTACTAATGAGATGAAATATTTTCGAAGACGGTATTAACGTGTGTAAAACTGACAAAAGAATGAAGTAATACTATCAACGCTACTACGAGACCCAGTACTGTGGGTCTAAGGCAGAAACTCAGAGGGAACCATTGAAAACTCTCGAGAATCCTTCCTGTGGGATATTCTATCCAGCTCAGCTAGATTACTTTATCCAGGTCTTTTTTTTTTTTTTATACGGGGTGCTTTTACTGGGCTTTCAGTGGATTGTACCATGTACTTGAGTCTTCTGGGCCCCTTTTCCCTTATTTGGCTAAACTGAGTCAGGGTTATTGGCCACCTCCTTCTCCACTGGAGTTGTTACCCTATTCAAGGGAAGGATTTAAAATTATCCATGGATGGCCTGTGTTCATAGTTGCATCAGGAGCCAACATTTTATAGGGTTTGCTGGCACGTAAAAGCACAAGGCCACCTCTGAGCAAACCATCTCCAATTGGACAGGCTTGTGAATGAGTACGTTTTGTGGGCTCGCTTGATTTATGACTCGGTCCACGCCAGATTAAGCAACAACTTGGACTTCAAGCAAGGGTATTTCTTTTTATGGACTTATGTGCACCAGAAACTTGGTACTCCATTCACATTCATTTGAGTCAAGTCATTCTGCATTATGTGAAGTAATAATACCACGATTCTCCTTTTTTTCATGCTTTGGTGTAATTTTCAACTTTTTCAGTTTTCCGTAACATAAGAAATCTGCAGAAGGGAGGAAATATCCATTAATGAATGAATGAAGCATATTTGTAGAGCGCATGGCTACTCAGCAAGAGTGTCCCAGCGCTAATAGTCTCGAGCTAACAGACCTGACAATCACACCTAGCACTGGAAAAACCAAGTTTTAGGAGATTTCTTAAAAACCGCCAGGTCAGCCGTAGATCTGAGAGAAGCCGGGAGTTTGTTCCACGCTTGAGCTCCCAGGAGCCTGAAAGATCTGCCCCCAGCCCGAGCTAATGCAAAAACAACAATTGATGGACAGAATGCAGAACAATGTCGTACATTCACCCCAGTACAGAGATCTGGGCCTAAATCCATCGTTTTTTGCTCACCATGCCATTCCAGTTTGGACCCAGCCATAAGCAAATCAGTCTTGACCCTGCGCCCAATGGGAACAGTCCAGCCCGAACTGCCAGGCCAGGTCCTCCCTGGACTGGAAACAAGCATCCTAGGACCGGTTTCGGGCTTTCAGCCCTCATCAGCCAGGATAGCTTGACTCCAGTGGCATGGAGAGCACAGGACCCAGTCTGGGCATACCCGTCCCACTCGGGGTGACAAATGCAAAAACAACAATTGATGGACAGAATGCAGAACAATGTCGTACATTCACCCCAGTACAGAGATCTGGGCCTAAACCCATCGTTTTTTTGCTCACCATGCCATTCCAGTTTGGACCCAGCCATATGCAAATCAGTCTTGATCCTGCGCCCAATGGGAACAGTCCAGCCCGAACTGCCAGGCCAGGTCCCTCCCTGGACTGGAAACAAGCATCCTAGGACCGGTTTCGGGCTTTCAGCCCTCATCAGCCAGGATAGCTTGACTCCAGTGGCATGGAGAGCACGGGACCCACGTCTGGGCATACCCGTCCCACTCGGGGTGACAAATGCAAAAACAACAATTGATGGACAGAATGCAGAACAATGTCGTACATTCACCCCAGTACAGAGATCTGGGCCTAAATCCATCGTTTTTTGCTCACCATGCCATTCCAGTTTGGACCCAGCCATATGCAAATCAGTCTTGACCCTGCGCCCAATGGGAACAGTCCAGCCCGAACAGCCAGGCCAGGTCCTCCCTGGACTGGAAACAAGCATCCTAGGACCGGTTTCGGGCTTTCAGCTCTCATCAGCCAGGATAGCTTGACTCCAGTGGCATGGAGAGCACAGGACCCACGTCTGGGCATACCCGTCCCACTTGGGGTGACAAATGCAAAAACAGGCATATTCTGGGGACGCAGGCCAGGCCCATGGTGGATGACCTCAGGGTTCTGGCAGGCAAGTAGTGGCTGACTCTTTCCCTGAGGTAGCCAGTGCCCCTACCATGAAGGGTTATAAAGAACAATACCAGGGCCTTAAACTTGATCCTTTTACTCATAGGGAGCCAGTGTAATGCCTTAAGGTGAGGGGGCATGTGAGTCCTGGGCTTAAGCCTAAGGACCAGTCTGGCCTCTGCATTTTGAACCACTTGGAAGCGCAGGAGGAGATAACCTGGAAGGCCCAGGTACCTGGACCACGGTTTTCCTGGTGTCGAGTGAGAGAAGAGGTAGAAACTTTCACAACATACTTAGCATACCATAGCAGATGCCCACTACGGACTGGACTTGAGGTCTCATTGAGAGAGCTCTGTCAATATAGATGCTGAGATTTTTTTACCGTGGATTGAGCTGAGAGAGGCGGAGACATCTCCTGAGGCCACCATTGTCTCCAGTCTTCCACGAATGGAGAGCCGAAGAAGACAATTTCCAATTTCTCGGAATTAAAAATTTCCTAGCTATCGTAACAGAAAGTTTCAATTCTATTAAGGACTCGGAGGCTGGGATTATGCCTTCTGTCTTCGTTTTATTCAATAGCAGCCATCATTTTAAAGATAACATAAACTATGTTTCCATGAACACTTTTGAAAAGTGTAGTAGAAAAAAACAACATCCAATCGGAGAACAGTCCTGTGCCATCCAATCAGGAGGCCCATCAGCCCCAACATAGTCCTTCTTTACTGGCCCTTCACCCTTCTTTGTTGCGCGAAGTCAGCCGTTGGATCACCATCATGAATCCTGTTTATTTGCATCAGATCCTACAAATACAAGGGGACAGTGTCACTATCTGAACACTTAACCACTAAAGCCTGAGGAACAAAATTGCAGTGAAAGCAGTTATTGTGCAATCGAACCAAGTGCGTCAAACAAGACAATTTCAAACTCAAGCAGGATTACTTACTCTTATACAGGGAGGGCGATCTTCTTATGGAATCCCTAGGGTGGGATAATCCTCGCCTCGGAGTCCTTAATAGAATTGAAACTTTGTTGCGAAAGCTAGAATGAAAAATTTCCTATGTCAGGATTGGAGGCGAGGATTATGCTAGATTAAAGCTTGCTCACCACGAGGTGAGCCATGATTAGCACCTCTTAAAGGTAGAGTCCGAAGACCAATCTGCCGCGTTGAGGATATCCTCCAAACGGGCACCCAAGCCAAATGCTTAGAGGCCATTGCACCTCGTGCCGAGTGAGCCCCAAAAATCCGAAGATTAATGCCGGCTTCCTGCATCACCCATCTAACCCACCTAGCTATGGTGGGGAAAGAAACTGCCTTAAAAGGCTTACGCAGTGCAAGGAGGACGAAACTCTTCAGTTATTTCCTCATAAGCTTTCAGACATTGGGCAACGCACAATTTAGGAGAGTCTGGGAATTCTGGGTAAGTGATGATTCTTTTGTGGCATTTTGTTCTTCTGTGGAGTTTGAACGTTCTCCCATTAGGGGAGAAAAACCTGATTGTGACATCTAATGCCCTCACATCCGAGACGCGGCGGCAAGAGATGAGGCAGAGCAGCATAGCCAGCTTGGCAGATAATTCCTTCCTGGACAGAAAACGGTTCAGCTGCCAGGAGAGGAACAAGTTGAGAACTTGGTACACATCCCAGAGGGCGGAGTAGCGGGGCTCCGGAGGCAGAGAGAGCCTGATACCTCGTAACAATCTGCATACTAGGGGGTGTTCCCCAACCGCCGCATCATTAATGGGTACCTGGCCGGCTGAAATGGCTGACCGAAAGGTGTTTATCGATCTGTAAGCCAAACCGCTAGAAGCTAAATGTGCTAAAAAATTCAGAATTTGTACTACATCTTCGTCCAGGGGATTAAAACTCAGTCGCATACACCAACGGGACCATCTGCCCCATGCGGATCTGTATCTTTTGACAGTACTATCCGCCCAAGCCTTGGGCATGAAGGTTTCAGCCTCTTCCGAAAGGCCTGGGACCTCCCATCGTCCCCTGTAATCCACCACGCTATTAGCCACAACAAGTTCCCTTGAATCAGTGGATGGGGAACTTTGTTGGGATTCAAAAGGAGGGTCGGAAATCTGGGGAGTAGGATTGTTGAATCCCAGGAAAGTTCCAGTAGAACTGGAAACCAAACTTGCGCTCTCCAAAGGGGGGTGATCAGAACCAGCTCCGCCCTTTGCCTCCGGACCTGCGCTGTCATACTTGTGATCATTGCGAAGGGGGGAAAGCATGCCCCTTCTCCTAGCTCCAGTCCTGGAGGAAGGCATCTGTGGCCACTGCTAGTGGATCCGGCCTCCAGCTGAAGAAGCGGGGCAGCTGGTGGTCTAGTCTCGAGGCAAACGGGTCCACCGAGAAAGGACCCCAACGGTCGTTCAATATTGCAAAAATCTCCGGTTCGACTTTCCAAAGACTGGAATCTCTGAAGTTGCGGGACTGGAAGTCTGCCTCCTGGTTCTCCCAACCGGGCAAGTACTCCACTGTGACCGATACCTGATGGTCCAGTCAATACTGCCAAAAGCCTGCGGCGAGGTCCAAGAGGGCTTTGGGCCGCGTGCCCCTTAAGTGGTTGATGTAGCGGACCGCCGAGATTTTGTCCATTTTCAGAAGGACACATGACTGGCTCTAATCTCTCATCCAACAGCGGACTGCAAAGGAACCTGCTAGAAGTTCTAAGCAGTTGATATGTAACTTCCGTTCTTCTGGAGACCACAAGCCTCCCGTAGAAAAGGCGCGCATATGGCCCCCAGCCTACCCTGCTGGCATCGGATTCTATGACCAAGTCTGGGGCCGACCCGAAAAACGCTCGGCCGTTCCAGGCCTCCATGTGGTCTAACCACCACTGGCTTTCTTCTCGAGCCTCTTCGGAAAGAAACACCTTGTGAGAGTAGGGACACCCCCTGCGAAGGTGAGCAGCCTTCTGGCGCTGCAGGGCCCGATAGTGGAGAGGTCCTGGGTACATGGCCTGAATCGACATGGAGAGGAGGCCCACTACTCGAGCCAGCTGTCTGAGAGAAACCTGATGTTTAGTGAGGTTACGTCTCAGCTCGTGCCAAATCTTCGACACCTTCCTGGAGGGAAGACTTAGAGTGGATGAGGTGGAGTCTATTACGAATCCCAGAAAGGTCAAGCTTTGAGAAGGTGTCAGGAGTGACTTCTTCTCGTTGATCACACAGCCTAACCTCTGAAGCAGATCCACTGCCATCCAGAGGTGGGACAACAGCTGGCGTGGACATGGGCCCATTAAGAGCAGATCGTTCAAGTACACAATCATTCGTATACCCGAGCCCTCAGATATTCCACCACCAGCTTGAGAACCTTGGTTAAGCACCAAGGGGCTGAGGATAGACCGAAGGGAAGAGTAGAGAACGCCTACATCTGTTGCTGCCATATGAACTGGAGTAACCGCAGTGAGGCGGGAAAATTGGAATGACCAGGTAGGCGTCTTTGAGGTCCAGCCGTACCATCCAATCTGAAGGCCGTAGGACATCTCTAATGAGGTGAATGCCCTTCATCTTGAAGTGGCAGTAAATCAGCCACTCATTGAACTTGCTGAGGTTTATCACAGGTCTTTGGCCTCTGTCGGTCTTGTCAACCAGAAAGATATTGCTGATGAATCCCCAGGGATGAGGAGATGAAAGGAAAATAGCGCCCTTGGAGAGGAGGAGGCGACCTCTTTGTCTACCAGGGCGGCCTCTTGCTGTGAGAACTGGATGGGGCGGGGTCTGGCCCGTTGGGAGGGATCCCCAAGATACTCTATGTGGAATCTTTGAACTGTCTGAAGGACCCACGCGTCCCCAATGATGAAAATCCAAGTCTGGAAAAAATTCGCCAGCCGCCGCCCAACCTTAAAGCGGGAAGTAGATAGAACACTCACCGGGGCTTGAGGTGGTTGCTGCTCCACGGTATCCTCTGCCTGAGCCATGTCGACCTCCAGTGGGGTAGAAATTCCCAGATCGGGATTGGTCCTGGCCTTGCCCTTTTGGAGGGTACTGGTTGGAAGGGCGGTCGGTCGAGCGGCCCCTTCCTCGACCGGCCCTGCGGAAAACTTGAGGGAACACCTTTCTAATAGATGCCTGGGCTTTGTCAAGGGAGGTAAAGGTGTTCACGAATTTTCCTAAATCCTTGACAAATGGCTCTCCAAAGAGCCCTCCCTGCGCAATGGCCCCTGCCGCCGATTCTGCCAGTTCTCCCAGCTTGGGAAGTGAGCGGCGACGCTCTGTGGACAGGGCGCAATTAGCACTGCCCAGAAAAATAATGGCTCTTTGTGCCCACCCTGAAAGTGTCTCTCGGGAAATCAGGGAGCCTGTTTGCTTGGCCTCTTCGGCCATGTCCAGGATCTTAGTGAGGGGACCCAGAGTATCTAGGAGCTTGTCCTGGCATGCCCGCCAGGACCTATCAATTCCTTTTTTGGGATCTTTTATGAATTTCTGTAGGAAGGTAGCCATACGTGTCTCTATTTCCGAGGGGAGAGCCACTTTCCCCTCCAGAGAGGGGCGAGGGCACTCAGCCCGGAGACAATTACGGGACTCTTTCTCCAGCGGTCGGCGAATGCGCCCCGCCACATAACTTGCGACTTTGTCGGCCGGGGCCCATTCAGAGGACCGAGGGTGAATGATGTTGTCGGGGTCGAGCATGTCAGAGGTACCCTTGGAGGTCTGAGAGTGGCGGGAGGGGAGCCACTGCCTGAACGGCCCAGGTTCATTATCTGTATCCCCTGTATCAGTGGAAGGGGCAGAGTTAACAGGAGTCTGTAGACCCTCGTCTCCTGCTGGTAAGGAAGGCTGGCTAGCCAGAAAAGCTTGTTTGAGCCTATCAAAGGCGTCTAAGTCCACCCCCATATCATGGGCGCTGAATCCACCGAAGGGGGAACCCCTGAGGCCTCGGGGTGAGGGGGGGGGGAGCTGGGGGAGTCAACTTTGCAAATGCTTGGGCAATTTGGCGGGACAGTCTCTCCTCCAAAGGAGTCATGGTTTCCGCCACTGCCCGGTAAATAGAGGCGTCCACAGCGTCGTAAAAGTCATCGTCCCAAGGGAGGTCAGCCAGAGGGTCTTCCATCCCTTGAGAGTCATCCTCATAGTCCATAATGGAATTACACAAGGACTAGAGAGATACACACTTAATAAACGGGGTCTGGGGGGGACAGACCAAAGGCCTTCTGAAGAGGCGTCAAAAAGACTTTTTGGGGGGGGGCTGGGTGGCAGTCTGAAATTTTTTAATGCGAGAGTCTCACCACTTTTAATGTGGTCTCCGCCCTGGGACACCTAATACTGCTGCACGATAAATAGGGAGCCATCCTGGGTTGGTGTCCCACAGGCCACTGGGGCCTAAAGATACAGACCCAAACAGGCGTAATGGAAGTAATACAGACTCTGCAGACGCTTTTTTTATTTTAGGGGAGGCTGCGTCTCACAGGCGGCAGAGCGTTATGTTTGGGCGCGATCGGCCTTGAAATCTACTAACAAAAGGCCCGATCGGCCTACTGACCCCACCGGACTTTGTCCCTTTCTATCTCGGCGTGGGTGGCACTGTGCTAATCCTACACTTAAAGATTTTGATAGAAAAGCATAATCTGAGGTGAGCAAATTTAGAGTGTCGCTGGTGTTGAGAGTGCTCTATACTGGAGCTGCTTTCCACCTAAACTTGAGAACTACCAAGAGTTCTCTGTGTAGGTGGAAAGCAGCTCCAGTATAGAGCACTCTCAACACCAGCGACACTCTAAATTTGCTCACCTCAGATATAGTTATATCACCTAGGCGGGTGTCCTTAAGCAGGAGCTGTGTGGGTCAAGCCAAGGCCGGAGAACAGTGAAGAACCAGGTCTTCCGTTTCTTGCCGTATTCAAGAACTGAGGAGGAGGTTCTGATATGCAGGGGCAGGTTGTCTCCTATGAATTAGACTTGTTACCTCCTCATCTGTCTCTCAGTAGACCCTGTCCCAAAAGTCTCTCAACTCTTGTGGGATCGCTCCTTTGTAAGGAAGTCCCTTCAGTCCTTGGTCTCCCATGCAAAAAGCATGCACCCAATGAGAAGGTGGACTCTGAAGAAAGTCAAGAGACAAAGCAGTTTGTTTCCTGCCAACACTATTGGATGCTGTAGGGTGGCATGAGCGATGTTTCCTGGTATGCGTAGTAATGATCTGGAACTCGTTAGCCACTGAGCTTCGATCCATTTCCAACCATGTAACATTCAGACATTGTATTAAAGCCTGGTTGTTTGACTCGACCATCTGAATGGTGGAACGGAACTTGTTTTTGTTACAGTTTTTTTCTCCATTTCCTCTAGTGCCAAGAGGTATTTGCAGTGTATGCCGTGTGTTATAAGCTGGGCCACTGGAATTGTGATTCTACGGCCACTGAGTTTTCCACGTAACTATGGATTTGTAGCATTTGATACATAATGCATCATCTGCTGCATAATTTACAGATTTTAACAAACCATTTTTGTTTCTAGTTCAAATGGATCAAAAGTTACTGAAATCCTGGCAACATGTTATGCAGAAGAATGTCAGTTGTTAACATGCATGCGTTTACCACGTATGTAGTACAATGTGTACCTTTACAAAGCGTTGTATTACATCGTGGGTCTTTACCACAAATTTTTCATGGTTATGGTTTTTTTTTTAATATGTATTTTTTATTTTGTCTATATCCCTCTCCCAATCCCCTTTAAATTCCCTCATTTCCATATACCTTTATCTGAACCCTAAAAACCCTTCCTACCACTTACTTACACCTACATTTTCCCATCTCTAAACCCTAAAAAACCCTTACTCCTTCCTACCTTTGTCCATCCCTGGATGATAAAAACCCTTACTACTCCTTACTTACCCCTACCCTTACCCAGGCCTGAACCCTTATATCCCAGCACGCTTACTTGTCACTAAACCCTAAAAACCTTTTACTACTCCCTACCCATCTGTGAACCATAAAAACCATTTACATCCCGCACCCTTGCCCACCGGTTAACCTTAAATAAAAAACGTACTACCTGTTACTTACCTCTTTTTTTTTTTTTTTTTTTTTTACAGAGTTTTATATAGCGCGAACTTGACCCGAATCGGGTATCAGAGCGCTTTACATAGCACCAGTTGCATTACATAAGGACACATTCATTTTTGTTAGGCACGGGGAGATTAAGTGATTTGCCCAGAATCACAGGATATTCAGCGCCGCCGCCGAGACTCAAACCCAGCTCCCCAGATTCGAGGTCGACCGCCCTAGCCGTTAGGCCAACTAAACTAATTAAAAACATTAGATTTCTCAAGCACAGCGCAAGCACTGTGCAGGTGAAACCTAAAAAGGAAAGTTACCCTACAGACAACTACAGGGCTATGTTCAACCCTAAACCCCTTAAAGCCCCTTACTCCCCTTAATTCCTTTATTTAGAGATATTGAAAAACACTTACCTACATGGTACAATCCCACGTTGTAAAGTGCCAGAAAATCGCATGTGTGACACGGATATATTATGTCAACCTCTAATCCGCCAATTACTTGTCTTGTAAAGCGCTCTGATACCCTTGGGTCTAGCTAGCGCTATATAGAACTATCAAATAAATAAAGACTGCATGCCATTGCAGCACAGTGGAACGTCCTTCACAGAGATTTACCGGTCACCTTTCAGTTACTTATTGTGTATGTTTGGTGTTAAACTGGAACAAATGAGGTGATGCCTTTACCCAGATGGTGTTAAAATGTGTAAAGATGACAAAATACGGACCGCTGGCTCCGAGGCAGTTCTAAAGCTGAAGTCACGCCTTTCTCATTCTCCTCAAGTCTTCCAGTAGCGATTGCTACTGAGCCTGGGTGGTGGGGCAGGGGGTGAGGGGGGATGGTAGTGGAGGGGGAATACAAAAAAAATGGACTTACCTGGGTGCCGCCGCCACTCCTCCGTTGCCTTCTGGCACTGCAACAGGAAGCATACAGCCTCCCCTGTCCAATCACAACGCTGCTGTAGCAGCATTGTGAATGGTCTGAGCGCCGTGGTTCGGCGCTCAGACCGGGGTTTGGAGGCTGAGCATGTTCCCCACCAGGCTGTGTTATACAGCCTGGTGGGGAAGATGAAAAGTGTGCCTGACGGTTTGGGCCGGCCAAGCAGTCATGCGCACTTAGGAAGTGTGCTTAACACCCCTTCACCTGCCCCCTTCCCTGGCCAGCACATACCCGCCCGCCCCGAAGCAGGAAGGAAAACGAAAATGATAATAACTCCAGTTATTATCATTTTCGTTTTCCTTTTTACACTGCTCGCAGAGTAGTGGGATGACGCTCCCCCACCTTAGTGGACGAACCGTCGCTGCAGTTTTCCTTTATTTAGCTTGTTTGTGCATTTAATGCAAAAAAAGAAAAAAAATACCTAGTATCTTGCGCAGAGTTTTTCACCAGTTTTTTTTTTATCTCATCGGTGGGCTATGCCTATATAATTATTTTTTGTAGCCTCTTGTACACTGGATTTTTTCCATTGCCTTTTCTTCGTGTTATTTTTCTTAATTTTCTCGTATTTCTGTGCTTTTTTAATTGTCTTCTGACCTTTCATTTTTCTCCTACACTGAAATTTTCCCTCCGCCTTAGATGATTAATTCTGGATGATCGTTCTCTTCAGATAAATCTAAACCATTTCTTCCTAGTGAACTTTCAGTTCTGAAAACTTTAAAAAAAAAAATAAAAAAAAATACTTTTGGTCCTTTAAAGTATATCGCTTTCAGAAGTGTTTATCTCCGGTTCAGAGTTCCCTGCTGTCCCTTCCACTGCCCCAGCCCCTCAGATTTTATTGTATTAGTATTTGTATAATGCTCTCCTACCCTTTGGAAGGCCCATTGCTCTTTGTGGGTTGTCATGTATGACCTACTCTATTTGTATCATTTATGTAGCATTCATAACCCTGATGATGCAGTGTATTGTTCCAGAGTGCTTCAGGGCCCTGGTTGTCCTTGGGAGTGCATGGTTTCAAGGGTGCTCCAGAGTGCTTTGGGGTCCCGGGTGCCCTTTGGAGTGCATGGTTTCAAAGGTGCTTCAGAATGCTTCAGGGCCCTGGTTGTCCTTGGGAGTGAATGGTTTCAAGGATGCTCCAGAGTGCTTCAGGGTCCCGGGTGCTTTTTGGAGTGCATAGTTTAAAGGGTGCTCCAGAGTGCTTCGGAGTCCTGGGTGCTTTTTGGAGTGCATGGTTTAAAGGGTGCTCCAGGTCCTGGGTGCCTCTGAAGTGCATGGTTTAAAAGGTGCTCCAGAGTGCTTCGGGTCCCGGGTGCTTTTCGGAGTGCATGGTTTAAAGGGTGCTCCAGAGTGCTTAGGGGTCCCGCGTGCTCTTCGGAGTGCATGGTTTAAAGCGTGGTCCAGAGTGCTTTGTGGTCCAAGGTGCTTTTCTGAGTGCATGGTTTAAAGAGTGCTCCTGAGTGCTTTTCGAAGTGCATGGTTTAAAGGGGGCTCCAGAGGGCTTCAGGTTACTGGGTGCCCCTCGAAGGGCATGGTTTATAGGGTGCTGGCTATAGGTGCCCACAAGAGACCTGTCTGTTAAAGTGTGTGAGGTTTGAAGACTCGAAATGTGTATAGTGTAGCATAATGTTGCTGTGCATAAGCTGAAGCACCGTGCTCACTCCCAGGGCCTACAACATTGCCACTCCACTGTGACCCCATAACACTATTTGCACCACCTTTAGCACTGGTCTCGTGCGTTATATATTAGAATCTCCCTGTAACTCCGCAGCTCAAGTTACCAGATGACTCTGTGTCCCCGTGGTCGATATGCTTTCTGGGACTTGTAGTTGTGTTTAGTTTAAATTGAACAATAGAACTAACACACCTAAAAACAATGATTTGCTCAAGTAAATCCAAGTACTAGAGAATAGTACCACATGCAATCATCTGATTACCTTATCTTTTGCGATTTGAAGTAGATTTCAAAAGTTGGGCGTATGTCATAAATTTACATGAAGTTGATACATTTTTGTGTGCAATACATGAAATGGACATGAGCATGTCTTACGAGTACGTAATTGAAGAAAACGATGTTTACACCCTTGGATTGATGTATCTTATGCATGCATTATATAACCTTTTCCCCTGTGACTTGTTGATCGACTCCTTCATATTAGAATATTTTCTTATGCTCAGGCCAGAAGCCCGGGTGAAGTGTGTTTTGCTCCCCAGGCGAGGTTTCCTGACCCCATGGGTCCCTGTGGCTTCAGAGTTCTGTTTGAGTCTCTACACACTGAACTTAACAAGTCACTCTGCACCAAGGGTGATCTCCTGGGATGTGACCGTTGGAGAGAGGTGGGAAGGAAGAGTTGCAGCTGTGTCTCTGTAAAATGGCCAATCTGTCCCAGAGCCCTTGCCCCGTCCTCTTAGTCTCAGAGGTGTTTGTGTGCAAGGGCAATCTTCAAAGTCTGTAGGTGACTCTTCAGTGTGCGGGATGTAGTGTGATGTGAGAAGCAAATGCTGGCCGTTCAAGGGGGTGCTGACATGCTCCAGTGCAGAACTATTAAACACGTAGGAGTTCCTCTGCGGTGTACTATACTATTCTATTAATTATGTGGGGGCACAAGGGGCATATACACAGTGCTTGCTCTTTTGTAAAACTAATAGTGCAACTATGACCTTCGGTGGAGAGCTAGAGGAGCAAAAGTCCTCTCCTAGAGGCAAACTATATATATATATATATATATATACATATATATATATCTCTCAAAACAAAACCCTTTCAGGCATAGAGTGACGAATAAATTATGCAAAAACAGAAGGAGAGAACTCTGGGTAGTTCTCAAGTTTAGGTGGAAAGCGGCTCCAGTAAGAGCACTCTCAACACCAGCGACACTCTAAATTTGCTCACCTCAAATGTCTGCTTTTCTATCAAAGTTTTTAAGCATAGGATTAGCGCAGTGCTATCCACGCCGAAATAGAAAGGGACAAAGTCTTTTGCCATTTTTACAGCAAAGTCTTTAAGCATAGGATTAGCACAGTGCTATCCCTGCCGAGCTGTAAAATGGCCAAAGCCTTTTACCACTCCAGGCACAGTATTACAGCTTTGGATTGGTAAAATACCATCCAAGCCAACCTGAAATGAGTAAAAGCAACCCCTGACACGTGTTTCGCTCTTCAGAGAGGTATAGCTTTGTCCAGACACAAGGGAGCACCCAGTATAAGTCAAAACAAAACCCTTTCAGGCATAGAGTGATGAATAAATTATGCAAAAACAGAAGCAGAGAACTCTGGGTAGTTCTCAAGTTTAGGTGGAAAGCAGCTCCAGTAAGAGCACTCTCAACACCAGCGACACTCTAAATTTGCTCACCTCAAATGTCTGCTTTTCTATCAAAGTTTTTAAGCATAGGATTAGCGCAGTGCCATCCACGCCGAGATAGAAAGGGACAAAGTCTTTTACCATTTTTACAGTAAAGTCTTTAAGCATAGGATTAGCACAGTGCTATCCCTGCCGAGCTGTAAAATGGCCAAAGCCTTTTACCACTCCAGGCACAGTATTACAGCAGAAGGGGCATATACACAGTGCTTGCTCTTTTGTAAAAACTAATAGTGCAACTATGACCTTCGGTGGAGAGCTAGAGGAGCAAAAGTCCTCTCCTAGAGGCAAACTATAGATATCTATAGATATATATCTATATATAGATATAGATATATATATATAGATAGATAGATAGATAGATAGATAGATAGATATATAGAGATATATAGAGATATATAGATATATATTGATAGATAGATATAGAGGTATATATAGATATATTTTAGCCAGTAGAGCTCCTGTTGCAGTGCTCTTCCGTTTCTTCCCAGAGTCCCTTCACCACCCTGTTGAGTGAGTTTGTGCATATCAAAAAAGTATGATTTTGGTACTCGCCAAAATTCCACTGTGCACTCCTCTGCCACTCCACTGGGAACACTCTTGTTCATGCTCCCGACCCATTAGTGCGACTGTAGAATATCTGCCATATTGGTTGTGTTTTTTGCATTCATAGGTATTATTTAGTGTTCCAAGTACTCGATTTCTGTAAACAGGCCTTTAAATCTTGTTCTTATCTTGTCACATTTGCTGTGCATTCAAAATCAGAGGTCCGGCTCTGTCTTCCAAGGGAGCTTGGTGTTTACTTTTCTTTCTCTGACTTCAAAGTGAGAGTGTATGTGACAATCATGCTGGGTACTGGGGGTGTGCTGGAGGAAGGCTGTAGGATGTCATTTTTTTCTAGCACACAACAAAACTTAAATGTCTGCAAATAAACTGTGCAAATATTTCAGAATATATCTGAATTTGGAAAGCACAAATGAAACACATTTTTGGTAATTCTGAAGTGTGGTGGAAACAAATATATTAGTGCGATCAAAACAAATCAATACACTAGATGATGACATTTCCACATATTGTTTGTATGCTGTATACTTTTATCAGTAAAACTGTATGTCTATGCAAATGTATTGCTCATATCAGTTGAATATGTTTTACCTGTAATAGCAGTGCACTAGCACACCATTCATATTCCACTTTATAACACTCCACGCCATTGCACTCTGCTCTGCACCACTAAACTCTACTCCACTCCACTCTACTCCACTCTACACCACTCCACTCTACATCTCTCCAATCTACTCTGCACCACTTTACTCTATGCCAATGCACTCTAGGCCACTGCAGTCTAGGCCACTCCACTGTACTCTGCACCACTCCACTCTGTGCCAATACATTCTACTCTGTACCACTACATTCAACACCAGTGCTCACAATTCCATTCCACTCTGTGCAACTCTAATCTACTCTGCATCACTGCACTCTGTACCACTGCACTCCACTCCACTCTATGCTTCTGCACTCCAACCTGCACCACTCCCCTCTACCCTGCACCACTCCACTCTTCCTGAAACTCTCTACTCTATGCCACTGCACTCTATGCCAATCTACTCTGCACCACTGCACTTTACGCCACTCTATTCTATTCTGCACCGCTGTACTCTATGCCACTGCTCTCTATGCCACTATACTCTGCACCACTCTGCCAGTGCACTCTACACCACTTTACTATACTCTACTGCACTCTTCTCTAAGCCACTTTACTGCACACCAATGCTTTACGCCACTACACTCTATGCCACTATACTCTGCATCACTCCGCACCACTGAATTCTACACCAATCTACTTTACACCACTTCACTCTGCCACTCTACTCTGCCATTTCAGTCTACCCTGCACCACTCCACTCTGCCATTTCAGTCTACCCTGCACCACGCCACTCTACTCTGCAACAATCCATATCACTGCACTCTATCCTGCACCACTCCACAGTACTATACTCTGCAACTCTACTCTCTCTGCCCCTGAACTCTAAGCTACTTTACACCACTGCACTCTATGCCACTATACTCTATGCCATTGCACTCTACTCTGCACCACTCTGCTCTACACCAATGCACTGTGCGCCACTACACTGTACGTCACTCTACTCTGCATCTCTCCTCTCTAAGCTACTTTAATCTACTCTGCACCACTGCACTCTACCCGCCTCTACTCTACAAAACTTCACTCTGCCACGCTACTCTATGCCACTCCAATGTACCCTGTTCCACTCAAATCTACCCTGCGCCACTCCACTCTGCTGTACTCTTCACCACTGCATTCTACTCCACTGCACTCTACGCCACTTTACTTAAAGCCAATGCACTCTATGCCCCTCTACTGTATTGTGCACCACTGCACTGAACACCAATGCATTCTACTCCACTACATTCTATGCCACTGCGGTCTATGCCACTCTATTCTACTCTGCGCCACTCAGTTCTATACCACTGTACTCTATGCCACTGTTCTCTACGCTACTGTACTCTGCACCACTCTACTCTATTTCACTGCACTCTAGGTAATGCACTCTGTCACTGACCTCTACACCACTGCACTGTGTGGAACTCTACTCTGCAACACTGCACTTTACTCTGCACCACTCTACACTGCCCCTCTCTACTCTACACCACTTTATGCCAATGCACTCTACGCCAATGGACTGCATCACTCCACTGCACACTACACCAATCCACTCTAATCTACTCTGCAACATTGCACTCTACGTCGCTGCACTTTATGCCACCCCACTCTACACTACTCCACTCTACGCTAAACCGCTGCACTCTACGTGAATGCATTCTACGTGAATGCATTCTACACCACTTTACTCAAAACCAACGCACTCTACGTCAACCTGCTCTGCTCCACTGCACTCTACGCCACTGTACTCTACAACACTCTATGCTACTGCACCCTATGCCACTCTACACCATTGCACTCTACGTCACTGCACTCTACACCACTGTATCCTGCTCTGTACTCTATGGCATTGCTTTCTACGCCACTCTACTCTGCACCACTCTACGCAAATATACTGTGCGCCACTCTACTCTACACCACTACTCTATGACACTTCAATCTAGGTCACTCTACTCCTCTCTAAAACTACTGCCCTCTACAACACTCTACTCCATTCTATGCCTCTCCACTCTACAACACTCTTACTCTATAACGCTCTATGCAACTCCCTCGAAGCAACTTTGCTCCACTCTATTCTACGACACATTACTCCACTTTATGCCACTCTATGCCACTCCACTCTGACACCCTATGCCGCCTCACTCTATGACACTCTTTAACACTCTACTCCACTCTGTCATTCTACTCTACTGCACTACTTCACTCTATGCCACTCCACTCTACAACAACCTACTCCACTCTGACACTCTACTCCACTCTACAAAATTCCCTCTACACCACTATACATTACTTTACTCCAGTCTATGCCACTCCACTCTGTTCTATCCCACCCCACTCTACGATACTCTATGCCACTCCACTCTGACACTGTGCTCCACTCTATGCCCTTCCACTCTGACTCTCTGCTCCCTCCATAACACCCCTCGCCACGTCACTCTGCGCCACGTCACTCTGCGCCACGTCACTCTGCGCCACGTCACTCTGCGCCACGTCACTCTGCGCCACGTCACTCTGCGCCACGTCACTCTGCGCCACGTCACTCTGCGCCACGTCACTCTGCGCCACGTCACTCTGCGCCACGTCACTCTGCGCCACGTCACTCTGCGCCACGTCACTCTGCGCCACGTCACTCTGCGCCACGTCACTCTGCGCCACGTCACTCTGCGCCACGTCACTCTGCGCCACGTCACTCTGCGCCACGTCACTCTGCGCCACGTCACTCTGCGCCACGTCACTCTGCGCCACGTCACTCTGCGCCACTCAACTCTGCGCCACTCAACTCAACTCTACTCTACTCTACTCTACTCTACTCTACTCTACTCTACGCCACTCAACTCTACTCTACGCCACTCAACTCTACTCTACGCCACTCAACTCTACTCTACGCCACTCAACTCTACTCTACGCCACTCAACTCTACTCTACGCCACTCAACTCTACGCCACTCAACTCTACGCCACTCAACTCTACGCCACTCAACTTTACGCCACTCAACTCTACTTTACGCCACTCAACTCTACGCCACTCAACTCTACGCCACTCAACTTTACGCCACTCAACTACTTTACGCCACTCAACTCTACTCTACGCCACTCAACTCTACTCTACGCCACTCAACTCTACTCTACTCTACTCTACTCTACTCTACGCCACTCAACTCTACGCCACTCAACTCTACGCCACTCAACTCTACGCCACGCCACTCAACTCTACGCCACGCCACTCAACTCTACGCCACGCCACTCAACTCTACGCCACTCAACTCTACGCCACGCCACTCAACTCTACGCCACTCAACTCTACGCCACTCAACTCTACGCCACTCAACTCTACGCCACTCAACTCTACGCCACTCAACTCTACGCCACTCAACTCTACGCCACTCTCCGCCACGCCACTCTCCGCCACGCCACTCTCCGCCACGCCACTCTACGCCACGCCACTCTACGCCACAACACACTCTGCCATGCCACTCTCTGCCACTCCATGCCTCGCCACCCTCCTTTATGCCACTAACATTTAGCCATGCTGAACAGCAGCTGCACTGGTGCATAACACAGCTAAAACACATTGACAAAGCCAATAGCTCTTGCATAGGCAAGACCTATTGGCTTTTCCAATGCTTGTTTGCAGTGGTGAGTGTAACTTCTAGGAGTAAATAACACATTTTGAGATTTAGGCTCAGAGTTCTCATGTTAATGTAAATTGCCAGCCTTTTTGGCTCACACCATGATATGTTCTAATCCAGTAGTTCTATTACAAATAGTTTGTTCCATTTAATAAATGTCTGTGCGTATTTATTGCAAGAGTTTCTGCTCTGGAACAATCGCATCTCTGCCGTTTGATTAAGGTCCTCTGTGGTATCAAACTTTTTGGTCAAGATCTATATGTGACACAAGCCAAGGGTCCTTCCCTTGGCAGAGACCCCTTTGTCCTTCCAGGGAACAGTGGCTTATCCCCTGTGATAGATGCCCTGAGCTCGCTGCCCCAATGGCAAAGTGGTTGCCGCTTTTTTCACTGAGCGCTTATTAAAACCAAAATAAAGTTTCCTCATATTTTTGCATGTCCCTTCAGAGGGTTTGTTCTAGATAATAAGGTTTGCCCCGCGTCATCCTGCAACCATGTAATTTCCACAGACAATCAGTTTTTTCCTCCACTTGGACAACATCTGGAAAAATAGTTTGCCTCGTATCCTAGAAAATATTGGGGTATTCGAGCACTTTTTCCAAATTTGCTGCTATGGTCGGTAAATTCGATGTCAGTAGTTGTATCTCCAGTGGAGTTCTCAGTTTGTGCAAGAGTGCTCAACATTCCCTGTGACCAAATACCTCTCCTCTCCACCCCACCCATTGAGTGCCACCCGTGGTCCCACCGCGACTCGCTTCTTACAACTGCAGAAAATCCTGTCACTGGATCAGTTGTCTGCATTCGTAAATTATATCTGTTCCTATAAATCTCTGCAGATCCTGATACTAGGACTAGATCATGTGCGCTCCCAGATGCCCCTTTTCTGTCCGACCTTTTCCTCAAGCAGCGTAGGCCTCGTAGAGTTGCTGACAGCTAGCTGGCTGGCGCTCACTGATGACTGCAACCAAATAAATTAATTTTAATGGACTAAGTTTTGACATGGTTTTAAAAGGTCTGCCAGACTCCTAGGAAATCATGATTACACAAACAAGTATGTTTTAAGCTGTTTCCTGAAACTGAGTACATTGTCATACTGCCTTAGCACTAGAGGAAGGGAATTCCACAATTTGGGAACCAAGTGTGCAAACAACTCCCCCCCGCATCCCCCACACACACACACACACTCCTGGCCTTATTCGCCCTTGGGACAACCAGCAAATTCAGGTTCTTGGGTGTTAAATCTCTTGTGGGACAGTAGGGTAAATCAAATGATGTAGAATTTGTAGCCCCTTCCTATACAGAGGACAGTGAGCCAGGCACAAAGCTTTAAACTGAATCATTTTTAGGTCTCGCCTAGCGTTGCTGCGCACATGCTCAGCTCGCTCGGCGAGATTTATTGCTAATGAGTACTTTTAGAAAAGGGCTTTAAGCCCCGCCCCTCATTTCCATTGGCTGGTGTCACCGTTTATGCTAAACGGTGGCCTGCCATTGGAAATGAGCTAACTGTGTTGCCTCCCTTTGGCTTTTTTGTCCGGCCCATTCGGACTGGATCACCTGCATTACGGCTGTCGTGACGAAGTTTCTTATCAGAAGCTTCGTCACACTGCCTTGCACGCGCCAGTCCGGCTCTCTGATTGGGCCGGACAAAAAAGGAGAAATGGCACCGCGTGTTTATTTTTGCAGCTCACTTTCACTTTAAAGTGAAAGCGAGATGCAAAAATAAACAGCGGATGCCTGGCAAGCGCTTGTCTTCGTTTAGCTTTCGCGCGTCCGCCGTGCTCACTCGCCCCCGCTTTTGTCAACTGTGAGACATGTCTGAGGGGCCTCAGACACTGAACTGTGTGTGTGATCCTTGCCTGGGAGTTGTTGTGTCCCAGGCACGGATCGGAATATTTGTGTTGTGCACACACAACCCTTGAAGCAGGGAGGGCGCTTAACCCCTTCAGCGCGGCGCCGATTTTCGCGCTGTGCGGGGGGTTAACGTTAATCTACGGGACCGTGACGGAACGGTTCCGTCATCCGCACAGCCCAACCGACGCGCATGACGGAACCGCTCCGTCATGAGCGTCGAAGGGGTTAAAGCACATGCAGCCTGCCGCCTGTTACGGTTAAATGAAAGATACGTAGTCCAGTGATGTAGTTCAGGATCACAGCTTTATTCTTCAGATAGGATCCATATTAAGTCTCATGCTAGGCCTCATACAATGCCCCACCAGGAGCAGCCTCCTTGCCGCTCAGCCCTTCCACACCAACTGATTCCTTCTTACACTCAAACACTCTCAACATTCTGATGACATCACATAGACTGAGCAGCAAGGCATAAGGGAAACAACAGAGAGGATGCATCATTCACTTACTAGATTACAACACATCCCCCCCTCATCAAAATTGTAAAAATACAAGCATGCGAGATCATAGCACATACATGCAATATGACTGACAATAAATAAATGTGCGGAGGTGGACATACACACATACGAAAGTCAACAAGCTTCAAAAATAACATAACGCTACAAGAATAACATCAATCTTCAAGAGCATCGTCAAACACCCCATCCCATCCCATCTTGAAAAGATGAGAGAAACACAAAAGTGTTGTGTTCTTCAAATCGCACGCCCAACACTCGAAGGCGTACACTCTAAGAGTAATTATGCAACCCCTAAACACAGGGCGATAGACATACCACAACCAAAACAAGGGTAAATCCAGAGAAGCTAAAGAGAAAGTAGTCTTCTCATGTGCGCACCCGTAACGCACAGTCCAAACACCTCTCACGAGGCAACAACCACTCACAGGGTACATCCAATACAAGTAAGACAGAGAAGCTACACAAAAGGTAGATCTCTCAGGTGCGCGCCCATAACGCACAGTCCAATACCTCACACGAGGTAACAACCAATTCAGATGGTAAAACCAAAACAGGGAAGTCAAAGAAGCTTCAAAAGAAGGATTCTTCTCATGTGCGCACCCATAACGCACAGTCCAACACCTCACACGAGGTAACAACCAATTCAGAGGGTAAAACCAAACCAGGCAAGTCAGAGAAGCTTCAAAAGAAGAAGTCTTCTCATGTGCGCTACCCGTAACGCACAGTCTAACACCTCACACGAGGTAACAACCAATTCAGAGGGTAAAACCAAAACAAGCAAGTCAGAGAAGCTTCAGTTTCAGAACATGACATGACCAGGGACACTACACTCTCTCTCCCTCTATTCATACAGATACAAAACAAGGACACTACACTCTCTCGCCCCTCTCATACAAATACAGGATCAGGTACCAGTGAATGGTACAATCATCACATAAGAAACACACATGAAATTGAACCTTAAGGAATGACACAATAAAAGAATCTGAGCACAAACAACATTATGAAAAATGCACTGTCCCAAGAAAACAATAAGCTAAAATAAAGAAGGTAGTCACCGTTGTCAGTAAACAGCTAAAGTCTGGAACATGTGAGCCACAACCAGGAAAAACAGTACCTAGTAGGAGGATCAAGCAACAACAACAACAGTTCAGCAGAAAATCGTGACTGTCAGAGCGTCTTCAATTTCTTCTTTTGAATTAACTGGATCACCAAATGTCTACGAGGTAAGGAGGCGGTCAGCGGACATCAGAAAACGCCTCAAGATGTGAACCGGAATACAACTGGAATACAGAGATCCTCGAAGTGCTTGGTTGGCAAAAACATGGTTGGCAAAACGGGAGCGTGCATCAGGCAATAGCCAAAGGAAAAGATGGACGCCAGCCACAAGATGGCGGCACGTTTTCAGCGTTGTGCCGGGTGGCTCACGACACGCTGAAGCAGCTGGGCGTCTCTCAACAGGAGCAAAAGAAAAGGAGAAAGAACGTAATGGGGCACACATCGCGCGACAACCTGAGGTAAGTGGCACGCGCTAGATGTGTAATTCAAACTGCAATGCAGCGGTTTATATTTCAATGGCGCAGCAACAAAGTCTTGACAGGAAAGCGCCAAACACAATGGAAGTAGTGCCACAGCAAAACCCTAGATGATCAGAGCAGTGCCGATGCCGCACAGTACAAAACGCTGCAGAAGAGTGCTCAAAGGGCACAAGACTGGGAACACGACAAAACTACTCTGAGACTGTCCCAAGGAGCAGGAGGGCAGACTTCCTCCAAGACAGGCAGGCAGTGGACAGTAGACAGGCAGGGAGGAACTGGCACCTTAGATCACTGGTAAAACGTTCCCAAAATCCAACAGGCAGCAGGAACCAACCCAAATCCAAATGTACAGTACTCACTAGTACACGCAAATAATGTCCAGGTCACAGATGATGTTCTCTGTCAACATGTTACAGGACAGGAACAGTTCAGCAAAGACAGGCAAAACAAAGATAATGAAGGAAAGTCTAAGACAAACTGGCACTTACTGGTTGGGGCGACCGAAGAAATGGTCACTGGTGGGGCATTAGGGGTGCCAGATTTGTTCAAATCCACAGGTTGTAGTTTCTTCAGTTTTAAAAGTCCAATCTCCATTGAAGTAGCACGCAGGTTCTTTAAAATCGTCGCCAGTGTTACGGTTAAATGAAAGATACGTAGTCCAGTGATGTAGTTCAGGATCACAGCTTTATTCTTCAGATAGGATCCATATTAAGTCTCATGCTAGGCCTCATACAATGCCCCACCAGGAGCAGCCTCCTTGCCGCTCAGCCCTTCCACACCAACTGATTCCTTCTTACACTCAAACACTCTCAACATTCTGATGACATCACATAGACTGAGCAGCAAGGCATAAGGGAAACAACAGAGAGGATGCATCATTCACTTACTAGATTACAACACCGCCCTTCCAGCCTACAAGCCTGCAGGGCTAAGGGGGCCTTCAGGTTTACCCTGGCATCCGTGGGGGACTTGTTCTCAAAGGCTTGGTATCTGCATGAGGGTAGTGCCTTCTCTTTCCCCAATGGCGCTGTGCTGAAGCGCTGTATGGTTTCCACAAGGTGCCCGGTGTTTGAGCTGCCTCTCTGTAGTTGTCTTTTACGTACTCCAGACTGCCTTAGAGAATGGGGTGATTCCCTCTCTTGGGAGTGAGCTTGTCTAGCGTTGTACTAAATCACCCTTTAATAACAGGACTTACCACGCAGCTGAACAGCACCCGTTCGATTGACTGAGTATACCAATGCACTCTCCGTTGTGCGCTTCTCCCCCGCCCCGTATTGCTCTCCCCTTCGTGTACAGCTTTTTACAACTTCTCACCCCGGCCCGCAGCCATTTTTTATGTTTATTTTGCGCTTTCATGCTACAAAAAATATTATTTTTGTATTTACTGATCTAAGTGGTGTTCGCCATTATAGCACACTTTAGTTAGATTTACCTCGTATTAAGGCTAATGACAGCAGGACAGTGCTATACAAATCTCTCATAATATAACCTCGCCTGCATGTGAACATGGGGCCTGCAGGTGAGAGAGAACTCCGCAGCAGCTGCCTTCGCCGGCTGAGTTGCCTTGCAGCGCGGCAGTCACTCCGGGACGGGTAAGCTCGGTTCCGTGGCTCCAATCGCAAGGACGAGCCTCGGGAAGGGGTGGTGGGGGGGAGGAAGGAGGGCTCCGGAGTCTGGAAGTCCTGCCACCCGGCCGCAGATCTGCGAGCTGCTGCCTTTATTTGCCAGCGCTTGGGGGGGCCCGGGCTTTACCCCATGGCGCTAATGAAGTGAGGGGAAATGAGATTGCGGAGCAGAGTTTATCACGCCTCCTCCCGGCCCCAGTAATTGTATAAGAAGTTGCCAGCGTGGACACCCCGGCCCCGCTGTCCCTCTGAGCACCGCCATCTAAATAAAGGTTGAATGCTGCATTCTTGATGCGCTGCCCTCAGCGTGGCATCGGAGCGGGCCCGCGTGCGTTAATGTAATATTTATATGGCCTGCATTCTGCCCACGGACAGGCACCCCAGTGCAGGGGGCACAGGCTGCCTGTCACGGGCCTCCCAGGGACCCTAGTACAATACCAGGTTTATACAGTTTTTTTATTAGTTAGAGTTTTACACAACATTACAAGCCGCCTAGGCCGTTTTAGGCCTCTAGATGCAAGAAAGCAACAGAATCAGGATGATGGTGAGGCGAGAAAGTGACCCCGAGGACCTTGGAATCCAGTCGGATGCACAGGCAGGGCAGAGATCCACCCTCCTCAGGCCGTGCCACGCTCAGGTTGGGCAGTAAATTGAACACACGGTTGTGTAGCTCGGGTTCAACAGTTTACTAAACTGAGGGTTGTGAGATGAGATTCAGTTCTAAGCTGACGTCTAAGATCATTCCATGGTCTCGGGCCCCGGATCCCAGCAGATCCTCCTCTGTGCGGATCCTCCTCCATCTTCTTTGCAGATCTTCCTACACCTCTGTGCAGATCCTTCTCTGTGTGGATCTGCCTCTGTGTGGATCCTTTTCCATCTTCTGTGCAGCTCTTCCTCTGTGTGGATCTACCGCCCTCCTTTGCACGAATCTTCCTCCCTCTTCTGTGCAGATCCTCCACTGTGTGGATCTTCTTCTGTGCGGATCCCACTCCCTCTTCTTACGGATCTTCCTTCCTCCTCTGTTCCGATCCTCCTTCCTCTTCTGTGGGCCACTGAATCTATGGAAAGTTTGCTCCGGGCCACTGGATGTATGGAGAGTCTGCTCTGGGCCACTGGATCTATGGAGAGTCTGCTCTGAACCACTGAATCTATGGAGAGTCTGCTCTGGGCCACTGGATCTATGCACAGCAGGTACACTCCTCTACAACATAGCCTAAACACATTGGCAAAGCCAATAGGTCTGGCAAAACACTTATAAGGTCCCAAAGGCGAGACCTATTGGCTATGCCAATGCTTGTTGTATCGGCAGCCAATGTAGCGCGGCTAATGCAGGCAAAGCTGTCTGATGCTATGGGGTTCCCAAGAGAATAGGGCAACAGCATTTTGGATCACTTGAAGTTTCTTAATCACGGATTTCTGACAACCTAAATATAACCTTTCTGGTTTCAAGCTACCCGGTGCTCACGTGGAAGGGGGCACAAATCTTTAATTGGGTTTGGGCAGTGGTATCTTTATTCTAGAGGCTACAGATCCATGACTTTTTGGTTAGCTGTGATTATGTCAACCATAAATATGTTTCAGAAGGTGGCGGTGTTCACATGCTTGTAGTCACAGATCTTTGACTAGTTTTGGATGGCAGTGTTCACATGTGAGGTGGCACAGTTCTTTGGTTTTGAGTGGCAGGTTTACATGTGGAAGGGCACTGATATTTGACTTGTTTTGGGTGGCAGAGTTTATATTGGAGAGCACACAGATCTTTGGCTGGTTTTGAGTGGCGGTGTTGCCGTGAGATGGCACCGTTCTGTGGTTTTGGGTGGCAAGTTTAAATTTGAGAGGGCACTTATATTGGCCGCTATTTGAGAGGGCACAGATTTTTGACTAGTTTACCCTTTGATGTGGTAGTGTTTCAGATTTCAGAGGGCGCAAATATTTTACTGGTTTTGGGTGGTGATGCTCGCATACCAGAAGGCACAGACCTTTGACTAGGTTTGGTGGTAGTGTGTATATGTATGAAGGCAGATCTTTGGTTTTGGGTGGCAGTGTTTACATTTCAGAGGGCACAGATCTATGACTGCTTTTGGGTGGCGGTGTTCACATGCGGTTGGGCGCAGATCTTTGGTTATGGTTGGCAGTGTTCACATCTTTCAGGGCACAAATCTTTGTTTTTGGGTGACGAGGTTCAAATATGAGAGGGCAGAGATCTTAGACCGGATTCGTTAGCCTGTTTATCCTTGAGGGCACAGATTTTTTTGAGTAGTTTTCCTTTTAGGTGGCGTAGTTTTATATTTCAGAGGGCACAGATATTTAACTGGTTTTGGGTAGCAATGCTCGCATGCCAGAGGGCATAGAGCTTTCACTAGATGTGGGTCGAAGTGTGTATACATAAGAAGCCAGATCTTTGGATTTTTGGTCTTTGGTTTTTGGTGGCATTGATTCAATGCGAGGGGGCACGGATATTTGCCTTATTTTGGCTGGCAGTGTTTTTTCAGGGGGCAGAGATCTTGGCAGTGTTTATATTTGGGAGGGCGCAGGTCTTTGACAGGCTGTGGGTGATGGCGCTCACGCGTGAGAGGGCGCAGACCTCTGACGGGTTTTGGGTGCAGTGTGTATATGTGAGTAGGCACAGATCTATGACCGATTTTGGGCGGCACTCGCCGAGCCTCTTTTGGCCAGGCAGGGGCATGTTTTCATGTGCCTCATTATAGAAGAGCCCGGCTCCACCGCTCACAGTTCCTTCTCCAAAGTAAGTAAGACTTTCCCAGAATGCTTTGATGACGCGGAGGCCCTGGCCGGCGCTCCAGCGTTTTTGATGTGGTTCTCTGCAGGAAATAGCAGCATGTCAATAAAATGTTTCAGTCAGGAAACCAGGGTTTTAAAGTTGAAGTTATAAAGTTCGTGAGGGAGACGGCCGAGGCAGAGTTACAAGAGAAACCCGAGAGCGTGCAGCGGCGCAGACACCGCGACGGGGCACGCGATGGCGGGCTGGGCGGGCACGAGAGGCCACCAACTCACCGACGACAGCGAATGAACACCCGTGCCAGGGGGCGAAAAGGGTCACTATTCAAAAATCTTATTTTCGAGTATGTTAGTACAATTAGTTCTTTTAGCAAGCGAAGACTACAAGTCCCAGGATGCTCTTGCTGAATGAAAGAAGCCCAGGACTGGAAACAGTATTGTTTCGACGTGAGGGGAGGGGGGGGGGGGGGTGCGGTGTGGTGTGTTGTGTGTTTTTTCACGAGCCAATATTTACAACTTAGACTCATAATTGTTTAGGCATAAAATTATGTAGGTTTAGCGTCGGCCACTTATAACTTCTTCCCGTCCAGTGCAAGTTAAGGAGGAAGTGAAATCCTCAGATATTTTACGCTAAATCTTCCTCCTCGCGGTCTACTAATGTTGGCCTCTGTGATATGTGTATGGTGCAGTATGTTCAGTTACTTCGCCTAATGGCACTTGGTGCAGAGTCAGACAGCGTGCAATAGTGCTTCATCCAGCCGTTGTACTCCACTGTGGTGCTTGTTGCCGAACCACCTTGTTGCCGGGGGGGGTGATTAGAGGGTGTGGTGTACCACTACGGGGTAATTAGCAGCCCTTTCGACCTTCAAGCCTTGCTTAATTTCAGCCGGTGGTTTTTGGTGCTCAGCACTGGCACTTAATCATCAGCACCAACGCTTTTCATGAGCACCAGTTAAGGGGAAATTAATTTATGGTAGGCACGGGGAGATTTGCCCAGAATCACAAGATTTTGAGCCGAGGCCGAGACTCGAACCTGGTTCCCAACTCCGAAGTCGGCAGCTGTTGCCATTACATATCCTCTGCCCACTTTCATGGTTAATAGTTGGTTCTGTTTTAGGCGGCGCTAACGGTAGAAATGGGCTGGTGCAAGCTGCCTCCTGACGAGAGCCGCGGTATTACATTTTTTACAAATTAACCCCTGCCTTCAAGGAACCCTGCAAACATCAAGCGTGTGGTGGGATGTCTCTCGTGAGATGCAGGTCCTGAGGCCCTCATCTTAACCTGTGTCAGTTACCACAGTGTTGTCCCACAGGCTTGTATAACGCAACACTATGAACTCAATACACCCTTTCTCCACCAAGGTGCTTGTTTACTCAAGTAAATGGTCCAGTTATTAAAGTCTGGCCTAGATCCAGCGTAAACTGTCTCACCCGCCGCCTATAATTAAAAAAAGCTATAAATAAAAATAGGTTTTCATACACTTACACAGCAGTCTTTAGGTCAGCTCTCTTCATCCATGGGTCTGTTCAGCTGTCATTAACATTTTGCTTCTGCCCACTTGTCCCTTACATCCTTTGGAACTGCCTTTGTGACCCTTGGCCTTAGAGGTCGTATAATCAGGTCCAAGAACACTGGGTGTTAGGGCGCCACCCTCCTTGTTATCTGGTCATTTTATATAAATTGCACTAATAGTGAATATTAGCGTAATAAAAATGGAGCACTAAGAGTTGGAACAGGGCCTTCGCAAGCAGATCAGTTATATAAAATGCAATTATTTAAAATATATGCTGTGTGCATGTGTGAGTGCTTGTGCATGTGTGAGCATTTGTGTGTGAAAATGAGTGAGATTAAGTGTTAGTATACAAAGTATGATTGAGTCAGAGCGAGTGAGAATGAATGTGCAGGAGGAAGTGTTATAGAGTTTTAGCGAATGTGAGGGTTAGTGAGTGTAACTGAGTGAGAATGAGTGAGTATGTGAGAAAGTGTGAATGTGGCTGAATGAGTGAGATGGTGAGTCAGAGTAAGACTAAGTGAGAATGAGTAAGAGTAGAGCAATTGAGAGTGAATGAGAAAGTGTGAATTAATCACATTGAGTGAGAGCAATTGAGAGTGAGTGAGAATGAGTGAGTGAGAATGAATGAGTGCATGGGAGTAAGAAAGGATCCTTCTCCCACCTCGCCGCCAAGACCTGGAACACCCTCCCCACCAACCTTCGGCAGACCCAAGACCTACTGGCCTTCAGAAGACTCCTCAAGACCTGGCTCTTCGATCAGTAGCAGCACCACCCCCCTCTTCCCCCAGCGCCTTGAGACCCTCGCGGGTATGTAGTGCGCTTTATAAGTGACATGATTGATTGATTGATGTGACTGAGAGAATGTAAGTGAGCGTGAGAGAGAATGTGGTGTTATGCTTGTGAATCTGCTGTTGGTCCTGGCATACTGAAGATAATTCTTAGCATAGAGGGGCCCATGGCAAAATCCTGAAGCTGGCATACTGGAGGCAATTCTTAGCATGACAGGCACCTGTGTCAAAAGGTTGACGCTGGCTTATTAGAGGCAATACTTAACATATGGAACACCTATGGCAAAATGCTGATGCTGGCATACTGGGGGTAATTCTTGGCATGGGGGTACCCATGGTAAAATGCAGAGTCTGGCACATTCAATGTAATACTTGGCATAAGGAAAGGCAACTGTCTTTGCCGAAGGAAATCCATCTGATTCCGTCTACCACTTCCTTCAAAATAGAAGTGAAAATATTTCTGATGAACAAATGGTTGGCCTAAAATCAAAATCATACCCTGTATCTATTGATCTTACCCTGTATATTCTCATTTGTTGATCATGACTACTATCCTACTGATCTCCTAGGGAGGTCCTGTCCCTCAATTTGTTATTCTTCTATGATTGCATTTATATCGTATCTGCATTTATTCCTGTGTCTTTACCTGTTTCTCACTCCTTCCCCCCCCTGTAAAGCGCTCTGATACCCTTATGGGTCATGTTCGCGCTATATAAAACTTTATAAATAAATAAACTGTGACATATCGGAGAGAGTACCCATGAGAAAATGCTGGTCCTGACATACTAGAGCTAATTTATTAACATAAGGGTCACCCACAGTATGTGGAAGGCCATATTGATGAGATTCTGACACTGGCATATTATATATGATTTTTGACCTAAACCTGCATCCATGGCATAATGATGGCCCTTGAACAAAGGACGTAATTTTTGATTCATGGGAAACCCAGTGCACTTTTTGGAGAAAAAAAATGGGGAGTGTCAGATTTCATTGACTTGGCACACTATGAAAGGATTTGAATATATAATGAGTTCTCTTTTTTTTTTTTTTTTTTTTTAATTAGTGGCCTACTTGTGAGAAGGAGGAAAAAGAGGGTGTTCAATTGGGTGACCAGGACTCCTGGAATTGCTGGCACAGTCCCAGTTTTCACCACCTGTCCTGACCGATGTCAGTGAATTTAGCACCTGCCCCGTTTTTCAGAGAGGGAACACTGAGCACAGAGGTGGGCAATTTCTTTTGTGTTCTACCGCAGGAATCATCAGAGAAGCTTATGAGAAAGCAATTTACTGAAAACAGATGATACCGTGTTTAAAAGTAGGCCTGGGCGGTGAACTCCGCTCCCTTCATGGAGTTTGCAGAGTTTTCCACGCTCCATGGAGCACGTGGAGTTTTTGCGGAGCAGACTTTTTTTCCTCGTTCGCGCACGCCAACGAATTCAAACACTAGACCACCTCCCAGCGAGATTTCACAATGCGGGCGGTCGCGGATGGTCGTCACTGCTCGCTTTGAGAAACCATTCGTTTGCGTTCAGGAAGCTGCAGCTCGAGTAGGAAATCTACTCGAGCGGCAGAAGGAAGCAGCGCCCTTTTGCATTGCGCATGGTGCCGTTTGTGCTGATTTTCCAGTGCAGGACAAACACCTGGGGCTAAAAATTAGCGCGAACGGTGCGACCTAACTCTCTCCGCCGCTTGCTGAACTTCACGTAGCTTTGCAGAGTTTTTTCTGCCCAGGTCTATTTAAAAGTTGCGTTTAGTTGCCCATTGTGCTTTCTATGTTGGTGAATGCTGTCGTTGAAGCCATTGTGTGCTCCTTGGTCGCTGCAAAATTGTAGTTCTACTTCTATATTTGCAGAACGTCCCGGTTTTTGTTTTTCAAAATCTAGTCACCCTAATGTGCAGTGACAACACATTTATTGGGTCTGGAGCTGGCTCACTCGATTAAAAATGCAACACATTACAGAAAAAAGTAAAAGCTGTGTCACTACCCACATTCACCTACTCAGGGCTTTTTAGAATGTTTTGACGGGCACTGGCTAACTCTAAGAGTCCCATTCATGTAGGCTCACTGATGTCACACTGAAGGGAAGAAACACTCTGCGGATCCCAGAAACTTATAGTAGACAGGAATAGCAAAGACTGATGTATTCCTGTATACCACTTTAAAGTACTCCAGCCAAGAAAATAAGTATCAAAGATAATGCTGGTGGCAGCTAGTTAACAAGAGCATTCAGGCTGTTTTTGGAGTAGCTGTATTCGTAAGACATTTAGTAAATGATAAGTAAGTGCCACCAAATGCTCATTCAGTCGTCAAATCTCAGTGTTCTTGGATTATTCTCCAGTAGTCTGCCAAAGATGTGGCCTAACGGCCAACTTTGGAGCCCGAGAATATGGTTTGGGTCCCTGCATCGCTTTCCATTCTGTGATTCTGGGTAAATCACTTAGGGCCTTATACCGCCAAACCCACGGTGGCGGTCCCTGGACCGTCAGACTGGTGGTCCGTCCGCCGTATTACAAACACAACGGTGGGACCACCACAGGACCGCTGCAACTGCTGGGGATCATGGATCCGGTGGCGTGGCGGTCAGAGGCCTGAATATGCTTGGCGGGGCCGCTGCTGCATCGCCGAACATATGAGGAGATTCCTGACTGCCTCACTTTCAGTGGCGGTGAGCCCGCCATTAAAAGTGCGGCGGTGAGGAAACTTGGGGGCCCTACAGGGCCCTCTGTTGCCTCAGGGCCATGGGATGCATGCCTGGGGGGCACATGCACCCCCTTTTTCCTGCACGGCGTGGACGATTCAGTCCATGCCATGCAGGAACGGGCTTTGGCATTCCCATTGCAGTGCCTTTTCAATAGGCACTGCCGTGGGAACGCCAACGGACCACGCGCTAGATCAGGAGAAAACTCCTAATCTGGTGGGCGGCCTGCTCCAGGACTGCCAAACTCGTATTCAGGCCTTGAATATCTTGTACATAAAAATTTTAAAAAATCTGACCTTGTGTAATGTAATGCTTATGTAAAGCAGTCTGATACCGTTGGGCCTTGTTTGCAGTATATAAAACTGCAAAAAATCATTTGATATTGATTCTCTGTTTGGAGCGGTTGCCCACTCTTCATTTCGTCAGGAATGACGACAGGGCAGCAGTAATGTCAGCAGCCATGTTAATCTGGCATGCAGGTGCACACTCCTGCCCTTCTCCTTGCAACATTTACAACAAGAAGGGTACTTCATGTCACAGAGATGCAGTGAAAGCCCTTTGACCAAAAAAACACAACCCTGGCAAGGTGGAACCCTTGCTTCCCAAGATTGCTTGCCTTACTTTTAGGAAGTAGTGTCTTTATCTTATTTCTTTGGCCACGTCATCCAGAGCCATCGATTACACAGACGTTTGGTTCAGGAATTTTAAACATGAGCAATACTGAAACCGGATTCAACAAAAAACAAGCATTGGCAAAGTCAGTAGGTGAGTGTAGCCTCGAACGTCCACCACCCCCCTCCCGTGAGGGTGCGTTCGAAAGAAGTGGCTCTCTACTGGCACATCCATCCTTTTACGTCAGTCTTCCATAGCTGAAGTTCAAGTGCGTGCTTATCAGTCCTGACGCTCGCATGCTCGAAAAACAGCCCGTTTGTTCATATATAAGAGTTCGTGGCTGCATGTTCTTAAAAGCAGGGCCATCTGTTTTAAGATTTTTAGTTTCCATATCAATGGCCGCTATAGGCTTCGGGGCTGCTGTTAAAATTGTTTGCTACCCTTCAAATGACGCCCTTCGGATTTCTGTCAAAGTACTTACAAAATCCTTACATTCTGGCTGCCTTCGACACTGTAGCCCTGCATCTGCTGACCCAATAGAGATGGCGTTCATTTTACTCTGTTAGCAGATACCTGTGTTTTTGTTTTCAACACATTTTTGTACCGTTGGGACTCTGAAGACTATTCTCCCCCCGCCCAATGTTTCACAGAAGCTTTATTTTACATCTGAGCGTGCTTATACAAGAGGCTTCTCTGGGTGATCAGCCCTGTTGTTGTTTGATTGTAGTTTTATAGGTCAAGTGGCACAAATCTGCTTACATCATTACTGTGGGTAAACCCACTTTTACCTACGGATTAACAAAATTAAGAGGTTATTCTGCAAAATCGGTTCAGATGAGGCATGCAACGGCAGGCTATCCTTGTAATAAAAATAAGCACTGACAAACCTAAAAGGTCTAGCCTTGGCAAGCTGGTGCAGTGATTAATTTCTTTTTTTGTTTTTAACGCAAGAATGTGCCACAAAAGGAAACATGTGGACTCTTAAACGTGGCCACCACATGCTTTCTTTAAACGTTTTTAATTAAAAAGATATCATTGAAGTGTCCTTTTTACCAGTGATGTTTTTGATATAAAAGCCCTCTAGACACATGCCATGCATGTTATTATTTGTAAGCATTTAATAAATCACCATTTAACCAAGCACAGGAATGTCAGGTGGCTACAATGTAACAATATCACCTAAACACTTTGTAGCTTTAAAAGGAGACCGAAAATAAAACACCATCTAACTGGGCATCCGAACTACAGCCAAAATACATAGTCGCTATTTAAAATTCATGTAAAAAAATACCCATAATTTAAAAACTTGAAACCAGGTTCATCATTGAAGAGAAAGGAGCCAGGTAGGTCGCTCCCCCACCACACAGCTCCGCCTGTGCTGCCCTGCTGCTGCTGGTTAGTGCTCTTGCCTCTGTCCCCCACTGCCTCCTCGTTGCTGTGCCCGTTTTTCCTGCTGTTGCCCTTTGCCTTCTGATCCCCTCGTGTGCCTGATTCTGTGCCCATTTTGCCTTCTGTTTCCCCTTGTGTGCCCCCTGTCCCTGCGCCCAATTGTTTTGCCTTCTGTTTCCCCTTGTGTGCCCCTGATTCTGTGCCCTTTTTGCCTTCTGTTTCCCCTTGTGTGCCCCTGATTCTGTGCCCGGTTCTGTGTCCCTCACCGCTCCTGTTTCCCGCCTCTGCGTCCCCGCCCCCCTGACTGACCATTCGCTGCCCCTGCCTCCCGCCTCCCAGCTGCTCCTCCCTCCCACCTCCCCATATATGGCGGCCGCTGTGCGGCCGCGCCTAAGGCAAGCCCGTCTGCGCCTGGACCACGCCCAGCGCCAGAACCCCTGGTCCTCGTGCCCCCTGCGCCCACCAGGACGATCGCCGCCGCTACGATGCCAGCACACTCCACGCTCTCAACCCCGGACGGACCCACACCTGCTTCCAGGCCGCCCCGAAACGCACTCATGGTCCCTTCACCTGCCGGAACTGCAGCTACACCAGCCTCAGAGCCGCCGAAGCGCCCGCCAAGAAGGACCCCAACCACCTCCGATGCATCCTACTGAACACCCGCTCCGCACGCAAACACGCCGTCGAGCTCTGGGACCTGCTCGACACGTCATCCCCGGACGTCGCCTTCCTGACAGAGACCTGGATGAACGACTCCTCCGCACCCGACATCGCCATAGCCATCCCAGACGGCTATAAGATCACCCGCAGAGACCGCACCAACGGAGTAGGAGGAGGAATCGCCATCGTCCACAAGAACACCATCAGGGTCTCGACCAGCACCGACGACACTCAGCACCGCCGAACACATGCACTTCCAGATCCACACGGACCCTAACACCACCCTAAGAGGCACCCTCATCTACAGACCTCCCGGACCCCGACCCCAGTTCAGCGACTCCATCGCCGACTTCATCAGCTCGCACGCCCTAACCTCCACCGACTACATCCACCTCGGAGACCTGAACTTTCACCTGGAGAACAACAACGACAGCAACTCGACCACCCTGAACGACAATCTCGCCAACCTCGGACTGAGACAGCTCGTCACAACACCTACCCACTCCGCCGGCCACACGCTCAACCCAGTCTTCTCCTCAAGCTCCCACGTCTCCTTCAGCCACACCACCGAACTCCTCTGGACCGACCACCGCTGCATCCACTTCACCTTCCAGAAACCCACCGCACCCAACAGATCCCACGCCGCTGCTTTAGCAAAGTCACCGAAGACCAACTACAGGCAAAACTCGCTCTCAGCCCACCCACCGACCTCTCCAACACCGACGACGCTGCCCGCAACCTCAGACGATGGATTGACGACTGCGCCAACACCCTCGCCCGCTGAAAAAACCCACCTACAGAGACACCAGCAAGAGAGCCAGCTGGTTCACCCCAGAACTCCTAGCATCCAAGCGTACCTGCCGGAAACTAGAGATGAAATGGCACAGTGAAAAGACACCGGACAGCCACGCAGCCCACAAAGACGCCATCCGCAACCACCATCACCTCATCAGGGCCGCCAAGAGGATCTCCTTCAAAGACCGCATCGACAACAACGCACACAACAGCAAGGAGCTCTTCAACATCGTGAAGGAACTCTCCAACCCCAACACCAACGACATCCCGCCGTCGCAAGCCCTGTGCGATTCCCTCGCCACCTTCTTCCACCGCAAGATCACCAACATCCACGACAGCTTCAACACCCAGACAGCCCCAACAGACACCGACACACCAGACTCGCCACACACCATCGACCACGACCCCTTGCCAGCCTTGGCCAACGTGAACATCGATGACACCATCAAGACCATGAGCACAATCCACTCCGGCTCCCCGTCAGACCCTTTTCCGCACCACATCTTCAACAAAGCCAGCAGTTCCATCGCACCCCACCTGCGCAACGTCATCAACCTCTCCTTCGAGACCGCGACCTTCCCAGAGAGCTGGAAACACGCCGAGATCAACGCCCTGCTCAAAAAACCCAAGGCGGACCCGAGAGACCTCAAGAACCTCCGGCCCATCTCCCTGCTTCCTTTCCCAGCCAAGGTCATCGAGAAGATCGTCAACAGACAGCTAACCCGATACCTCGAAGAAAACAGCATCCTGGACCCATCCCAGTCAGGGTTCCGCAGCAACCACAGCACCGAGGCTGCCCTCATCGCCGCCACCGACGACATCAGGGCCCTGCTGGACAACGGTGAGACCGCAGCCCTCATCCTGCTGGACCTCTCCGCCGCCTTCGACACTGTCTGCCACCGCACTCTACGCGCACGCCTCCACTACGCAGGGATCCGAGACAAGTCCCTGGAATGGACCACCTCCTTCCTCTCCGGCAGAACCCAGAGCGTCCGCCTCCCCCCGTTCCGATCCGAAGCCTCCAAGATCATCTGCGGCGTACCCCAGGGATCATCCTTCAGCCCGACACTGTTCAACATCTACATGGCCCCGCTCGCACGCATCGCCTGACAGCACAACCTCAACATAATCTCCTACGCCGACGACACTCAACTGATCCTTTCCCTCACCAAGGACCCCCTCACCGCCAAATCCAACCTCCACGAAGGAATGAAGGCCGTCGCCGATTGGATGAAGAGCAGCCGACTAAAGCTGAACACGGACAAGACGGAGGTCCTCATCCTCGGCTCCAACCCTTCAGCCTGGGACGACTCCTGGTGGCCTACGACACTGGGGGCAGCCCCGACACCCACCGACCACGCACGCAACCTGGGAGTCATCCTCGACTCAACGCTCTCCATGGCCAAGCAAGTCAATGCAGTCTCCTCCTCCTGCTTCAACACCCTCCGCATGCTCCGCAAGATCTACAGGTGGATCCCGACAGATACAAGAAGAACAGTCACCCAGGCCCTCGTCAGTAGCAGACTCGACTATGGAAACGCCTCTACGCGGGAGCCCCGGCCAAGCTCATCAAACGACTGCAACGCATTCAAAACGCCTCGGCACGCCTGATCCTCGACGTACCACGCCACAGCCACATCACCCCCCACCTGAGAAATCTGCACTGGCTCCCCGTCGACAGGAGAATCTCCTTTAAACTCCTCATCCACGCACACAAGGCACTCCACAAGACCGGCCCAGCCTACCTCAACAGATGGCTCTTCTTCTACGTCCCCAACCGCCAGCTACGCCGACCTCTCCCTCGCCAACGTCCCCCGCATCCGAAGAACCACCTCCGGCGGCAGATCCTTCTCTCACCTCGCCGCCAAGACCTGGAACACCCTTCCACTCAGCCTACGACAGACCCAAGACCTGCTGACCTTCAGGAGGCTACTCAAGACCTGGCTGTTCGACCAGTAGCGGCACCCTCCCCCCCCCCTCCCCCACCCCTTTTCCCTTTTTTCTTCCCCAGCGCCTTGAGACCCTCGCGGGTAAGTAGTGCGCTCTACAAATTCCGTGATTGATTGATTGATTAATTGATATTTAGGCGGATGCCTGCTAAACAGAAGCCCTTCTATGTTTCTATATTATGCATTAATTGTTTGAAAAATAGTAGTCTGGCAAGACTGCAAAAGCGTCTGAGGCAATACCTAAGAGATAAAAAATGTAACGCGGCAGCAGGCAGCCTTCTTTGAACGGTATTGTGCACAGTATAAAAACAATCCACTTGTGAACATTTCATTTCTGTCGCATATACATTTCACAATAATTAAGTAGGGCCTACAGTTGAGTTGCAACTTTCCATAATAAACAGGTCATGCCTGTGGCATCTGATATAACTTTTCTCCAATAAACCAATAAGGCCTAATGCATTTGTTGTTGGTTAGTCATCATAGCCAACTCTGGGCTACTGTAAGATCATATGCTTTCGCATAAGGTAGCCATCAGGCATACAGACAATTACCAGTATGTTCACAATTACATTCCGCTAGACAGTGTTAATGATTATCACAGTGAAAATACTCTATCCCAAGGGTTTGTCACATTGGGTAACCAACACCAGCCCTTCGTGTAACATTTCATGATATACAGATCAGCCTTGATAACTGGCTTGCCGCAGTAACCAAGTCAGGGCTACTGTATTGAGCATAAGGATGCCAACAATGGGCTATGAAATGTTCTTTTTAAGTGAAAGCACACACCCTCTGCTCAATCAATAACTTGTACAGAGGAAGATCAACATTTGGGTGGACCGGTGTGTGTGATTGGAGGATGAATGTGGAGAGTATATGACACGCATGGCCATGGCCATGGCCACAAATGGGTTCCATTTTGCATGGGGTTTACTTTAGATGAAGGCTTGGAAGGAGAGGTCCAGGCAACAGATATAGATTGCAAGATTTTTCCCCAGAACATTCCATGGATCGTTAGTAGTGTCACTAGCATCCCTTTGAAGCGAAGGAGTTTCCTCCTGCTTGTTTCCCTGGTCCATTGTACTCTGGGAGAGGTGAACCCCACAGATTGACAGGTAGTTAAGTGGGACAGCCTCCCCGGCCTTTCTGCTATTGTTTTTGGTGGCTCATGAGAGGAGACCTAGCTCCAATCTGGCTTCATGCTCACCTTTGTTAGAAGAACCATGCCGGAGCAGTCTGCAAACAAGCAGACCTGCCCAGCACTGGCCCCAGAACTTAATTGCTGGAATAGACAAAGACTACCTTCAACTTGGGTCTAAACATAGGACAGAAATTTCCATTCAGTGTGCCAGCATTTTGTTCCCAGAAGCCTGGGGTCCAACACAGTGATGACCGGAGAATCTCTTGAGCTCCACTGTCGGGTAATGACTGCTAACTTCCTTCCTAGGTTTGTGAACAATAACCTGGGTAAACTGGACTTACCTTTCAGAAGGGTTTGCTGGCACTCTGCGTTAAGAGAAAGAGTATATTGATAGCTCAGGAATGGCACAGAAGGAACCCTTCATGGAAGAAGACGCTGCTCTGAAGGAGAGAGAGCTGCGAAGAAGCCCAGGCCAGATGAATCAACACCACCATTGCAACGTGGGGCGAGACCTTTCCCACTGAGTCACAGGTGAGGTCTGTGGTCCCTGAGGTGTCCCCCAGAATAGCCACAGATCTGACGCCTGAGGCTGTGGGGATTGTGGAACCCAGAAAGGAGTGAGTTCTGCTACATCCTTTGCTGGCAAAAAGCGTCCAAAACCCTACCACGGTTGCAGTCGGACATTAAAGAATCAACAAGTACAGAGAGAAGACAGACACCTCCCAAGGACACTGCACCCGCATGGAATATTGACTGCAGTGACCTGGGTTGTAATCTAGCTTGTTTGGGAAGGGGCCTATTTATGATAGGGCCAGAGGAAGACTTAAGCCTCAAGATCTCCAGGACCGCGAGCACCATGACCCCAATTCAACCTCCTTCTGACCGGTGCTGGTTGTGCCATAACTTACCTGAGGTTGAAGACATCAGCAATTGTACTGTGAAGCACAAACATGTAGGCTTAGCCAGAGCAACATCCAGTCAGGTGGATCCTGCAAAATGCAAACTCCGTGGGCTGATCTGTTACTCCTGATAGTGATATCTGGTGGTGCGGTCGGCTTCAACAGGACTTCATTAACTTTTCACCAAGTACGGAGCATGTGGTGACACTGTACCTGAGATGGGTGGAAAGAGTGCAAACCTATTTGGGGGACTGAGACTGATCTTAAGAAAGAGTAACCCTGCCAGAAATGCCCCAATAATCCCACTGAGATCTCAATTGAGGAGCATGTGCCAGCACACATTGCCGCCAGTTACTGTCCCCAGATTACCATGGTTACTGTTCCCATTAGCACCTATAATGAAAGCCCTCTGTTGAGTACTGCATTTTTTCATTGTGTTAGCATTTTTTTCCTTTTAAAAACTAAAGTCTTGGCTAGATCCTAATTTATTGATTGTTACCTGTTGTCTATTTAGTGCTGAGTCCCTCATCACCTCTCTGAGTAAGCCTTAGACTGCTCGACTTCATTACCCTGAGTGTCAAGTGCCAACGGGGTGAATTTGGCCTCAATAAGGAGGTTTATCCCAGTGGTAAAAGGCTCTAATTGTTACAATGCTAGCCCTGTAACTATTAACTGCCCTGAGACTCTTGAAAACGTAGGTGACTGCCTGTTCTTAATAGCAAGGTTGTCTGTTTATAGATTTTTCTATTTCAAAACCAATGCCCTGGGAAGGCTCTCCCGCTGCAGTTGCAATTCTGTGATCCCAACGAAATGAATGCCAAAAGTAGCCAAACCTTTTAGATTCTGGCTGCCCTTGACACTACAGCCACTAAACTAACAGGAATAGTGTTCATTTTACAGTATCCATAGACCTGTCTCGATTGGTTTTACCTTGGTTTCTTACCTTTGAAACTCACTGTATCAAAAACTCTCACCAATAGCTGTGCATTGGCTTCTCTAGAGTGGGGCCAGATGGGGCGCGTGCCCAGCTCTATTTGTCCTGCCCCTTCCCTCCCCCTTTGGGTCCTACCACCAAAGCTGCTGAATGTGCCAGGAGGCTATGTAAAAAAAGCAAATGCTGATTGCTCCCTGCCACACACAATGTGTCCAAATACCTTTCACTTTAAAGCAAAGATGTGTGCTTTGAATACTTAGATCTGACGTTGTATATGTGTGTATAAATCTATATGTACACACAAAAATATAGGTATATACACACATATACAGTCAGATTTTAATATTATGACCACACACACTTAAAATTCACTTCTAGGGGTGCCTCTTTAGCTATGGACATAGATTTCTGCTACTAAATTGAGATTGCAGATGTTTAAAGCTAGAAAGTGAGGTTTTACTTTCTTGAAAGAGATTAGGGTGTATGCCCTGAAATTCTCATTCCAAGAGCCACCAACATGAACCGAAAAAGCATTTGGCAAAACAATATACTTTGTTAACTATGATAAATAAGGTGGAAATCATCTACCCCCAGGATTTGTTAGAGTGAGTAACCAACACCAAAAACCTTGCCTAATGCAATGATCTAGAGCTTGCAGGTAACAAAATTCCTCTCTACGTGCTTTTGCCGCAGTGTAAAACAATACTCTTTTACTCATTTAAAAGTCTGTTGCCGGCCTCCCTCTGCACCTTTATCCACCGTGACAAACATATGTAATGGCGGGGATTCTCTCCGCATACTATCATGGAATGTTAACGGACTACTAGACAAGGTTAAACGAACAGCAGTCCTGCGATATGCCCAACGCCAGGCAGCCGATATATTATTACTTCAAGAAACACAGCTCATGGGCAATAACTGCCCCTTCCTGGCACGCTATGGTTATGACAGAGCCTGGCACTCAGGGTTTACCCGGGGTTCACGGGGTGTCGCAATCCTCATGCGCCGCAACCTTCCATTTACACCGACCATGACCACTAACGACCCCCAGGGATGCTTCATAGCCCTTAGAGGGTCCATGGGAGGAGCCGCCCTCAACCTGCTCTCCATATATTCCCCTTCATCATTGCTTACTTCGACCCTAAAACGTACCACAGACCTTATCGCCTCATTACCCCCGGGCTGACGGTCATTGGCGGAGACTTCAACGCAGTTATGCACCCAAGCCTCGACACCACGAGCTCACCATCCGGCACGAGGTCCACCCACGCACGACTCCTCACTAACTGGGCAAGAACCCTCACTGCATGCGACGCCTGGAGAATTTGGCTTCCCCAGACCAAACAATATACCCACACATCTGCAGCGCATCACACGCACGCACAAATTGACCATATCTTGATGCCTGCACTAGACTGCCAGAAAATCAGACACATTACCATCCTTCCCAGGAGCATATCTGACCACTCACCTATACTCCTGAGGGTAGGGGACCCCCCAGACACAAATTCGCCCGATTTGGAGGGTCAATGCATGGTTCCTCCAGGACAAAGACCTTAAAAAGGCTGTGGGAGTAGATCTCCAACAGTACTTTCCCCGAGTACCTTGTGGGAAGCAGGTAAAGCCACTATCCGTGGCTTCGCCAAGGGTCAACTCAAACTCGAGCGCCTAGCCCAGGACGCTCAAATCACTTTTTTAGAGGCCCAAGCGACTCTCCTTGAAAACCGAACAGCTGACCAGCTGGATGGTATACAAGAGAGGCAACTCATGCACCTACGGGACGAAATCAAACAAGTCTCCATGGAGGCCGCTAAACTACTGTGGAGATCCTCTGTAGCCAGGGTGTATGGGTGGGGGGGTAAGAATGGGAAACTTTTACACCGTTTGGCCACATACTCAATGGCCAATCGTATCATCCCAGAGATCATAGACCCGGAAGGTACCATTCATCGCATACCTTCGGCGATAGCCCAGACCTTTGCCGCTTACTACTCCCCGAACTCTCTCTCTCAAGCCTGCTCACCCAAGAACATCTCCAACTCCCTTGCCTAAGCCAGGCTGAAGCAAAAGATCTTGACCTTCCTATTACTCAGGAAGAAGTCAATGGCGCCATATCGCGCTCCGCATCAGGTAAAACCCCGGGTCCCGATGGTCTTCCTCAGGAGTACTACGCCATCTACCGAGAGACACTTGTTCCGCACCTATTAGACATATGTGCTGAAGCGACCAAGAACGGCTCATTCCTGTCTGAAACAGACGCCGCCACCATCGTGGTAATCCCCAAAACGCAACCTCCCTCATCAAATTGCGCCGAATATCGCCCAATCTCCCTCATTAACACGGAGGTCAAAATATTTGCCTCAATCCTAGCCCACCGGCTGAAGCCATATCTTTCTAAATTGGTCCACCCCGACCAATGTGGATTCATGCCATCCCAAGGAACTAGACACTGCCTCGGACGCCTCCACTTAGCCTTAGCGCATCACCAATCACTAACCCCTTATTTAGCACTTCTTCTTGATTTCGAAAAGGCGTTTGATTCCGTAGACTGGCGATATCTAGAGGATGTCCTGATCGAGATGGGCATGGGCCAACACTTCCGTAACTTGGTCAAAGTGTTGTACTCTCGCCCGCAAGCACGAGTCTTAGTCAACGGGGCACTCCCGGAATTATTCTCCATTGAAAGGGGAACAAGGTAGGGCTGCCCCCTCTCACCGCTCCATTTCGCCCTGGTGATGGAGCCCTTGGCATGCCTTGTGCGATCAGACGATCGTATTCAGGGTTGGAGATCGCCAAATTCTGAAGAAGACAAAATAGTGTTATACGCAGATGATGTCTTGCTCTTCTTGGCTGAACCGGCCCAGTCTGGCCCCCGGTGCCTCTGGGCACTACACCTCTTTGGACAAGTCTCTGGTCTGAAACTAAATCCCAGCAAATCCGTCCTGGTCCCTCTCCATTTATCAAGGGACTGCTTTGATTGGCAATCCACGATACCCATCAGAAGGCAGTCATTCAAATATCTGGGAATCTGGGTGGCCCTGCTCCCTGATCTCGCCTGGTCACTTAACGTCACCCCGCTGGTGAAGAAAGCCCGAGCTGACCTCCACAGGTGGCAGACGCTGCCGCTCAATCACCTGGGAAGAGTTGCCCTCTTTAAAATGATGATACTCCCCAGGTTCCTCTACATGATCCAAAACACTACATTTCACTTTCCACGAACCTGGTTTAAAGAGCTTGACAGTCTGACCACTTAATTCCTTTGGGGCGGGCAGAGACCCCGTTTGGCCCTGTCCCAATGCCGGATTCCGTCCTTTGATGGAGGCATGGGCATGACCAATCTATATCTATACTACCTGGCGACCCGCTTACTCACGCTGCATGACTGGTTTAACGGGGCAGGTCGGACCCAGCATTCAGAGTGGAACTGAGCGACCGGGGCCTGCCCAAGATCCAGGCGATGATGTACTGAGGAACTATCCCCAGAACATTACCAACTGTGACGCAGGCGGTTCGCCTAGCCTGGCGTGCCTCCCTGCGCCTCACCCAATGGATGAAGAAGCTGACCCATTACACACCACTTTGGCAGGGGACTTGGCTTCGGGAGGTCAGCGGACTGGAGGGATTTCAGACATGGGACCTCATTGGTATCTCACAGCTTGGGGACGTATGGACGAGCGACCATATGCGCACTTTCCAAGACCTGCAAAACAGTTATTCCCTGCACCCCTCACAATTCTATAGGTATCTGCAGCTACGTCACGCCCTCTACATGCATGTATCAAAGGGCACATCGCTTCCATAGTACAGTCCTCCCGAGGCGCAAACTGTCAGGTAACCTGGGAAAGTGGGGTGTCTCTCGTATTTACCGCTCCCTAACTAACAACACTCCAAACACACTAGACCGATTAAGAAACTTATGGGAGCAATGGGTAGGACCTCTTGAAGAGGAAGATTGGAGAGACGCTTTGATGGCACCCAAAACAGTCACCACCTCAGCCAGGCTCCGTCTGGTCCCATTATACTATTTACTCGCTGCCTACCTAACACCCAAGCGCCTCTTTAGCGCAGGTATGAAGTCAAATGCATCTTGCGCACGCTGCGATCACGACCAAGCAGACTTTTTTCACATGGTATGGGCCTGCCCTGTCATTGCGCCATATTGGGACTCCATAGAAAAAGAGCTCACAGAGGTCTTGGGCTGGGAAGTCCCACACAACCCCTTAAATATACTCCTGGGAATTACGGATGGGCTAGACGGCTCCCGAGCCGACAAACAATTCCTTACTACAGCCATAATGGTGGCCAAGCGGGACATTGCGGCTAGTTGGATAAGTCCGATATCCCCTGGCATAGCGAAATGGCGCAGAGGTGTAGACTGGTAAGCAGCGCAAGAGAAGCCGATGTTCGAGGCCAGAGGGTGTCCGGCTAAACACCGTAAGGTTTGGGGCAAATGGCTGGGGCTGATAGGATAAACATATCTCCTTCTGGGAACTGCGTGCACCGCGTGGGACTCTGTGGGATCGTGTACTGCAAACCCGTCCCCCCGTATATGTAAAGCGGAGATGTCATACAACTGCTGTAATATACTGTATTTGATTACTGCTGGTATTTTTTGTTTAAAAACCAATAAAATTGCTTATAAAAAAAATGAATGCCTGTTGCCTTTGGCATATGCTTTTCACAATAAATAAGGCAGACCTACAGCCTTTCTCGTAACTTTCATAAAAACCATGTATTGTACTGCCCTACTTTGCTTCCTACTTAGATTCGCATTATATAATCACTAATGCATACACACAAATACATACATAAACCGAGGAGCCTTCATTGTTGGCTTTTCACCATAACCAGCCCAGCTCAGGTCAACAGTATTGAGCATCAGCTTTCCCATAAGGCAAGAAGGGTGCAGTACAAGCACCATTTTCAGTGAAAGCCCACCCTCTGCCCAATTAAAAGCTTGTAGAGAGGAAGGTCAACAATCGGGCTGAGCCAAAGCCCCTTTCCCAGGACTGCCTTTTAAAATTCTTAGTGATGATCACTGTAAAGCTAGAACTAAAAAGTAGGCATCAGTTCCTGGAAATTACTTTTCTTTCCTATTGTTAGACACCAGTACATGAACAGCCACAAACATGTGAAATGTCTCCAAATCTACTTTTGACTACTGCTGGGTTATAGATTCCACATGCAAAATGCACATTTGGCTGGATGGTCATTAGAATTCGTGTAGAGGGGGTGAGGTGGTGCCCAGAGTGATGGGCCCAGCTGCAGTGTTCTGGATGTAGAGGCCTATGTTAAATCCGAACATTCATTTTTCTATTTTTCTGACAGCCGTTATCACCTTTGTGTTTCTGCAGGCCTCGCGATGCTGTTGATATTCCCTAAACATTACTTGCATTCATATGAATATTAGTCTATTATAGTTTATTTGTGAGAGTTAGAACTATGATAATATGTCATCCGAATTCAAGCAAACGTGGTAAATCTCTAGCTAATGTTTTCCCACCGTAAGGTCAGTATTTCTAGGCCAAAGTTCATACTGAGCACAATTTGTATGGTGCCCATATTGTGCTGTGGATGTCATGCATATGCGCTTTCTAATGAAGTTGGAAATATAATTAAATGCGTTGAAGACAGGTGCATTTTTTTAAATAAATTCATGACTTTTCTACCTGATTTTGATTTTGCATAGATAAGTAGTCAGGATAACAGCTCTTTATGCAATTGAGTTCCAGTGTAAAAGTTCCAGTGTAAAACATTATACAGGTATATCATTTAAGAGAATATGCTGAAAATCTGGCATGGATCCTGGCCATTCTGGGTCTTCATTGGACACCCCTGATCTAGTTTAACCTCAAGACTTTTTAAATGTCTTTGAGCCTTCTGCATTAGTAAATGCATTTTTCTTTTCTTTTAATTCTTGCATCAGTTTATATCTTTCTGTTTTTTTTTTAAGGTTGACAGTTGCGCGTCTCCTGTGCATCTGGTTGCCTCAGTCATTGTAAATGAGCAAATACATCTTTGTGCTTTATTATCCTTTAGTTTTAAAGTTATGCTGTGCCAACGTTTGGTTGCATAATTTTCTTATTCCCATCCAGATGGAGAACCTTTCCAATATTTGTCTTGTTACTAGTGTTTGACTTCAGTTTCCTCTTTCGTCTGCAGTCAATGTTTGACACTTATTCGCAAACACAGTGGTGCTGAATCTCTCTCTTGTCTTTTCAGAGTGATTTCACATTGCGAGAAGAGCTGCAGCAGAGTGACGTGGAGCGATGGTTGGGGTTCATCACCTTCCTCTGTGAGGTGTTTGGGACCATGCGGAGCAATACGGGGGATCCCTTCAGAGTACTCGTTGGGCCCATCTACACTTGCCTGAAAGAGGTAACAAACACGCTTCTCAGTAGAAACATTTACAACTGGTACAATGTAGTCCTCTATTAAGAATCTAACATTTGGGCACCAGTTATGCTTTCTGTATGTCCCAATCTGAAGACTCCGGACTAGGACATACAGAAAGGGCAGGCGGCGACTGTCGATCTTATAGTGGCTAACTGAGACCCATAGCCTTGAGAAAGCTGGTCTGCAGAATCACCAGGGTGAACACATGTTGGCTGCTGTTCTAGGTATGTAAACAATATCTATGGCTGAGTTTCATTCGTAGAATAAAGATGAAACCTTCAACATTGAACTTATGAGAAAATCCTTAAAGAAACAGAAGTAAATATGTGCCAATATTTCATACTCTTAGCAATTGCTTAGTTGTGTTTTTCTTCAGAAAGGCATTTGATCATGACAAAATTGTGCTTGGCTGAAGGAAGGTCTTTCTTTGGGAATGGGTTCTGCTTAACATGTTGAAATCCAACTTTGTAATGTTCTGTCAAGCATTCGTTTGTCCTGTTAATATAGTAGGCATATCGCTGCTCTAGAGGCCACCTGGAATAATGGTGGAGAGGTGAATCAAAACAAGGTTATGTTTCTCTTTTTAGAAATGATGGAGCCACGTGATGTCATGACTAGTAATTGAAACTCAATTTCTGTTTCAGTAACCTGACTGCTTCTAAAAATGAAGATGTCTGTTACTGGTTTCTCACTGGAAACTTCTGATATCTAGGCACTACGGAACTCTTTTAATTACCAACGTTTGAACATCTCTGAACAGTCCCACATATGTACCCACATCTCCTTTGCTCAAACCCATACATTGTTCTACAAGTACTGAACACATTTTAATTTCTGTAGTAGGGCAAAAACCTCATTTTTGTGGTTATCTAAAAGAAAGCTGACACCGCAATGGGTTCAAGCAGCAAAAGGATAGTCCGGATTCCACAAAGATTCCAAATTTTATTGCCATATTGCTAAAGTCAAAGTAGCATCTTGACGTTCCAAATTTAGTAGCATCTTCAGGTTCCAAATTTTATTGCAAAATTCTTAAAAAGACAAAGCAACATCCTGCAAGCATGTGCTACTTTGACTTTTTAAGACTTTTGCAATAAAATGTTGACTCTTTTTGGAACCTGGAGTATGCTTTTGTTTCTTGAACCCAAGGTGTGTGAGCAGTTTAGAAGTTCAGGAACTGTTTTCTTGATGGAGTAACAATAATAAATTAAAACGTGCATTAATTATTAGATACATATTAAATTACTTGGTCTGTCATGTACATCGCTGTAAACGTTTTACATACCAAAACGCTCGCCCCTGAAGCTTGACGGCTCTTCCGCCTGGATTATAAAGGAGATCTGTGCTTCGCTCTGTGCAGCGGTTCTTTGCTGTGCAGCCCAATCTGAAAATCACTAGCATCTGTGTGCTTGATGCTAGATGCAGTTTCCAAGTCATTTTTGCGATTCAATACTTTACTTTGTTAATCTTTGTCAGAACAACGGTAACGAGGAGGATAATAATAATACTTCTGTTAATGATGATAAAAGTATATGTGAGTGACTTGGTGAGATAATGGCAACAATAATGCATTATTGCTTTCTGCTTCAGGGCGTTAACCCTTGTTATATGACTTTTGTGCATTATAAGGGGAAGGACAATTGGCTGTTAACACCTCTTAGTATGCGGCCAATGCGTCTATGAGCCAGTGCTTAATTTGTAAAAGGATAAGTGCTGGGGCTCTCGTCCGGAGGCCACTGCATCTTGCACCTCACATATCCCATGCCAGCTGCTAATGACAGTACAAACACAGTTACTAACCATCACACTCCTACAAGTGTGACAAGTCAAACTATTCCAGGCCCCCAAAGCCAGAAGAATGGCTTGGGAGGCAGGTATTAGTCATTGTAAATGGAAATTGAACAAATAAACCGCTGTTGTTGTGTTCGTACCTAAATTAGCATGACAGCACCACCATGTGGCAGACTGTCATAAGCCCCGGTGCCGACAATAAGGTGCCGGTGCGGAGCACCAGAAACCACCGGCTCAAATTAAGCACTGGTATGAGCACCTCCTCTTCCTAATCTAACCCAGCACAGGCAGATAAGCACCTCCACAGTCGGTGTCAAGTCCCTGCTTTGCCCTCTCACTAAATTTAAAATGCAGACAATTTTTAATGTTAGCCTTTTAAGCGCTATAATTGGCAGAGCCAACCTCAGTACTATGTACCAGAAGCTAATAGTTTGACGACTGATAATGATAAATTTATTGCTAACATATTTAAGGGTGACATAGTCACCGTACCCTTGCAGTCTCAGTAAATGTCCAATTATTTATAAAGCAATTTATGCATGCGTTTAGCTTGTTTCTAGCCACTCCTAGTTTTGAATATGTAGGGGATCTAATTTTACCCAGGATCAAACTTTGTGCTCAAGTTCCGAAGCAAGATTTAGAGCACTGTTACCCTGGATCCAAAGTTGGCAATTTAGCCCCTGGACCATGTACAGGTCACAGAGAGGAGTCCTGCCTGGGCGAAATTTTAATTACACTGGAGTAATTTTGCGCTACTCTTGTGGCACGAAATTACTGAAAATCACGTGATTTTGCCAGTTCATGTAATTTGGGACAAAATGCACCAGAGCACAGGAACTGTGCATGAGCAGCTGTTGGCTGCCCCTGTTCTGCTGCATTTAACGCTATTTTCTTAGCGCAAGGTTTATTTTGGCTGTGAGGGTGCATTTTATCGCTAAACGCAGGGTTATGCTCTTCGTGTGATTGCACATAATCCTGCTTCATTTTTGCCATCATTCCACGTAATCACGCTACAGCAAATTATGCCCACCACTTGTCCTGTTGTGGGGAATCTGCGTTTTCTTCCTCAGTTGCATGACATTTTGCTGCATTATATAAAACAATACTTGACCGAATTCATTCTTAGACGGTGTAAATCCCTGCAAATGCAAACTGTCAGTTTGGTATATAAAGAGGGCAATCCAAGCAAAAACTGCTTGAAGGAAGTCAGAAGCCCAAGTGTTTAATGGATAAGTTCACGTGGGCGTGCCAAGCCTAAGCGGGCTTTGATTCCATCCAGTTTCAGTTTGGGCCTGTTTGTCTTGGGCTATTACTATCTTTCGGAGGGAGGCTGCTATCTCACCAGGACCCGGCGGAGAGACTGAACTGCAGGCCCGACAGTCTAAGTGCCTCGTGTCTGGGTGCCGGCCGTCTGAAAGGATGATGCGCTCTCTCTGGCCCGCTTGTTGTGTCTCCCTCCCTCCTCCCGGCCTCCCCTCGCCGCCCCCACCAGCCCCGGCGCCCTCGCTGCTCTCTCTTAAGTCCCTGTTATCTCCCGAGGCGGTGCCGTGTAATTTAGAGAAAAAATGCTCTCAACTCACTAATTAAGGCTTGAACTTCAAGGAGAGACTCCGAGGCGCTGTACTTTTTGGCAGCGCTCAGCTTGGAAGGCATTTGATGTACTCTCAGGTGGACGAGGAGGGCGACGTTGTAGGGAGGGGAAAATTGGACTTTTTACTGCTGTTTAGCCGCGTTCACGTAAAACTTTTAAATGCTGGAGGTTGCAGATGGCTAATGACTTCCATGTTTCGTTTGGCACGTATGTTTTTTTTTCTTGTCTGCGAGGTGTCGCTTCTCAGACGGCGAGCATCTTCGTGGAATGCTTTAAGTTGTGTTTCGTGTCCAGGCCGGGCTGCCAGTCAGTCGCCATTTTAAGGTGGTGCCGCTGTCCCATTCTATTCTTTGCAAGTTCAAGGGCCCCTTGAAACATGGAGAGGTTAAAAGACAACCCCAGTCATGGTACCAGCTGTTCCTTTGGGAATTAAGGGGGGAAATGGGTTGGAGGCATTGTTGCATTTTGGCCCTAATGGCCCCAGTGACATCAACTTGACATTCCCAGCTTGTATCCTCGTGGTATTTTGTAGGTTTCATGAGTTAAACTTACTACATAACACCCCTTAAAAGTCTGGAAAAAATATATTTAGTGCCTGAGCTTAACAGTTGTGTAGGTGGGAGATTTCTCTATTCAAGGCAGACACTATGTGGCCACTGTGCATGGGCCCCACACCCGTTCCCCCTGCAAGAGATAAAGAGCCTCGGCTTTTGGCTTGATTCAGATCTTAGCTTTAAAACCCAAGCCAGGAAGGTTGTGGCGTCTTGCTTTGTCATTATAAGAATGCTTCGCAAAGTACTTCCTTTGCTCCCCTTCCAAGCTAGAAAGCTCATGGTCCAGGCGCTCATTCTATCGCGCCTGGACTATGGAAATGCCCTTTATCTTGGGGCTCCGAGCTCGGTCCTTGCCAAACTTCAAACTGTGCAGAATTGTGCCACAAGGATTCTCTTGGGGACTCCAAGTAGGCAATCGGCAAAACCCATCGTTAAATTCCTTCACTGGCTTCCGGTTCGGGAGAGAGTTCATTTTAAGACCTTATGCATTACTCATAAGGTGATTGGTGGGAAAGGACCAGCTAGTATTTCCTCTGTGGTCCAGCCCTATCAAGCGAACAGGCAGCTGTGCTCTAATGAACAACATTTGGCCGTAGTTCCTAGAATTAAGAGGGCCAGAAGTGGTGGCCGTCTTTTTTCGTATAATGCCTCAAAACTTTGGAACTCTCTCCCTCTTCAGTTACGAAAGGATCCCAATCATATGGTCTTTCGTAAGCTGTTGAAAACATGGCTCTTCCCCAAGTGATCTCTATGAAGCTTCAGTTCACCGCTTAGCGCTGGGATGCCTTCGGGTAGCCATGCGCTTTACAAGTGTGGTTTCATTCATTTCACTGATGCCACGGGAAAACAAGGGTTAAGTGCTGCCATGCGAAAGCCAGTTGAATACCTCTGCAGTTCTGTTTTGGCGAGAGTGCTCCTGGATAGCATGCGTGCATGGACTCCAAGTGCTAGAAGATACCAAACCCGCTATTGTTTCAGTTGGGGTAGCCAGTCCAGTAATGGCCACTGAAGAAATACTACATAGTTCTCAGCACAGCAATGAAAATAATTAAATGGGCGGGGCCACTTATTGTCTCATGTTGGCGACCTAGCCATTGTCCATCCATACACTTGGTTCAGCTGAGCCCTCAGAATTTATTTCCCATCCCTGTGTTATTGTATCTTGTTCAATTTGTTGTATCAAACAATACATCACACTGTGCATGATATACCTTAAATTCATACAACGCTTACTTCAATTAGCTGGCAGCTTCCAGGTGCATTAAATATAATTAACATGTGTTGGTGTTATCACAAACCAAATTGTACTCATTTTTTCCACTATTGAAGGATACTATACTGTCTGGTCCTGGCAGCCTGCATACAAAACTCATTAGCAACTCTATTACTCCACAGAGCTATTTTACTGGCTTATGAAAAGTGATGTGGAGTTGTGATTAATAGTTCACATTTGGACCGTTGAGTGTCTTTTTGTGCCAAAGCAAACCTCTCTTCCTTGTCTCCACTTTTTGATACAATTATAATGACAAGAGTTGTTAAAGTTTGTAGGTTGTAGGCTTTTGGTCAGGATCCTTCGGGTTCCACTGCTTGTTTCTGTTGATGCATGCTTCCTGCCTTGTCCACATTATTTAAATCTAAAAAGTAAATCAATTGCAATTCGTGTTAGCAATGTGCACGAATGAATGCATTCATTAACATTTTAACAGTTTAAAAAAAAAAAAAACAATATTTACAACCTGACTCTATTTCTTGAAATGGACATAAACCAGCTGAAGAAACAGGTTGCACTATATATTTCAAAATGTAAATATATTAGCTAAAATAGGTATTTATACTGACTAGAGAGCACAAGAATTTGGCTTTTGATCTGATCTGAAACAATAGGCCCAAATATTCTTCCCATTTTTCCCAATCTGTATAAATAAATCCCACAAAGTCTTTGCCTTATTCAGAGATGTTTTGTTTACTGAATATAATTGTCCACCTATTTTATTTATACATTTAGAACAATTTCTCACCACTAATTGGTGACATAATAAAAAATGAAGTCACATATAAAGCAAAAACATTGATCAGCAAAAAAATACATGAATTAATCAGTAGTAAATAGTTGAGAAAAGAGAAACAACGGCTGAAATGAGAATTTCTGTGAACTCCTCCTGAATTAACTGTAGCCATAACCCACACTACTTGAGTACCGACTGACGAGAAACCCGGAGTTTGTTTATATAGGTTCCGTGGATGTAGGGTCGAGAAGCCGAGCCCTCCCACCCCCTTCAAGTGGTAGTCTCAAACCATGAGATTCCAGTTAACGAAGCCTCTTGAGAGACCAGTTTAGGTTACATTCTGTCAGATTTTTAAGAGAGGCCTCTTTGGGACACGGTCCCCGATGTTAAGGTAGACACGCACACTGGGCTGTTGACAATTGAGGAAACACTGTTGTAATGCCTTCTCCCAGAATGTATTGCAGAACCTCTAGGAAGGGCCAGTAGGATGTCCTGATGAGTGCCCTTGTTTCTCTGGCTCTCACATGGGGATGCGGACAGCACAGGAAGCAGCTTTTGGACGTCATCCACCAGAAGGCAGGTCAAGAAGGATGGCCCTGTCAGATACCTGAAGCTCTATGGTCGGCCTGCAAGGGGGAAGATAATCAAAGTCCAGCTTCATTACTCCAAAACCCAGAAGAAAATCCACAAACCGTGTGCTGCTTTTGGAGTATGCCCATACAACTGTCATCATTCCCATGGCTCTTTCACGACATATAGTTTCATACCATACACAGCTCTATCTTAGAGCTTTTGTGCCTGCCAGCAAAACAACACTGGAGACCAGAAGCTTTGTCTTGGATAGAAGCACCAAGCACTTGGTACCAGGCAGGATATGAGTTAGTTAAGCTCTTCTGTACATATGGAAGGAATTCTGCGTCCGTCAAACCTTCGTCTTTGCTTTTCCACTGAATGTGCCACCCTTTTGAGGTCCTTGCCGCTGCTTTTGCTCAAGTCCACCCTCTGAGACCCACCAATGCTCAACCTCCTATTGCATGTTTGTCTCTTACAGCCAAGAGGAGTGTCTCTCCATCAGCAGCACACCTCCCCAAGAACTCCTCAACCTCCTCATTGACTGTTATTACTCTGAGCCTAAAACATCCCCACCTCTTTGTTCCTTTACTCAGGATAGTCCTCCGTTTCTGTGCTCGGAGCATGAGATCACATCCCTCCTGAGTAAGGGTACTGTGCTGTACACTAATAAATAACATCGGGCGAATTGACAACTATATTGACATCCTCTTTTTGGTAGACCTCTGCCTGGCTGAATATCTTGCTTTAATCCTACTGTGTATTTTTAAGTTATGGAATTGCGGACTCTTAGAACAGCTTGACAACACTATAGATCATATGTTTGTTTTACACCTATTCCAAGGCCATACACTGATTTTCTTTTTTAACTAGTTAGTGTTTAGCAATAACCTTCATATTATCCGTTTGGATAATAAAACAATTGTCTTCTATCTTATTTGGGCTCCCATCTAACTATCAACGATTGGCCAAGACCGCGTATTCATAACATGCAGTTTGAGCTAATTGCATCCTCCCGAATTCTCAGAGGTGGAAGAATATTTAAAGTCTCAAGACAGAACCTTCTCATTTGTGTACTGTGAGTATATTAATACTAAATATTTGTCTAAATGAGCCACACTAGGAAAATGCCATTAGTCAACAAATTGCACTCCGTGGATCAAATCAACTTTGATAACAAAGCCAAAAGTATATGTAGACAACCTCTGGAGTAGGAAGACAAACTCTCCTTCTGGCCTTAAGTAAATAGCACAAAGATGTCTTTTTGACCCGAAAAAAACAGGTGTTGGGATAACTCTTTGAGGCACGCACAGACTAGAAGCCTGCACTAGACCTTGAAATCTGTATGGACCTGGTCTATTTGCACTATAGTTCCTGTGCCCTAGTCACCTTGTAATCTCATCATGCCCATCCTTTTGACGTTGTATTTTTAATTCCATCCCAAAACGTACAACTGAACGGATTATCAAAGCCAAGGCAAATGAACACATCTTTACAAAACTGACAATACAAGAAGTGGTATGCCTCATGCAGTAAAGCGTTACTACTGATGGAGAAAAAACTGAATACACCAGCCTCAGATGGGGACTTCAGGCCAATTGTTTAAGCAATGATTCTATCACAAATCCCTGGAGAGAGAATGTCTTTCTTAGCAGGCGTACCAAATATCTCACTTGGCCCTTTAAATACACTTCTTCAGTTTGCTGTCACCATAGTTATTGGTGGAAATAAATTTCCACACTGCATTCAATCCAGATCCTACACCTTGAAGCTCAATTGACTTTCATGATCTACTGTGTAACCTAGAGAAGTTATACCTTGGATGGCCATCTTTGCTTAAAGATATATTCATTTTTATTGGAGGAACGAAAAACATTAGTAGTAAGACAAACCTCATGCTGTAAATCCCTCACCACATAAAGACCAGGACCGTCCAAAAGGCCTTTTCATGCCTCCCTACTAGAACGTGGAATTTCTTTCATCAATCTTTTCACTTACCACCGCACTCATTCGCTTTCTACGAGGCCCTGAACTTAGTTTTTCTTAAGAAGCCTCCTGATTACTTAACTGTCTTTCTGCCTGCCCTTTCACACTCATCCTTCTCTATGGAACCCACAGAGTATCTTATTTACTTATCTAGGTGTCCCTCAGAGTATGGGCCCCACTAAATAATCACCTGTAATAAAATATAAATAGTTGTTTTATTGGGCATTAGCATGCAGGCTCGGTCATGTCAGACGGGTTATATGGCTTCTAGATGGCTGTTGGGGTAGTCCTCATTTGTAGCGTAGAAACATGGCTTCACGTGGGTGGTTTTTGTCATCAGGAGTCTGTGGGACAAAGGACACCACCAGTCATAAAATGCTGCTAAGCTTTGCAGTTAAGTTGCATCACTTGGATAATGTTCCTAGGCCCAAAAGGGTAGCAGTATATTTTGGTCCCAATGTCTACATTCAAGGCTTTGCTTAAAAGCACATTTTCAAGCCCTTCATGAGGCTCCGATGCTCTGTTGGGTTTTTAGGGATGGAACTAGTGCTCAGTTTTACATTTTTAATGCACTCGAGGCCCTTAGGTTTGATGGTTTTGTCTCTGTCTTTAACTAGTTGGAATTTGAAGTCTACAATGGACCTGGGGTGATCTTCATTGTACTGTTCTTTACTGTTACTTGCCCCTTTTCCTGAGTGATTAATTTTGCTCTGTGTAAATAATGTTTATAAATAACAATAGCGTTGGCCTGTTGTTAAAAAAAAATATATATACATTTGCACCCTAACGTTCTCATCAAAAACAAACCCATCAGCGAGCTCATCATTTGGCAAACATCCTGGAAAAAGCGGTGGGCCAGCCATTGAAATTCACCCTGATTCAAGTCAGCATCTTGCTTCTTCCAGTCAAAGTTCTGCCTAAAATTGGAACTGATAGTGCTCATCTATCTCACACTGTAAGATTTTCTATTATTGGTATTTCAAATGCTGATCCTCTTCAATATATCTGCAGTATTTCATATTGTGAACCATTCATTGCTGCTGGTATTCCAGTAGCAATCTTTTGGTCATAGTTTTTTGTCTCAGTATCAGTAAAGGTTTGTTAATTGGTTCGGCATACTTGTGGAGTGACTCAGGGTTCTCCCTTACCTTCAGTATTTTTAACATCTGTATTGACCCAGTTTCCTCTCTAATCAAACAGTGTTCAGCCTTGTGCTCCTCTAACCATGAGTTCATTCATTTAACCTGCTTGTGTCCAATCTTTCACCTTCTTTCGACCCCCTATTGGCAGTTCAGAAAGCAGTTCAGAACTGGTTGACCTACAGATGGCTACAATTGATCTCCACCAAAATGGAGATTTAGTCAGTTAACCAAATAGGCAGACACATCCCTCTTGGGTTTGCCCATCTACGTTTTCCTCTACAAAATTCTTACCACAATTCCGAAGCTAAAATCCTAGTTGTAATCCTAGATGCAGAAAGTTCCTTGAAACTTAAGTCGGTGACGTTATCAGTGGGCGTTCTAAAAGTACTACTACTCACTCTTCTGCCTAAGTCTGTTACAATACACTGTGGTAAACTCCAAATGCCAGTACCTTTTGTCTACTAAATCACACCCGATTGAGACTGACCACATTCCGACTGCCAACATTATGGACATTCAGTGCAATTTGTCAGGCTCCGATTAAAGTTCCAATTACCTTCTCATTTTTAGGAGGCCTCTTGGCTCTTAAGATGCCAAAACACTCTGCACCCACACTAGCATGCACAGTGCCTGATTAAACCCTGTGAAGACCCATAGGCAGTCGAAATTTCGACTCCCCCTGGCATATTATCTCCTAATACCCAATGCACCTGATTTTTTTACAAACTCACAGCTGCCAGAAGATGAGCTATTAAGAGACAAACGGTTATGTGAATCTGATGTCTCTGGTTTATGTACTTGAAGTTGTATTTTGATCCGTTGTCATAGGCCCCTAAAAGGAGTGGGGCCCGTAGGCCGGTGCCTACTTTACCTATTTGGTAATCCGGAACTGAGCATACAACTCAAGCACCTTGCTCAATGCTGTCCCTTCTAATGTTGGTTCAGTTTTAAGACTTCACCCTTTGCGTGCAGGATGATTCAGCCATCACGGTTTCTCTCCTGTTCGTTGCAAGACGTATTGTTAGCTTACAGAGGGCTAGGAGCCCGCCTATTGCTTACAATTGGTTGGCTTCATTGTCACTCAAATTTGCTTGCTTCTTATTAATTAGTATGTATGGGCTTTCCATCTTCTTGTGTTTGTCCCGTCCCTGGAGTATGGACGCAATATTGTGTCTTTACACTGCATGCTTCTCGGGCATTACTTTTTTCTTTTTGTTTAAGCACTCGACAAGAGTGCATGTCTCCCTTGTGTGCTTCTCTTCCCAGCCGTGGCCCGTGCAGGTAAGAGTGGTGGGGCGGTAGGGCCGGGTGAGGGGGGATTTCAACGGACGTTTACGAGGGAAAATTAAATAAATAATTAATTTTCCCTCGTGGTCGTATGTTGAAATCCCCCCCCTCCCCCAACCCGGCCCGACCTCCCTCTGCTCTTACCTGCACGGGCCACGGCTGTCTCTTCCTCTCTGTGTGCTGCTCTCTCTCGCCCATGTGCTTCTTCCCCACACTTTTCTGTAATGCGCTTGCCCTCCTGTGCTCTCCGGCCTGCCTTGCTTTCTAGCCCATGTGCTTCTACCTCCCCCAGCTCCAAATGCTCTTTTGCTCTTGCTCTTTTTCTATTTGTTTCCTCCCCAGCCTCCACGCTGCTCTCACTCGTTTATTTGCTCTCCCGGCACCTTCCATGTTGCTGCCACTACGCACGTCCTCCGTGTTGCTTCCAGCACCCCAAATTGATTCCATGCCCCAGCCCGCTTTGGCCCTATGTTGCTCCCCCCCAGATACTACACCACACTGCGCCCCTCATCTGTCTTTTCCTCTCATGTTTCAGGCTCTCTCTTTCTCTTCACCCTCTGTTCAGGGCACCCTCTCTTCCCTTGGCAGCACCCTGCCAGGGCATGGTCCATTTGTTTATGCAGCTGGAGTTCCCACTTGTGGTTCAGCTCCATTCTTCACTCTCTCATGAGTTTTCCTCCTATGGGTCTTATGCACATTCACCTAGCTTCTCACCCTACAATGTTCGCACTCGACCATCTGTCCTTCCCACTATCTTATTTTCTCTGAATCACTATCACCTCGTCATTCCTTCACAACCCTATTGCAATCCCTATAGATTCTGCATTTCCCTTATAGCCCTATTCTCCTAGGTCGCCTCACCTTTACTCCTCACATTGTCTCATCTGATCTTTCCCACAAGCCTCCTCACAACCTCTATAGGTTCTTTTTAATTTGTTTCCCTATTAGCCCTCTTGTCATGAGTTCAGTCGCATTCCCTTTTGTTCTCGCACCCTCCGCTTTGCCTCCTTACCCTTCACGGAACCTAAGCGCTGCTCGAGTCATCTCGATTTCCCTACAGCGATCTGACTTTCTGAATAAAGGAAGGAGTTTGTTTTCCCCTCCTCGAAGCTCTGTAACCATTGCATTTTAATATTGCCCAATGTAATAGTACTCGATGTATCGACCTCAGTAGGATCAGGGACTGAGATCTCTTTACCAGGAGTTGAAATATTAAACGTTATGTCGCACCTGTAGGTAAGCATCAACAGCTGAACCCAGGGAGCTGCTTTACCCGTTCATGTGTTGCCATTCCTCTTGTTTTTTTAGTGCAGTGAGATAATCGCTTGATGCTGACACATGCGATGATCTCAAGCGTTCGAATCCTGGCAGTGCCACCTCTGCCTTCTATCCTTCAGAAGTTAAGAGCAACAGTTACACCTCATTTACAGATCTTAAACAACAGGTGTGCTTTGAAACACTATATAATACAATATTCTTCAAAGCTGCTTACACTGTGTCACCCTTTCTCTTGCCCTTATGTGGCCACCCATGTGCTTCACTGCAGGGCCACATATACCCTCCATCGCCTGTTACTTTCCTTGTAGAAGGCCCAATCTGTGACTGTCTCATATCGCTTTTTCCTCCTTTATGGTTCCCCTATCTTACAGCTCTACTGTGTGTCTGCTCCGTTTCCTCCATTAAAGTGACGTGTCTGGCTGCGTCTTAGGATTTGTTTTTCCTTTTTAGGTCGAGCCTGGGCAGCGCATGCGCTGCTCTGCGAGGCATGCTGTATTGAGGTAGGGACTTTAAGCTCAGCCCACATTTTTCATTGGCTTGTGTCATTGTCCACTGTAAACTGTGGTTGTTCATTGATCAAAAGGCTTAGTAGTCCCTCCTTAGTACTGCCTTGTCTCATTTTGTAACCTCCCATGGCGACACCCCGTTATGTGTGTTGTTGCTCGGTAGGCTTTAATTACAGCCTCCGAGCACTATTTTATCAAATAGCGTAGTCCTGCCTGCTGTTATAGGCAGGACACGCTCTCTCCTAATGCTTTTTAAAAGTTTTATAGCACGCATTTGCAATGCAATAGGTCTGGCATTTGCGAGAGTTTAAGCTATTGGCATTGTAAATGACAATGCCTTTTATTTATTTGCTTAAAAAACAACACATAAATAAAAGGCATTGTCATTTACAGTGCCAATAGCTCAAACTCTCATAAATGCGAGACCTATTGCATTGCAAATGCTTGTTAGCAATTGTGCACAGTTTCAGGGATGCTGCAAAGCATGGGTAAAACCATTGGAAAAGCCTATATGTCCCAAAGGCGAGACCTATTGGCATTGCCAGTGGTGGTTGTTATTGGTTTTGTGTCCATCTGAGGCCAGAGAGCATTCTGTGTAGCACCAGCTGAAATCTCCCATTCCAGGCCTTGGGCAGTTGTCACCTTAGTTGATCTGGGGATGATCATCCGGGTTTAAATATGTCTTGGGTTATGTGTGGAAGTTAGTAATTATGGTTGACCATGGCAACCATTGCAGATAGTGGCCTGCAGAAGGTCTTTGAACAAAGCTAGGAAGCCGGAAGGTGTACTTAAATGGAACGCATCAACATCGAATTGTTTTTGGGGTTTATTTACATACTGGAAGCAGTAAAAGAAGTCTAAGCAAAAAAATATAACTTATTCTTCTAGCTGATTATTCTTTGTCAGTTTCTAAAGAGTACTGCAAGTACCAAAACGAAATGAACATTGCCAGATCACCCCATGTTAGCAGAACAAAACTTTTCATGTCCTTGGTTTGTGTTTAACCAACGAACGCATTCTTGGGACTGCTCTTGTAGTTTATTTTACATAGAACCAATCTGAGTAATGCGCCGGAAGGCAATGATTGGTAAAAGGAAAGCCCAGGGCTGGAACCAAGGCATCCTGAAGACATAGTGACCTGGTGTCTATTAATGCCAGTTCCAAGAAGCACGAGTTGTCGTAGGTGGAAAAGATGGCTGAGGCATGTCAGAAACCCCTGAGAACAAATGGATGGATAGCGCCGGAACACTCTTGAGTAGCCATGCGCTTTACAAATATGTTCATTCATTCATAGTTAGCATCACCAGCTTTCAATACCTGCACCATTTTGTCCCATTATTTCAGCTGGTGAAATATGCAGCGTCCCACCATAGAGTGGGTATCTGCATCTGTAGGACTAACAAGCTCGGTCCCTGGAAGTGTGGATCTCTGATCCTCCTGGTGCATGATGGATATAAGTTTGCCAGCCAATGGCTGCTGTCAGTTTGTGCTTCCTATCCACACTTGGAAGAAAGAAGCTGTAAGCATGGCAAAAGGCTGTCTTGAGGAAAAGGAAACCCCTTTGCTGGTTGAAACCATTCTAATTTCACATGGTGTGCGTGATTAATCCTGCAGTCCAGTGGATGGGTTGAAGTAGCATCTTATATTCAGCTCAGAATTCTACATGGATGTTACTACTCCAGGACCATGTTAGCTAAAATTGGGAGGGCGCCCACATTGACATGTCTCCGGGGGTGCGGACAAGAGGGTAAATGTTTTCACATCCTGTGGGAAAGCCCGGCGATACATGCATTGGAGGGGAGGTCACTGGGGTCATGTCCCCGGTATTGTCGCTTGAGGCCCCACTGGACGCAAAGTGGCTCCTATTGGCGGTGTCGAGGAAGGAGTCCTGGCCTAAATACCAGAAAATGTGGCTGCTGCTGACTGTGGGGGTGGCCAAGCGGAATATTGCAAGAGCGTGAGGGTGTGCTGATCCACCAAGACTCACGGATGGCAGTCTTATCTAGATTGGTGCCAGAGAGCGGAAAAGGTGGTTTATCAGAGCAGGGGCTGCCCCAAGAAATGGGAAAAGGTAATGGGGGGGGGGGGGGCCTGGCAAGCATATAGAGGGTACTGACGGGCGGGGAGCAGACAATACTCAAAGCTAGATTGGGGATGGGAACCTGCAGTATAAAGTATGATGGGCCGTAAAAGCACCACTATTGACTATGATCCATGTCCTGTTTGGCTGCCATCACTTCCTAACTGCCATGTACGCAACAAGCTATTTGACATGTCTTGACTGTATACGCTGTATGATGAGCATGGTTTCAATAAAAAGAGTTTTAAAAAAATGAAATAGTATCTTATTTATTTGGAAAAGTCAAAGAATTGTGGGTATGAACTTTACTCATAGTTAAGGGTCCCAGTTTTCCATTTTTACTTATTTTTACCAATAAATTCAGACTGAAACTGTGGGTTTCCTGTCTATATTTTTACATTCGGAAAAATACATCTAATCTGGCTTTTTTGAGTGACTCTCCAATCTGGCATTCATAATTTTCAGACCAAGAGCTGTGTAGATTGACAGCATTTGGGAATTTAAAAACAGCATGAGATTTTCTTACGTAACTCCATATCTGAGCATTTTTTGTGGTATGCTGATATTTTAATGTGGGTGTATTTTTTAATCGTATTTGGCTTTGTAATGTGCTTAAACCACACAGAGGTCGAGTATGAACGCGCATTTATCTGTTAAATAATTGTGGAAATATATAAATTACAAATTCATTTGTTCACAAAGGTGAAAAGGTGGGATAGACAATGATAAGATGGCAACAAAAATATGGACAAATACAGACAGATATGATAAAAAAAGAAATACCATAAAACGGGAGCTGTAGTTGTGATGCAGGCCTTACTCTGGCAAACACATCTGTGCAAGTTGGTGGGTGGTTGAATTTGTATGGGAAATTCTAAACTGTCAAGTCATGTGACTAGGCAGGAGCCTGCAGTGCTAGTGGCACCCTCAGGGAAAATGTGCTATAGTGATAATTAATAAATGTTACAATTAGTTTATGTGCTTTTAAATAGTAAATATGTTTAGTATGTTCATAAATAGTGTAAGTAGACAGTAGTTTGATTGATGCTTCCTAAAGTCCCATTGAACCAACTCATAAACATTCGTCAGGATTTTAAAACATGTTTTTTTGTACTTTTTTAGAGCAGGATTTGTATAGCGTAGCCTGAGAGGCCGCAGAGCGCTCGGATTTACACTGGATTCCTAAACATTGCAAAGGTTTGGAGGCAGCACTGCAATCCATCTTTAGCCGTCATATTTGTATTAATGTGGCAGTAATTAAAGGCCAATGGAGATGCAGCAGGGGAAGAGGTCAGTAGTGTGCACTGTAACAGGTTTATTTATCCCCTTTGAGTCACAGACTGCTGTAGGTGCAGACAGCGACTGAGAACAAGCAAGGTCTGGCGTGCCAGGTCCTACTGGGAGTAGGAGAAATTATATGTAAGAGGAAAGAATTAAAGCACAAACTGCTAGCAGCTGAGCCAGTGCTGGATTTGTCAGCATCAGCACAAAATGCGCCTTTTATTTTGCTGTAATTTTCTACTCAAGGTAAAGGTTTCTCCCCCGAAGACCTGGGCCTGCAGAAGGCTCTCCTGGCACAGGCTCTTGGAAATGAGAAAGTCAATAAGGTAGTCGGATTGTTAGCGTCAGGCACCCTTGTGGCCTGTTTGCCCCTACAGCCGCCGAGCGGGCCCGCTCCGCCAGACAGAAAGGCAACTTGAAATGAGTCATCGTTGGACTTGTCTACCTCAGCAAAAGCCGCACCCCTGAAGGTGAATTTATTTTTAAAATCATCTATTTAAGCGTTTTTTTCCCCACCATCTTGCTCTCAAACTAGTGTGGTTAGAGTTGAGAAAACATCAACTCTCCCTCACCATGATGTACCATACAGCACCACCACAGCCAACACCCTACTATCAGTCCGATAAAGGGATACAGGTGACCCTCAACAGGACCACATAATTTCTAGGGTTGGACGTAACTCGTGAAATTTGCTGTATTGCAATTAAGCAAAATGACAGCAGAATTATGTAATTTTATGCTGAATTACGCAAAGAGTGTAACCCAGAATTTAGCACTATTTTCTTAGCAAAAAATACACCGTTCTGTTCAAAATAGACCTGAGGATCCATTTTGCACTAAGAAAATTGTGCTAAATGCAACAGACAGCTAACAGCAGCAGCCAGCAGCCTCTCGCGCTCGCTAAGTTTGTGGTTTCTGTTTTCCTGCAGTAGGATTTTTGTGCCAAATTACTCGTAATTACTCAAACTGGCATAATCGAGTACTTTCTGGTAATTTCATGTAAAAAAAGTAACACAAAATTACTCCGATTACTCCATTGTAATTAAAATTCCACCCAAGCTCAATAATTTCAACTACCTAAGGGTCATACTACTATTCTGGCAATGCACATACCAATCTTCACAGATGGCGCATACCCAGCTTGATAAAGACCTCCAGCTGCACGCATCTTTCGGTATTACACATATATGGCCAAATCATGCACACACACAGCACATATAAACCACGTATACGCTAATGACGATTCAGCTAAACATCCAGTAATCTGGCCTGGGGTCAGAGGCGGAATCCTCAAGACCATCGGACTACGGCAGTACTGCATGGTCATGGTAATGGCAGAATGCTTATTGTATAAGTATCTCTGACATGACGTCAACAATAGTCTAAGTGTCAATGCAACAATAAGATAATGACGTTTGATTATGGCTTTCACAGATATTGGGCCCTGTCCGCCTATTGCAATTGGGAAATGATGCTTTGTGCAACAATGCACACCACACCGGGGCAACTTTGAGCTGTAAGTGTTGGCGTAGAACTTTCAGCTAGTGAGTGGATTGGTTCAACAAGCATGACCTGAATTGCGACCTGCTAACTAGGTCACTGCTTGTGCGCAATAGTATTTTTTAGAATGACCTCTTTTTGTGTGTGGTGAGGCTATCTTCTGTTGGTTGCTTGTGAAGCGCTTTATGCAGCCTTGGGGCCACCTCTGTCCGTATGAGAGGTGGAAAAGACGGAACAGAGTGAGGACCAAGGAAGGAGTCTTGTGATTAGAGTGATCACCTGCTAATGAAAAGACTCCTACTTCATTAAACGATGGATCAATAGTTAATTATTGGGAGCAAACCACAGGCCCCTGTTCTTGTGATGAATAAGGGCCTGCCAAGGGTTAGACATCAGGACAGAGTGACTGACTCCAGCAAACCCAAAGAATCAAGAGAGGATACCTCCTCTTCCTTTCTGACCTTTCCTTTGACCTCTCCTATCTGTATCCATACTTGTGGGCATATTTGGCAGCAGTGTAGCGTGGGTTGCCAACGCCCTGGGCAAGGCAAGTATTCTTCCACTTTTCTTTTAAAATTTTGTGCCCCTAAGTATGCCCCTAAGAATTTTGTGCCTGGGGCAACTACCCCTGTGGCCCCGCCCACGCTACACCACTGATATTTGGTACTGAGTTTTGATCTACATTTAGGCAGATGAGACACAAATCCTTTTGAATATGTAGGGTAAAAAAGATCGAAAAGTACCCCTATAGAATTATGAATGCTGCACGCTGATGGAGCAGTTAAAACATCATTAAGCGCTACTCTTCAAAGCCTTAAATCATGTTGGGTCATTAAATCCCAACAAGATGGACAATCGGTCTACGGGCTTCAGTCCTGTCGCCGTCACTATAGCTAGAACCTTGGGAACTCTGTTTGATTCTGAACTTTCACTAGCACTCCGGGGAAATATGCTTCCATCATGTGAGGATTTTGAGACTGGCACTACCAAAATTTGACTTTTCCTCATAAAGTCATGGTAGTAGACTCTTTTATTCAAACACCATTAGATTTTGGAAATGCCGCCTATCTAGGTCTCCTGCTAAAAAGTATCTGCTCACCTTTAAGCAGAACAAGATTGATCATTTGTCATTTAAATTGAGGGAGCTGCAGTGGTTTCCTATTCAGCAAATAATTATTTTTGAAGTACTTTGCATCTGAAAGACAGTTAGTTGTAGATACCTTACCTTAGAATTTCCCCCAGGCGACAGTCTGGATCCGGAGATTTTTCTTTACAGTACCCCTGCCAGTCGGTAGGTGGTGTCGGTCGACCTTGCGTCTGTCGTCGGCGTCGTGGTCGCTGGGATGACGTTGTTGTGCCTATTTAGATGCCGCCCCTGCGAGCTTACGTCAGTTCTTTCTTTTTCCACGCCAGCCTAGCGCAGATCCGGAGAGAGCTACTCCTTAGCCGGTTTTTGGCTAACCTTTTTGTGACTTTTGTCGACATCTTTTTCGAGTCTTGGACTCCTGCTGCGCGAGAGATGTCCCAACGTGGGACCGGTTTCAAGCCCTGCCATAAGATGATGTCGGTGACGGGACCCGCACCTCATGTGCTTGTAGTGTCTGGAGCGCGACCAGGACCCAAAGTCGTGCTCCGACTGCCGGGCCATGCACCCGAAGACTTTGCGGGAGCGGTCCCGAAAGTTGTTGGAGGCCCGGCGGTCAGCTCCGCATCATTCCCGGTCTCGTTCAAGAGGAAGGTCTCGAAACCGTTCGCGGAGCCCCCACTCCTTGTCGCACTCTAAGTCATCGAGGTCTTTGGGTAAGTCGAAACACAAGAAGACGAGGAAGCACAAGCGCTCTTCACCTTATCCCCGTCGGTCGGCTGATGCGACACAGGACTCAGAGTGTCATCGCTCAAAGGGTCCGTCTCTGGTGCCTGTTTCAGGACAGACTCCGCGCCTCCAACCCTTTCTGGGAGCCGGAGCATCCCCTGCCCAACTTAAGCAATTCTACGAGGCCTTACACTTCGTCTCTGGGGAGCCTGACTCCGTCGGCGTGCCTTCGGGCCCCGCGGAATGGGTCGGGGGTCCTGGGCCTTCAATGCCGGGGGCTCCTGCCCCGGTGCCGGAGCGCCCCCACGGATCCAGGCCTGGATCCAGATCGACGGCGGTCGATGTTACTCGATCTTCCCAGCGCCGATGACGACGCCCCCCGCTTCGACAGTGCCCCCGGCAGACGCCATCCCCATCCTTCTCCCCGAGTTGGACTCTGAGCCGGACCAACGTCGGAACCGACGCCAAAGGGTAATTTTGTTCCCCTGTTCATCCCTGGTGTTCCCTACCGAATAAAGGGTGGTGATGAGGACTGGAAGGTGTCGCTGGAACCTTTAACTGACCAGATGGAAGAACTGGGCTGGCGAGAGGACCTGGGTGATGCCAGTGGTCTGAACACCTCTCCAGACACTGGTTTGCTTTCTCCCCCTACCGTGGCTACGGAGGAGGGAGCGTCCTATGCTGTGGTGGTGAGAAGGGCGGCCGAGGTCTTGGGCCTTGAGCTCCTTTCGGTGACAGTCAGGACTAACCTCCTGACAGAGGTGTTTCAGCCTGCGGCTTCCTCTTCTGAACCCCTATTGCCGTTCAATGAGGTCCTCACTGATGTCCTCCTGGGCCCTTGGTCCAAGCCCAGCACAGGTGCTCCTGTGGAGAGGACAATTGCGTGCCGCCACCCCTCTGCCAAGGACGACCCAGTGTTCTTGACCCAACACCCTTCCCCCTGAGAGCTTGGTTGTCCAAGCCTCTTCTTCTAAAGGCGCATTCCCTTCTGCCCCTCCAGATAGGGAATCCAAGAAGCTGGACCATCTATGGAAGTGTATGTTCTCTTCCTCCAGCTTGGCACTGTGGTTGGTGAATACCGCGTGCCTCTTGGGCCGCTACTCCCATACCATCTGGGATACGTTCAGGCGCTGCCTTAGTGCCCGGAGGAGACCTGGGCCGTTCTCTCCCAGGAAGTGGCGGATGGGAGAGACTCAGCCAAATTCGCCATTAAATATGGACTGGATACCACCGACTCACTGGGCAGAACGATTGCCACGTCGGTAGCCCTTCGGCGATACGCCTGGTTGAGGACAATTGGCTTTTCCGAGGATGTCCAGTCAACTTTGATGGACATGCCCTTTGATGGCCGTTGTCTTTTTGGCGACAAAGCAGACTCGGCGCTGGAGTGCTTTAAAGATTCTAGAGCTACGACCAGATCTTAGGGCCTCACTGCGCCTTCTCGCCCACTCCAGTCCGCTTTTTGTCCCTTTCGTGGCTACGGAAGGGGCACCCAACCACGTCCGGCCCAGTCTAGCCACCGGTTCACGCAAGCTGCCCAGCTTCTACGTGGCCGCGGACGTGGGACCCAGCGACCTCGCCGGTCTGGGAGCCAGCAGGCGGGCCAGTCCACCCTCCTCAAATCCCACCACCCATCCCCTCCCTCCCTCTGGCGGCAGCCTCCAAGCCTTCCTAGTCCGACGTTTCAGGCCCATCAATGGCCAGTTGGAGGCAGGATTCGGCATCACCTCCTCTACTGGCAATATAGCACGTTGGACAGGTGGGTTTTGCAAATCGTCCGAAGGGGCTACTCCCTCCCCATCGAGACTACTCCACGATCCATGCCACCGTCTTGCAAACGGATATCAGAGGATCATTTGGCACTTCCCCGCCAGGAAGTCTCAGCTCTCTTGACCAAGGGAGCTATAGAGAAGGTCCCTGCGCCAGAAGTAGGTCGTGGTTGCTATTCCCGCTACTTTCTGGTGCCCAAGAAGGACAAAGGCCTGCGTCCTATTCTAGACCTCAGACCCGCATCGTATTCTAGACCTCGGGCCCCTCAACCGCTTCCTCCGGAAGGAAAAGTTCAAGATGCTCACGTTGGCTCAGGTCCTGTCTGCCCTCGACCCCGGAGACTGGATGGTAGCGTTGGACTTGCAGAACGCTTATTTGCATATTACCATCTTGCCAGCCCACAGACGCTATCTACGGTTCACCGTGGGCCACGAGCACTTTCAGTTCACTGTGCTCCCCTTTGGCCTTACCAGTGCCCCTCGGGTGTTCACAAAGGTGATGGTGGTGGTCGCAGCTTATCTGCGCAGATCAGGAGTTCCAGTGTTCCCCTATCTCGACGACCGGCTGTTGAAGGCGGGCTCGCTCCAGGCTGTCGTCTCCCACCTCCAGACTATGGCAGACCTCCTGCACTCACTGGGGTTCACTATAAACGTGCCAAAGTCACACCTGACTCCCTCTCAGACGCTCCCTTTCATCGGAGCTGCCCTGGACACAGTGCAGTTTCGGGCCTATCCTCCCGAGCAGCGAGTCTGGGATATTTGGGCTATGATACCGATGTTTCAGCCTCCGTCCCGGATTTCGGTGACAATGACTCTGAGGCTGCTGGGCCTCATGGCCCCCTGCATCCTGCTAGTGGATCATGCCAGATGATATATGAGGACGCTGCAGTGGGACCTGAAATTCCAGTGGGCGCAGCATCAGGGAATCTTTCCGACTACGTTCAGATCTCAGAGGGAAATGCACAACAACTGCAGTGGTGGCTCACGAACCAAGCTTGGGTCTGAGGCAGATCCTTCTCCCTTCCCCAACCAGATCTAACGGTGGCGACAGATGCGTCACTCTTGGGATGCGGTGCCATCTGGGAGAGGCGGAGATCTGAAGCGTCTGGTCTCCGGCGGAATCCGGGCTCCATATCAACCTGCTGGAGCTCCTGGCGATCTGACTGGCACTGAAGGCATTCCTTCCCTCTATCAAAGGGAAAATGGTGCAAGTTTTCACAGACAACACCACCGCCATGTGGTAGTGCAACAAACAGGGCGGGGTGGGGTCCTGGACCCTTTGTCAGGAGGCTCTTCGCCTCTGTACATGGCTGGAACATCAGAGCATGACCTTGATGGTTCAACACCTGGCGGGTTCTCTGAATGCCCGGGCAGATGAACTCAGCCGTCGGTGCTTGGTGGATCACGAATGGCATCTTCATTCGGAGGTGTTGCAAGTTCTCGTTCAGCGGTGGGGAGAGCCTTGGTTTGATCTGTTCGCCACCGAAGAGAACGTGCAATGTCAGCAGTTTTGCGTGTTGGAGTTTCCAAGGTGGCACTCACTACATCACGCTTTTCGTCGCGAGTGGAACTGCGGCCTCCTGTACGGCTTTCTGCCTGTACCGCTTCTGCCCCGAATGCTCAAGAAGGCCAAGCGCGACCGGGCTCAAATTATTCTTGTTGCTCCGGATGGGGAACGAAGAGTCTGGTACCACGAGCTTCTGAGCATGGCCATCGATCCTCCGATCAGACTGCCCGTTCAGGAGGATCTTCTGTCGCAGCAGCAGGGGACGGTTCGCCACCCGAAGCTGTCCAATCTCCACCTCCTTACGTGGAGATTGAGCGGCGACAGTTGACAGCTTTTGACCTTCCGCCCGAAGTCTGTAATGTCCTCTTGACAGCCAGGTGTCCCTCCACTAAATCGGTACAGGCCTGTAGATGGAACAAGTTTGTGGCATGGTGCACAGCAAAGGCTGTGGATCCCCTTTCTTCCCCTCTTTCAAATGTGCTTTTGTATATACTTTCTTTGGCCCAGCAGGGCTCTGCTCTGGGCACCCTCAAGGGTTATCTTGCAGCTATCTCTGCTTTTTTTCTGCTGCCAGATCAGCCATCATTGTTCAAGTCTCCTATTGTTTGTAGGTTCTTTAACGGCATTACTCATCTGTTTCCTCCATCTCCTTTCATAATGCCGTAGTGGGACTTGAATCTTGTTCTCACATACCTTATGTGTGCTCCCTTAGAGCCTCTTCATAACTGTCCTCTCAGGCTCCTCCCTCTCAAAACTGCCTTCCTTGTGGCCTTCACCTCTGCTCGCAGGGTGAGTGAGCTTCAAGCTCTGTCTTCCAAGCCCCCTGTATTCTCTGTGCATCCGGACAAAGTGGTTCTTAGGACTCCACCTACCGACGCACAGGGGTACTGCTAAAGAAAAATCTCTGGATCTAGACTGACGCCTGGGGGAAATTCTAAGGGAAGGAATCTACAACCAACATATGTCTCTTACAGATACATCGTTACTGAAGGTAAGTAACTTGTTCTTCTTCATGCATGTAATCAAGAGACCGGCTTTTAAGAAAACTAATTTACATAGTACTTCCCTCAGTTCACAATTCATGTTCATCCTCCAAGGTGCTTTTTTATGTGTCAAGGTGTAGGTGCTTCAGGTGTGGGTTGCAAATCTTTCAGTGTTCAGGGAGCTAAAGTGTGAACACCCTGACTCTCTGGTTAAAAAAAAAAAAAACCTAACCACATGAAATTAAACAAGTTAAACATGTTGCTTACCAATTGAAAAGTATCTGTAAGATACTGTAAACCCAGTTGTGAAGCTAGCATGTCCTGGAGCATTATTGTCTTTTAAAGAAGTACATCACATGTGTCTTCATTCATAGAGATTTCACTACCTATGCTTGTCTAATTTTAGTACTTAGTGTGAGAAACCCAGTTCAGCTAACAAATCCTCCTCTTTGTGGTGGGGTGGGGGGAGGTTTCCATGCTCAAATAGTGAATAGCATGATAACAATAACTTATGTTTGATGTAGTGCTTTACATTTTAGTAGTACTGAATAGACCGACATCAAAAGAGCGGAAAGCTGAGTTTGCCTTACTGCAAGGTCAGGAGGAGGAGTGTTTCTAAGGTGGGAACGTGGAGGAAATGCCTCCCTATCTAAGGGAAGGCGGGTAATGTTTTCTTCAAACACAAAAACGTTTACTGTGCAAATTTACATTACTGTTAGATTTCTGTTTGCATCGTCATAGTTTTCCAAAAAGATATTTTGTGAATCCTTGAAAAGTCACAGATTTGCTCCAAACATAGAAATGATCAAATGGAAACTTGTTTCTATGTAAGAATCGACCCTTTAATGTGCAAGGAATGCATGCAGGACTATCTATAGTGAGTCCTTTTTCTGACTAATAAGGGTGCCTAGAGATATATTGACTTATTGTATACATCTGTTGCTCCAAGTGGGAAAAACATTCTCCATAAGATCTGAGCAGTGTTTTGGCCGTGCAGGCAAAACTTCAATTCAAGGCAACCACTTTCTATGAATTTACATTTTTGATTTGGAAAATTATTTTTAGGAAGTTTATTGCCATGGCATTTTCAGTGAGCGAAGACCATGGCAGTTTTGAACATACTTGTTTACGTAGAAAACTGTTTGTACTCTGTACTCGTGCCCGTTTTTCTTTGTCATTTTAGATTTTCATCTGGGTTTGAGGAAATGTTGCGAAATCTGCTTGTGACACATGTACTGGGTTTTACATTATACCTACCAGGCTCCGCTCCAAGGCTATTCATGACTTACTGTGGAAATGTGCCGGGCAGGAAGGCATTCAGTGCTCACTTATCCCTCCTGTTGTCCTATGGAAGCAGAGAAAGTTGTATTCCTTAGTAAAAAAAAAATTGCATTTTCATTGCATCTCCACCCGTGTAACTTATGCTTTTTAATGCTAGATGAAAAACTTGTGAAAGGGGTGGTGCAAGGTAGTTAATTAAAGTTTGTAGATTTATATAGCACAGCTTATCACCCGTGAGGGTATCTAGGTGCTGTCCATGGGCACAGAGAGATTAAGGGATTTGCCTAGAATCACAGGATATTGCGCCCAGACTCGAACCCAGATCCCCAGCACCCGAGTCGATAGCTCTGGTCGGTGCCCAACATCCTCAGTTGGGTATAATAGGGCATATGTTTTTTTTATTTGGTTGATCAATGCACTTCCTATTGGTATGAGTAATAGGTTGGCTGGATTAGTTTTGTTTGGTTCATGCTCACTGCACCTTAGGTGAACTTAGCATGGACCACCCCAAGGAATTAAGAGCGAGAGTTTTCAGTGGAAAAACCCAAAGTTAAACCAAAGTAATGCTTAGCTTTGGTTATAAGACCTTATCGTACATTTGAAAAGACCTCAGAAATTCACTGAAAAACACATAGTTAAAATACAATCATGGTTACAAAGCAAAACGTAGCAACCAGTGAAATTCACAAATTAAGCTTAGGTACACTAACCATAACTTGTGCCCCCGTTATGAACATTTGGCGATGCAGCGCGAGAAACGAAATTCGTTTTATTTATTTATATGTGTACTTACCTGTAAACGCCCGTAATCCGTAGTTTACTACCCCCCACCCTGACCCTCCCCCGCCCCACGTCAGCGCCCGGAGGCACTCCCACCACCGACCGCTACTGGCGACTGACCTGCACCACTCACAGCCAAAGGCCAAGCACTGCCCTGCACAGCAGGGGGTTGCCTGCAGGGCATAATCTATGGCTAGGCCATGCACCCAACTCTCCGCAAGTGACCATTCCCTACTGCATTCAGCATTTGGCTGTGTGCAACGCTGGTTGGCCTCAAGGCCTGGCCTTTACAAATACCTGCATCAAACCGTTTGTGAATGACCAGCCCTTGCTGCATACAGCCTTTAGCCCTGCAAAGCAAGGCTTAACGGTAGGGTCTGCACTGCGGCCAGGCCCTGCACCCAACTGTTTGCGGGCACCCAACCCCACACTGCTTGTAACCTTCTTCCGTGTGCAGCAGAGGTTGGCTGCTACGGCCAGGCCCTGTACCCATTACCCTTGCTGCATACAGCCTCAGGCCTCTCTTTTTTTTCTCCGTCCTTTTTTAATTTTTATTTACAGTTCACAATCTATTGTCAACAGCACTACTTTGGATGAGGTAGGTCATCAGTTATGGCATTTAACATGTCAGAAGTGATGTCATATGTAAGATCATAAGCAGTGCATGGTGATGGCACGTGTTATGGTTAGTTTACGTAGCCATAACTAGCAAATTTCAGGTTTTTTTTTTAGGTTTTGTGTTGTACCCATAACTGCACTTCAACTGTACTTTAACTGTTGCTTTTTTCAGTAAAATTTCGGAGTTTTATCTAAATGTATGTTAAGGTCTTACAACCAAAGCCAACCATAACTTCACTTTAACTTTTGTTTTTTCATTATAAATATGAGACCGTGATTTCCCTTCTTTGGGGGTACAGTCGTATCTGGTGCCAGCCCAGGTGGACAGTTCACAGCATACCTTCATCCCATTATCTTAATCAACACTGGTCTCAAGGTGCCGTATATGTTTTACCTCTATTTGTGCAGTCCGCTGATAGCAGGGATGGTCTGTACCAGAGGGAGGCAGGAAAAGTTGTGGTGTTTCAGTGTACTGAAGAGCCGTGGTAGGAACTATAGCAGTAACCAGCAGGTGGGCTTGCATCAAGCATGAGGGAAAGGGAGAAGAAAGAGGTGCCACTACTTATCTCTCCCATGCTACACGAGCTTGTGTCCTTTTCCTTTATGGCTCAGACCCAGTTTCCATGATGGAGTGGGTACTTCCAACACTAATGCTGATTTATACTAAAATTGGTTGGTAGACCATCTCAACGCCCTACCCAACATGACAAAAATATATGAGCTATAAGTGTCTGACAAAATTAAATATAATGGATAGGAGAAATGGGTTTTGAAGCGTGAGCCGTACGTTAGACTTACAAATGGAGTGGAAGGGGGTGATTTGGGGTATCCTGTGTAAGTGCCTCTGTCGCAGGAAAGTTTGTTTGTATTGATCTCTTATTGCATTGTACAGCTCATGTTTGCTTTCGACAAATAAATGAATACACGTGCAACATCACACATTCAAAAATAACAATTATCCACTCTCTCAAGTGTCTGCTGATTGGTACAATGTCATAATATTGATCTCTGTCACACCATGAAAAGGCTAACTGATATTGTGGCAGGATCCACTAATGTTTGCATTCAATCACCCATTCAAACACAGTACAGAGTGGGTGCTTACCGCTAAATGTGGTTTCATTATGATAAAAAGTAATTCCGTGTGCGCTCCCTTTATATTTAGAGTAGTTGGGAATATTTGTAGAGTTCAACAGAGGCGTGTCTGTGTAGTAAGTAAGTAAGTAATATTTTATTGCTTGATTAATAAAAATCTTAGCAAAACAGCTACATATTAAAACTTGTATGACATAAAATAGTGCTTCATCCAGTAAAATCACAATAATTTCTTAAAATACAAAAATATAAAACTTGCAATTTAGTCCAAAAATTATAATGTGAATATATCAAATTTAGCACACAATGACTGCTAGGCTACTGTCCCTCTTAAAATTCACCTCAGTTCAAGTGTCTGTATTATTATATGAAAAAACCTTGCCAGGTTAGGGGTGAGTCTAGGGTTGATCCTTTCCAGGGAGCAGATACCAGGTTGATTAGCGACAGCCCAGAGTGCTAGCCGGTTTGCTGTGGGGCTGCCAGATTTAATTTTGTTTGTACTATTTTCATGAAGCGTACAAAACTACAGGCTAGCTGAACGTCGTCCCCATCGAAGCAGGCCTTCACCGCCTGTCTGCATGATCGTATTCGATTTTCATTCAGGCGCGGTTTTAAATGCTGCCTTCGTTCAAGATCTAAACTCTTACAGACACACAGTAGGTGTAAAACATCTTCTTTGGCGGTGTCGCATAGTCTGCAGTTGGTGGTTGAATGTGTGCGCTTCCACGGAGGTAAATGCGGTTTTGCCGGTAGAATCCCCAGTCTCATGGGCAAAAGGCTTTCCTTCACGCTTCTTGAAAAGCTTGTGCCTAAATATGGCTGGGGAGTACATCTCGTGTAGCTCTGAATCACGAACCAGCTGTGGGCCCTCTTATTTAGGTCTGTTTTATCTTTATCTATGGAAACAATCTTCACCGATTTGTTAACCAGGGCTTTGAAGCTGTTATAAGGAAGGCCTGATTTCCACAAATCCTGTAAGGCAAGCAGCCTTATTCCTGATTGGAGATAAACCATAGCGGGACAGTCTTTTTTCCTGGTCATCTCGTTCCACAAGTACGAATTTAAGGTACCAGACTTCGCACTCTTTATTTTGTACCAGCTTTTGGCGTAAACGCCCTTACTTGCCATTTGCTGGTTTTGCAGGCCAAGCTCCAGCCTTATTTGTGCTGGAGAAGTGTATTGGGGAAGATTGAATATTATTCTAACTGCTTTGGAGACCACCTTGTCCAAAGTTGTTTCGTCGTTCCCTCTCATTACTTCACTCCCATAAGTGATTGTGGGTAGAAGCTTTGCCCGAAGTACTTCCAATAGAGGGATGAGGGATGAGGTTGGCGTGTCTGTGTAGTTAAGGTACAAACGCTCATTCCAAGGAAAACCTCATTTTGCCCCTTCTTGACCAATTTTATCCATTCTTTGGAGGCGTAGCTGCCTTGGTTCATCCTTTCAGCATGCCTAACTCAGTGCAGATTGTGCAAAGAGTTCAAAAGTTATAATGGAGATCACACAATTCGGTGAGTTTTTCAAGTAACATAGGTGACTTTCTGCACAAATACAAACACTCTGAAAACGTACACCAAGTTATGTAGGCACGTAGTGGTTTAGTTTGGTAAATTTTCGTCCAGCTGTTTTTGAGTTGAGGAATAAAGTAAAGTCTCCAGCTCACACGCACCGATGCTGAATAAGTTTGTGGTATCTGGATAATCACAATCAAAGCTATGAAGCAACATGCTTAAACACTCACACGCACTCAGTCTCTCTCTCTCCCCCTCCCCCCCTCCTTTCAAATGTTAGGTGCTATAATCAGACCTAGTCCAACAATGGCCATCAGATACAGTCCTGCAAAGAAAGCCTTTGACTAGTGGATCCAAGTGTTATATGCCCTACAAATGCAAACCAGTCACAACGTATGTTAGGTGCTAAAAATTTGACACACTCTAATGTTTGCGGACATCTGACTAAACACATATAGAAATTGCATGAAGAAAGCTCTTGCCCTGATGGTTCAGTTATCACAACTATCTCTGTCCCCCCACTTCCACACGCACACATACTGGCCACAACCTACTATCATTTTAAACACTACATAAGCCATTGTAAACATGCAACAAACACAAGCCAATAAAGTTGGTGTGGGCGCAGACCTTTCCCCGACAACCGCAACTGTCACCTCTACCACATTCACAGGGCACAAGTTATGTTGAATTTAATAAGAAAACCTATTCCATTGTTCGTGAACATTGGAAGAAAAACATCAGTGAAACAAAGAAAACGTATCACATTAGGGTACATCAGGCTGATTAAAAGAAATACCCCTCTGTATTTTGTCTGAGAACACTACATATATTTTTTAAAAGTTAAGCCTCAAAATGATGTGTGATATTTGGAAACATTTGCATGCCCAAAAAAAGGTTATAAATGATGGTGTTTTAGCCTCGTTAAGTGCCATAAATCTACATAAACAATGAAATTCATAAAAGAAAACTAGTTAAATTATGATTGACATGGTGTCAGTAATACTTCCATCACAAAACCTCTAAAGATATAACATTCACAAGTTAAAGCATTATCTTGATCTGGTTTCCAAAGAGAGGCATCGCGAAACAGTTCATGAACTGGCGACTAGAAAAGGTACCTGTTTGAACATAATAAATTAAACTCTAACAAAGAAATCTAGGGACACATAGTGGTTAATGAGCTACTTTATAGATCGCCACATTTTTTCTGCTTTCTACTACTCTGTGATAGGTGTTTATTAAAGAAATGTTCACTTTCTGTAATTTAACCTGTTTAGGCATGCCTCATTATTGTGACTGCACTAAATGCATCATATTTGGAATTAGCATTCGCATCACTTCCCATGAGCGAAGCCGTGATTGGTCGACCAAGCTGCCAGCGAAGGCTTTCGAGTCCCAGCTTTCCATTTTAGACCAAGAACTCCGCACCCTTGTCAGACTCCCCTTCCATACTGGTAGGAGGCCTCTGCAGTTTCAAGGCATTCTGGAAAGGACATGCTCTTGCAAAGTTTGAAATAGTAGACATGTTTCTGTTAAGAATTCAAAGAGTCCATCAATTAACATAACTTTTTATCAATTTTATTTGGAACACACGTTTCCTGCCAAACCAGAACGCCCTCAGTCAGTGGCTCGCAAAGATTTTGTGATTTCAAATTCTTAAGAGTTATTGTCAGGGGAAAGGCAACGGCTACACAGAACATAAATTTGAGTATGTTCTTGCTGCCACCAACTCTTCTACAAATGTTTGCTTCCTAAAAACCTGGTTGTTTAATATGTAGAATCTACTTTCTCTCTTCTTCTCTCATTTCTCTCTTTGTTCCTGATGGGCGGCGCCGGGAAACCCTTGGGTAGCTTATAAGATTAAAATAACAATAAAAAGCAGTATAATACACTGCAGTGCATTAGTTTGGGTGCAATATTAGGACTTTCTATGTCACTTTTGTGAAAATAGTTACTGCTGTTATCGGGTTCTGGGGAGTCCTGGATAAATGTCTTCAATTAAAGTGTGTGTGTGTGTGTGTGTGTGTGTGTGTGTGTGTGTGTGTGTGTGTGTGTGTGTGTGTGTGTGTGTGTGTGTGTGTGTGTGTGTGTGTGTGTGTGTGTGTGTGTGTGTGTGTGTGTGTGTGTGTGTGTGTGTGTGTGTGTGTGTGTGTGTGTGTGTGTGTGTGTGTGTGTGTGTGTGTGTGTGTGTGTGTGTGTGTGTGTGTGTGTGTGTGTGTGTGTGTGTGTGTGTTAGTTAGTTAAGAATTAGATGACCTCTTGCACAGGAGGTGCCTGTGTTGCAAAGTTGTTAAATGTTTCCAAATGTGCTGTGCCAAAGAGGCCTTTTTCTGAAATATAATATGTCTTTTATTTCATTGTTTAGTTCTGGGTATGGACAGCACAGCTGGCAGACTTGTTGCCTCTAATATATTGCCTTTTTGTTTAAACCTGCCCGTTTCATCCATTGGATTGAGACTTTGTCAATCACGTCGTGGCCCAGCCTAGAGGAATATTTCTCTCACCTGGTGCTATGAGGAGTGCTTGCATTGACCTGCATGAGGGACCGTTTTAAAACAGACCGGTTTGTCGGCTTCTTGGTGCTCATTCCTTCTCCTAACACATTCCTCCCTTATGTCTGCTCCTGCTGACGTCTTCTCGTGTGATGCACTCATTGTTTCTTATGCCCACTGCCCCCTCTAGTTCCTCCCTACTGCTGTTGTCTCTTTCCCCTCCGTGGTTCTCGCTCCCCGACCTGCAGAAGCCCCTCATTCCTCCTTCCCCTGCGCTCTTTCCCATGTGCCTTGCTCTTTCTCCAGCCCACCACAGCCCTTATTCCTTCCCTCCACCACTCCTTATTTCCCCTTGTGTCCTCCTTATTCTACCTCGCTTCTCTTAGTGCCTCTGGGCCATGGTATATACTTTTCGACTTAGAAATACAAGGCTGTGTATACTGAAGGCTCCCTTGCTTCAATGCAGCCCTCTTTGTTTCTATGTCTTAGGAAGGACAGGGGCAAGCGAGCCTGGATTGTATTATTTCCTTACTTTCCATGTCATAAAAACTTAGGAGATACTCATATAAATGTTATCTTGCTGTCGATCTTTATTTGACATAGAAACAAAAACAGGACTGCATTGAAAGCAAGAATACTTCCATTATAGGCTGACTTTTGTTGTTTCTTAAATTAGACTAGCTTTAATGTGCTTACACTGCAAGCATTAGCACATTAAATTCAGACCTACTGGATTTGTGAATGCTTATTCACACAGAACAGCTAAACTGGGCTTGTCAGTGCAACATTGAAAACAAGTATTGGCATAGCCAATAGGTCTCGCCTTTGGGGCCTTATAAGTGTTTAGGTAGAGCTATTGACTTTGCCAATGTGTTTAAGCTGTGCTGTAGAGAAGTGTGGCTGCTGTGCAGCATGCTGAAAAGTTGTAATAAAAAAGTGCCAGAAGCATTTTTGTTACCTTATATATGACCAAGCAGGCCAAGAGTCTGTGAGAGAGAGTCTGTGAGAGAGTCTGTGAGAGAGTCTGTGAGAGAGTCTGTGAGAGAGTCTGTGAGAGAGAGTCTGTGAGAGAGAGTCTGTGAGAGAGAGTCTGTGAGAGTCTGAGAGAGTGTCTGTGAGTCTGTAAGAGAGTGTCTGTGAGAGTCTGTGAGAGTGTGAGAGTCTGTGAGAGAGAGTGTGCGAGTGTGAGAGTCTGTGAGAGAGTGTCTGAGAGAGTGTGAGTGTCAGAGTGTCTGTGAGAGAGTCTCTGAGAGAGTGTCTGTGAGTCTGTGAGAGAGTGTCTGTGAGTCTGTAAGAGAGTGTCTGTGAGAGTCTGTGAGAGAGAGTCTGTGAGAGTCTGTGAGAGAGTGTCTGTGAGAGAGGGTCTGTGAGTCCAGCTCTACCAGTAAAACAGAAGCGCGAGACGGTGTGCAGTCAGCTGAGTTTTCTCCATCTTATAGTCCACTATTGTTTTCGTATCCATCTGTTGAAAATGTCATAATTTGGTTTATAAGGCTGGCTAGTTTTCCAATATTGCATAGCCTAATATAAACGCTGAAAGGAAAAATAAACAGTTTCGACTAAGCGTCATTTGGCAAACACAGCATCATGTGTTTCTTAAAATAAAGCAGTCTAGCTGCTTTCAGTCACTAATTTACATTTAAACAATGTCCTTAAAAAGAACACATGATTATTGGAATGTATGCATTTTACACAGCGCTTTGTATCTTGCATCTGTCACTGTGAGCTTCACAAAACTGCAGATTGTGGGCAATGTTCCCTCTAATTTTTTTCCTCTGTGTGCGGCAGAGAAAGGTCTCTGTGCACTGCAGCGGAGGCTATGTGCGCCAAGAGCCCGACTGTGCTTGTGGACCAGGGCTTTAAGTGGGATGAAAAAACTGGGGGTCTCTCAAAGAGGCGTGACCGATGCAATTAATGGCGTGGCTTAAAAGCAATTAAGCTAAAAATCTGTGCTTAGCATAGTGTGCCACCCGACTGATATTTTGCTTCTTCTGTCATTGCATCCAGATATATAATGCAAGTAACATTACACCTACAAGAAGCCAGGACTATTGGCTTTGTCAATGGTTGTTTGTGGCATAAAGCTGTCTATAATATTGAAAATGCTTCTGCTCTTGTGGTAGAGGTTGTGGCTTAATACTCGAGCTGCCGATTTAGGAGATGGGTTTTGAGTCTAAGGGCCAAATGAATAAAAAAAATCATGTAAATCGCTCCAATACCTTTGGGTTGAGTTCGCACTATATAAAACTTGCTGCATTTCTTTTTTTAAATGCGGGGCTGTCTTTTGAAAGAATTTATGTTAAATGCAGCCCATGACGGATGCTGTGATCAGGGGGAGCAACTAGACCCGAACTTCGGGGGGGGGGGAAATAACACTCCCAGCCAAGGCTGGCCCTAGCACTGGTCGCACACTATGCAACATTGGCGCCCCCTCCCCCATTTCCTCCTCCTACATGAATTCCCTCACCACCACTCACCAACAATGCACCTCATCTCTCTATGCTGTTTATGGAAACAATGGTTCTGATGGGGCCTAAAGGTCCGTTCAGGAGTGACCCTCTGGGGGGCACTAACAATTGAGAGTGGGAAATTAATTCTTGGAAAGGGAGCGATAAGTAATATACAAAAGGGATCATAGGGTCAAGTATATACAGGTATTTATTCAAAAACAATAGTATTCAGGAGCTTACATAATAAGTGACAAACAGCGTGGAGTGAAAAGTGAAGGTGAAATTAAAATAAAACATTGCATTGACAACAGTAGTGCGAACTCAGAAAAGTTATACAAAGTAAAAGGAGTTCATGTTGGGGGTCGACGGCGTTTTGAACTCATTTATTTGAGTTCATCATCAGGACAAACATTGGTGAGCAAGCTGAATCTAAAATTATTGGAAGGGGGGAGAGAAAGGAAAAAATAATAAATATAACATAGTCTGATCCCTGGATATATTTATCATAGTTAAGTCACTATTTAATTTTAAAGGCTCCCTATTGAGTAAATATGCATATTTAGCTCATGCATACAATTTATATCGTAGAGTAAATCGTCATTTAGAAAAAATAGGTAATTAAGAAAACAAAAAAGTGTCAGAGTCATAATTAGTAGTCGGAAAAACAGAGTAAACCAGATCTGACAGATAAGAATGCACTTGCAAACTGGGCAACATTCGGAGTTCATACTTAATTAGATACAGTCAGGGAAGGGAGTGGCGCTGTTGTGAAGAATTACAGGAAAATTCTGAACACAGCGGCGCTGATATGGAGGCACTTATGAACTCTTTTTTTTGTTCAATAATTTTTATTACGTTTTCAGAAAAAGAGAACATATAATAATCCAATAAACACCTTATAAATAAATTACAATGAAAAATTGTAAGAGAAAGGTATGAGTGATAGAGGAAACAAGAAAGAAGAGAAGTGAAGAAAGAAAGAGAAAAAAGAGAAGAGAAAAAAGAAAAGAAAGAGAAGAGGAGTAAAGAAATTTAGAGACTAGGAAAGAATTAGAGATTAAGGTGTAGGTGCATGTGCAGAGAGATAAGAAGTAAAAGGTAACCAAAGTAAATCAGATTTAATTTTCTGAGACAAGGTAAGAGAGGAAACAGTAGTAATTCTGTGTTCATCGCAAACAAAGTTCCACCAAGTTAATAAAGATAATTTAGAATTGTCTTTCCAACAGGACAAAATCACTTTAAATGCTAAAGCGATAAATAAGTCAAACAACAAAGTAATATTATTAAAGACATCAAAAGCAGGTGAGGAGGAACCTAGGAAAACATTTTGCATTGTTAACGGAATATTACATTGGAATATTCTCATACATTTAGACCAAATAGATTGCCAAAATTTAAAAACATTTGAACATTCATAAAGTTGGTGAAGAAAAGTCCCCGTAGTTACAGAACAAGACCAACACAGTGAAGAGGAAGTAGGGGAAAACTTAGCTATGTGAACAGGGGTAATAACAACTCTACTATAAATGAAGTACAGGGATTGGGTTATACGAGCTGCAACAGAGGTTTTAAAGAGCTTGAGCCATAATTTGTCCCAGAAGGGATTAGGTAATGATAAAGATAAGTCTGATTCCCAAAGTAATTCAACCGGGGATTTAGGTCTCTTAGAAATATGAGATAACAACAGCTTATAAATAAAAGCGGCCTTAGGCGTATGATCGTGAGGAATATTATGTAAAGGCGAGGGGATGTAAGCAATGTAGGAGCTAAAGGGTAATTGTTGGAGGATAAAAAGACTGCAGAGCAGTTGCTATTAAATGATAGTTATCAAGAAAAGAGTCAGGTAAGTTATATTGGGATTGTAGTTCCTGGAAGGGGAGAACAGAATCATGTTGAATAAATTGATGGATAAAGATAATTCCCTTCTCCTTCCAGTGCTTGTAGTAAAATGATTTACGTTTATATTTAATAAATTTGTTATACCAAATAGTGGAGGACAAAAAACACCGATACGGGTCTAAACCATCAGAGAGGATATTATATAATAATTGTCGGGAGTATTTTAAAATAGGGTTGTCTGTTATGAAGGAGCAATTAGACATATATATTATATCCCAAAAAGAAAAATCTTTTAGAAGGGAACGTTCGAAAATAATCCAACGAGGATAGGGATATCAACAAAATCATAACTTAAAGGAAAACTTTGACGAATTAAAAATGCAGAGTGATATGATTTAAAGTCTGGGAAACGAACACCCCCTCCATCTTAGGACGTTTAAGTTTCCGAAGAGCAATGCGGGGATGCTTGTTGTTCCACAAAAATTTTGTACAAATAGAGTCAATCTGTGAAAAATATGAAGCAGGAATTCGAAAAGGTATCATGGACAATGTATATAGGATATGGGGTACAATCATCATTTTGATAGTGTCCAATCTACCCCACCAGGACAAAAAAAGGGGGACCAGGAAAGAAGAAGCAATTGTATTTTGGTAATCAAGGCATTAAACGTATAATTAATTGTTTTAGATAGTGTAGATGAAAACCAAATACCTAGATATTTAATCTTTGCGGGACACCAAGTAAATTTAGTATTATTAAACATATATTGATAACAGGTAGAGTTTAAGGGTAAAACTTCCGTTTTAGAAAAGTTCAATTTATAACCAGAAATACTGGAATATAATCGAACTTCATCCAAAAAAGGAGGGAGGAGTTAGGATTAGACACTAGGATATCATCAGCATATGCTCTGTTTGGTTTCTATGGAATTTTGTGAAAATCCAGAGATATCTGGATTAATTCGAATACGTTCCAGGAAAGGTTCAAGACACAGTACAAATAACAATGGGGATAAGGGACACCCTTGGCGTGTGCCTCTAGATAGCACAAAAGACTTAGAAAAATGATTGTTAACAAAAATACTAGCTCGGGGAAAAGAATATAACAATTTAACATAGGAAATAAAATTAGACCCAAAACCGAACCATTTTAGTGTACTATACATATATTGCCAGTTTATGCGGTCGAAGGCCTTCTCAGCGTCCAAAGATAAAGCTGCTAGTGGAGTTTTATATTTTTTACCAAAGGAGATAACATTAGCAAACATGCGAGCGTTATCCGAAGCCAATCTGCCCTTGACAAAGCCAACCTGATCTGTTTTAACTAATAATGGGACAATGTTCTCAAGTCGAGTGGCGAGAATTTTAGCGAATATCTTGCAGTCATAGTTAATTAGGGAGATGGGACGATAATTTTTGCAAAGGGAATGATCCTTATCGGGTTTGGGAATGAGGACGATTAAGGCCTCCATAAATGAACCAGAGGCTTTGGCGTCAACAATAAATGAGTTAAAAAGGTCCAAAAGTTTGGGCACAAAAATAGATGAAAAGGTAGAAAAAAATTCAACAGGGAGGCCATCCGGCCCCGGTGCTTTAGATTTCTTTAAGGATTTAATAGCCTCCATTATCTCCTGTAAAGTAACCGGGTTTTCTAATAATTCGAATTTATCAGGAAGCGAAGGGGGTTAGGAAGACCAGAAAAAAGGTATGAAGGTTCTGATCAGAGGGATTTGTATCATCAGAGTATAATGATTGGTAATAATCATGAAATACAGAAGCAATATCTTCATCCGACGACACTAGATTATTAGTGGATTCATTAAGGATAGGGCCTATATTTTTACGTTCAGATTTAATTTTTAAATAATTGGCCAGCATCTTGCCAGCTTTATTTTGACCACCATGGTATTTAGATTTAATTTTAAGAAGAACATTGCATGCATCATTCGTGGCAATTTTGACAAGAGCAGATTTGGCCCTGATCAATTCATGGAGAGCAGACGGGGATTCAGACGAAGTAAAGTAATTATGTTCTAATAATTTAAGTTGCTGTAATAATACGTCATATTTGGCTTTAGCCGCTTTCTTCTTTCTTGCCGAGTAGGAGACCACAAAAGCACGGAAGGAAGCTTTAAAGGCATCCCAATTATTAGTAATGGAAGTGTGTAAGGGATTATTGAAAGTAAAAAATTCATTAATAAAGGTGGTGGCTTCAGTTACAAAAGTGTTGTCAGATAACAAAAAATTATTAAGTTTCCAACGCCCAAATTTCGGGAGCCCAGGGAGAGATCTAGGGAAGAGGAGACAGGGCGTGATCGGAGATAAAAATAGAACCAATTTTAGAGGATTGAATGGATGGGAGTAGGGGTTTACTGACTAAAATATAATCAATTCTAGAACGAGTATGGTGAACATTCGAAAAAAAGTAAATTCAAGGGAATCAGGGTTACATGTCTTCCACACATCATATAATGAACGAGAGGCAATGGCAGATTGAAATGATTTATGGGTTTTATCAGGGTTAAATTTGCATTTGGATTGCCTATCCGAATATGGGTCAAGCCATTGATTGAAGTCTCCCCCAACAATAATATTTGGACTATCAATGGAAGATAGTAAGATTTTAATATTTTTCCAAAAATCTGGATCAGGTTTGACAGGACCATAAATATTCAATAGGACAAGAACTTTATTCTGTATAACAACCTTAGCCATTACCCAACGTCCATCACTGTCACATTGTATAGATAAAATTTGTGCATGAATAGACTTATGAAATAAGATAGCCACACCTCCCTTCCGATTAGAAGCTGGAGAGTAAACAATTTGGCCCACCCATTGTCTTTTTAATTTAAGTGATTCGACATCATTGCAATGCGTTTCTTGAATAAATGCAATATGAGAGCTTAATTTAGACAAATGAGAAAGTACCTTTTGTCTTTTGACGGGATTACCAAGACCACGAACATTCCACGTGACAACATTACACATACTGGAGGGAGGGAGGAGCAAGACATAAATGGATATGATACACTTCAGGAGGACAACTGAAAGTAAAAAAACACCATTCATTAGATAAAGACAGAGACCAAAATGTACAATAAACAATCATATAGGCGAAACTTAAATATAGAAACAGCACCATTGAAAACAATAAGAAAGGAGTAGGAAAAAACAAATTGAATAAAGAAGAGAAGGAAGAGAAGAACAGAGAAGAAAAGAAAGTAAACAGATCAAGGGAAAGAACCCAGATCTGAAGAGAAGCAAGGAACCAAAATGCGGGGAGCATGTTGACAACAACAGCAAGAACAGCGGAACAAATTAAAGAAGAAAAAAGGGAAGAATAAAAATGGTAAACCTCAATACTGAATAGTGGGTAACATTAATAAAAGATAAAGAGTGAAAAAGGAATGATATTGTAAAAGAGAAATAAGCAAGGAGAGATACAGAGCTACACATAGGGATCTATAGAACAGGTTAACTAGTGACTGAAGAAAAAAAGTGAAACATTAGTTTTCCATATTTCTAGTAGAAATACTATTAAGAAAGAGACTCAGTTTAGCAGGCTCATCGAATGACCGCGATCTCCCTTCATACGAGACTTTGCACAAGCAAGGATGCAAAATGCCATATTGAATGTTCAATTGTCTCATCTGGGGGCGAAGAGCCAGAAATTCTTTACGGCGCGCATTTGTTGCAGTGGAGACATCTTGAGAAATGAAGATATTATGGCCTGACCATGTGAGGCGTCGTTTAATTTTAACAGCTTTCAGGACATCCATCAATTCAGTGAATTCTAAAAAGAGCATGATGATTCCCCGTGGTTTGTTAGAGTTCGGTTGAAGACGACCCAAGCGATGCGCCCTTTGTATGTTTAGAGGAGTTGAAGATTGAAGGTCTAAGAGTTCCAGAAGAAATTTTTGAGAAAGGATAACATGTCTGGACCTTCAATGTTTTCTGGTAGGCCATACAAGCGAAGATTGTTCCTGCGATTGCGATTTTCCAAGTCTTCGGTGTGAAGTTTGAGTTTTTGTATTTCTTGTTCTAATAAAGGAATTTTAGTAGAAATATCCTGAAGATCACCAACACGTTGTTCAAGTTCCAGTACTTTGCCTTCCATAATTATCCTGCGGTCCTCAATTTGCTTTAGCTTTTCGTTAGTAGTTACCATGAAAGGCTGTAGACCACGAACCTCCTCTAAGATGGAATCCAGAACAGGGTTTTGTGAGATATGAATAGGGGAGGGTGGGTCATTTTTATGCCTCTTTGGTTTGGCGCCTGAAGAAGATGATCGAGACAAGGAGTGCTGATCAGTCGCCATTGTGGTTTTTGGAAGGGAACAAATTGTAGTAATTAACAGTGGACGAATGCGCCCCATAGACCCCAGTCAAAAAAGACAAAAAGGGTGACCGTGCAAGATAAATTATATAGAGAATTCTTCCTCTGTCACAATATACATAACTGCCACAGATTATAGAGATGGAACATTATCAAAAGTCAGAATCCAGTTTGTAAGTATTTAACCCAGTCACGGCACAAGAGTATGCAGACACACAACTTCCTTTTATCAAGACCACCACCTGCGCTCAAAATTGGTAGTGTTTGAGGCACGAACGGGTCCTAGGACTTCTGCGTTCGAGCGAAGCTCACTCAAAGACCTCCATCCTGCTCCATCATTTAGACCGCTTCCCCACACATTTATTTAGAGACAAGCAGATCATTCGTTGGTAAACAGAGGCTCAACTGATTTTATCGGCAAGATGCGTTTCAGTAGGGACTACCCATCTCAGCGACGGCAGTGTGCGCAGGAAATAATATGTCATTCATTTTTTTAAATTGAAGCATCCCCATTGGATAATTAACGAAGGATGGTAAACAAAAGCACTCTGTTTACATAAAAAGCATAGCCAGCAAAAACACCACTGTGGTATGTAAAAGGACGGTTTTCAATGAGACCCTATGATGACATCCATGGGTACACCTTCCACTTCAATAGCTCTGCAAATCATGGTGAATGATGGCCAGACAAAAAGTCCAAATATATTATGCCTGCTTGTAGTCACATAAATATATTGGCAGTAATAACCTTCCTTACTTCAATTGAGCATTGCACCTCTCCTTACCGCCATTGCCCAGCAGTGTAGACATTCTGATGACACTAACTGAGCAGTATATAATTTTTCGTTTGGCAATAACCCCTTGCAGCCGGCAGTCTGTGGTGGTACTGGCAGTTACATATCAAAAACGCGAGCGCCGCATTTCAAAATGGCGGGCGCCCGCGACTCCGTGAGGAGAAGTTCACCGCCGCAGCCTCCAGGCTCAGCGTGTAGGTGGAATTTGGCAAAAGCAGTCATTAGACTCACCACCGCTTCCTTACATGAAAACCACCATCTGCGCAGAAAATTGGTGGGTTATGAGGCACCAACGGGTCCAGGAGCTTCCGCGTCCGATCGGAGCTCACTCGAAGTCCGCCATCTTGCTTCGGCGTTCAAACCACGCCCCAGCACTTATGAACTCTAATCAAGAAATGAGAGCAGGTAAGGCGCGAGGACAAAGCACGACTACCAGTGATAAAGGTACACTTACTGGGTATGAACGCAGTTAATTGCACGTCATGGGTGGAATGCGCCTGTGAGACACTGCGGTCCTTAAAGTGAGCGCGTGGAAACCTGGGAGGGAATCGGTGGTCAATTAATTACCAGGTTCAAGGAGTGATGCGAATGGGCGTGAGAAGCTTGTAGAACAACAGTAAGTGATTTTTGTTGATTGTGGGCCTTTTGAAAGTATTTATGTTAGTCACAGCGCCCATCAAGGGCTGCATTTAACATAAATACTTTCAAAAGGCAAACAATCAGCCCCACAGCTTCGCTCTATTTAGAAAAGAAATGCAGCAAGTTTAAAGCACGAACGTGTGCTTTCAGATGATTGTTTGTAAACTTGCTGCATTTCTTTTCTAAATAGAGCGCAGCTGTGGGGCTGATCGTTTGCCTTTTGAAAGTATTTGTTAAATGCAGCCCTTGATGGGCGCTGTGACTAACATAAATACTTTCAAAAGGCCCACAATCAGCACGGCAACCGCGCACTATTTTGAATAGAAAGGCAGCCAGTGCAGGAGCATTTTCTTCCTTTCGGCGCAGGAACGCTCTATCGGGATGTGCTGTGTGTGCGCGCTTCACACACAGCACTGCGCGCTCGGAAGAACAGAGGTGCGCGGGAGCGCAGGCGCGCACCTTACAGGGAACAGTGATTGTGGGTCACTGTCATCCAATATACTCCTTTTATAGTCCTTGAAATTATTTTGCATTTTAACTGGTGATAAAACGGCGATGTTTGCTGCAAGATCTTATACCGCTCGCCAGAAACAGCGCCTTAAAAGCAGGCACTGAGTCACGGCGCTGTGAATCTTTCTGCCAACAGTTTTACTATGTGTCATTTTGTTTCTAGAGCGAGTTTGTCGCTGTTCTCCAACTACATATAATGTAGTCAGCTCCTGTCTGTATTCTGACGAGACACTCTATGAAAATTAGGAGTTCCTTAGCCATGAGGCAACTGACAGAAAACATGTCTTAATGTGCTGAGTCTCATTGTAAATTGCAAGTGCAAAGATCACCACAGTTTCTTTTAACAATCTGCCTGCAGATTAACACAACAGAAGCGGAAGCAAGCACATTTAGTGGATAACGTGTGTCAATTATATAAACAACCCGTGCGTTCAACAGTGTTAACAAATAAGTTAAAAGCGTCGTGGTCTCACATGATCTATTTATTTTTCAGTTCTACCGCACCCACGAACCTTTTTTTCTTTTTATTAGAAGTTGACATTGAAGGTGACAGAAAAAGCAGCTCGTAAGATTTTCAAATGAAATAGGCGCCACAGACTGAAAGTGAGTGAAGTCAATGCCTCTCCATAAAATTATAAGGGCAGGAGCAGACGAAAGAAATAAGCAACAGCTCGGGAGGGGGAAGAACAGAGGCAAGAAGCAACAGAGGGGAGGGGAGGGTCGAGGGATAGATAAACAAGCACCAGAAAATGTCTACTGTCTGAGGCGGCATTGGCTTAGTCGGAAGTGAATTGCTCCTTGAAGAATTCACATCAGATGCTTCCGAAGTTAAGAATAACAAGCTAACGAGGAGGGAGGGGGAGAAGGGAGGGGGTTGAAGGGAGGGGGGTAGTGAGAGCAGACAGCAAGGTGGTGGAGGAGCATGATTCACGTGCCGGAAGGCTTAATGAGCCATGACAGAAGCGCGTGCTGTGCGCGTAACCGCACACTGTATGCCACGGAAAAAGCTGTGGTCGCACTTTTAAAACCCCACAACTAAATGTCTCGCCAGAGCAGCGCAAGCGCTGGATCAGGGCGAGACCTAAAAAGGAGAGGGAAGAATACATTATGAGACTTTAATGTCAGTGCCAGACGTTGTGTTGATTGGCCTCTGGCAGTCTACATTTTGCGTAATTTTTGTGTAGTAAAGCATTGTCAGATCTCCTGCAAATGCTGTTTAGATGCTAAAAGTTGCCATCGCTGATGCTACAGCAGAGTATATTTTTTCATGGATTCTGAGAGGAAACACAAAAGCAGTCAGTCCATTTTCCCAATGCTATAGCTTTATACAGCATGCTAAAAAAAAGTATCCGTTACTTAGAATTGTTTGTGCTTTAAAGATGTTCTGTTACTGAGAACTAGAAACACATGTTTTAGTCTTGGATCCGGAGTGGCGCACTTGTCCACAGGATTTACTTTTTATTGGTACCCAATTAAAAGGTGTTTGAAGGTAAAATGGCCGGGCGTCCAGCTGGCCTATTTTGAGACGCGCAGAAAAAAACAGCTCCGAGCCAAGGTTCAGTTCGACTTTGTATTTCCCTCCTGTTAATGTGGTACCTCTGCTGCCGGGCGCCCAGGAAGAACAGGCGCACAAATGCATGCCGCATAATTCGACAACACTTTGCAGGCTTGTCCTAGTCGGAGACAGATTTTGTTTGGAGATTGTGGTTCTCTTTCATCTTAAAGTTCATCCTAGAAAAATGCACCCTGGTGTTTCTTGGATCAGTCCGCCACGCCGTTAGTCACTATCCACCTCGGAAAGTTCTCGCAAAAAAAAAAAAAAAAAAATGAAACCCGGCTTGCAACAAAGGTTGAGGATTATATAACGAGCGGGCCACATCCTGGTATGCAGAGTCTCCTGTTAGGAAACCAAGTAGACGATTTGTCTCCTTTCCAACTAGTTTAGAGGTTTTTTTTTCTTTCCACTTCGTGACTGAGGAACTGAGTCAGCCGGAGCAGAGGGGAGTTTTCCATTTTTAACTCCCGACAGCCTAAGCCCTAGGGCACAAGCAGTCATAAGGATGCCCTGCTAACTTGCCTTATTGTCTGTCTCACCTATGGCCGGTTTATTTGTTGATCACTCGTGGTGTTCAGATTCTCACGTGAGTTGTTTTATAGGAGCAGCGTCCAGGGGTCACGTAAGCGTGTGAACCCACCGTCTAGTGCAGGCTTCCTGGCAGCTCTCCTGCTGCAGCAAGCCCACTACATTAGAAGCTTTTGCTTGATTCAATTATGGGTACAAAATTGAAACTATATATTCTAGAGAAAAATGCGTGTATTTTCAGAACTTATAAGCTGATATTTGGAGAAAAATGGTTGAATTTCCAAATATATTTAAACCTAATCTTCATTAAATCGGACTGTGTTGGGTAGACTTATAGCCAACATGACCTTGGTCCCGGGGCATTGCAGCTCCCACCTGTGCAGAGGCATTCCGGATTGATGAAGCTTCTCTTGACATCTCTGCTGCAGCCCTGCCTGTTGCACCGAGGTGATTACCGCTGGTACTCTTGCATATGGTGGCCACCAATGCAATGTTGTCTGCTATGATGACTATTACAACATGGATATTATTTGTTAGTAGCCCATGATGATTCTCAGGGAACATAAGTAGCTCTTATTACAGAAAAGGTTGTAAATTCCTGGTCTAGTGTGTCATGTTCCCTTGTGCCGAATCCAAAGGTTAGCACTCAGTGTCTTTTGAGAACCGGCTTGCAATCATCCAGGTATGTGACCCTGGTTTTCACTTGTGACCACATATATTCTATGCTAAATCACTTTTCGATGTAGCGTGTTTGTACCTTCCTCCAAATTGTATTCTCACTCATAAAACACACAAAGTAGAGGCTTCAGTTAGAGGGAAGTTGGAACAAGTGGTGGGCAGTGTCTACCATGTGGAGTGCATGCATGTATGTATGGGTGGGCAGTGTCTACCATATGGATTGCATGTATGTCTGGGTGGGCAGAGTCTACCATGTGCGGTGTATGTATGGGTTGGCAATGTCTACCACGTGGCATGCATGTATGGGTGGACAGTGTCTACCATGTAGAGTGCATGTATGTATGGGTGGGCAGTGTCTACCATGTGGCGTGTATGTATGGGTGGGCAGTGTCTACCATGTGGTGTGTATGTATGGGTGGGCAGTGTCTACCATGTGGTGTGTATGTATGGGTGGGCAGTGTCTACCATGTGGCATGTATGGGTGGGCAGTGTCTACCATGTGGAGTGCATGTATGTCTGGGTGGGCAGAGTCTACCATGTGGTGTGTATGTATGGGTTGGCAATATCTACCATGTGGTGTGCATGTATGGGTGGACAGTGTCTACCATGTAGAGAGCATGTATCTATGGGTGGGCAGTGTCTACAATGTGGCGTGTATGTATAGATTGGCAATGTCTACCATGTGGCGTGCATATATGGGTGAGCAGTGTCTACCATGTGGAGTGCATGTATGTGTTGATGGTACACAAAAGATAGTCACAGTGGAAAATATTCACAATGTATCTGCAACCAATACATGGTCTATATACAAAGAATATGACAACACCAAATAGCTCATTCAATAAATGATTATGATTTAATAAATATCACAAAAATTGTCATCATAGGCTCAAAAATTGTGAACTGAATATCACATTTAACATTTAGTAAAAACAGGTGCATACAGCGTGAAGTGATAGGTGCGTAGTTAGGATACGTGAAAGTGATGTGCAGGGGGAAAGGTGGTGCATATATCTACATCAATATACAATAATGATAACCTAACCTGCCAAATTACTGGCAAAACATACAAATGCAAAATCATAAACAAAAGATGCAGATATAGATCCTCTGTCATCCAGGTTTGATAAGTGAAGGGAAGGAGATGTCGACGTTTCGACCCCTATAAAAACCAGCAGATTTGACGTCTTGGAGGTGGGGTCTTCATCAGGACCAACGGGGAAAGGGGAAGGGAAGCGAAGGGTATATGTTGCACCAGTGACAGCACAGGTGTCTTCAGGCTGAAAGATAGTGATGTGGGCCAGCAAGGCTCTCACGATGGGTACAGCAGTCCGAATAGGAATAAACCAAAGGTACGCAATAACCTAAGGCAGCGGATGTATCCGTCGATACTTCTGACAGCTAACACGCTTCCCAGAGGTATGGGTTACGTTTGAACCCTTGCTCTTTCTATACGGATACATCCGCGGCCTTAGGTTATTGCGTACCTTTGGTTTATTCCTATTCGGACTGCTGTACCTATCGTGAGAGCCTTGCTGGCCCACATCACTATCTTTCAGCCTGAAGACACCTGTGCTGTCACTGGTGCAACATATACCCTTCGCTTCCCTTCCCCTTCCCCGTTGGTCCTGATGAAGACCCCACCTCCAAGACGTCAAATCTGCTGGTTTTTATAGGGGTCGAAACGCCGACATCTCCTTCCCTTCACTTATCAAACCTGGATGACAGAGGATCTATATCTGCATCTTTTGTTTATGATTTTGCATTTGTATGTTTTGCCAGTAATTTGGCAGGTTAGGTTATCATTATTGTATATTGATGTGTATATATATGCACCACCTTTCCCCTGCACATCACTTTCACTTATCCTAACTACGCACCTATCACTTCACGCTGTATGCACCTGTTTTTACTAAATGTTAAATGTGATATTCAGTTCACAATTTTTGAGCCTATGATGACAATTTTTGTGATATTTATTAAATCATAATCATTTATTGAATGAGCCATTTGGTGTTGTCATATTCTTTGTATATAGACCATGTATTGGTTGCAGATACATTGTGAATATTTTCCACTGTGACTATCTTTTGTGTACCACTACTTACCCGAGTCCAGTGGTCTTTCGGGTTACCCCATTGATACGCAACTCTTGTATGTGTTGATGGGCAGTGTCTACCATGTGGTGTGTATGTATGGGTTGGTAATGTCTACCACGTGGCGTGCATGTATGGGTGGACAGTGTCTACCATGTGGCGTGTATGTATGGGTGGGCAGTGTCTACCATGTGACATGTATGTATGGGTGAGCAGTGTCTACCATGTGAAGTGCCATGTATGTATGGGTGGGCAGTGTCTACCATGTGGAGTGCATGTATGTATGGGTTGGCAATGTCTACCATGTGGCGTGCATGTATGGGTGGGCAGTGTCTACCATGTGGAGTGTATGTAGATATGGGTGGGCAGTGTCTACCATGTGGCGTGTATGTATGGGTGGGCAGTGTCTACCATGTGGCATGTATGTATCGGTGGGCAGTGTCTACCATGTGGAGTGCATGTATGTATGGGTTGGCAATGTCTACCATGTGGCGTGCATGTATGGGTGGGCAGTGTCTACCATGTAGAGTGCATGTAGATATGGGTGGGCAGTGTCTACCATGTGGCATGCATGCATGTGTTGATAGTGTTATGTTGTTTTAATCAGTGGCGCTCAAGCTGCAGCCATGTCCTAAGGCAGAGTAAGTGAAGGGGAGAGTGGGTGCGAATGAATTTATTTGGCATGTCTGTAGAACACATTACCTCCTGCACCTCATGTATATGGAGAGTGCAATCAGTTGGCACTAAGTGTGCTATATGATGGTAAAAAATAAGTGTGCTGGGGCATCTGTATGCCAAAGGCTCCTAAAGAGCTTCAGATGGATATATTTGATGGCGTGGAGAGGCGAGTCAGTACCATACCGCCAAGACTTTGGGTTGGCAAAAAAAGCAGCTGCTTAATAACAAATTGTATCCAATATCACCTCAGATCATCAGTAACAAAACCATAAAGACGATCAAAAATCTCCATACAATTTAGAAGCAAAACAATTTGAAGGAACACTTTGGCCTTATAAATTGGTACAACCTCCTTAGGGAAGTAGTGGAGTTGCTGGTACTACAGAGTATTTTAAGTAAATTAATACACCTGAGGGGTCAGGAGCGTAACACCGGCCCCTGTGGTACAGGGGGTGCCCAATCCTTTGAGGGGTGGTGGGGGGGGGGCATTCAGCCCAAGCCAATTAATATCGTGAGATATTGGAGACTGAGGGGCCCCTTATCACATTTTGCAGGGGCGCCCCATCATATTGGGTTACACAGTGCTTTAAGCGGGATTAAAAAATGAGGGGGGTATCGCAAAGGGATGTGGCCGATGTAATTAAGGGCATGGCTTAAAAACACGCAAGCTAAAAATCTGTGCTCAGCAGTGTGCTGCCCGACTAGTATTTTGCCGCTTCTGTCATTGCATCTGGATCTATAATACAACAAGTAACATTACACCTACAAGTCAGGGCTATTGGCTTTTCCAATGGTTGTTAGCTGTGTAAGATAAATAAGCAATAACTATGCCTTCGTTGTAAGGAATATTTAAACTGCTTCAGCTTTGAAATGATGAGTGTGAAAGAACTATAACAAGTCTCTTTGAAGTTACCTTAAAGGCAGTGATTGGGTGGCACTGCTGCAGTTAAGAATTGGTATTTTCTCACTCTGAGGGCAAAAATAGAGAGCGCGATTGAGACCCTTCTCAGCACCTGCTTTTTAGAACTGAAGGTGCTGAGCTCCGGCAGGACCCGGCCCACTTAAAGCCCTGTTTTTAGGCCACTTTGAGGGGTTTAAACAATTTCTAGGCAGGCTGGCAGAGTGTGCTGGCCTCCTGAGAGACTCAATGACTATGAATATCTGTGTGGCAGGCAACTAGAGGGACATTTTAGGGCCCATATGACATTTCGTCGGTGGTTGGAGGGCCCTCCTTTTGTGTTATTCCGCTGTCCGTTAGTACCTCCCTGGAACCAGGCGCTTTATCAATGCTTTTGTGCGGTGCTTTTTGCAGAACGGCAACTGTTAAACCAACAAGTTCTCAAACCTTTGACTGCGCTTTCTTCAGAAGTTCTGGTCCCTTTGTGTTTTGTTTTCTTACGTTTCAGTGTTTGCAGCACTCTGTTTCAGTCAAGTAATGGCCGTCAGCCAGGCAGGATTAGATGGGGCCCGGGGTGAAATTCCTGTGCGGTTTGGGGTTTAATCGCGTCATTGTTGTCTCCATCGCGGCCATCAGAAGCACAGATCTTTCTGCTCGCCATTGGAGCCGGCTCCGAGATGGGGTTCAAAGCAAGGTGGGGGAGGAAGCAGAGGGGGCGCCCTGATGCATCATTGTTCACAGGTATTCCAGCGCAAACAGAACGCTCCATCTTTTTGTTGCGGGAGGCGTGGGTGCGATATTACATGTCAGTAAATCGCGCGTAGGGTGTTGATTCACGTTTTGCAATTAGAAAATATTTAAACTCCTAGCCTTTGGCATGTCTCAGATCAATTTCTGTATGCGTCTCTCCTCCCCAAATCCTTTCCTATTTCTACCTGTCCCATTCACCCTTTTCCTTGACCTACTTTCTTTGACCCATATAATTTTTTTCCACTTCTTAAATAGTACAATCCCAAATTTCATTTCAAGGCAAGTTGTATTTTTTTTCTTTTTTTACTATTCAGTTGATTAACTTTGAAATTTAAGATAGAGTTGTGCAAAGCTGCAAATGTTTTTTTCTCAACAACTTCGTGAAGGTTAATATTTTGCAATTTTCTTGACATCCCTCCGTTTGAAAAGTAAAAAAAAAATTATAGGCTAACAGTAGGTTTGCAGGAGTTAAAATATAAATAAAGTAGGTTTGCAGGAAGTAAACATATTTAGCAAGCAAATTTGTCTTTAAAAAGACATTTTTGTGTCGAAAACTAGTCTTAAATGTTAAGCGGAGCGAAATGATTAACTCTGCAAACTGCATTTAGTCAAACATTTGCGCGCTTCATAACGTGAAACCTAATTTAGGTCACTTTTCAAGCTTATGTGCTAAATGCAGGGGATGTGAAACAACTGGCTGCCCTTTACAACTATTTTGCAATCTGTACTTGCAAGTTGGCAGCTGGTTACGTAGGTCAGAGTTTGGGCGCAGAGCAGTGCGCCGATTTGGTTACTGGTAAGTGAAAGCAGTGACAAGGTGATGCAGGGAGATGCTATTGACAAATGACACAAATTTACTGTAGTAAATTTGTTGAGTGGAAGGAGGGGGCGAGCAGGTCATATGCCTTTTTGGCCTTCCAGAATGAGAACTAGCAGACCTGAGTACCGTTGTCAGTGCCTGGAGCAGCAGAACCACTTATAGTTCAGCAGGAAGCAATTTCCAGTGTAAAGTCTATGAAGGTCGAATGAAATAATGAATGGACGGCATAAAAAAATGACAAATAACTTTTTCTATACCATAGACTGCTCCCGACTACCAGATTCGTAAAGCCTTATGAATGGTAATAAACCATCAAGAGTTTTTTTTTTTTTAACTCTACTGTGTGCGGCTTTCAGCAAAGTTTTGAATCCACCAAGACTGAGTATATACAGCACAAAGATTCACACAGCGTTCAAAAGGAAAGTGAGAAATGTGTACTCCTGCAGTGTAAAATAATAGACCTTTATATCTACACCTATTACACACACGACTTTCCTGAAGTTCTCATAGAACGGCACAAGTATTCTTGGGAAGCTACAACTGTTTAGTGTCTACGGGAGTATTCACTTAAATAAAACATAATTAGGGGTGGGCGACGAATTCCTCTCTGCCGGCGTAGTTTGCAGAGTTTTGCCCTCCATGCAGAGTTCTGCGGAGCGGCACAGAGTTTCCTCTCGTGCAGCTTGCAAACATTAAGTTGGTGAGCGTGTGTGAGAAAAATCATAGGCTAGACCACCTCCCGGCAAGATTTCTCAATGCGGGCGGTCGAGGATGGTCGCTACCGTTTGCGGTGAGAAACCTGCCGCTCGCGTTGAAGCTGCTACTCGAGTAGGACATCTACTCAAGTGGCAGAAAAAAGCAGCGCCTCTTGCGCTGCGCGTGGTGCCATTTGCGCGGAATTTACAGTGCGGGCCAAACTCCAGGTGCTAAAAATCAGCTCAAACAGTGCGACTTACCAAACTCCGCTGCTTGTAGAACTCCGCGGAGCGCGGCAGATTTTTTTATGGCACTTCACTGAGTTTTGAGTAGAAGAACTCTGCGAACTCCACTCAGGCCTAAAAACATTTTCATAGATGTAAATAAACATATGTGCATTTCCTTGTTCGGGAATTTAACACACAAGTATATCTGCATTTCAACGTGTGTTTTTTTTCTCAACAAGGGTTTTCCCCGGGGGGCAAACCTGTTCCGATGTGCAGCCCACCAATTTTAGGGATGTTGTCATTGACATCAGTCTACTGAATCCGGGGTGGGCATGTGTCTGTAGACCTTTATTGACAATCCACAAACATGTACATTTATGGCTGGGCTCCCACTGTGGCAGATAAACCCCCTTTTTACCCCAAGCATTGAGTACCCACTATATGATACGTGGACATTGTTTCACGCAATCGGTGAAACTTTTTAGTTGTAGTCTTTTCCCATATGGAGTCATTCCGAAATGGTTAGATGACAATGTCTTTCTATTAAGATTTTCTTACACAATTTAACAAATATGCAGAAGACTGTATTTTGTATATTGGAGGCCAGGTTGAATATGTTGGTGGGGAGTAAACATAATCCTGTATCTCCTACAGTGTCACATCGACCACCAGATAAGAGAGTGGTGATGTGCCCCGACTTTTACACTAATATTCAGTTTGTTATTGCCTCGCTGCAGTGTCAAATGACATATTTCACCTGCTGAAGAGCTCTGCAGTATGGCTCTATGCACAGAGGATAGGGATTTAAAAGTATGTTTGAAGACCATTGAAACATGTGCCATGTTTAGTCAGACATTAAAGGTGCCATCCAGTGAAGTGTTGTGTAGGTTTCAGTTGAACGACATGTATTTATGCCCTCTGTGTCTAGGTCTGCTGCCTGTGTCCCCTCCCCTATGCACCTTATAGGTACAGGACTTGACATATACATCATTCTGGCATCTATACAGCATATTCTTCCTCATCTTTCTTGAAGACCATTTGTTTCCATGCAAGTGTCTAATTTTGTTTAGATTTTCTTAAATATTGTTAGAACTTGGGCTACAATTATAAATTGTAATCCCATAAAACGAGGAAGGAAACTTAGGGTTATTTTTACATACAGTCTATTAAAGGTAAATCAGTGCTGGATGGGTAAAAGTCCTGCTCTGGGAGCAAAAAACCTGTCGGGTGCCCCTCGCCTCTGATCTCCGGCACAACCGTGTTTTTATCTTATTTTTAATCTGCCTGTACTTCTCAAAACCGGAGGCACAAAGACATAAGTGTTGTGTCAGTCACTCCTCTTCCATTGTCTGCTGGCCTCTACACCATAAAGTCCCAGGCCTTTACCATCCAAGGTCATAGCAGCTGTGTGCAGGGAGACGGAGGCAGAGAGCTGCAGTCACTAACGGGGGTGCAAATTCTAGATCAGCCCCCCACGGGAAATCTACACTCTGCATTCTCCCAGGAGGATGGCTGCCCCAGTGGATACACTGGAGCATTGCATGTGCTCATGGAATCAGGGACTCACCTGACTGCATAGAGAACACCCCTTAGAGGATGAAAGAGCCTCCCGTCTGGAACGAATTAAGGGAGGAACATTGCTGCAGCTTTATTATCTCTAGAAGGACTGCACAGCCCCTTTAAGACGCCACTGGTTTGTACTGGTGTAGCGAAGGAGCACTCTTCTCTCTTCGTTACATAGAAAAGGACCATCCAACTTACTGTGGACAATGTGCGCTTATCATCCCAATCCAAAGTCTCGAAGATGCTCCTCAAAGTCCCAGCACCCAACAAAACCTGAATTGGCAGATCTAGGTCCTCGGTTAAGACTGCAAAACTCTAGACTATCCGCCATGACCAAATAATATATCTCTGCGACCATCTATGCTTCCAGAAAGCACTGAAACGAGGGTTGTTTACATTCACCTAAACCAGACTTTCCAGTAAGGGCATGTGTATTATACAGACGGGTGACCTGCCCTGTTCTCATTGGGTCCTTGGGCTGGAGAAGAGCTCGCTCATGAAGAACCCAGACTAATGGTGTTCAATGAATGCTTACTGTGTTAGCATTGTCTACTGCTTGGCGCGCCACTATCGGAACCTACCTTTGCTCCCACTTGTGCCACTTACAGCTCACTAGCCATCAGTGGACACACTTAATACCAGACTCGTCAATACTGGAGCAACACTGTGCCCAGGAACCAGAGCAGCCGCTCTGCATCTTTATGCTCAGCACACAGATGCTGCGCCATCCTCCCAATGGAAAACTCCAGTACATCCAACAGCCTACGCTGTGACACACGCACACAACACGCAACACACACACCCAAAAAACAGGTTTTACTTCCAATGCTAAGCAAACGCTGTAATGAATCAGGGACATTGGCGTTTGTACAGATCTGCGTTCCTAACGAATACTTTCTGCAGATTTTCTAAAGTGTTTTATGGTTTGGATTTCTTGTTGAGGAAATGTTTCAGATGTTAGTTTGCAGGCTCTTTGCCTTGATTTTAAAACACGACTTTTTTATGCTATGTTTTGAGTTGTATTTACTTTACAAATAGAGCAGTCTTTTTCAAAACTCTTTGCCATCCATAATGACTCAATGATGCCAGTTAAATGAACCCTCCGGCATTACAGAGGGTATATTTCTTTAACATACCCTTTCTTAATGGTTAAATATGTAATTGTGAGCATGCCATTGTTCTGGTTTGTTGATTATGGTCTGAACTGCAGGATATGGGTCATTGGTGTAGTTTAAATAACTTTTGTATATGGTTTTTGTTGTTATTCAAAGGCAGTGCATTATTTTCCAGAGGCCATTCATTTCATCATCCTCTATTGATACCAGCCCAGCTATGTCTAATTTTCCTGGCATGTTTTGCGGTGCATGCATTCAGCTTTATACTTTCAATGGAGCGTGTACTCTTTTATTGCAGAACAGATCAAACCAGCAGGGCTCATTGGGTGCTTCTTTTTGTTCAATAAAGTAATGGCAAACTCACGGTTTTGGGCTGCGCTATCAAAATGTTTTTGTCTGCTTGGCTCTGTCAATGACCTGTTGCTCTTAAATGTGAAGAACTTTTTTTTTTTTTGCTGAGCCATGGCCATCGTAGTTTGTTACTGAGCGTGCATTATGAAAATGCGCACTGACAGCAGATATTGCGCTTTCAACCTTATTTGCATGTTACATATTTGTCTTGGTAAAAGAGGCCCTCTCCCCAATTAATCAGTTAAGTTCATTGTCAAAGAGATCTTTTGCTGTGCTCTGTATGTTTAACTTTACAGAAAAATGTAAGTAAAATAAATGAATGATATATGCGGATGGTTGAGATGTGGGAAAATGCTAGTTGACCCTCACAAAGATGGTGCCCAGGGTCAAACATAAAGTAGGAAAGGTTGATTGCTTATCCTCAATGCCCAGCATGGAACCCAGAGCACAGGGAAGCTAAAGAACATGGGCCTCCATTTTAAACAGCAGGATACAAACAAGATGTTATTACATATTAACAATAGAAGAATGAACTCTGAGCAGACATACTCCGGAACATTTCTAGTCAAAGGAGGCATAACTTGTAAATGATTTGAAAAGAATGTCAAGGGTTTATGATATTGTATTGTAATTGCATTTTTATAGCGCTTACTAGCCCAGGCAAGACATTTAAGCACTTTTCCCTGGGCAGCACGCTGCTCTGGTACCGAAGATTAGGAGTTAGGCCAGTGTTACTGGTTATTAATATTAGTTTTGTGCACTCAAGCAGACCATTTCATGCATTTACCACAGTTTCTTTGTAATAGATAAAATTAATATGCGTTATGTGTGATTAATAGCTGGAGGGGGTTGAGTTCATGCTGATGGTTGGTGGGGGTAAAAGCTGGGATAGAGATTACGTATTGTTAGGAGTATGAATTTCAAAGAAGGAAAGGATGCAATCTTGGAAATTATTTGTAGACATTTTGCAGAAATACATTAATAGAGATTAAGGAAAACATGCGTGTGACTTGGAGTAGATTCTGCTAAGAAAGAGGAGACATGCAGAGGATGGAAAGAAAAGAGGGCCATTTAAAGAGGAAAAAACCGAGAGGCAACAATGAGAAGCTTTTAGAAAAGGTCAGTCAGTGTTCCATGCAGGATTTTAGTAATATATAGAGGATGCTTTCTGAGATAGCATACAATACGAGGATGCAAAATTGTGGAAACAAATTGTAATATTTGCATTTGAGATGGTACTTTTGAAAGTCACTAGAAGCAGTCTGTCTGCTGCTAGGCTACAGCTCACCCAGCAAGGTCAGCTGATCAGGTTAGGGGTTGCAAACATATAGTCATTGCTGGGTGCATTTATAGGGAAATAGGAAGCGCTTTAGACTGCTCTCAAGGATAGCAGTCACTTCACAATCATAGCAGTGTGAGGAAATACATGGGTAAATAATGTAAACCTTGAAAATGAGATTTTCCAGATGCTGAAGTGGCAGTCTTGTGATGTTCATCCTCCAGTTCGGATCACAGTTTTAATTTCAAAAGCAAAGTGGGATCCGTTTGGGTGCCTCTGGTTTCACGTGGCGCAAGATGGCGGCCCGGCTTGGGTATCCAGGTATTATGGTGAGGAGGATGGCAACTGGGCTCACTTCAGAAATTTAAATGGTCTAGGGGTCAGGGCACAGTTGAGGTTTCCTGCGTCACTACGTGTCATGTGGAATAACCATATGCATCAGCTTCGTACGACTGAGGAGGTGGACGCATTAATTGTTAAGATCAAATCAGAAAAGGAGGGTAGAGAGGGAGGGCATGGAAGTTCCGTGGTCCCCTAGCTAGTTAGACCTCAGATTTAAAAGTTAGTAGTGGGTTATTTTATTTTGCCAGAGGGAGTGGAGATCGAATAGGCACAGCCTAATGGAAGGGTGGGTTCCCCACGGGGAAGGGGGTCACAGGGTGGGAAAGGGGGAGAGGGTTGGGATGCACTGGGTGGGGAGCAGTGGGTAAAAATAAAAAAAAATACCTCATCTCTATTTTAAGAACGGTTTGTTTGATAGGTACTGAGCTTTTACAAGGTGATGGCAGGAACTCTCCCAAGGGATAGCATGGTAAACTTCATCTCATGGAACGTGAACGGATTGAGATGTCCCCCGCAGACAAAGGCTGGTGTTGAAATATTTAGAACTATCATCGGCCCAAATTTGTCTCATTCAGGAGACGCATTTAACTTCTGCAGAGTGCCGTATAATATTTTTCCAGAATCCCCTGGATAAAATGCTATTGTTCCTCCCTGCAAACAATAAATAGTCGAGGTGTAGCAATTTTGGTTAAGCAAGGGGCTTTTGCTCTTTAAATCTGTGTTGACCGACAAGACAGGGAGATGGATAGTGGCACAGTTGGATTTTGGAGGTTTCGAGTTAACATGTGTCTCATTTTATGGTCCTAATGTTGATGACCCGACTTATATATGTAAGCTACAATCTAAATTGATAGCTGCTGTCCTCCCCCTGATTATTGGAGGTGATTTCAATGTCCTCCTGGATCCACTTAAAGACAGGTCAAACCAGAGTCATTATATAGGGGCCCCCCGAGTCCGTCGAGCTATGAAGAACTTGTTGCACGACTTGGACTTGGTGGATGCGTGGAGGGCAAAGATGGGGGACTCTCAGGGGTTCACGTTTTATAGTAAGAAGCATCGCCACCTATCCAGGATCGATTATATTTTAATAGACAGGTTTAGCCTGGATGGTCTGAAAGCAATTTCGGTATTACCAGGTCATCTCTCCGATCATGCGCCAGTATTACTCTCTTATTTAAGGAATAGACATATATTACAACCCAGATGGACGCTTAATAGACCTATGCTGTCGGACCCCGAGATTATTCAGGACATTAAATTGTCCTCTCTAGATTTTTTTTCATTAAATATCGGTTCAACGACTATGGACTTTGTCTGGGACGCCTTTAAGGCCAACCTAAGGGGGAGACTACATAGCTTAATATGTTCGAAGAATAGGGCCGAGGTTCGGGAGCTACACATTATTGAGTGGAAAATCCTTCACTTAGAGGCGGAGAGAAATCGACTCAGCTACAGGAGTCTGGGTAGGCTCCTACAAGTACAAGAAGAATTGGAAGGTGCCCGACAGGAATATAGGGCTAGATTAGATCAGAAGTGCAAGGCCCAATGGCTCACAAAAAATATGCAAAATTTTGAGTATGGGGAGAAGGCAGGCGCTCTATTGGCATGGAAGGCTAGAGTGGATCGTTCAAAGAATAACATCAATGAACTGATCATTAATAATCACGGTGAAAAGTCAAGTAGTTTGGAGGACATGCAAGCCTGTCTTCTCTCCCTTTTTTCGGAGCTCTATAAAGAGGATTTGGTCCCTTCTCCTGAAAGAATTCAAAGTTGGCTGAGCGAGAAATCTCTGTCAACCTTAATGGAAGACAGTAGAGACAGTCTAGATGCTCCCATTACCCTAGAAGAAATTAAAAACCAAATAAATAAATGTAAAAATAATAAAGCTGCGTGGTATGGATGCGCTCCCGAATGAAGTTTATAAACTTCTATCGGATGAATTAGCCCACGCACTCTGTACACTGTTTAATTCAGTGTATAGACCGACAGGTCAGATTCCTTGCTCCTGGAGGGAAGCAACTATTGTATTAATTCTGAAGCCAGGGAAGGATCCTCTTAAAGCTGACTCCTATCGACCAATCTCCCTGCTGAATGCCGATTATAAGATCTTTATGGGTATTTTAGGCGGGGAGATTGGCCAAACTGGTTCCTAAATTGGTCAATATTGATCAGAAAGGTTTTATACCAGGGAGATATATTCAGGAGCAGACTCAACTGTTGATTGGCAATACTGACCTGGCTATAGTAAGATCAGATCCCCTGGCCACAGTGGCCCTAGATGCGGCCAAGGCATTCGACAGAGTCTGTTGGGTGTATCTCTGGGAAGTTCTTGGTGTAATGGGTTTCGGCCCCATCTTCATTCAGACCTTGCAGAAATGCTACCAGGGAGCTTCTGCAAGGATCCTTCTAAATGGCGTGTTGACTTCGTTTCAATATTCAGAGGGGAACAAGACAGGGCTGTCCTATTTCCCCCCTGTTGTTTAACATTTATATAGAGCCACTAGCCCAGGCTATTAGATTGGACAACTTAAGTCATCCTTTTAAATCTCAATCGTATCAGTGCAAGTTAGCTCTATACGCTGATGATTTGCTGCTATACACGAGTAACCCAGGGGAGGTTATACCACGGGTGGAAGCCCTTCTGGAAGAATTTGGCTTTCTCTCGGGTTATCTAGCTAATACCTCTAAAACAGAGGTTATGTGTTGGAATATAGATCAATGGGCAGGCACCATCAGCAAAGAGTTTAAATATTTGGGCATCCATATTGTTAAAGACCTGGATAAAATACCTTTGATCAATTTGACTAAAATCACTAAGGAAATAGATCGTCTCTTCGCTAGATGGAGGAACCTCCCCTTGACAATTTTTGGAAAAGTCAACTTGGTGAAAATGGTTATCCTCCCCAAGCTGACCTATTTGTTTAACGCGGTTCCTTTGGTCTTTCCCAGCAAAAGTATCTGTAAGATCCAAAGTAAGATTGGGAGTTTTATTTGGGGAGATAAAGGAGCAAGGCTGTCATGGAAGAAGCTGAGGCGTAGGCTCATTAAAGGGGGGTTGGCTCTTCCGGATATTGGTTGGTATTCGGTTGCCTTTCAATTTAAGAGCATTCGGATGCTACTTCTAAAACCAGAGGAGACGTCCTGGGGGAGGTTGTTGGGCGAAATGGTTATGGCAGAGGATGGAGGTGGTGGTGATGGTTTTCTGTATAAGTTTGGGGCTCCGAGGTTCTTTAAGCGAGTTTGCTTGAAGGTTCTTAAGGCCGCCTTGGAAACCTGGTATAAAGTAAGAAGCAGATGGGGGATTGGGTATTACTCAGATTTTGCACCCATTTGGGACTCCCCTGGGACCCCACTCTGCCTTAAAGATAGTTTGGCTGTACCAATTAAAAGAGCAGGTATAACTATCTGGTCAGGACTTGTTGGCGGCTGAAGGAATCCACCCTTGGGAGGTATTAAGGGCTAAGATCGGAACTAGTTTTTCCAGGTTTAAGTATATTCAACTTGTATCTTGGTTTGAAGCAGAAAAGGGAGATATAAGAGGAGACTGGGAAATGGAGCAGTCCCTCCAATCAGTACATCCAAGGAAGAAAGAGATATCCACTTGGTATTGGAGGCTTCTGGACGCAGAAGATATGGAACTTCCCCCACAAAATACAGTCTGGAATCAATCCCCGTTTGAGTCAAACATTGTAGCTTTGTATGAACCCTCTTTGAAGTTACTTTATAAATATGTCAAACCGGCTAGCTTAAAGAAGAATCATTTTTTTGTCACCAATAGACTTTATTATACACCTGCCAAAATAGCTAAGTTTGCTCCGTTTTCCACTCCAAAATGTCCTAGGTGCAATATTCCCAACGCGAATGATATCCACATCTTCTATGAATGTCCAGAACTCAGAACTTTTGGAAGGGGTGGGAGATGCTGTCTGTGGCATTTTTAAAGCACACATCGAGGTTAATGCTTCACTAGTATTCTTTGGTGAGGATGGACTGTCTAGCCTGAATCTACTGCAGTCACATAGAGGGTTGTTGTTATATCTGGTGCTACTCCCCCGCAGAGAGATCTGCATGAAGTGGAAAGATCCACGGCCCCCGAATTCTGAGGACTGGCTTAAAGCCACGTTTGCTATGGCTCGTTTAGATCAGAATGGAATTGGAAGAGCACGATAAACATCTGGCAGCCTCTGATGAGTTGGGGCCGAGACTTGAGATTAATATAGTACTGGTTGGTTTCCTTGGTCCAATGATTACACCAAGCCTTTATCAAAAGGGGCTGGTCAGGCCGACCTAAGCAAGTGCAGCAAGCCGTAGGGCGCCCAGCTAGTAATCACGGCTTTCGCTAAGATTTGCAAAAGCTTATCGGTGAGATGAGGACAAAAAAAAAAAAAGAAATTTAATAAATACTTTGTCAGAAAGGGGCAGCTGATTAGACATCCTGAAGCACTGCCCTTTGGTAGATGGTAGGGGAAAGAGGTGGGATGGAAGATTCTGTTGTGCAAGGTGAATAGGACCCATTAGGAGAGGCCCAGCCTTTTGTTTACCTTGATCACACTTACAGTTGGGATGATGACAGCCAGGTGCAGAAACCTCACGCCTCTTTATAGTGAAGGAAAAGCCAACCAACATTTTTAAAGGCATATAAAAATGTTTCAAATCTGTCCAGAATCTGGTCTGTGCATAGAGCAACAGTGATTAATTATGTGTTAGCACAAGCAATTGAATTTTCCTTCACAGTTGTCATTAGGACTAAATAATGTGACAAAGTACCATGGAATACCAAGGGTATTTGAGATCCACAAAGCTTTATTAGAATACTCTGGAGAAAATCAGAGCGAACAAATGGAAAATGACCCTGAAGTAGACAAAACTGACTTTTTTTTTATTATTGACCTAGTTTTAAAACTAAGTAAAACTAAGCCAAAGCAAAATCAGTCAGAAACTACTCTACAACTGTTCTACTATTCACCTGTCCTTTCAGTGGAAGCATCAATTCATGTTTCTATTGCGTTGTGCCAATACTAAACCACATTTTACAACAAAACAATTATGGAAGGGAATCGAAGTAAAAGCTAAGTTGCCCATTCCCTTCAAATACTTCCCTTTTGGCAAGCCCCCTCATGCCCATTCCCTCGACCGTTGTCCAAATGACCATAGTTTTTTCCTCCTTTTGGGTAATTGTAGAGCCTCCTTTTGCCACAAGAAAAATCTGGTGTACCTCGGTGGTTGCGCTCTTTAGTTGGAAAAATATTTAGTCCTCCAAAAAATGTCCTACTTAGAACCCATGTTTAGACTGTAGACCTTTTACCACTTTTATAGATAGAATTCCTCGTTTTGAAAAAAAACCAATCTGTTCTCCCTTAGACTAATGCATCTGTTCTTCAGTTCCTCCAAAACCTCCTTGATGAGCATACTGGGGTAGGCACCATACCATAGTCAGCACCCACCCTATACATGGGCAAACACAGAGAAAGTAAACACATGCTGCTCTTTCAGCCTTTTGTTTCTACGGAAGGCAAAGAATGTAATGCCTAATTATAAATGTCCTTCTCTCTCCCTTTTAGACTCTAAACAGTTTCCCCAAAGTAAGCCATTGCTCTTTTGATAGGATTCTTCAACACAGTGAATAGGTTAGTCACTGGTACCCAGTCATCCCACCCCATCACATCCTGCTCCCCAAGTTACATGGACTTTCTCAGGAAGGTAGAGGTTATTTTAGGCTGACCTGGACTGCACATGAATGAATACACATGATGGCCCCAGTTACCATTCAAGCAATTTTCCCCAAATCATCACTCAAAATATCACTCCCCAAAGAAAGGAGAGACACAATTTGAATTATGTTTACCAAGGACAGCTCAGAAGAAGGACCCCACCTCCCTCCAGACATTTGGCTCATCCAAGAATTATTTGTTTAAAATATTGAAAAAGTTCCTCTTCTGTCAATTCCTTCCAGACCACTATCACAAACGAGTGATGCAATCCTCTCATTGTAATGTCTGCCTTGCTGTCCGAAACCTAAGAACATTATCGAACCAATTATCTGGGCGTGGCGTTTGCTGTTTTAAGACAATGTAATAAATAACATCACATGCCAGTAGTATATGATCAGTCTTTCACTGCTCGTGAACTAGAGTCTTGGCTTTTGTTAATGTTTGTCTTTGTTTCCTGATCCACAGTTGTTGCAGTCGCAGGATGTGAAAGAGGATGCAGTCCTTTGCTGTTCGATGGAGGTAGGAAATCTCGGTTCCAGCATATACTTAATATTTGGTGCTTTACAGTGCAAAAGAACAATGTAACAAAATGCCCTCCATGCACGTTTCCCCCTAAAGGATCGACTTGTAAGACGCCAAACAAGCACAAGCAAGCGGTGAGGAGAGCAGTGTGCTATTCGTAGACAGGCGTAGGTTTGGCATACGTCCCTGCCAGAATATTTCGTGCGGGGAAGGTTTGCAGCCGGCTGACTTAATTAAACATATGTATGGCCAACCCAAGCAGCTGCAAAGTGAAGGCTGATGGGGATAGGCCTACCACTTCTGCCGCACCCTCGTTAGGAGCCATGTCTGCATCCTGTATAGTAGCCTGCCCAGTGTCCTGCCCATAAACCCAAGGAAAACCACTCTTTGACGGGACGGCAGCCTGGATGTGAGTGGTGCTTTGTGGCCTGCGCTAAACCCCAGTAACTAGAGTGCAGTAATGGTCAACGCAGCAAGGGGCGAAGGCTGGAAGCCCCATGCTTAAGCTCTTACACCTTCTCCTGGCCCACAGGTTCAGCATGACTATAGCCACGCTAGGTTAGAGCTACTGGACATGTAGACCAAGGGGAAGTGTCAACAGCAGCACCAACTACATGACAGCCTAACTATGTGTCATGTGAGCAGCTGCATGCAATATTTTGAACTACACCAAAGGTGACGCTTGATAAGCAAAAGATGCGCATTACTGTAGAGCCACAGGCCATATCGAGGATGCATCAGGGACATATCTGAGCTACACCAGTGACATGATTGAGCTGAGCTGCAGGAAATAACTGACTTGGTACGTACGCCAGCAGAGCCACAAGGCATATTTGAACAGTTCTAGGGACACATCTGAAGACAGTCAAACTGTTGTATTGAGCAGCACGAGTGGTATATTTTAATAGTCACAAAGAGTGATTTTGTTGATCCATATGGCTTAATTCAGCTCCATCAGGGATGTGGACCATAATTGAGCTCTACCTTGGCCATATTAGCATAGCTTTAATCAGAAACACAGAATGGTACAGGGCATAACTGAGCTGCGCATGGGTCGAACTTGAGCAGACCAAGAATGGTAATTGAACTACCTCAGGGGTGTATTTGACCAGATTCATTGAGTATATACGCACATTTATTACTAGAGTGCAAAGGTCAAATTTCAATTTATTATCACACTACAGCAAAACTGACATTAGAAAAACACTGTTAACTGCCTCATCTTGCGAGTAGCAAATACTTTACTCAGGGAAATAACTCTCTCAATAGTCACAAGACATTTTCAATGTGATTTTATCTTAAGGCACAATTTTCTTTTGATAAGCAACATAAACGAAACAACATAGAACTATGAGTGTTACAACGTGCACCACCCACAACAGTCATCAGAATATCATGTGCTTTGGTTATTCTACTGATTGTAGTAGGTCCCTCAAATCCATTCCATAGTAGTCGAGCCATTTGCCCCAGATCTTCACATCAGCTGATTCCAGAGCGCCGCTCGCGCACCTAGGCGGAGTGGCTAATCTCCATTTGTGGGCAATGCCACATTTGGCCACGATGGCGGCCATCTCGATTAGGGAGCAATCTCCTCGATTGTCTACCACTTTGTCTAGAATTCAGAGTAGCGCCTGTTTCAGTGAGAGGGTAATGGGGGACCCCAGCACCCGGGTGAGGGTGCTCATAATTCGCTGCCACTCTGAAGTGATTTGCAGACATTGCCAGACCCCATGTTAAGTGTGCATTGGGACAAAGGCAGCAAGGGCATACAGGGCTAGGTACCTGCCCTGCATGCCAGAGATGCCGTGGGTGAGGTTTGTGATGTGTAGCTAATTGATTTGAATGAGTCTATTGAGATTTCCCTAGGTGCCATGCGTGCCAGGGTCCAGTCCGTGTCCTCCAGTGGTCCGATCCAGTTTTCCCATTTCTGGAAACCCATCCGGTGTATGTATGACTAGTGTACAGTAGATTTGGACTATGCCTCTTTGCTGCAGTTTGCCCATCATTAGTTTGGCCTCAAGAGGGTTGTGTCTGGGAGGGTCCGCCAGTTATGGTTTGTATATGTTTAGGGTGTGGCTCAGTTGAAGATACCTGTGAAAATTGGATCTTGGACAGGGCGAATTGTGTTTGTAGGTCATGAAACGAACGTAGTGTATCACCTAGCCAGATGTCCCCAAGGGTAGAGATGTCAATCTCATCTCATTTGAGGAATACTGTGAGTTGTATCGTGTGCACTAGTTACATGCCATACAACAGGGTGGCTTCTGTGTCAGGGATTTCCCCCATCCTCTTCCCCATAGGGCTCCTCGCCAGCAGTTGAAGGCTACTTTTGTGACCTCAAGGAGGCCGGGCGGGATTGGGCTGTCATACAGGACTCCTCCCATCAGACAGTCTAGGCCCAAGAGAAAAAGTTCAGCTCTATAAGTCGGATCGTCCCATCCCCTGTCAGCTATTTGTTAATATCCAGCAGGTTCGCTGCTCTGTAATAGAGTTGGAGATCTGACATGACCATTCCGCCAACGTATACTGACTTAATATATTTCTTCTGCACTATGCGCGAAGGGTAGTTGGTCCACAGAAAAAAGAGGATCATAGATGACAGTGTCTGGAATAAGTTATGGGGGTGAGGGATGGTAAAGTTTTGAAAGACATATAGATAACGGGGCAGGCTCATCATTTTAAATAAGGTGATTATCCCCAAGATCTGCAGTTTTAAAGATGCCCAGCGTGAAGATCCGCTTTCACGAACTGCACGAGAGCAGCTAGGTTAAGGTTCCTGGTGACCTTGGGGTAAGTTGAAATGTGACTCACAAGGTACTTGAAGCCTGTGTACTGTATGGGTGTGGAGGTGTGCCACGTCGTGGCCGTGTTTCCTTCGCAGAACTGGCCCAGCAAAGACTTGCCCAAAGTTGACCCAGAGGTTAGATGCCTCCCCATATAGGTCCAATGTTTTGGTACATGGGGGGGCCAGAGATTCACAGATAAGGAAAAGGAAGAGAAGAATATAGTCTGTATATGATGTGATGCGTTCTTCATGGCCATCTGCCCAGCCCCACCTCGACACCCAGGCATCCCGTCATATCACTTGGGCCAGGAGTTCAATCACGAGGGCAAAAAGTCTCAGGAAGAGGCCGATAGGGAAGGAATCCGTCAGTTCTCCGTTGACTAATTTTCGCACTTGGGGTTTGGATTATAGTAGCCCAATACAACGGCGTATCTTAGGGCCTAGTTCAATTCTTTTCATTGCTCAGGACAGGAAGGACCGTCCACCAACTCGAAGACTTTTTCGAAGTCGAGGAGGAGGGCTAAAGAGTCCTCCAATTCTCCCATCCGTGCCAATGCGACGTGAACCCTACGAATGCAGTGACACGTACCTTGGCCTGGCATAAAATCACTTTGGTCCCGGTGGATGAATTTGGATAGTAGTCTGTTGGCCAGGAAATTGGCAAATATTTTAACTTAAGCATTAATCAGGGAGATGGGCCTGAAGGAGGCACATGGTTTGGTTGGACAGCTCGGCTTCAGAATGACCACAATGGTGGCCATGTCTATCTAAAGGGGGAAGCGACCTCTCTGTTGCCTCCGTTTATAGGTTGCACAGGTGGGGGGTGAGCAGGGCTGCATATTTGCAGTAGTATTCCATCGGGAACCCATCCTGCCCAGAGTCTTACCTGAGCTGAGTCCCCAGATTGCATCTTCGATCTCTTCCTCCATGATCGGTTCATCTAGGACAGTGCAATAATCCATCCGGGAGAGTGTCTCGAGTGGTATGTTAAGTATGGGATTCTGTAGTTCGCGGATTAGGTGGGCCCTACGTGCGTATAGTGATTCATAGTATGTGGCAAAGACCCCTGTTATTTCAGAGTAGCACTTATGGGGGAGTTTGTTGTGTGCAGTTTCTTGGGGACGATCTGAGAGGTCACATCCCAAGTGGCCAGCCAGTACAGTAGCTTCTTGATTTGCCACTGTGCTCGTATACATTTTACGTGGAGGCTTTCCAACATTTTGGAAACTGTTTCGATGGGGCTTTCCAACATTGGTGTGGAAAACAGTTTTCCAATGTTGGAAAGCCACACCACATCCTACCACACCATCATTCAGCATGCTGCAGGCCATCATAAGGCTACATGTGGTAGAGGAAATAGAGGACTTCCTCGTTGCTACAGCATTTGCCAATGCTAAAAAGTATGCTGAGATGGTCGCTGAAAACCCGTCAAAACCATGATTATCACACCCATAGTTAAGAAAAAGTTCAAAGCGGCACCAGAGGACCACAAGTACATCAGATTAGCTCATGGTCCATACAGCTTGAAGAAGGCCTTTTGTGCAGGCTACGAGGGGGGTGGGGGGGCACCATCCCCCCTTACAAGGATAGATCATTTGTCATAAGTTCAGCCTGTATGGTAGGGTGACCAGACGTCCCAAATTTGCCCGGACAGTCCCGGTTTTTCACCAGCTGTCCGGGCAGATTTCGGCAATTTTGTCTCATGTCCCGGTTTTTAGAAGGGGTTGACTGAAAACAGTGAGAGGCACTTTTTGGGTGTTCTAAAGCTTTGCTAGTTAGCAACTGTTATAAGTAAGCAGTTTAATTAATAGGTATAATTTTGATTGTAGAAATTACATTGTATTTACTTTCTTAATGCATCTTCTGTGATCCTATGTTGATGACAGCGGTCATTCTGCGCCATTCCGTGGATGAAAAATTGTAGTCCTTCTTCTATTTTCCCCAAATGTCCCGGTTTTTGTTCTCAAGATCTGGTCACCCTACTGTATGGTGTCTCTGAAGATATCCCTCCAAATTCAAATAGGAATACCCTTCCTTTGAATCTTTGGCAAAGTTCTCTGACCATGCTACCAGGGCAGGAAATACATATGTCTGTAGTAAATGAGGGCAAAGGCTGCTGCTCAGTTTTGAATTGACTGGTTAGTAGTTTTGCATCAACTGCATATATATTTGCACTACTCAGAAAGCCCTGTCAGAAATAGCTTGCATCATGCAAGAAACAATGCACTCAGTCCCAAGAATTGGCTCTTGAGTTTGTAATAAGATAACCTTCCACAGGACCCCGAGGCAAGTCTGCTGGATGTTGTGACCTCCTCAATCTATTTACTGTCTGCTACAGGTCTGCAGGGCTTCTAGATTAGACGGACACTGAGGATCTATTCTGATTGACCTAAAGTGTTGGTTTGAGCCTATCCTGTGGAGTGGGAAGACCCGTCATTACCGTGACACTGACCTTATTTGTGACAAAGTAAAAACTTTTGAAATTATTTGTTAATCTTAAAACACCTTTAGCGGCTGGAAGACACAATGAGGCTACATACTGCCTTACCGTATCCACCTTTGACACAGTAGAACTACAGTTGTTGGTTTAACTCATCCACCCCAATTTAACATCCCAGGCATTTGTTTGACATATCTTGGCAGTTTCAGCTACTGATTCATCCTGATACCGCGCATCAGTTTGCCCTTGTTCTTCCTCACTGTAAATTTGACTCTTCAGTACCCACCTTAGGAATGACTAGTTACTACTACCATATCAAACATAATTTTGACAATCAAGTTCATGTTGTCTTTTTATCCAATTTGCTCTTCCAATGTTCTGAATAGTTAACTAACTGCATTTTTTATTTCCTTTGGGATACCTTTTGCCAATTAATAACTTTGATCCAATTTCTCCTTTTATCTAAACTTTTTCGGATAATGAGGTTATTTATTTCTTTTGACTATGCTGTTGTGTAAATTGTGACCACTTGCCACACACTGTTTACCATAGAGCATAGGTGATCCTGGGGAAATGTATGTGAAAACTGTTTTCCTTTCAAGAACGGACTGTGGAACGTCGCCAACCTGGCTGATCCATGATCCTTGTGACAGAGAGTCTATCAGTTTACCTCTTCACCTAACTTAGATAAACATGGACCCTAAGTTACATATATATGTACCCAGCCCCTGTTGCACATGGCTGCCTGCATATCGACAGGCCCTGTAGCCAATTTGCCGTGGGCAACCAGCACCCACATGCTCTGTTTTTTTCCTGATTCGTAAGCCCTCACTAGCTGGTGGACCTGTATTGAATTATGGGTTCCTTCAGGAGACATGGATATCCTTTCAGTAAGAGACTAGTGGGTCAGGTGATGCTAGAGAGAGCTGTCAGAAGAACCTGCTAAAGATGACCATGAGCCCATGTAACTACACTTCACATGCTATCTTTGTTAATATCTGTGTTCCTGCCACGCCTACAGTGGTAAAGTTAGGGATGGCCTGGTGACTTGGCTGTCTGTGGTAGTATATAGACAGCAGTGCAGAGAGAACAAATAAGCACATGAATGGACCTGCAAAGAGAGGAGCACTAACCACATGGCAGTCAGTGAAGAGACAAACACTTGCCATCGCAAAGGTTATAAGATGTAAGCGAACAGGATTCTATTGATGAGATCATGTAAAAGTATTTTGATGAGTTGCTCTAAACCCAGAAAGGCACAACAAATTATACATCTTTATATTCTTCCTAGTGTAATGCCTTTGGCACCATCGACCATCAAGTGCTACTTGAAAGGTTGTCCTCTTCGGCCTACAGCAGTGGAGCAGCGCTGACCTAGTCAAACAGAACAACATCAAATCTGGTGTTCCGCAGGGCTCTGCCTTGTTACTGATGCTATTCATCATTTACATGACCCCTATTTGCCATCTTAGAGCTCTACAAGATAGGTTACAGCATATACGCAGAGGACACACGGCTTCACCTCAAGTTGATATCCACAACCTGTCTCACTCCCTCTCACAGTTTCACATTTGGATGCAGGATAACTGACTCTGCCTCAATAGGTGGTAAGCTAAAGTCCTGCTCCTGATCATGGTAAACCTCTTAAACTCCTACACCTTCCCGTTATCTTGGCCTGAGGAACTAGGTGTAGTATTCTGATGTTATGGTTTTTCTCCTATGTTATCCTGTCCCTAGCTGCTCAGCCTGTGTGAATGTTCTGAGTGGAATGTTTGGTGAATGGGCTATGAGTGGAATGCCTGTGTGACTGGATGAGTGAGGACAGTTGGTGGATGGGGCTGAGCAGCTAGCAGGCTGCTCCTGGTGGGGCTGCCCTACAGCATTTCTACATCTGTTGATGAGGACTTACTGAGGATTTATACTACCTGTTTATTTACCTGAATAAACCTACTTGGATTACATCATACCAGCGTGGTCTAATTACTACATAAATTTTGGCGATGAGTTGGAGACCTTCCCACGCACTACAGTTGGTACAAGTAGCCTGAAGAAACTTAAAGATGCCTTCTACAACATGTTGGGAAGAAGCTACAACAGGGAGAAGACGTCAGGCGAAGACAACAGGAACAAGACACAAAAAGCAGGTGCCACAAGATGAAACACTGAAACTTAAGGAGCAACAAAGGGAACATAAACAGCACGCTGTGCAGCCCCACCAGTGTCCAGTACATCGGACAGCCCCAGCCCAAGCATGCTGTACTCTGTGTTTGTGGCCACATTTACAAGATCTGCGACATCAAGGAAAGTTTGCCTCTTGATTCTGACTTTGTACATGTGGACACATACTGCTTGGATGTAGCACATGTTTGGAGTTACATGGATATTTGACCTGCACAAAGTGACACTACATCCGGATGTGGGCGCTGTTTGGGAGGTGTTTGCATAATGTTTCTACGTGCTCCCTGCATCCACAAGATGTTCTGTACCTCCACTGGAGCAGAGTTATACATACATTTGGTCGTGCTCAAAAACGGACCCGTCAAAGCACAAGGTCAGATGTGTAGTCATTTTAACTTTTAAACTACTATTGTAACCGGTCTGCTGTGGTGGCCTTTTAGTGAGGAATTGTCTCCTGGACATTCACACTACATATCCAGCTATGGACTTTAGGGGGTAAGTCTATTTCAATTTAATTATGGTCCCCGGCCGTCCCTGGGACTTTTGACTGTTCAACCGCTTGTCTGCCATTTGAAATTAGGGCACGAGCTGTGCACAGCGCGTACGCACCTGGCGCGTGCACTTTCTTCAAATGATGCTTCAAGCAAGCAACTGCGCGCGCAGCCCTACCTTCTTCCCAGCAAGCCTTCGTGGATCCCTTGTGACGTCGTCCATTTGTGGATTCTTCGTGTTGTCAGAAGTGGGATCGTCTTCGACGCGGTGAAGTCTTCGCGACTTGCAGCTTCTGTGTGACGTTTTGGTGTACAAACGCGCCGTGAGCCATCCGGCGCGACGTACACAACGTGCCCCCATCTTGGGGTTGTAGCAAGCAGGCAGGCTTGAAATGTACCGAGCAGTGTCTGCCAACCACGTTCTTGGATTGGCGATAAAGTTAATCAGAAGTTGAAGATTACCGGGAACGTCGCTCTGTCATGATCTACTTCTCCTGTTGGTGGATAATTTTCTGGAGCACCGGAAAACAGCAGGTTTGGTTATTCTGTTAACACAGACTTTGCAGCTTCTTATGATGCCAGTCTTCGAGTATTGCAGTCGGGAGGAAACATCTTTCGAGCTGAGGAACGTTGCGGTGTGAGGTTCGGTTGAACTTCATCTCTTCTTGCGCGTCAGTGGAGTCTGTGGACTTGTTTTGTTAACAGTGTTGTTTCCTAAATTGCTGTTGCACATTTTTATCAATTTCGAGGAGATGAGAATTTGAGCAGACCCCCTTGTAGTATCGTTGCATACATGTGTTCCTGTCAACATGTCGTGGTTGTGCAACTCAGGTGAGCGCTCGCTCACCGGCGATGACATACTGTTTAAAAGTATTTACAACAGTCATAGTGTTGGTGTTTGCATGACCTAAAGTTTATTTGTCGTAGTGTTTTTAGTATGCCACAGTTTAGGTTCCCATTCTCACTCCCCTACATGAGGGATGGGCCTTTCTCCCTTACATGAGGGATGGGTATGAGTTTAGTTTCATTTTTTTTTACACAGTATACTCCCTTACATGAGGGATGGGCATGGGTTTGGGTACAAGTCTCTTTTCTATACAGCGTTTCACGTGGCCCCTACACCGGGGTAGGTTCATGGGCACAGTTCCCATTTACACAAGTTCGCTTTGGTAACCTTTACACGAGGTATGTTTTTGGGGTTTTCCCCATTTACATTATGTTTAACCCTTACGCAGGGTTGGTTTGTATGGGTCTTGTCCCATTACATTAGGTTATGGGTCATGGTCCCATTTACGCGAAACATTTTTTTATCTTCTAAGGGTTTTGTTCCCTTTTTGACCTGTTGCAAGGAGACACTTTCCTTGGTTGCGTAAGACACCTTGTGCCGCACGTTATTTGTTTGTTGCAGGGGTGTGTCCCCTGTGTGCGTAAGACACCTTGTGCCGCACGTATTTTTTTTTGTTGCCGGGTTTTGTCCTTGTGTGCTTCCTCACACGGAGAGCATATACGTTACAGGTTGTCCCTTGTTAATGGTGGGGGTAGGATATTGGGTCTTAGTCCCTTTAGTCCGCACGACTTGTCTCCCTACATGTAGAGCATATACGTACATTGTTGTCCCTTGGTTAAGTTGGGGGCAGGATATTGGGTTTCAGTTCCTTTTGTCCACATGACTGGTCTCCTTACATGGGGAGTATACATTTTGACGTACATTTATTTTCCTTATTAGAGGAGGGGGGTGGGTATTCTGTCTCTATCTTTCCTTCTTGTCTTTAGTGCCTTACCCTCTCGTGATGCGGTGTTCCCGTCATCCCTGGGTCTGGGCTTTTGACTCTTCTTGTTCTAGTTCCTATCCTTTCTGTGATGCGGTGTTTCCCTCATCCCTGGGTTGTGGACTATTTACTATTGCTGTACTTTTATGTTTATAGTTTAATGCATTGGTTTCGTTCATTATTCTGTTCAATAGGGAAGAGGTAATGTAGTATTCTGATGTTATGGTTTTTCTCCTATGTTATCCTGTCCCTAGTTGCGCAGCCTGTGTGAATGTTCTAGGTGGAATGCTTGGTGAATGGGCTATGAGTGGAATGCCTGTGTGACTGGATGAGTGAGGACAGTTGGTGGATGGGGCTGAGCAGCTAGCAGGCTGCTCCTGGTGGGGCTGCCCTACAGCATTTCTACATCTGTTGATGAGGACTTACTGAGGATTTATACTACCTGTTTATTTACCTGAATAAACCTACTTGGATTACATCATACCAGCGTGGTCTAATTACTACACTAGGCACTCCTAATTCCTTTGCACAAAGTATGCAATTTCGCAATCCTGTCTGATAGTGACCTATAATTTAACCCCCTAATAAAGGTGGTCCCCGAAACTGCCTTCCACAATCTGTGCCTAGTAAAAGAGGTTCTGCTGTTGCTCAATTGTTCACATAAAATCTGTCTAATCCTCGCATTTGGCATGACCTACCTGGATTATTGAGCCATCCTCCGCCCCAAAGCTTCTCTCTCAAAACTCCAGAAGTCTCAAAACCATTATCCGGCCTTGTTGTTTGGTGTAATTCAGAACAACTACATCTCAACAGCAGTTAAATCCCTCAATCGGCTCTGAGTAACAGAAAGAGCAACCTTCAAGCGTCTCCACCTAGTAGATAAAGTGCTCCAAGGATAGTCACTAGACAACCCTTTTAAACTGTTTGTCCCTTATCTATGGACTAGAAGCCTCAGGTTTTACAACAAATGCCTCTTGATTACTTGCCCAACTAGATACAAGAGATTTGGTGGTCGATCTTTCAGGTTTAGGTCTTGTGAATTTCTGTTCTCTTGCATCTGAAACCTGAAATGTACTTTGTCAAATTTAGAAAATCATATCTGAAAGAGACAATTAGTTATAGATTCCTTACCTATAGAATTAGTTATAGATTCCTTACTTATAGAATTACCCCCAGGCATCGAGGCGCAAGGGCGGCGTCTAAGTAGCTAACGCGATATCGTCCCGGTGACCACGACGCCAACAACGAACTCGGAGCCGACCGATGCCACCTTTCGACGCGCAGGGGTACTGCTGACGAAAAATTCTCCGGATCCAGTCTGACGCCTGGGGGTAATTCTATAGGTAAGGAATCTATAACTAATTCTATAGGTAAGGAATCTATAACTAATCTATGTCTCTTACAGATATATCGTTACCGAAGGTAAGTAACTTGTTCGATAGACCCACCTATTTTCCCAGACATTTGGATACTACTACCATCCTCATGTCATTTTTTTTTTAGTTGTCCTTCAAGTCTTGGCTGGTCAGACGACTAAGACCGGCATGATTTCTTCACCCTTTGCTTTCAGGGTCTGTTCTTTAAAGCATTATGATCTTTTTTGGCAATATTAGATGGCATTGGATTCTAGCCATGTCCAACCCTTCTCTGATGGTTTAGACTGTTTTACATCACTGAGTCTGTGTAAACTCTCTTGCTACATGTACATTCTCACTCTTTGAAGGGCCAGATGAGTAGGAGAAAGTACAAGGATAGAGCAACTGCTGAGGACACAAAGATCACTTGTGCATGTGGTTTCACCACATGGAGCATCTCAACCACATCTCCAAAAATATGTGGCAATAGGGGACATCCAGGCCTTTTTGCTAAATATAAAAACAGGGCAGTTGCTTGGTCTGAATGATGGCTAGAGGATGCATGTACTACATGCAATATATTCAATTCAGTAAACAAACTTTATTATGGCTTCCAGACATCTAATTCTATAGAGGCTGTAGGATACAGAAAAGTGGAAAAAGTTATTGATTGATAGAGATCATGAACCTTTGCACATGATCATTTATACTTATCTTTACAACCTTTTAAAACTTGAATGAACTGTTAAACTTGTGATTTTTGCACATTGCTTTTAAGATAGGAGCAGCTAAACACATTTTATACGTCTGTTGGCCATTTTTCCCACTTTGGGACATTCTAGAGTTCCATTTTGGGTAGTGCGCGTTCTAGCTTTTGTTTTAGGCCATATGCTTATAAAAACAGGCGCTGCGTGGACGAGGCAGCTTTAGATGATTGCGCTTTGCACATGATCATTTACACTTGTTATCTGATAGAGACCTCTAGCCGCAGATTCCTTAACTTTGAATTCTCTCCAGGCGCCAGCCTGGATCTGGTGATTTTTCAGCAGTACCTCTGCGTGGCGGGGGACGGCGTCGTACGGCTCTGCGGTGACGTCGTCTCCGGACATGACGTCAGTGAAGCCATATAAGTTCCCTCTGGCGTGCGGACGTCAGTTTCTTCTTTTCCGTGCTGTAACGCGGATCTGGAGAAGCGGTTCATCAGGTCGTTTTTTTCCAGACTTACTGCAACACCTGGTGTCGGTGGAACAGTGTGCCCTGACTGATGTCGACAGGTTTTAAACCTTGTGGGTCTTGTAACTGACCGATGTCGATGACGGACCCGCATACAATTTGTATGTGGTGTTTAGGTGAACACCACCATGCCGAGGATTGTGGTTCCTGCCAGAAGTTGAAACCAAAGTCGTTGAAGGAGTGGCGTTTAAAATGGATGGTGGCGTGTGTTTTGCGATTCTCGGAGGCTTCCCAGCCTCGGACTTCGTCGTCCCGGGGAGAGTATGTGTGGGGTCGATCTAGAAGCCAAAGCCGGTCTAGAGGACGTCGTTCTCCAGGGAGGTGGAAAGGTAAGAGGCGCTGAAGTCGCATTCTCGGACTTCACCGCAGGGAGACTCTGTCTCCCAAGGCTCCTCACGCTCGACAGTTGAGGAAGCCAGTCGCTACTCCACACCGCGTCTCCCTGTGTTTCTGGGAGCCAGGCGTAGATGGCTCAGATGAGGGAATATTATGAATCCTTACATCTCATCTTTGGGACCCCATCTCCCTCTGGAGCGCCTCAAGGCCCCAAGGAGGTGAGTGGGGCACCGTCGGAGAATTTTTCTTCAGTGACGGTTGGGCCATCGGAGTCGATGATCGGCATTGGCCGACGTTGGCTGACATCGCTTTGGTGCAGACTCAGTCCTTCGGGATCTTTGCCATCGACGCCATTCATTGACCAACCGACAGTGACGTCGGCGGCGCCGGTCGAAGACGCCTCTCATGCCCCTGTCGTTGTCGTGATGGAGTCGCTTCAGCATCGTACGACGTCGGGGGCCGAATCGTATACGCAGCTTGAAGGAGTTGTTCAGTTTGTGACTTCTTTTCATGAAGAGGGGTCAGAAGGTCCACCCAAGGCAGGACTTTTTTGGCCCATTTCAGACACCAATGTGTTTCAGGTGGAATAGAGCTGGCTTACAGCTCTCGGTGAGGCCAGAGGACTGGACTCTCCGCCAGAATCGGGGTTACTCTCTCCCCCTAGTTTTGCCATGGACACAAGTTCCTCCTTTACAGACATACTGAGGAAAGTGGCTGCAGTGTTAGATTTATAACTGCCCACGATGCAGAGGTCTACAGACCCTTTGTTTGAGGTCCTTTATCATGGACAAACGGGAGAAGAACCTGTTCTTCCATATAGTGAGGCCCTATTTGATATCTTACTAGGTGCCTGGGCTAAGCCTGAGTCAGGGGTCCCAGTGGACCGTGATGTTGCATGTAGACATTTACCTGCACCTGGGGACCCTGTCTGTTTGATTAGGCATCCATCCACTAGTGGCCTGGTAACTCAGGCTGCTTCTTCTCAGGACATAGACTCTACGCCTAAAGCTGTGGTGGTTAAGGATGCTAGGGGTAATGATGCTTGTGGTAGGCATATTTGTGCATCAGCCAGCTCAGCATTGAGAGCCACCAACACTTCTTGTGTGCTGGGGCGATTTTCCTGTGCGTTATGGGATTCTTTACAGACCACGCTCCCATCTCTTCCGGATAACCTCCATGCTGAAGTAGGCAACTTGATTAAAGATGGTCAGCAAGCTGCTACGCTTGCTATAAGGTGTCGCATGGACACTACAGACTCTGTGGGCCGGGCCATGGCATCTGCAGTGGCGCTAAAGCGTCGGGCTTGGTTGGCATCTTCGGGTTTCTCAGAGGCTGTTCAGTCGGCTTTGGCGGCATGCCTTTTGACGGTGGCCATCTTTTTGGAGATCAGGCAGATGCGGCGTTAAGACGCTTCCAAGGAAGACGGAGAACTACAGAGTCGTAGTCCTGCATTTATCTCACTGTGTTCTTTGCTTGTTCCTAGGTGGGGATTGTGTTTTTGTTAGGCAAAGTGTAGCCTTGGTTGGATGTTGTACATGTCCAGTTTTGGTAACAGTACTACATTGTGTACTCCGGTGAGGAGTGGTGGTTATAACTTCAGTTCCATTTTCATTTTAATTGTGTTTAGATTTGAATGACTGAGGGAGGTTTCCTGGCCTTTGAGGATGAGCTTTCTGCTCAATAGGCCATCATTAAGAGAGGTGACTTCCTGTTTGGAAGCGGATCTGTTACATGCTGCTTCGAAGCAGTTCAGTATGCAAATTACATGGATTATGCCAGCTGTAGGCTGGTGTATAGTGACTCTTTGGTCTACTCTTAATCTTCAGCAAGTTGAGGCGTTGCTCTGGCTCAGAGTATATCCTTGCATTATTTGAATGCTGTCTGCTTGCGAGTTCTTCCTTTATGTCAAAGGAACGGTGCCTATTGAAGGCATAAATATTATCTCAACTGCAGGCATTTCCTATTCCTACTCAAGCTGTATTTTGGCAGCCAAAGGATTTTGATGCACGGGTTGGGCCATCTTGTCCCAAGTCCGATGTAAATTTGATAGCTTGTTGTCCTGGACCTCCGACAATATGTCCTAGGGTGTCGGTCTGTTTTTGGTCTCAACCAGGCCGCCAATCATCTATAAAGGTCTAGGAGACACTTTTATATTAGAAGTTTTTCTTCTTCCTTTGATATTCTTGATCTGATCGGCATTGCCTGTATTCTGGAAGAATGTACTTATTATTTACTAAATTCCTTAATTAGTGAGGAATCATAACTGATGTTTCTTGTGGTGCCAGTTATTTAGGATACCATTCGACAGGCATCTTTTTCTTATGGCAAGTCAACTATGAGGTTGTGTTGGCGGCAGAGTACGCCCTTTTTTCTCTGGGTTGTGTATGTTTGCCGATCCTCTCATTTCAGAGTGGTCTTTTCGTATACGGTGTATACATGAAAGAATGTGCGGCTGTGTTTCATATATTGTCTTGTATCACAGGTGTCGTAGGTGCCTGTTGTACAAGGATTTATTTATACGATATTTTAGGTGCGTTACTCTTTTTCAATATTATTGAAAGAGCGTGTTTGGAACTGGTTTCTCAGTTCTAGTTAGTTTTTATGTATACCAAGTACACGACTGGAGTATGTGTTACACATATTGCAAAAAAAAAAAAAACGATTTTAATCTAAGATGCGGTTGATTCTCTTTTTATACCTTGTCTTGGTGTTTGAGTTTGTCAGAGCTCAAAATTGTGTTTAGTCTGTCGGACAATGGCATTGAAGACTGTATGGAGGCAAGCTTAATACGTTCTTGCGTACTGGCAGTAGTTATTGGCCAGTGAACTCTTGTGAATTGCCGAGTCAATCGGAGTGTCTGATGTCACATTCATGATATACATAGAAGAAATATGATTTTCCCTTTTTTGACCATTTTAAATAAAATATACCAAGGAGGTGTTGTAGTTCACCTTTCCCTTGGGGAAATGAGTTCTGAAAGTCCTGTTTTGGGATTTTATCAGAGCAGCACTTTTTATGATTCTTTGTCATGAACAATGCAGACTATTTGACTTTTATCATGCATTTAATGGTCATCGAGTTTTTATTATACCCCCTTGGGGACAGGGGTTATTGTTTGTCATCTGACAGATGGTTCTTTAGGGGTTTTCAACCCTTGTTCGTTCTAGGTCCGATAATTTCGGACATGTGAATTTGTTTTTTATTATATATTCTGTGACAGTGATCATGGATTCTGTTGAGAGCCTAGCTCTTGTTCTGTTATTCCTACATACATTTGGCCGGTTGTTAGTTTTGACCGACTAGTTCTCTTCAAGTTTTGTAGGATTTGTTCGCAGACCCTCCTCCAGTGGGGTATGGCTATGATATTTAATTCAAAGTTAAGGAATCTGTGGTTAGATGTCTCTATCGGATGTAAAAGTTACTTACTTTCGGTAATGCTATATCTGGTAGAGACACTGTCTAGCCGCAGATTCCTTAACGCCCTGCGCATCCTCCCCACTCTGCGATTAATCTTCAGGGGAAGGGTTATACCCTTTCAGTGATGGGTTTATATACCAGTGATCTCACACTCAATCTATGTTTGGACTAAACTAAACTTAACGTTAGATCTGGCCACTTGGCTTTTGTTTGGATGTTGCAATAACATCCATTTTCAAATGTGTGTGGTTGGTAGAGTGAGGTGTGGTTTTTTTTCCTCTGGAAGACACACACGTGAGTATTTTTAATTTCTTTGGTCCTTCTAGGAAAGTCTTTTTGGTATCATCATACCGATACGTTGGTACTGTCTATATATCACGTAATGGTGTGATCACAACCTGGTGTTGTTGTTGTAGATTTTGTTGGCGAGTGCCATGCCATTTATTACCATTGCAAAATGGTTTATAGAGTGCAGAGTGTTTTCACTCATTTGAGTGTTATTAACCAGGGCGTTGAGTTCTTGTAGCCCTGCGTTAGTTGAAAATCCATGTCTGGTATTAATATACCTTTTGATGTGTCTTTTTTGTTCATGTTTCAAAGATTTTTTGGCACACTGTTTCCACAGCCAGTTTCTGTAGTGGCTCTGCGTTCTGAAACTGACGTCCGCGCCAAAGGGGACTTATTTGGCTCCACTGACGTCATGTCCGGAGACAACGTCACTGCGGAGCCGTACAACGCCGTCTCCAGGCGCGCAGAGGTACTGCTGAAAAATTTCCGGATCCAGGCGCTAAAAGTTAAGGAATCTGCGGCTAGACTGTTTCTCTGCCAGATATATAGCGTTAACAAAAGTAAGTAACTTTTACTTTAGAACCTTTTAAAACTAATAATGTGTTGCTGTGAATTAACTGTTAAACTTGCGAGTGTTGGACATTGATTCAGGAGGTTGGAGCAGCTAAATCAGTTTTATACTTCTGTTTGATATTCTAGAGGCACCATTTTTGATTAGTGCATGCTCTAGCTTTTCTTTTGGGCCATATGCTTATAAAAACGCTGCTGGCGTGCCAAAGGTGTGTCACAAGTAAGCCCGTCTGCGCCCTTAGGCATCCAGAAAGCAGCCAGTGCCAGCCACTGTGCCCAGGGGCCCTCAGAAGGTAGGCCACGTATTTACTTCAACAGGGATGAGTTGCTTGACCTGGCCTCTACACTAAAATGTATGCCTCACTGCTCTCCACTTTTGTTAAAAGAGAGCTATGTCTGTACCCTGTGTAGTTGGCAAATTAATTCTCCACCATGGAAAAAGGTAACTACCTCTTACTTGGGGAATAGAGATGAGAACATGCAGTTTTCTGCAGCGCTTATCAATGTCCGTCCCTTACAAAAACATGATGTAAATAATTTTGATTTGCGAGGAAAAGTCTGACATATTGTTCTTGACCACAATTTGGCTATCCGAATCATCCAAGCCCGCTACAGCCATTCCTAGAGGTTACAAAATCAACCGGAAAGACCGTTTAGGGGGATGAAAAGGTGGTGTGGCTATTGTATATAAGCAGACTTATGAATGTACACACATCCCTATTGAGGAATTGGAAGATGCAGAGGTTTTGGGCTTCCACTTCTCCATGATGTCTCACCAATAAGTGGCCGGGGTACTAATTTACAGACCCCCGGGCAATGCATGTTCCTTTCTTAAATCTGTGGGCAATGCGCTTGCTCATTGGGCCTTAAGATTTGCATATTTTATAATATTGGGGGACCTTAATTTGCATATGGATAAAATAGGAAACAGTGAGGTGGCAGACTGTTAGACACCATGTCATCCTTATGTTAAGGTAATTTGTTATGAAATGAAATGAAATAGGGATTTATAAAGCGCACGGATACTCACAAAGAGTGTCCCGGCGCTAATCTCCAAAACCACCAGACAGAAAACCCCAACCTACCTTACCAATGTATTATTGCTGGAACAGCCATGTTTTAAGTAGTCTTCTAAAGGGCAGCAAGTCCTGAGTCAGTCTAAGATGAAGGGGCAGAGTGTTCCATAGACAGGCCGCTTATCACGTACGAATCACCCCAGGAGGGGTATCTCGGCACAGCAGAGGATCACCAGCAGGCGCAACGCAATTAGAAAAGCACTGTTGTGATCATTTTTCTAAATTTGCAGTGGTCAGGACATGTCTGGATATAGTAAGGCAGCTTATTCCAGCACAAGGGGGCCAGGTGATAAAAAGACCTGCCTCCTGCTCTGGTCTTTCTGATACATGGAATAGTGAGCACAGCTTTGTCACTGGATCTTAGTGTCCTAACTGGACAATAGGGCTTAAGCTTCTGGGTAAGGTACTTGGGACCTTTGCCTGTTAGGGACTTGTGAGTGAGGCAGCAGATTTGAAAACCATTCTTTTTCTGATGGACAGCCATGACAGAGATTTCAGAAGAGGAGAGGAAGCAGTACCGGACGAAAGGTTACAAATGAAACGGGCTGCAGTGTTTTGTACAACTTAACGTTTCGAAAGTAGAGTCTCATTAGCAGAAGCCAGTAGGGTGTTGCTGTAGTCTAATCTGCTTACAATGAGCCCTTGAACCAGAGTTTTACTGGCCGAAAGAGGAAGAAAAGGAAGGGCCTTCTTTAGCAGGCGCATCATATGGAGGCATGTACCTACAGTGGACAGAACCTGCTCTTTCATGGTTAGAGTCTGGTCTAGACGGACACAGAGGTTCTTAGCTATCAGTTTGGGAATGGGTGCAGTGCCAAGTTCTGCAGGCCACCAGTATGCTGACCAGAGATGCTTGGCTTTGCCAACAGCATGATCTCGGTTTTATCCATATTCAATTGAAGGCAGTTATTAGACATCTAGGCTATAAGTCTTTTCATAACTGTCACAAAACATTGTTTTGCTTTGTCTAGAACTTTGTCAAATGTGATGACCAATTGTGTATCATCTGCATAAGACAGAATTTCATAGCCGAAAGGTTTGACAGTTTTGGCAAGGCGGGCAACATAGATGTTAAAGATTAAACAGGAGCCCTGTGGCACGCCCTTGTCAATTGAAATAGTGCGGGATTTGAAGGAGCCCAGAGAGATGGTTTGGGTTCTATTTTTTAGAAAAGTGGATAACCATAGTAGGGCTGTCCTGTAGATACCGGTTTTGTGCAGTCTTTGGAGTAACCTGAAGTGGAACACTGTGTCAAACTCTGAGGATAAGTCCAGCAGGACAAACATAGATGGTATGTCCGTGTCGAGGGCTAAGCGTATGTGATCGGTGACTGCTACTAAGGCAGTCTTCGTGCTGTGTGAAGATCGGAAACCTGATTGGGATGGATCCAGAATCCTATTGGCTTCCAGGTACACCAAGAGTTGTTTGTTAATTTAACCTTCCAGCAATTTTCCCAGTGGTGGAAGCAGAGAGATAGGCCTATAGTTAGCAAGATTTGAAAGTGCAAGATTTGCCTTTTTTTTTTTTTAAATGAGAAAAAGAGAGTGGTTTGGACGTGCATTGATAATGAATAAATTCAAAGTAACCACCTTGAAGTCTAAAGTGGTTCTGGTGCTTTTATTCCACCTTTTCTTATTTCATTTATTTTTCAGTACAAACGCGATAAACATTTAATTCATGTCATGAAGAAAGATACAGCGTGAAACAATTAAACATAACCGTAATGACGAAATTTAAAACATTTCACAAAGACATCAAAAGCAAGCCAATACTTGTGAATGACACGGCATAACAAAACAAAACAAACCAGTCCTTAGTTAAAACTGAGGCAGTGCACATAGTTATTATTTTTCAGAAGTGCATCCTGCCATACACAGCTAGACCACACAATGTTTACACCAGGCTAATTGTCCTGTCTGTATACAATGTTATTTCATAGATTAATGGTGGCTGCTTCTAGCTGGATAGGGTCGACGCGTTTCAGAACCCTATTCAAGTTCAGGGTTCTCCTCAGGACCAGGACGAGGTTAAGCACTAAGGGACATAATAAAGGAATACTTGTGAGATATGAATCCCTGCATTTGAAAATTTTTATCTGTACCTTATATCACAGTGATTTCTTACCAGTTACGGTGATGAATGATAGGTGGTGAATACCGCATGGAATCACGGGAGTGAAAGGGAATTTCTGAAAAATAGAGAATTGAAGCTGTGATTCAAACAGCTAATCTAGAAGGTGCATTCAATTGAAACCGCCAGTGGCTGCAAAGCCAATTGTAGCAAAGCTTAATGATTAGAAATAGACTGGAGAATGAACTTGCCTCGTGTATGTAACCTTAAACGCTCATCGACGATAGATAACTTCTCAATCAGGTGATGCAGCGAGTTTTTTAATTGTACGCACCTGGCAAAAATAATGGAAATTATGTAGGCCAAATATTAGAATGCATATAAACTTTAACTGTGGTCGAATTGTAACTTGTAATTATAGATTTCAAAGGTGAAACCTTACTTGTGGCACATTAATGATGGTTGGAAAGACGGTCTGTTTCTGGGAACTGTTTGATGTTTTCACAATGCGCAGGCGCAAAAACTACCAATCGTAAGAAAGAGTTCTATCATAAATCTATCAAACAAGACTTTGACACCAGATCAAGAAGCAGTTTTAGAGCTTGGCTTGAAATTCATCCCCAGCCAAAAACAAGATCTAGTTCACCTCAAAATGGAAGCAATGGAACTGTTCAGGAAGATCCAGCTCCATGTATTTTTTAAAGACAAAGAGACACCAAACAGTGGGGAGACTTCAGGATTACGCAATAAGTCGACATTTTGTCCTTCACATACCACTCCCAAAAGCATCCTTACATTTGAGCAAGTGGTTTTGTCATCTCTTAACCAATTGAATCAACGGAAGATGTTTGTTAAAAGCAACATGCCAACAACACAAAGATTGGCCATTAAAGAACTTAAAGAAGATAAGGAATTGATCATTAAGCCGGCGGATAAAGGGGGTGCATCGGTGGTTTGGGCCAGAGAGGCCTACTTGGAAGAAGGTCGGAAACATGTCCTCAACCAAACATGGTATAGGAAGATTCCATCTGATCCAGTACAACAGATTCAGAATGAAATCAAATCCATTGTTGATGCGGCCCTTGAGACCGGCATCTTCGGTCCTAATGAACATGATTTTTTAATTAAGAAACATCCAAGAACACCTGTGATCTACTTCCTCCCGAAGGTTCATAAGCACGCCACCAAACCTCCTGGCCGCCCCATAGTATCCGGGTGTGACTCAGTGCTTGAACCCATCTCTAAGTACGTGGATGTGTTTTTAAAACAATTTTTGCAAAAAGTAACACCCTACTTGAGAGACACAACCGATTTTATCAATAAAATCGAAGGATTTCATTTTCAAACAGGACAACATCGGTTAGTCACGCTAGACGTGGTCTCTCTATATATGCAAATTCCCCGAGGAGGAGGCTCTCGAAGTGTTGGAATTCTTTTTGGAAAGCAGAGAAACCGCCTGCATCGCGTCCCGACACAGTTCGTCAACCTAGCATCACTGGCACTCAAACGAAATTATTTCAAATTCGAAAAGGATTTCTTTGTCCAGGTGAAAGGGACCGCTATGGGCTGTCCCTTTGCGATAGAAATGGCGGTGCTCTACATGGCTATGTACGAGGACCGTCACATTTACAGCAACAACCCCTTCAGCCATAAGGTGGTACAATTGCACCGCTATATCGACGATATATGGTGTATTTGGTCTGGCACAGAAGAAGAACTATTAAAATTCCATGGGTGGCTGAATGAGAGGAACCCGGATATCCAATTCACATTAACACACAGTACCACCAGTTTAACATTTTTGGACGTGGAAGTGCGACCTACAGAAACAGGTTTAATCACTACGCTATACACAAAGCCTACGGATAAGAACACAGCACTCCATTTTCGCAGTCACCATCCTAAGAGCCTAAAGGACAATCTCCCCTACGGCCAGTACTTACGTGTTCGGCGTAATTGCACACGCAAAGAAGACTACGAAATACATTCCAACTTGTTGACAGTTAAACTCAAAGAAAAGGGTTATCCATCAAAGCTACTCAAACATTCCTGTAAAAGGGCATGGTATACACCTCGCGAAACCTTGCTGAAAAACAACCAAAGAAACCCATGTCTCGATTGGTGTGTGTCTCCACCTTTGGCCCTTTCACTAACGCCTTCAAAAAGATTATTCGACAGAACTGGCATCTGGTAAAAGACATTGATAAGGATCTTCAAATACCCTTGTTCGCTCTGAAAAAGAATGTCAGCATTGGACAACGTATTGTTAGGGCGTCAGAGGATGTCCCCAAGAGAGGTGAACTGCTTCACAGTTTTTTGAATTTACAACCGGTCACAGGACATCATAAGTGCGGAACGTGCCAATTCTGTAACTCCACCATTGAAGGAACGAAATTCACAGATGGAACTGACAAGTCGAGGCACAATGAATTTTCAACTTGCAAGACCAAAAATGTGGTCTACGCCATTACATGTCCTTGCCCTCTTATCTATATTGGTAAAACCACGCAGGAAATCAGACAAAGGATCAGCCAACACCGTTTCAGAATCAAAAACAAAGTAATGAATGCACCCCTGGTGGCGCATTTTCAAGAGTTTAAGCACACGGAAAAAGACCTCCGATGGACAGTGCTCAGCGTTATAAAACCAAACCCCAGAGGAAGCGACTTTGAAAGGACATTGCTTCATATGGAAGCTTATTTAATTATGCGTTTTAACACTGCCTCCAAAGGACTAAATGAAATGTCTGAAATTAATAGACTTTAGCTTCACTCAAGCCACTTGAACTTGCTTGTCTTGATCCATCACATAGCTTCATGAGTGCCAACAGACCTTCTGTCGCATTAGTAGGCAAAAGCATATATCACCTGCTATCAAATTAGACACGCATATTGTAGGCCTCATATGCACAAATATTTTGCTTTTAATACTTTAAGTACATATACATCGGTCAAAAGGTCATGCTAATTTGTTAGCAATATTTAGACTTGATGTTTAAACTAAACTGGCATACTTTATATTCAAATAAGTTCAATTCAGTTAAGAAAATACTCCAAGTACCATAATGCTTAGCGCAAACAACAGCAGCCACGCACAGGCTTTGAACCCATAAGTACCGGCTTTCAGGTTGGGCATGCCCACTTACGCATTCCAGTGATGCCGGAAAGATGAGGCGAGAGCAGAACAATGTCAGGAAACTAATCCGCTAATCAGGCAAGTTCCTCTACAATGTACCCTTGAATTGGTCATTATTAGCGAATTGTTCCTTATAACGCTTCTCCTGTTTATTACATTAGGAGCCGAGCTTGAGCCATTGGTTTTCAAAACCGAAAGCGTCCCCGAAAACGCCGCCGAAGCATAGCATTAAAGTGAGTCAGCCCATTTCTTTTGTAATTAGTAGCCCAGCTTTATGGCTGCAAATTGGTACAATTTTCTAATGGAACATTACGTTTTTTAACAGTTAATGGTTTCACCAACGCATTGTGAAAACATAAAACAGTTCCCACAAACGACCGTCTTTCCAACCATCATTAATGTGCCACAAGTAAGATTTCACCTTTGAAATCTATAATTACAAGTTACAATTCGACCTCAGTTAAAGTTTATATGCATTCTAATATTTGGCCTACATAATTTCCATTATTTTTGCCAGGTGCATACAATTAAAAAACTCGCTGCATCAACTGATTGAGAAGTTATCTATCGTCGATGAGCGTTTAAGGTTACATACACGAGGCAAGTTCATTCTCCAGTCTATTTCTAATCATTAAGCTTTGCTACAATTGGCTTTGCAGCCACTGGCGGTTTCAATTGAATGCACCTTCTAGATTAGCTGTTTGAATCACAGCTTCAATTCTCTATTTTTCAGAAATTCCCTTTCACTCCCGTGATTCCATGCGGTATTCACCGCCTATCATTCATCACCGTAACTGGTAAGAAATCACTGTGATATAAGGTACAGATAAAAAATTTCAAATGCAGGGATTCATATCTCACAAGTATTCCTTTATTATGTCCCTTAGTGCTTAACCTCGTCCTGGTCCTGAGGAGAACCCTGAACTTGAATAGGGTTCTGAAACGCGTCGACCCTATCCAGCTAGAAGCAGCCACCATTAATCTATGAAATAACATTGTATACAGACAGGACAATTAGCCTGGTGTAAACATTGTGTGGTCTAGCTGTGTATGGCAGGATGCACTTCTGAAAAATAATAACTATGTACACTGCCTCAGTTTCAACTAAGGACTGGTTTGTTTCGTTTTGTTATGTTGTGTCATTCACAAGTATCGGCTTGCTTTTGATGTCTTTGTGAAATGTTTTAAATTTCGTCATTACTGTTATGTTTAATTGTTTCACGCTGTATCTTTCTTCATGACATGAATTAAATGTTTATCGTGTTTGTACTGAAAAATAAATGAAATAAGAAAAGGTGGAATAAAAGCACCAGAACCACTTTAGACTTCAAGGTGGTTACTTTGAATGTATTCATTATCAATGCACGTCCAAACCACTCTCTTTTTCTTATAATATTTTGGCCCAGTTTGGACGCAGGTATAGGCCCAACCCCTTGGTGTATCATTTTTTTTTTTTAAATGGGCATGACCTCCACTGCTTTCCAGACCAATAGGATCTTCCCCATTTTTATTGATAAATTAAACAAGGAGCATATAGCAGGGGCCAGCTGATTAGCAAGTAATGCTGAAATTGTCGCCAGGCATGGATCAAAAGGGGATCCATATTTGGCTGTTTCCAGCAGGCTTTTAATAAGTTCTGGAGACAACAAATTAAAATTTTACAAGCTGGAAACGCAGTTAGGATGTGGGGCATTGAAATTGTGCTTGATGAGTCAAACCAGGGGGCACCAGGAAAATTCTGATAGATGAGATTAATACTTAGAGCTATCCCAACATATGCTTAGCCCGACACATAAAGAAGGTCATGTGCTAGATCAATTTTTTGCTAATATTAGGCTACACCACTAGTCTGAACAGATCCTTATTTAATCAAGTTTTGTTGGCCTATATTAGTAAAATCCCACCCCATGACAAATAAAATTCTATCAGACATGCAAGCATTTCATAAAATTCTACCTTTGGAATTTATTGACTCTCTGGAAGAAAGTACCCCGTCTCTCTCTCTGGTCTAGTGGAGGAAGACGCCAGCACGATTGACAGCTGGATTCAAAACATCCCCAATAAGCTAGCACCGGTCTCCTCATGTACACCCTGCAGAAAAAAACCTTCAGAACCCTGCTTTAAAGATAATCTCAGGATTCTGGAGAAACACTACAACATTTTAGACGGGTAATGGCGAATTAACTACGCAGACGAGGACAAAGTAATCTATAAGGCAGCCCTAAAAAAAATACTATGCAGTGGTCAGGACAGCAAAAAAGCACACTTTGAGGAGAGGATAGAGAAGGCAGGCAATAAATCCAGGGAAATCTTCAGAGTTGTTAAAAATGTTGTCCCCTAAGACCTGCACTATACAGCACCAACCCACTGTAGAATGGCGCAACCACTTCACCTCTTATTTTCGCGATAAGATCACAGCTATTCAAGCCAACTTAATGTCTATGATCCAGTCGGAGGAGAGTCAGTTGGAGACAGTGTGCTCCAGCTCAGTCACTCCTACTATGGCTTCACTTTTACATTTTCAGCCTATCCCTTTGGAGGAATCATTGACAGCCATACGTGCCCTCAAATCAGGATCGCCAGCTGATACCTGTCCTCCAAATCTATTAGCGATGGGTGTAGCCGCCATTAATCCACTAACTAATAGAGTGCTCAATATGTAATTTTCTTCAGCAATAGTCCATGTGTCATGGAAGCTAGCTAAAGTTCTGCTCCTCCTAAAAAAGCCTGCAGCGGACCCTACAGAGCAATCAAACTACAGGCCAATCTCTCTACTGTCAGCATTGTCCAAGGTATTGGAAAATGTGTTCATCAGCAGCTGTCTCAGTATCTCGAAAGTAACGAGCTGCTCCATCCCAGGCAGTCTTCCTTCAGGCCATACTCCAGTACTAAGACAGCATTGATTGAAGTTACCGAACACATTAGAGGTACCTTGGACGTAACCTTCCATACGGTCCCTCATTCTATGCCTCTAGCACGCCTCCAATCCATCGGAATAGGTGGATTGTTTTTTAATTGGCTAGCTTCCTTTTTGAAGGACAGAGGGCAGGAAGTGTAGGTTACCCCATACTCTTCCCGAGCATATGATCTGACAGTGGGAGTGCCGCAGGGGTCAGCTCTGAGCACCACACTGTTTAATGCGTACCTTACAACTTTAGCACAGTTAGCAGAGGCCCTGGGGGCTAAGGTTATTATATACGCTGACCACACCCAGCTGCTGGTCACATGTGGGAAGGGTTAGGAGTTTACCAGAGAGTCCATTAAAGCCTGTCTTTCACTGGATGACCTCACATCAATTAAAATGCAACGCAGATAAGACCGAAATACTATTCTTCGGCCCCAATCCTCTGGAATAGCAGAGTGTGGCCCAAAGACGCCCCATACCGCAGGGAGGAACAGTCAAGAACTCTGGCATTGAATTTGACAATTCTCTATCTTTTCAGCCACAGATTATGTCGGTGATTGGATCATGTTTTGGGCTTCTGCGGATACTAAAAACTTTTTTACACTTTCTCTCCCTGTCTGCAAAAAGGGGGTCATCCAGGTACTCATAACATCAAGGCTTAGCTACGGCAATGCCCTATATCTGGGACTTCTGGATTATCTGCTCAACAAGCTTCACGTGGTCCAAAATACAGCAGCCAGCATTTTACTTAGCCTGCCCCCCAAGAACACGTCTCCACACCTGTGTGCTCTCCACTGACTTCCGATAAAGAAGAGAATTCTCTTCAAAACGTTAGTCCTTGACCATAGAGCACTGTACCATTCAGGTGCAGGCTATCTTAGGGCCAGATTTAGTTTCGAAGCCCCCTCCAAAAACTTGCAGTCAGCCCACTGCTTTCTGGGAAGGATCCCTAAGATCTGTCGCATGAGAATGAGCGGAAGGACCTTCTCTTACCTCGGAGCCGTGGTGTGAAATAAACTCCTGTGGGAGAAACACTCTGTAGCGGCTACCTCCTTGTTTAAGAAAAGGTTGAAGACTTGGCTCTTCCTTCAAGACTAGGTGATCTCACTACACAGCGTTGATGTCTGAAAGCTCAGCGCCCGGAAACTCCATGGAGTAGCCGTGAGCTTTATAAGTTCCATTTCATTCATTCAACCTCTAAATTATTTCTGCGTTATCACGATCCTCTGTTTTTGCTGGTTAGCACAGTATTGAAAGGACGACAATAGGAGGGCCTAGTGCAACTGACCTATTTATCAGATGTGTGCATTAGAACAGAAAATGTTTCAAGAAAATTGTTTTACGTTAGAAAAATATTACCTTTATGCAAAAAACCTCCCCCTGCGCCTCCATAAAATTTAGGAGTTTTCTCTTCATATTCTCACCATGATGGCACTCTTTTGCAGGAGTGGGTTTGTGTGTGTATCGAGGGTAGGAACTAATGCAGAATGTTTGTGAACAACCACAAACTTACGTCTGAAGCGGTTACATGTATTGATCAGGCCCCCTCCCTTGGTTACACCTCCTGCTCTGTGGCTCATCCTAAACTTCATGTAGCCTTAGTAGTGTCCTTTTCACTGTATTATATTCTATTTGGGGGAATTAAATTCCAGAGATCTTGATTTTGTGAATTAGGATTTGTGAATCTACAGCCCAAAAGTAAACTTTGCGCTAATAAATTCAGCTTGTATATAACAAAATTTCAAAATAGACCCTATATTTTCTGGATCATATCTCTTGAGATTGTGTCCAATTTCCACCTCCACGACTTCCTGTTTTTGCACCTTCGGCAGATAACGCCTTCTCTCTGATTCATGTTTTCATTTATATTATTTTAGACTGAAATTGATCGTAGTCGGTGCTTTCTTCCTGAAATCCTAACGTAACACCCTCAAATCCCCAGTGAATTAATTAAAATAATAGTCATTCATCCACGAACACTTGGCACTAATAATTTCCTGAGCAGTGCAAGTCTGTGCACCTTTTCAGACTTTTATTCATCCATGGTCACATTGAGCAGTTTTACCATTTTGGTCCAGTCTCTCACTTGGCTTTACTGACACGAGCTTTTTTGTTTCTTTGATTAATAATGTTTATGCTTGAGCCCCTCTGGAGACGAAAGGAGTGAAGTATTGATGGCCACTGAAATAGTGGCCTCAGATTAAGGTTAATTGTAATAGGTGTAGGCAGGCATGCAGGCATATAGAAAAAAAGAGAAAATGGCATTTATGTGCAAGGGCCAACAAACATACAAACGCCATTCACACTGACCAAAATATACATAGATCTCAAAGAAAATGCACCAATACACATGCAGGCAAGCATTATACATTGACAACACAGAGAAGTACACAAGCATACTGTCACAAACAACAAACATATACACACAAATCTACGGAAGGGCATACAGAGGGGCGGACAGTGATAACACACCATAGGCATCAGTGCACATGCAGACCAACACACCTATGGGCACCCAAACATACAGACCAAAAGACTTGCATCTATTCATGTTCACAAGTCAACAGACATGTAGGCACTCTAGCAGACACCAGCAAACATGCAGGCACTCATTCATATATAGGCACCAGTGCACACAAACATGTATACAGGCATCCATGTTAACAGACACACGCTCATGCCCATGCATACAAAACACATATAGGTACTCGTGCTGCATGGCCAAAACATTGGCAGATGTGAACTTTGGAAGAAAGAGTTAAAATAATGTAACATGGATGGATCGCAGAATGGGGATGCTGGGTGGGTAAATGTATAGTTAATGCTTATTTAATGAAAGCTTCATATCCACTTATACTTTAGCCATGCTATTGGTAAAATCAAATTTGGGATGGAGAAAGTTGTAGAGTGCCAACAACCCTTCAGTTCTTGGCCTAAACTTGAAGAAACCATTTTTGGATGGAATACTTCAGTTCTCATGCCTATACAACCCTTGTCCTCTTTGGAATGGCCACCTGTAGGTGCAGTCTGTGTAGGATGTATGATAGAGGCACGCATGGCTAAACCACACGTGCCTCTACCACGCAGCCAAACCACGAATGCGTCTTATCCACACATTTCTTTACCACGCAATTTTGTGATAAAGGCATGAATGGTAAGGGGGTACATGTGGGTAAGGTCGCTACTACCCCGACCCCCCCTTCCCTAAATTACAAACCCCCTACCTGCCCCACGCCCCGAGGCCCAAAACCTTCCCTGAAAACTACCCATTCCCCTCCCGAGGCCTAAAACCCTGCTCCTTAACATACACTACCCCTCACCCCTGCGCTATTCCTAAAACTACCCCAACTCCTTCCACTGCCCTGAGACCTAAAACCCTAACCCCTAATTTAAAAAAATACCCCAACCCCCCAGCGCTGAAAACTACCAGCCCTCCCCTAAGCCCTAAAAACTACCCCGACGCCTCCCCCCCCCTCCGAGTCCCAAAAAGTTCCCCGAACCCCCAGCCCTGAAAACTACCCTGACCCCCCCATGCCCTAAAAACTACCCCTGCAACCCTTACAAACTACCCCCTAAAACCCGGCCCAAACCCCACTTACCTCACTGCGTCCTCTCCCGATCCTTCCTGCTTTCGACCAGCAGCGGCTAGACTGCGCACTGCCTTAACGACGCATATGCGTGGTTAAGGCAAATGCGTGATAAAGACAAGCATGGTAGCGCTTGCGTTGTTGAACACGTATGGCTCTGCCTGCGTTGTTCCGACTGTTTCCTGTCGGTGTATGCTTTCAATCCTTGTTACTTGTGGTATAGTCCTTCATTTCTAGTACCGTAAATCAAAACCTGCATCACATCTCATTTATCATCATCATATGTCATTTGTTCCAATAAATGACATAATGAAATTTGCCACATCACTCTATGTGCATATTGAGGCCTGGATTTTCCTTTTAAAAGTAATCAAGTGTGTTAGTCCACTTTGTTCATTTGAAACCAATAGAGACTATTGCTCCCAGAATGCACTGATTTGATAAAAGAAAGCCCAGCATTGACAAGATTGTTGTCATATAAAAACACGCTAGAAGCCTTAGCTATGATGTGTCTGCGTGAATTAACTTCACCAGGTTTATTTTTCATAATTGTGACAGTTTTATGTGTTCTTATTTTCCTGTTTCCAAATCAAGTGAATGCTTTTTCTATTGACATTTTGCAACAAAGTAGATGAAAAAAGTCTGCTACACAAATTATTTATCTGCTCAGCTCTTAAACATTTTCATTAAGCTGCATTTACATTTCCTTCCATACATGGTCCCATGTTATGAATTTTTGTGGAGGGTCATGACCGAAATGAGATCCACTTAGCCGTTTACAGTATAATGCATTAGTCAGTCTGTAAATGAAGTAGTACTCTGTACATAGGCTTTCATATAGCATGCATTGCTACTAAAGTCTCGATTAAAACATGGCTTCTTTTTGGATCTGGATTTAGACTGCATAGTTGTCAAACCGACCAAATGCTTATAATGTACAAAGAGTGGGATTTGTGTTTGCCTCTTTGAACCATAGGCCTTTTTTGACCAACCTCTTTAAGCCATTGTCTTGAGACATTGTCAATCACTTCTTGGCTCAGCCCAGTGGAATAGTTATCTCTAATCTAATGCTATTGGCTGTTCATCTGCATCCTTCCACCTCCACGAACTGCATGAGGCACTACCTTACAGCTGGCCTCTCTATTCACACCTGCTGGCTCCCGCCCATTTGACACACTCTAATGTGCTATCATTGCTGTTTTAGCACATCCAACCCAAATATATTTATATTGTCACTGCTTATACTCACAAAACCTAAAATGGCACACGGCGCACCAGAGTTTCTCATTCATATCTCCCAAAGGATTTCTCAAACATGTGATAAGTGGCATTCGTTTAAAAAAACAGTCAGCACCATCAATGAGAACAACAAATACCATACCTTGGTACAACTGATTAACTCCAGCATCATGCTCGACACCTGCATATCTCTATTACTACGCCTATCACAGACTAATAATTCTACACAGAACACCCTGGACCTTTCACCTTATATATTCAAAATCTTTAGCATTCATTAGGCCAAGCTTAAAACTGTACAATCTTTTCTTAAGTTCCTCTCTACAGGCTCTGTTAGTTATCCTTTCATTGCTCTTTTAGTTTCCATGGTGCCTGTTTTGCTCATCCTTCCTAAATGTACCATATACCCTCCGTACCAATAGCGGTTTTTGAATGAACTATTCTTGAAATCAAATAAAGAAGAGTCTTTGCACTTGAAACTCTTGCCACTCCCAACACCGTGTTTGTTACTCAAGTGGTATCGTATCACCCAGAGCCTATGTGATTACTTTATGGATAAATTAAAGCAGAAGTGCATTGTGAATGGCTTACAGCTCGTAGCAAGAGTATCTGCTATGAAAGCATCTGTTTTTGCCTCTAATATCTAATGACGACGACCTTTTGAGCTATTGTTCATCATGAAAGAATAAGTTATACTACCACGTGTCAATACTTGTGACAGACATGTCTCTGCATCTGAAATTTTCTTATGGAAGCTGCTCTGAAAGGGACCTTCATTCATGCTTTTACTCTTTTCTGTTGATGGTTTAGGACAATACCATTTAATCAGTTTGGCTCCTCTCTAGCATTATGGCCTTGTGTCGCTAGAATTATCGACAGAGGATGGTCACTGCACTGATGAACATTAAAGGTCAAAAGCACTGACAATGTCAATCAGTCTGGCTTATAACAGAACGTGTCTCATTAGTGACTGACTAGTTTAGGCACTCAATAGGTCAACATGCGTGCTTTCTGTCACGGATCATTGCACTTACAGATCTATACATCCACATGCTGACTCATTCTTGCAGGTATCCATTTACCAATCCACAATAAAAGAAAGACACCCAAACTCAACAAGCATATGGAAGATAAGTTAAAAGAACAAAAGAAAAAAAAAACATGTTGCCACTTAAATTGGTGGGCACACGTTTGCAATATAAAAAATAAACATAGTAGTGGGTGTCCATCTTGTAATGTCATTGTACATAGTGTCTTTGTTTTAAAGTTCCATTGTGGCTGCAGCATTTAGAAGCAATGTGTTGGCCATCGCAGAGAGAAAAAACAATGATACACTATGCACAATACCATTCCAGTATCGCTGCTCAGTAAGCATTACACTGGGAGGCCATCTTCAAATGCTGAAGTGTATAGTGTATTACTGCTGTACTGGTCCAAGGTGGCCAACATAGTGTTTCAAAACATGCTGACCATCTTGGAACTGCGAAACAATGATACGCTCTGGGCAGTACCATTCCAACATGGCAAACCACTTTCCCTCAAGGCAACCATCAGATATAATGTCATAAAAGTACAAATAAGTGCAAAATTACAGCTGGCAAAACAATATACAACTCTTCTTAAAACAAGGATTCTCAAATTGCAAATCTTCTAACCTGAGGTTTGTCACGGGGTAACCAGCACCAAAGCCCCTGCCTACTATGACAATCTGCGAGATTCCATGTAGCAAAATGCCTGTCAACAAACATTAACACAGTGTAATGGCAATCCACCCTTGAAGGCCTATTGGCTTTAACATAAACTTTTCATAATAAATATGAGAGTCCTATTGCCTTTGTAATTACTCTTCATAATAAACAGATCAGGCTCATAGCCATACTCGGTGGCTTGCTGTCATACCAACTGGGTTGTGCTGCAATGAGAACAAGCTTTTCCCCAAGGCATAAAATGCACTACAAGTACCCTTTTTCAGCTAAATCAAAATCTCTACTCAAAGCAGTCAACATTTGGGAGGAGCCAAAGCCCCTCTTTCAGCATTGCTTCTTGAAGCTCTTTTTCTGTTGATCCCACACCTTTGGTGACAGCTGTGCTGCTAAGCCAGGCCCTAAAACTAACAGTGACCAACATCATAAGACTTAAAAGGCTTTATTCACAAAGATTGTTCTTGAGTAAATAAGGAGATGCCTCTTAATGGATTTAGCCCAGATAAGTTTACCTTATTCGCAAATATTTGCAGTGGAGCAAATCTAGCTAGAGGTACCCAAACTCCTTTGCAACTAAGAGTCACAATGGTGAGGAACATATTGAAGACGAAGTGAGCATCTCCATATCTGAGGCCATCTCCATATCTGCTTTCACGTGTCTATCACATTAAGCTGCAGATATTCAATGTAGGTCCAAGAGGGGTGGATCCATGACTAATTTCCAGATAACCAGTGGCTATGTAAATTATTTATTTTTTGATTAATTTAAAGCAAATTTACTTTACCCAGAGATCTTGAAAACGGCATAGTTCCCATCTACTGGACCTACATTGCACAACTTTGCATTAAGGGTAAAAGACAGCTAGCTTAAATTTGAGACAACCTGAAGGAAATGTTTTTGAGTTGGACCCAAAGTATATTACAAAACCTAAGGTTTAGGTTCAATTTTCCAAAGAAAATATTAGTAGAAACAAGAGGTAAAGGGCAAAGTATGCCTAGGGCTTAGCAATACCCCATTTTTTTGGGTGTAGAGACATAAAAAATGTCTTACACATTGTTATTCACACATACATATTTTAAGTCTCTTCTAAAGTTCCTTTAGTACAATAATGAATCTTAGTTCAGAAGTTACAAACTCATTAGAAAATGTTGTTGGGTCCCCTGTGACTGGTTGAAACATCCATTTATTAACCCTCATATGTTATTCCACCTGCCTGAAGAAGACAAGTTTTTTGTTTGTTTTTTAGAGATATGCAAAATGTCTGTCTGCTGACTTGAACTTTAACACACGACTTCTGACCTTCCTCTCTTGGCAGCTGCAGAGCACAGGCCGTCTGTTGGAGGAGCAGCTGCCGGATATGATGACAGAGTTGTTGGCGGTAGCACGCGACAAGATGCTGTGTCCATCGGAGTCCATGCTGACACGGTCCCTCCTCCTGGAGGTCATCGAGCTGCACGCCAACCATTGGAACCCCCTGACGCCACACATCACACAGTACTACAATAAGACAATCCAGAAACTGACAGCTTGAAGGACCATTGTGGAAGGCGAGGTGATGGCGTGACCTCTGCTGGGGGTTGAGACAAGGAACTGAACAGTGAACATATACTGGAAAATGTGGAGATACTCTCTCCCTCCTCCCTTTATCCACCAGGAGCATGCTTGAGTATATGTTCAGAAGGGGTACGCAGTGATCCCCCCCACACACACACAAGCGCCACCACTGTTCTCATTTAAACCATTGCTTGTGCAGCAACACACACTTCCAGCAGTGCCATTGTTGGGCTCATAAAAGCAGGAATAAAGAGGCCTGGAAAGCGAGTGAAAAGCCAAGGCTGGCATTGTTTTCTCTCCATTGTGCCGGCTCCCAGTGCCCAACCGGCAGGAGAAAACACAGAGCAGATGTCTTTTGGGGGTACAAAAGAGGACACGTTCCACACCAGACACTTATAATTGACTGGTCGCCCATGTCAAAATGGGTCTGGTGTGAAAGAGACATGACAAGACTTTAGATTAGATCCTTGCACGGGTTTCGATTTATTTTTTATTTTTGCACTGTTCTTTTTGTGTAAACAGGAAGAAAGGAAACTTGCATTGAACAAAATTCCCATAGGATGACGAGCTAATGATTGGGTGGGATCGGGCCGTCATTTAGCTGGGTAAAGCCACTTTAGAAGCAACACAGCCCACAATGCTGTTTAGCTAGTGGAAATTATACTAATTGAAAACTTCTGTCCCGGGATGATGGTGTTTCTCAGGAATTGGGATTCCGGGAAAAGTCAGTATTGCAGTATAAACGCTGGAGGTCGACCATCGTCCCTCTCAGCTGTAATCAGTACGTTTCTTGCGTATTTTCTTGGCTGTAATTGTCCTCATAATTGTAGTAATCTCTTTAAAAGAGACGGTGGGTTTAATATTATAGAGGAGAAAGGAAGAAAAAGATTTGACCACTCTGTTAAGAGTTAGACGACGAGGATTGTAGGAAAATTGGGTGTCCAGACGCCTAATCCCACTTAGTTTATTAGTTTTAACGCCACGACAAACCGCCTATCCTACTGTAATTCTCAGAACCCCCCCCCGCCCCCAAAAACAAAACAGGTCAACACGTCATTATTGATAATTGTGTCAGCCAACTGAGAGAAAGTTAAATGGCTTCAGTTATTGACATAAGTGGCAAAAGACTAAATAAAGCACCACGGTCTGCTGCACAACATCGTACCGAGTCCGTAGAGGGGGGTCTTGTAGCATGAAACCGAGCTAGCGAAAGGTGTCATTCCCTTGCTAAATGAGTCCACCGTGCAGCAGGTCCGTAATGAAGGGAGCGAACACAATACCCCTGAATTATATATTACACTTTTCCCAAAGACTAACAACCGTTAGAGCCTGACTGACGCCTCTCCTTTCTAACGCCACGAAAAGGCTAAAGTAAAGAGAGGCTCACAGTGATGACGTCTCGTTCGCGCAGGACCTAGCAACGAACCGGAAATGACGGTATGCTCTGCGCAGGACGTCACCCTGTATTTGGGAGGCCCCGGCATGAATGCAACATTCCTGTAATATTCAGGGCAAAGAAAGGTACCATGTTTTGTGGTAATTTGCAGAACCATTTAAGAAATCGTTTAAGTAAAAAAAAAAACACATGAGTCGGGTAACATTTTGAGGCCTCGTATTCACTGTTTGGTATAGCACCTAACCCCCCCCCCCCCTCCCCCCCCAATGCCCCTTCATTTCATAAAGCGTATGAATTTATATTATTTTAACTCGGATGTCACTTTTTAACTTTTAGCTGCGTGGAGGGTGTGTAACTGATAAAGGACGCCTGAAAATAGGTCTGTCTGCATTTACCGTACAGATGTGGCCCAGTCACAGTGAAGTAACATTAATAACCCCCTCTCTCTTTGACCTCTCACAAGCACACACAGCGCCAAGTTAGAAAAGGAGGCGCGGGCCTTCACATTTTTAAATCTCGAGGAACCAGCCCTCTAGGCCGATATTTCGAGTTTGTTTTCGTAACCTTATTGTGTTTGAATTACTGAGGATACCTTTGTTGTGCCGCCGAGGCACACCATGAAGTGTACACAGAGGGCTGCTCGCACGACGGACACACCCCCAGAGGAAACCTAGAGCGAGAACATTAATTCACGCACACACAAAGGTAAAGAGGGGAAAGTGTTTGGTTTGGAAAAGACCGACAACAGGCTCTTTGACGCGCAAAGATAAATATGCGATTTTGGGTGCATACATAGTACTTAAGCGCGGACGTTGGCTCGGAGGACTAAAGAAGGTGAAGTTATGTATCTAAGTTCCTTTTGGCGCCGAGATCCTTGCCAATCTAAAACCTAATTGCTCATGTCTCCGTACAAAAAGGTGCATTTTACATCAGCATGCGCGGTCATGCTCTGTAAGCCTTTCTACTTTGTTTGAAAAGTTCACTGGAAGTACAGCAGACAGGTGTGTGAAACCAGGGAGCTTTCTGCACACTGTCTTGCCAAGTCAAAGTGCCTTCTCCGAAATGGCTATTTGCACCTAGAGTGAGGTCAGGTTGCCCGTGGAGGTGACACACACACACACACACACACATAGATAGATATATTTGTTCCTTCCCTTTCACGTTTGACTTTCTGTTTCTGACCAGTAATCTAAAGCATTGTATGAATGTATTGTGTGCTGGTTGAGGTCAGTTTTGAATAGAAAATCTTCAAAGTTATATTTTTTGGAGATAGACCGGCATCGTTGCTGTTATAATTCATGTCCAGTGCATACTTACACTGGTTTGTCCCTCTGAAGATAAGTATTTATAATCTTATTTTAGCATGCTTTGAAGTGGCTTGTTTCCGAAATGTTCCTGCCCGAAGAATGCCAAAGCGTGACAGCACTTCAGCGAACTCTCGTGGAAAGGAGTCCTGATTTGACGAATTTTCTTGGTACCTGGTGCATTACTCCTTAAGTCGCCAAGCCCTTCGTGTCTGTCCAATGAAGCCTAAGACAGTATTAAGAAAGGCAGAGTTGCTGAGGATGGAAGTGCTGCACTGGTCTGTCTCTTGATTGCGTATGGGATGCTCTTTAAATCTAACTTGATAAAACTACCATAATATCAGTGCTAAATTCTACTTGATAACTAGTAACATACCACTTTGCGCCATCACTCAGGTAGTGAGTAACATTAATGTGTATTTCAACTGTATCTGTTTTAAGGCCCATCAATAAAGCTGTATTGGTTCTAGTTAACTATAGGAAGCTCATCGCTTTCTATCACACCTGTCTCCCCTCCCCCTCCACCCCAAATTCCCTGGGCGTCATGGGGTAGAGATTTGGGATCCTCTTCAACTACTGCCCTATTTTAGCCCAGGACTCATTGACAGTCATCCCTTTCTCAATGACCTTTATGCTTTATATATGCCGGGTAAGATTATAGATGTTATCTTAATCTTTCATTTAGCTCTGCTCTCCAACTCACAATGGGGTGTGACTTCTCTAAGTGGATAGAGAGAGAGAGAGGGAATGGACTTGTCACTAAGCTACAGAGAGACCTAACCTCAAGATCACGTTGACATTGGTGACGGGCAAAGTGAAAGTTAGTCTGCTGGACTGATACCAAATGGTTGCCATGAATGTTGGAAATTGGTTTGGTATGCTAATCGAAGGACCCCAAGTTCAATGCGTTACATGAGCAGATAATTCCTTTATATTCTGTCCGGTAATAAGGCCAGTGTGCAGATGTTTTCACACTTTTAAGTGACACTTAGGGTTGGGTTAGGGTAGTGTGGACAGTTGAAATGAGACATATACCTGCAGAGTCGTAACTTTGTGAGTAATTAACAACATTTGAAATATTTTCCAATCTTTATCTGTTATTCTACATGTGTCAGCTATAGCTAGTTTGGGAAATGCATAACTATTAAGATTTTCACCTATAGTGTGACGGAAAGGAAGGCTTCCTATCAAAAAATATATTCCAGGAGCAGGAAAAAGGTTTGAAATATCCGCGATTTCCAAAATGCTTTCATGCATAATTTCTACAGTGTGGTAATTCTATACATGTTTTGTTAGGAAAAGCCAACATATACTCGAATTCTACGTGTCTGCAATATATTAACACACAATAATTCCAGATTTACAGGCAACACATCCATCTGCCTGGACCATTCAAGAATCATGTAGTGAGTTGGTTCTAAATCTCCTAGGTGTTGAGGCACATAACTCATAATCCATAATCACAAACTGAATTGTTTCAAGGTGGTTTTATCATACTTGTCGAAACATCAGTCTCATGAACGTTTGTCGGCCATCACAATGTTTCTTTGCGACGCAAACTCCTAACCTGGTTGATTTCCCTATTGAACCAGCCTGTGCGTCTCATACACCACAGTACGGTGAATGAGATCGGTTCTGGAGTACATTCGGTGCTTTCAAAGAAAAGCAGCACAACATCTTGCATCTAACATGTACAGTTGAAGTGCTTTGGTTGAGGACTGACATAGCTCTTCATACTTTGAATGCATCATCTCCCCCAGGCAGATGTTCACAAGAGCTTGAGTAAGTCCGATAGACTGATAAACTCTGCAGATATTTGGTCCATGTAGTGTTTCTGCTTCCAAACTAGAGGAAGTCACCGGTCAGACTGTCATTTTACCCAAACGTTAGAAGAACTGGTCATGAAAGATCCTTTGCAGAGCTGAGGGTCATGATAAGGGGCTACACAATTGTGCAACATAATTGATGCCACCTCTCTCGTGGATGGGCGCAACCATCCTAGGACCCTCTTACATGGTCTATTTCGTGTGCTCTTACATTGGTAGATATTTAGGTGAACAGAAGTAAGAATTATTTATTTTCCAAGAGATGGTGAAGCCTGTTGTTGCAAATGCTATGTCTCAAACATATATTTATGTACATCTAAGAACATGAAACCATTTGTATAATTAACAGCTATTTAGAGATCTACTTGGTGCACTTTTTCTTTTATACTTTTGGAGTCTGCATTTTAACGTTCCCTAGTAACAAGACAAATCCTTCGTCGTGACCTAATGTATTCATAAATTTTTTTTTTTAATTTAATGTGTTCATTCTAGATGTCATTTTTTGTTCATGCTCCATAATTTTGTTGGTACATTAGGGTCCCAAGATCCATATTTGTTTTTGCAGTTGTGCTTGTGACCAACTGTAATATTGAAGCTTCAGATGTTGTTGTGTAAGTTACGACTTTGGCGTAACTCAACAAGGGGTGCTTTCCCACCCACGGGTGAGCTTGGTTCAATGCACCAGCGATGAATGTGGAAGACAAGTTATTGTAGCCCCACAAACACTACTCAATGTGTAATTGATAGAGAGGTATTGCTTTTGTGTTACTAAGAATCCCATAAAGGGATCGGGCGCACTGTGGAAACAGCAACAAACCTTATTTTGTTATTTACATTATCACACACTATACTAAGAAGGATGAACACACTGTTTCTCAGTACATCTAAAACAACTACACATAATATTATAAAAACAGCAACGAGACACTTTATCAACAACGAGAATAAAAGGAAAATGTCTAGCATTGTTAGAATGTCATTAAAATGTTAGCTAGAACCTTACACCCTGATGCCTACTTTTATGTGCTATACTATCAGAACATGAAAGGCAGAACAACTTGCAGTCTAGAGTTTCTTAGGGAGAAGAGACGCACTGGATACCTTGTTGGCAGCAAAGGCTGTCTCTATTAGCGTAGGTGTGAAGACCATGTTCCCTGCGAAGGGCAAACACCCACTGCGGTAGCGGTCAGTCGGTCTTCCTCCGGGACGTGGCTTATCAGCTTCAGGTGAGATGTGGCATCCTCGAAGTGTGAAGTGCGCTGGCAGCAGGTGAGACCGTCTCTGGCAGAATCTTGGGCAATAATATGGGCAAAGGACCTCTCCGGACAAGTGGTAGTCCTTATATCCTGAATCATATCAGAAATTTGAATTTCTGACATAAGCTTAAGAATGTCTGACATAGATTATGTGCATCAAGGTATGCACCCCTGGTGTTTTTTTATGAACATATAAGGCTAAAGGACATCAATTTAGACTACATTATTTTGGTTATATGTCTGTGTTTGTTCTTAGTAAACCTTGACATGAGGAGGAGACATTTGACCCAGACGAATGTCAGATTAGATGTATTTGTCACCAATCGAACGACTTGACTCTATCACAATTTCTAGAAAGATAAGGAATGGCAACGTGTGTTAAAAGGCAGACAAGACCATGATTCTGCATAAATCAGAAACTATGGCGATTTCCATTGTCTAAGCTAATGAAAATGGCGACCTCCATAGACCAATTTGGATTCGGGGCCTGCACAAGATGGAGTTGGACCTTAGGGACTTTACGTCACTCTCCCATTCACAATCTTTACAAACCACAATGAAAAATCTTGTCAGAATTCTGTATCACGTTTGGTCCCCATTCCCATCTAGTAAAGGGATATTTGATGAGTTTCTTTCCTTTACTGATAAAAGATGCCATTTTCTCGTTATCCCATTTTATTCCCTCACTTGGGCTTTTGGAAGAGACTGTGGACAAGCCTTTAACTGTGCTTCATTCAATTAATTAGCTGCTTTGTTACATAATAGATGCACTGTCATTTGGGGACAGCCCTTCTTTGCATAACTCTTAGTGCTTTCTACCGGCTGCAGTTTTTGCAAAGCTGTGTTCAAGCCTTCATACATTCACTTGAGCTGAGGACATGAGAACGCTACCATCACATCAGCAGAGCCTCAACACGTTTCTTCTCATAGATTTTCAAGTTCCTGCCCATTTTTCCATTTTACCCGCGTGTTAGGATTTGTGTTGGGTTATGCATTATATTTGGGAAGAAGAAAGAGCAAGATCAGAATAGGCCAATGGGTAAACCAGTTGGGACTCAAGTGCCACACGTAGTAATGCAATACCTCATGTAGTTATAGCCAACATCTTTTTAGTGGCAGTTTATCACTGAATGTTTTGGCAATAGTAATGCTATTCAGTCTTGTCCCTGCTCATTTTCTATTAGGCTTTGGCTTTCTCCTGCTGGCATCACACAACAAAACATCCTTGTAGTCCTTATGGACTCATTCTTGATTGTTCAGAGCTCTTTTGGGAGGGCTGCCGTGTACTGAGAACATTTAAAGTACACAAATTCAGAGTATTTTGGCGTCCGTTTACCTTTTGGGTGATTGCTTTTGATAGCAGATGAGGTCTCCGCAGTTATTTGGACGTACACCTTGTTAGGCTAGTCTGTGCCAGAAGACCCGTTGTTTCACTTTGTTGAAGGATAATGTCCTGTGAGGACATTTTCATTTGGTGGGTATCCTTCTTTGATACACATGTTTACATTCCAGGATTCAAGATGTTTAAAGGCCACAGGCCAGAATAAATGTGTACTGGCTGCAGTGGCTCTGATCATAGCTCACTATGACATATATTTGATTGTCACTGAGATCAGTTTTGCGCACAGGCAGCAGACCTACTTTTCATATTGATTATTTATTGCCCTCCATTTGGTATGTAACCCCTGCCTGCTGTATGACACAGACCTTGTCTACGCCATTATTCAAATATAGTCTTAATGGGCTATAATTTTGGTTGTTTTTGTTGATATTATTATCTGTTGGAATCTCTCACTCTAGGTGAGAGGATTCCATGGGTTGGAACACGTATATTTTTTTCATAATTTCAACTGATTACTGTCTCCAGGTTCTCTTAAATAACTTCTGACAATCATGAAAAATTAATAGTTTGGCAAATATGTTCTACAAGGGAGATCCCATGTGTTGCGCCCTCCCCAATTCACTCACTCTGCTGGTCCTAACTATACAGACTTCCCGAGAGCGACACAGACCTAGCCAACTGTTCCAGCCACAGAGCTGCGCAAAGGCCTACCCAACTCTGACCCCATTCAGAAGAGCCCCACAAAGTCACCTCCATCTGATCCACAACCCGTCCAGAGTTCTAATCACATTCATGGCATTCCCCCTCCCCCCAATAGAAACACTTCTGATGTGCCCTTAACCGTCCCCCAACTACTGTATTCATCATAGCTCCATGACTTCTTTTTGTTGAAAACAGGTTCAATGATTAGATATTGGTGAAGTTTTGCCCTCAAACTTCAGGCAACTAAGAATTCACATTTTCTGACAAAATGTAGGCCAAATCAGACCTGCGACGTCCAAATAGACTTAACACAGTTGGATACATTTGTTCTGCAGCTGTGTTACAACAGTAGCTTATATTGCTTAATTTTTTTCAGTGAAAAGCTCCACTTGCAGGGCTGTTGAGCTGATAATTGTTTAATTTGGAAATAGCTTGTAGAGATTGAATGGAGAGATATAAATAATACTCTGCTACATATCTCATATTGCTAACACATCTATTGACTAGTGGTTCTAAAGTTACCAAGTAACATTAGTCAAAGGCTTAAGCATTGAGAGCCAGAATAAGGCCCAGGACAAATCGTCTCATGGGCTTTCCTTGCTGCCATTCTTTCTTGATGCAGAACGTGTCCTGGTTTTCGCATGTGTCATACATTCACCTTCCCTCACCCTGTCTTCTCACAGCCAAGCCACTCCGCTCTTGCCAGACACCAAAATAGATTAAAGCATATTTCATTGGCCTTGGCCAGAACAATGTAAATAGTGTTGGAATTTAGGGGCCAGTATGGACTCCAGTTAATGGAGCAATTTAGAGGATCTCGGCCACTTATGAACAGAATCCTTCCAGAAGTTAATTCAGTGAGAGATAGAGATAGACACTCGCGTCTTGTAATACAACATATCGCTTAATGGAAACGATTCACAAAATGGTGTGTACTACACAAGCCCTAGAGTGAAAATAGGGTTTGAAAGATGGAATGAAAACGAAGAGAAGAGATAGCAGACGATGAATTGCCCACTAAAACCACGTTGGGAATGTATCAGGAAAAAGACCATTGAGTGATTTTTGCCACAATCTCTACAGAACAGAATGTTGCTGATGATAAAGTGGGTATGTATTTGGGACAGGAACATATGACTATTTTTTTATTGCTCCCTTTATCGAAAAGGGATATGCCATGACTGAGTCTAATGATTAGCGAATGCCCCAACCTTTCTGTCTCTAAGATATTTGTCTCTTATTATAGGAATTTAAGTTGATCACCCTTAAACACAAGTGGTTGTGGCATTTGTTAAGAACCTCTGTACTGGGAGGTGAAGACGTTTTTGTAAGTTTGAATAGAATTGAAATAATACGATCTGAAATCTTTACACTGTCTTTTTTGCAGATTAGACAGCTAAACATAGTGTATCATTTGTAAAGTGCATTAAAAAATTATGAATGAAGTATAATTAAAAATAGTCATGAAATATTCAGTTGACGTAATTAGCTGTGGGATGGTTCAGTGGTCTGCCAGTTAATGTTCTGCTGCATGCGGTGAGAGAACAGACATTGAGTGCGGTCACTGTTCCCATTTAGCTATGCTGGCAAGGATTGGGAATCGTGTTTAGTGGTAGGTCTGCTGTTACTAGGCATGGAGCAGGCCATTCATTTGTGTCCTGCATAGGCAATCAAAAACTACTGCTTTCTCTGAAAGAAAATTCTGCCGGGGCCCAAGGACAAGCAGCTACGCTTAGTCCTGCCTCACGTGCCTCGCTTTGCGAGTTCCATGAGGGCGCTCAGTAGATACTGCATTTGTCATCATCTCACGGTGGGTACCTTAAACAAGTGGTGGGAAAAAATGCAATTTTTGAGTAAAATACGCCTAATTTTCATGAAAATCATGAGTATTATGCAAAATATGTTATGTTATCGTTTTTTTTATAGCGCAACGACTCACTCCCTCAGAAGTATCCCGGGGCTGAAGCTACAGTTTCAGAGGGTAGCGATTGTCAGAGCTTTAAAATAATCAAGTTTTCCGCATTTTCTTAAACATCCCAAAATTCTGACAAGAACACATTCGAAATGACAGTCTGTTCCAGTAGTGTGGGGCCAAATAGGGAAAAGAATGGCCTCCTTTTCGAGTGGTACAAATTTGCCGTGGGGTTCCCAATGCCTTATGTAAAGTCCTCAAATGTCTGCTCGGTGGTAGAACGAGACCCTCTTTCGGGGGTAGGCCAGACCATTTCCATACATCGCTCTGTGAGTATGGCAGAGAAGTTTAAAACAAGCTACAGTTTCTGATGGGGAGCCAATGTAAGGCTCTTAGCGTAGGTTCAGAAGGGGAGTCGGGGAAGATTACAGACCAGGTGGACTGTTGTATTCTGCACCACCTGTAGTATTGACAGGGGGGTCTCATTTATAGCCACCAAGAGTGCGTTTCTATAGTCCAAACGACTCATTGTGAGAGGCTAGACAATAGTTTTCCTTGCACTAAGAGGAAACCACAGGAACACTCTCCCGAGCAGTTGAAAGATGCCAGAGCAGGAACAGATGAAGTTCACTTGGTCCACCAAAGAGAGCCTGTCATCCACCAGAATGCCCAGATTTTTTACCAGTTTCTTGGGGCGAGGGGCAGTACCAAGCTCACCCGGCCACCAGTCCTCTGACCAAAACTCCTGCGCCGGGTGAAACAAATATTCCGTCTTCCCTCCGTTTAGCTGTAAACCGCTCTTTCATCCAAGAAACCACTTTTCTCATACAGTTAGGAAACCTAGCTTTGGTGGTTTCTGGATCCTGCCCTATCGAAATCATAAATTGAGTATCGTCTGCATAGAATAGGATTTCAAACCTGTAGGATTCCACAATCTTCGCTAATAGGACCAGATAGATATTGACGAGCGTAGGGCTCAGTGATTACCCCTGAGAAACCCCCCCAGTTGTTGGTTATAATCCTAATGTTAAATGGATAGAGACAACATGAGTTTCAACTTCCAGAAAGCCCCTAAACTAGGCTTGTGCCTCCACGTGTAATCCAATGTCATACAGTCTCTGTAAAAGGACTAGATGGGATACCGTGTTGAAGGCAGCCGACAAATCTAATAAAACCAGCATCGCTGGTCTGCCTTCATCTAGCGAGATCCTAATGGAATCAGTGACCGCCACAAGAGCTGTTAGCATTCTAAAATGGCATTTGTACATCACAAAAGATGCAAATTTCCGTAAGATTTAACTCGTGCAATAATAATAATAATTAAACCCTTGTCTCACCATTAGGCCCCTCCCATCCCCTACCCTCTTCCCCCATATCATCCTGCTTTTAGAAGAAACGGTATGAAGTAACATAATGTATAAAGGGTTCATTCAGAGTTATGTTTACCTCTGGTACTTCCACTGCTTACATGCCCGTACCAGAGGTAGCAAAGGCATTGTCATGGATACCAGAGGGCAAGCCAGAGGTAAGGAGCTGCTTCAGCTGCTTATTGCTAGTAGATGTCCAAAGAAGGGGCATCTTTTTTTCCCAGGGCTTAGTGTAGTGTATTAATCATGGCCAGTACAAATATCTGATAAGTCTACATGATGTTAAATTTAATAAAAAGGGCAGAAAATGGCTCCTTTTACAGAGCATCCATGCTCTGTAAAGGGGTTGTCTGAAATGTGAATTGTTGTATTCTTGACTCAACCTCTTTTCGCCTCTGATAAACGAAGCATACGTTTTTTCACTAGTCACACTTCATGATTTTGTAGTTCCTGACCACAACAATATGTTGTTGTACAGCGTTTACATTTTGGTTGAAGAACTTGTTTAAATTCTAACATAAAACCTTCTGTAGATGATGAGGCTGGCAGCAGTTCGTGCTTTTTGAATCCCTTGGGTGGATTTAGTTATTTTGAGACTGAACTGGTTTCAGTGTGATGCCAAGTAATAATGCTCTTGAAGGTGTCAACACATGAACACCGATCTTCTGTTGGAAATACTTCTGATTTTCTTAGGACTTTGGCAAGAGCCCTTCACTGGAGCATCCATAATTGATAAAAGTTTGAAACAATCCATCAACATTTGTAATCTATGTATTTGATGTTCACACATCTTCTCAATGTGTTTTGGATAAGTATAAGACTGACCATATCGCTGATCACTAGTTGAAGATTGTGCAGACGAGTAAGCATATATTTTCTATATGTTAGGGTAGCTTCTGAAAGCAATACTTTTTGGCCAGCGGTCCTTAGCAGTAGTGCTTGTAACAGGAATGAAGACCGGACTGTGGTTCTTTAACTTCGCTGGTCTGAGAAGTCCACATCTTTCTTCTAGGATTACTAAACAGCTTGAAAAGCATCTGTCGTACGACGTCCCCTTTTGGGCCTAATTAAGGTACATGATGCTTATTATACAAAGTGTTTATTAGAGGAACGCATACAGTCACGAGAGTTCCTTTTGTTTAAAATGATTCTCTTGGTTTTACTAGAAAGTTAGTTGGGCCTCCAAACAGTCTACACATAAATCATGTGAAGTTCTAGGTCCATATCCTAAATGAACTGAAACGCTTTTGAATTTTTTTTGTGTTACATAGCATCTCTACCTGGCGCATGTTGTGATATGAATTATTTGGCATTCTCTGATTACCCCCTCTCCCTTTTTTGTGTAGTCACACACAGCATCCCACTGCCACTATGCCCAGGATGGTGCTATTTAGCTGCCTGTCTGTTTTAATCCGTATTGTAATTACAATTTGCGTATCTGTCTTACATACATACCTTCCTCCATCACACCACCAGGTACTGCATCCACTTCGGTGGTCATCACGCACAACAAAAAAAACAATTACCATATAGGCTAAAAACAAAAACACCCTTTCAACCGCACATCATACATGCAGCCCACATAGGGGTATTAAGCAGTGTACAAGTGCTACAATACAATACGTTTGAGATACTTCAGTAGCACAGGAGGTTTTGAAAGCTGTTTTGGATTCTGCAAATAACCAGTTACCAGCAATTTTCATAATGCTTAGCCATTACGTCCTCGTCGGTCATTAAACATGACATGAGAAAGAACAGGACGTTCAAAAGGCTGCTCCTCTCACCCCTAGCCATACTGGGGGGTGGATGTCCAGTTGTACTTCCTACAAATACCAATCCTCTTAAGGCCAATAAAAACAGGGAAGATGGGTGGGTTGTAATGACTGTGACGAAGACGAACCGGACTAAGGATAATGAAAACTACTGATAAGTAACTAGGCATTATCCCTACGTCATTGACCCAGTCATTAAACATGAGGCATACTAAAACTGTGACTGGCCTTCAGATACAAGGCTGTGAATAGAGAATATCTCCATCTAGGTAATTCTGCAAAAAAACTCATAACCCACATTTATTAAAGAACTATTTGTCCAAAACGGAGGTCACGATCTTCCACCCAAACAGTTTTTCATGCAGTCCAACCCCTTGAATCCTATAATGCTTAACACAAGTATGTGCAGAAGCCTAAGCAGCTGCCCTACACATTTTTCTCAGAGTAACTCCCTGGACCTCTGCCCTTGATGCTGAGTCAGTCCTGGTGGAACTTCCCTGTTCACCCTCTGGAATCCATACACCTATAAAGTATAGGCCAAAGTTATGGTATCATAAATCCACCTGCTTATGGAAACATTAGAAGTATTGTGACCCTGGTCTATCTAAATTTATGAAACTGCTGGATCTATCCAAATAAACAGACGTTGCCCTCTTAACATCCAAAAGATGCTACAATTCTTCCTCCTTCAAAGAAGGATTAGGGACAAAAGTTGGCACAGCACCTCTTGATGGATATGAAATTTAAATAGAAAACAGCCAGGGTTTGTGCTTAAAACAATCCCACATTGCATAATTCTCCGAAAGGGAGGCTTGCGCAATAAGGCTGCTAACTCCCCAATCCTTCTGGCGGAGGTTACTGCTAGTAGTTAAACCACCTTCATCGTTAAATACTTCAAATCTATGGTGATTAAGGGTTAAAATAGGACACACTAAGACTTTTAAAACCAGTGGGAGATCCCTAGCAGTTAGCACGTGTTTCACCATAGGTTTATCAAAAAACTCCTCAAAATTCTAACCACCTGGTCTACATTCTGTAGATCTACCCCATCAGCAGTTCTGAATGCCCTAATGACTGTCCATTGGGTAGAAATTGCCAAATTCTTGTCAAAGCCATCTTAAAGGAAGTGAAAGATTTCAGGAATTTCACAGCTGAAAGAGTTCGAAGCATACAAGAGTTCAACATTTTTGCAGTGTTTTGTGTATGGTTTTACTGTAGAGATGGCAGAAACTTCTAGATGACTTCTGCTAAGTGTTTGGGAATCTTTCTACTCTCAAGGCCTATCCTCTCAATTTCCAAACTGAGTGAGACATCAGGGACAGAGGAAGGTGAGACAGAGGAATGCTCCAACATGTTTCTGCTGCCATTTGTCAACCAAGGAAACTTGGCCCTGCATGATCAAAATGGTACTACCACATTCACCTCTGTACTCGCTCTTGATTTTAAGGAGTAGGCGTGGAATAATCGCTATTGATGGAAAGGCTTACAGAAGATGGTGATGAGGCCATGTTATAGAGAGGGCTTTCACTTCCTACGACCCTAGAGCAGGAAAGTGGGAATATAATTTGGGAACTTGTTTGTTAGCAGGGGAGACAAATTGCCAAATTTTGGCAAATGTTACTGATGTCAGAGCAAGATCTTACAAAGACAAAAACATCCTGCTCAAGTGATCTGCGTCTGAATTGTCCTTTCCTCTTATGTAGATCGCCTTCAAGGATAGAAGATGATTCTCTGCCCAGAACCCCATATTCATTGCCACTAGATTGATGGATGCAGATTTTGAACCTCCCTGCCTTTTCACAACTTAGCAGTCAAGTTGTCCATCCTTATTAACTTATTCTGTTGAGAAATCCTATCTTTAAACCCCAACAGAGCTTTGAAGATTGCAGACAGTTTGCTCCTATTCGAGTATTTGTTCTGCTCACTGATGGACCAGCTCTCCAGAATTGTATGAACACTGCCAGTCGCTCCCCAACCCTTGTTACTGGCATTCATAGTTCTAATCACCGAAGTATCCTGATGCGGGGGGGGGGACCCTGTGCCAATGAACTGAAAGTAGCCACCAAAGCAAAGCAGATTTGATCTGAGATATGACAGGAATTTTTTCCCTCAGAGGCATATAAGCAGATTTCCAATATTTGAGTAGGTGGATCACCACCAGCCTCAGATGCAGACGAACCCATGGGACTAGAAAAACACATGACGGCAAGTGACCCTGAACACGGAGCCTGAATCTTGCTGAAGCATCCAGAAGCTGCCTTACCACTAATTTCAGTTTTTTGGCTCTAACAATTTAGGTTTAAATCTGTTTTATTGGTTTTTAGACAAACGTTAATACAACGTTCATCCCAACCACATCAGGAGGCCAGTGGGTAACCAGAAAGGTCACAATAACTATGAGGATGGCAGATGGGGAGGGGAAAGGAGGGAAAGAGGGGGAAACAGAGATATGACGAAGGAAAAGAGAAGGGGGGTAGGGATAGAAGGCAAACATTCCCACAGCTCACTGAAGATGAAACCGTAGAATAACTAGTGCTGAAAATGGTAGGACAAATGGGAAAGACCATCTCTAGCACCTCAATAAGTATCATGGTCTTGGCGGGTAAGGCCAAGGACTCGTAAATAGGTTGGGCAAGTTAGCTCAGTGAACTCATCGGACAAAAAGGTGATGCAAGACCCCCAGGTTTTGTCAAAGCGCAGTAGTGCATTATATATGGCTGCTGTTAATTTCTCCATCCTTCGAGGGTCCCACAGCTTATGGAGCCAGTCTAATAGCGACTGCACCAAGTCCGAGCCCGAGCGGGCCAAAAGGACCTGCTTGGCGACCCCCAGTGCTAACACGATAGCCCGCCCCTGCAATAATTTTATGGGGTATTTTGGGGATTTGGAAGTCCTAGAAGGATGTAACTAGGGAATCTGGGAAGGTCTATGTTATAGATCTCATTAATGTCCGCTGAGACATCCGCCCAAAATGATTGTATCTTAGGGCATTGCCAAAGAATATGTGCAAGTGTGCCTGTTTGTCCACAGTGTCTCCAACAGGTTCCCTCCCAGCCCTGCTTCCACTTAGCCACTCTCGCTGGTGTGTAGGTCCAATACTGGACAATTTGAGTATCATTTCCTTACACGACGCACTGCACTCAGAGATGCGTGTCCAGTGCCAAATTTCGCCCCATTTTTCTGCCTGGAGCATCTAATCGTCGAGATGTGGATAAATCTTCCAACCTTCCACATGAAGAAAGGCTACCAAGGGAGCCATCATCTTCATGAACACCACTGCATCAGATCTTATCCCAAAAGGAAGGACCTGCAATTGCACGTGTGACCCCACAGACAGAATCGCAGGAACCTCTCCTTTCCAAAAAGACTGGGTGTGCTTAGAAGGAGCTGAAGATTGTCTAAATGATGAAGAATGCTTTTTCTCTTTAAAGAGGCGATGACTTTGTCCTCAAGTTATGCCCCAATTAAGCATGCTCCCTCAAATAAAGCATACGCAGGGAAGTTGACTTCTTAGAAGAATTCATGCTCTTTTCCCTAAGGAAGAAATTCCTCCTGGCAGCCATATTTTCACCCTCTGCCAAAGTGGAGACATAAACCCCATCGAAGGCAATACCCTATAGAAACTCAGTTTCTTTTTGATTGCTTCTAACAGCTCCGAACACTCAGACGGGCCCTGCACCACCTTGTAAAGCTCCTTTAATGTAAGAGATAAGGAACTGACTTCTCTCGTGGATGAATTTGCACCAGCATAACTTTTTCAAAGCAGAATCTGTGTGGTCCTTCAAAATTGAATCTTCAGTGACTGAACTATGTCCAACTAGACTGGCAACCGTAGAATTCTCAACCTCTGTCTCGGAAATCTTTTTCTCCAGAGCATAAAGTTTGGACATTAACCTTGGCTCAGCAGTTTTATCCGTGTCTTTCTACTCTCACATGAGGGTAGATTAGCAAGCTCAAAGAGGGAGTCTTGAACTGCTTGAGAACAGTATCTGAAGAGGTTAAAGGCACATCTTCACAGGACAGCCCAGGTTACTTCGGATTCTTTTTGAGGAGATCTGGTAAAATCTCATTGATATATCCCATCATCTCCTGAAGAGGTTCATCTGATGCTTCCTCTGAATCAGAAGAAGAAAGGGACAAAGAGTCCTTCAGTTTTGCCTGAGGCTGACTGTCGGATATAGCTTCCAAAACAATTCACCAAATTTTATCCTCCAAATTCTCCTCCTTGCTACTGTGAGGAGGGTGGCAGGAGTCAGAAGAGAAATCATTCTTTCTGATGTTTCTTTGCTGTATGCCCCCTTGTTGGTATAGTCAGGAAAATGAAACCAGCAGAACCAGTGACACCATCAAAAAGCTGTAGTTAACCATAACCAATGCGCATGTGTGTAGTATTCTCTGAAGCTGCACACGCCCTAAACAACCAGTCCCCATTAAGCTGAGAACTCCACGACATCAAAGAGGTGGGCTGCACACTCCCAGCTTCAAGCTGCCCCGCATTTACCATGTGAGATAAAGAAGGGTGGGGCTCACCACCACAGTGACCCAAATCACAGTGGAGACTAAAGAAAAGCAGAGCGGTACAATATTTAATGTTTACCTGTACGGCTACTAAATACTGGTGAATGTGTCTCCTTGTTTTGTGTCGCGATACCCATGCATCAGAAACGGGATCTTTGCACAGAAAGAATTCAGATTTGTGCTAGACTTGCTCTAACCCATAGTCCTCCATGCCCAGCACAGAAGGCTTCTGGGGCACAGTGGGAGGTCCCTGCCCAGCAAGAACCCCAACTTCCTACTTTTGTCCCAGTGAGGACATGAGAAAAAACAGGAAGTGCAGTTGGGCATCCTAGCCTAATATGGCTAGGGGTGAACTTCCTGTTCTTTCTCATGTCAGATGTGGGGATCACCTCATGTTTAATGATTGAGACACGGACATAGGACTTGGAATAATGACAGAGCGCTGTGTGCTGGTTCAAGTGGAAGCAGCCTTGTGTAATGAGTTTTCATTGGTCCTCTCTAAGCATATGATTAGTCTATCTGAAGTACCCAATTTTTGTGGACCAGAGATGCCCCTCATCGAGATGTAGAAGAAATTTGATAGTTTGAAAGAAGCAATTGTGTAAAGTAAACATTTGTGTACTGAGCTAGGTTTGGTTGCTCAGTGGATTAATGGTTCCTCTGCAGTGATCTGCATTGGACCCCATCACCAGATGTTTAAATCCCAGCGGATCGACTTAGCCTTTCTTCCTCCCATGAGTGGTAAGATAAGTACCCTTGAGTTGGATAAATCTAAACATCTGTCATATAGCTCCAAGACATCCCTTGGAGTGAACATGCACTTGACGAATACACAACATGTTGAAATTCACAGGGAAGTTACACATATTTGATTTGTTTTGGTGCTGATGTAAATGCGTTTGATGAAGCCACTTATGAGACTGTTAGTGAGCCAATATATATTGATTTAATCATTTTTTGGAAGCAAAGGTTTTGTTTGCAATTTCATAAATACTTTCAAAAACGTGGAGCTCCTCCCTCAGTGAAAGTAGAGCTAAGTAACTAATGAATGGCTGATTCTGCTATGATTTCTGAATCGGTGATCTTTGCTGTGGTGGTACGGAAAGGGGGGGGTCTCGGGGCTGCGGGGGCACGCTGCTGGTGGCGGGGCCTATGCGTTGGGGGGGACACTGGAATAACGCACAACCACACTCTTACTCTAATCCGTGCCGTCAGCCACGAGCGCTGACGTCACCCTTTATTTGTACTCCCCGGTCCGCGCCCGGCCCAGGGAGTTGCAGTGGCAACAGTGTATCGTATAAGCCGGGTGGCTCACTACATCCCATCTAACCAATGGGTATTCAAACAACAAACTAAAATAAAGAAGATAACCGAACAAATTAAAATAATAAATTCAACACAAAAAGTCTCTCAGTCTCTGGCTGGGCTGGGGATTGTCTCTCAGCCGGTATGGGCGTCCTCTTCGGGGAGGGCTGATCTCTTCGGCCCTCGGACTCCCCTCGGCATCTGCTCCCACATCACTGGATCCCTCTTCTTCTTCCTGGGACTCCTCCATCTCGGGAGCGCCGGCCTCCACTTCTTCCGCTGACTATCTCCTGTCGTTTCCTGCTTCTCCCTCTCTAGTCGTGTCCACCCCTGGGGCAATCGCCCTCTTAAACCATGACGCATTTCTTGCAATCCTGTCGGTCTTTCACAACCACCTGATCTCCCTGGCGGATATTGCCATGTCGAGCTCTCCTCTTTTGGCTGGCCTGGTCGTTTGTCTGCTGTTGTTTGGCCTATGTGCGGACACTGTCTAGAACCCCTGGCATCCATTGTTTGCTGGTGGGCACTACATCTCTCACGGCTCTCTGCATTAAGAGGTCACTGGGTGCACATCCTGTCGTGCAGTGTGGGGTCTGCCGGTATGCCCGTAAGAAACTGTACAGGCACCCTTCTAGATCTTCTTCCTGGTCCACCCCGATCCGAAGAGCCTTGTTCACAGTTCTCATGAACCTCTCCACGTCTCCGTTGGCTTGGGGCCATTGAGGTGTTATTTTCCGGTGACGGATATTGTGGAGATCCATGTATTCCTTGAACTCTTGCCCCTGGAAAGGAGGCCCATTGTCGGTGCGGACTTCCTCCGGCATCCCCAACAGCGCAAATGTCTTATCTAAAATGAGCTTCAGCCCCTCGAATGATGTCGAACTCACCACTTCCACTACCGGAAATTTGGAATAACTCCATCATAACTACCGTGTGTCTCCCATCCGGGAAACTCCCAAAGTCCATGCTGTTAGCCCAGGGCTTTGTGCTGGGTGCCTCGGTGATCACTGGCAGGATGGGTGGCTCCGCTCCGGTTATCAGACAGGCGTGGCATCCCCTTACTTTTTCTTCCACCATGCGATCGACTCCCGGGAACCACACCTTTGACCGAATTCAAGCCTTCGTTTTCTCGAGTCCTTGATGTCCCTGGTGGGCGAGGTCCACCATTCTCCTCCACAGCTTGGCCGGTATCACGCACACCCCTGAGGATCACCCCGTCACACCCTTCGCTCAGCTCTTCACGACATCTCCACAGTCTCAGCCGCGCCTCCCGTTCCTCCACTGTCAGCAGGCCGGATCCTTGGAGGAATGTCTTCCACTGATGGTTGGGTAGTGTCTCCCTTATAGCCTGGAGGCATGCATCTTCTCGTGTAGCTGCCACGATTTCCTCGATTGACAGGGCTCGCGGACAAGCGGCGTAAACGACTTGCTTGATAAATGACTCCGTCCTTTCGTCCACCTCCAGAGGAGCCCCCGGACAGCTGGCCAACGGGTGCCGCAACAGGTAGTCTGCCGGATTGTTCGCTCCTGGGCAGTACACGACCTCAAACTTGTAATGCTGAATTTGCACCGCCCATCTTTCAATCTGTGGCGGTCAACTCCTCGCCGTTCCTCCAAACAAAGGTACCAGTGGTTTGTGGTCTGTGACCACTTCGAAGTTGTGTCCACACAGGTATATATCAAAATGCTGGCATGCCCACTGGATCGCCAGTGCCTCCCTTTCGATCTGGGCATACCGTGTTTCCTCAGCCGTGAGAGCCCGACTGGCGTACGCGATCGGCACCCACTCGTCACTCGGGTCTTGCTGCAAGAGCACCGCCCCCAGCCGTACGGGGCTGGCATCCACGACTAGCTCCGTCGGCTGCCCCGGCTTGAAGTATGCCACTGTCGCGCCGTGTAGAAGAGCCCCTTTGATTTCCATGAATGCTTGTGCTTCCGCGCTGGACCATTGCCACCTTGCATCCTTCTTGGTTAAAGCTCTTAGCGGCTCGGACATCGTTGCCAAGTGTGGAATAAATCTGCCACAATAGTTTGCCATGCCTAAAAAACCCCTCACCTCTGATTGATTTTGGGGCGTCGCAGCTGCTCGGATGGCTTCCACTTTGGCCGGGTCCACTTGCAGTCCCTGAGTTGAGAACCTGTAGCCGAAGAACTCGACCTCGTTCGTGTAGAACTCACACTTCTCCTTGTGCAACGTCAGCCCCTGATCCACAAGTCTTTGCAAAGTCGCCCGTAGGCCTGTGTGATGCTCCTCGAGGGAATTGGAGAAGATCAGGATATCATCACTGACGTTTATGACCCCCACCAGGCCTGACAAAGCTTCCCTGATGGCATCCTGGAAAACCTAAGCCGCGGACGATACCCCAAAACTGAGCCTCTTAAATCGTCTTAGCCCCACATGGGTGGAAAATGTGGTGATGTTACGGCTCCGTTCCTCCAGGACAAGTTGGTGATATCCAGAGTTTAAGTCACCGTAGAAAACCACTTGGCACCGGTAATGTCCGCTACTATCTCATCGATAGTGGGCGTGATATGACTTCCCTCCTGATCGCTTTGTTCGGTAACCTCATATCTACACAGAGGCGTATTGCTCCCGGTTGTTTTGGTTTGGGCGCGATTACTAGCGGAGACACCCACGGAGTGGGACCCGACACCTTCTCGATCACTCCATCGCGTTCCAGTTGGTCCAACTCCGCCTCCACTAAGGGTCTCAGATTGAAAGGCACCCTCCGGTGCCTCAGGCCCACTTGCTTAATCGTGTCATCTATGTGGAGCTTGACCTCCACTCCTTTTAGGCAGCCCAATCCTCGAAATAGCTCCGGGAATTCCGCCATCACGGTTTCAGCATGTGACTGATGAATTTGTCTGGCGAACACCACCAATCCCAGATCTTCGGCAGAGTGGCAGCCTAACAGGAAGACCGCACTGTCCCTCGTCACGTGGAATCGCGTGGTTGCAGATCTGGTTCCATGGGTGACCTCTACCTCGATTACCCCTTGGAGGGGAATGGGGACTTCACCCCCATACGTGAAAATTCTGGCCTTCGTCTTGAGAAGCGGGGGTTTTGGCACGAGCTTCTCTTATTGGGTAGCGTCTAGAATATTGACGGACGCTCCAGTGTCAATTAACGCTTAGATGTTATTGTCCCCAATCCATAGCTGGCACATCGGTGGGGGCCTTTTCTTCGTGTTCGTTCCCCCGGTGTGGGAGATTACGAATACGTCATCCTCCTCCTCGTCCTCCGTGACGTTCATTCATCTACACATGTTCTCCACTTCGTCCATTGCCTCCGCCTTGTGCACCACCTGCTTACCCGTTCCTGGCATCTTATGTCAACTTCCCCCAGCCGATGATCGAGCTGTACTCATGCAAACTTTCACAAAGTGTCCGAACTTGTTGCATCTCAAACACTGTTTGCCTTGCGCCGGACACCCCCCGTGGTGGGTGACTCTCTAGTCCTCAATTTTCACACCCTTTTCTTCCCGATCGGTCACCGGTGCCGCTGGCGCCACCTCTTCCCCGGCCTCTTCCAGCTCGGATAGCATCCACCCGCTCTTCTTTGATCGGGGTAGGATACAACGGCTGTGTCGCGGCAGGTCGTTTCACCAAGGCAGACTCCATCACTCCCGCGCTCGCGTCAGCCAACTCGTGCGCCCTCCCTAGCACCAGAATGTCATCAAGGGATATTCCTGGTTGACGCAGTACGAGTTTGCGTAGCTCCGACGACTTGCACCCCAGTATCAATTGTGCCCATATCTCGAACTGGCGGTCGATCCCCACACAGGAACTTGCAAGCTTCCTTAGACGCGCAAAGAACATGTCAACAGACTCCTCCTCTTTTTGTTTCGCCTGACGCAGTTTAAAATGCTCGAAGTCGGGGTTGACCTGAGGGTCGAAGTACGGATCCAGTGCCCTGACGGCCTTGTCGTAGTCATTTTTATCCCCTGTATCAGGCAGATCTTGGAACAGCTCATAGAGTTCCTCTCCCCCATGTGCAACATGGTTGAGCGTTTCACTGCGCTGTCCGTCTCCTGCGCCGCAATGAAGTAGTTCTCCAATTGTCCGATCCACTTGCGCCATTGCGGGGCAGCTGTCGCCGGATCAGCTAACTGGCTAAACGGTGGTAAAGCCTTCAATGACCTGCGTGAGCCATTGTCTCCCGCCCCTGGATCTCCTCCTTCAGCCTGCACCGACATCCTCTTATGTCCTCCTGGCCCCTGCCTGCTCGTCTGCACCTTCACAGTGTCCTCTCTCCCTCACTCTCCTCTTGCCACTTCCGGGCATCGTCCACTTTGTGGCCTGTGAAGCAGATGCACTCTTCACTCGCTCTGTGGAATGCTGTTTGATACCTGGGGCAAAGCGCGCTCCTCTCGCGTGCACTGGCTTCCCTGTCGTTGTGTTCAGCTCCCCGCTGCAGCTTGCACACGCCTCACTTCACAGTGTACACGGGCCTCATGATTCCTTCACCTGCAGTCTGGTGCTGTGTCCCTTTTGCGGCTCCACGTGATGGCCCTCTGAGGCCTGGGACGCCTCCCAGTATCCCTCGCGCCTGCCTGAGCGCCTCACACTCTCGATGGACTGGGCCACGCGCCACGTGCCCTCACCGCCTCACAGGGCCCAGACACGCTGCAGGCACCTCACCTTACAGCCGGCGTCTCACCACTGTCATGCGTCACCGCTCCCTCCTGGGCCGCGCACTGCACCAGCGCGGCCCGCGGTCAACAGCAACTCGGCCCGCGGGGCTCGCCGCCTCCATGCACGAGCCACCAACACCGATCCGCGTTGCGAAGGTACGGACGCAGCACTCGGTTCGCGGTGCCTGCCGTCTCCGTGTGCGTGCTGTCAACGCCGATCTGCGTTGCGAATGGCACACGCGGGACGCTCGCCCGCCTCGTCGCCAATGTGGTGGTCCGGAAAGGGGGGGGGGGTCTCGGGGCTGCGGGGGCACACTGCTGGTGGCGGGGCCTATGCGTTGGGGGACACTGGAATAACGCACGACTACACTCTTACTGTGGTCCGTGCCGTCAGCCACGAGCGCTGACGTCACCCTTTATTTGTACTCCCCGGTCCGCGCCCGGCCCAGGGAGTTGCAGTGGCAACAGTGTATCGTATAAGCCGGGTGGCTCACTACATCTGCGACTTGACGCTTAAGTATACCACATCATAACTAACGGCTTTTGTTTAACTATCGCTGCATTTTCCCCCGGAAAACAATGTGAATGGAAGTCCTTTGGGGAACGGTATATGTTGTTGGTGTGCTCTTGCGCTCAAACCCGTCCCATTTTAAAGAGATTAATGTAGTCTGGTGTCTGTACTGTTGACTTTGGTGAAAATACTTTCAGAGTGGCCAACCCTGGTTTGGTGGTGTTCAGTTTGCCTCATTAGTGAGATCCTCGCACTAATTTATATTGAGTTTTGTTCTAGGTTTGGCCCTTCTCAGATTTATTGGCCTGGCACATAGCTTAATGGTAGCACATGATGACAGCTGACTCACCTACGTTCCATTCGAGATATAGTTTCTCTTGGACAAGGGCAAAGTTGAGGGGCAGTCTTCACCAATAATGCAGAAAATGCCCCCAATTTAATCTTTTGCCTTTTTGACATTTTTTATATATTTTTTAAAGTTTTACAATATAAGCAGTAAACATGGTCGATGAAAGCAACATGCCTACACAGATGCCAGAGGAAGGTAAATATTTCATCCCTTCAAAGATTTATACCTGTTATATTAAACATGGTGAGTTGGCACTCTATTGAAATTGTCGTAACCAGTGTGCTATTTGCAATTTATCTGCAACAGTTTTTGCCTTTGCTTATGTAGTGGTTTCTTCGCCTTACCCTTGATCTTCTATGACTATATAGGAAGTGATATCACACAACCTTTGACCCCGAAGAATGGGTTATTGCATTTATTTTTTCAAATCTTCTTTGTTGAAAATTGTAGGCTGCAGGCTGTTAACAAGCAGTTATTGGCGCAGGACATAGTCTAGTGAAACTAGTCAAAGCTAGTCAAGATCAGCAACCAGACTGGCTAAACCAAGTGTTGCAGTGCAGCTCACATTTGTATAGCATGCAGCAGTGCAAGGATACCAAATGCTACACCTGTCCTTAAACTACACCCCAGTACGTATGCCCTTAATTTTTGTTGTAGTCCTTCGTCTTGTACTGGCATTGTGGCTGACATACATAGTGACAGTATAGTGAACCGTCCCTCCCTTTTACTTGCAAAGAAAATGTATATAAAATGACAACAATCCCGAAACAAGCTCTGCTACAAGCAAAAATGATTTTGTGCCTGTTGTGAGAAGCTTGTCTGGTAACGGTTATGGTGTTGGCAAAAGAAAATAGGGTCTAACTTTCCGGCAGCTTTCTATGTCTCATATTTTCCTCATGTTTCTCGGCTATCCTGTATGAAATTTGTTTCTTCACTGTACCTGTCATTGCTCCTGCTCTCTTTGAGGCACTTAAATCTTCAGTTGCACCTCAGAAGTAGCTTACACATTCATGTGCCTCTGTTTTTCAGTGTATGTGTAACTATTCAAATGAGTCTTCCCCTACATCTGCTATGTTTTTCCTCACTGAAGATGGATTTGAAAGTGTGTGCGCAAATTGGTTGACATTTAGACACAGTAGGACCACATTTTGCAATATTGACAGCATGAAGTTAACCGATTTATTGCATTGAGGAACAAAACCTTGAAATTCTATTATTTTGTACAAAGTTGTTGAACAGAATATTTTTATAAAGGTCATTAAAAGGTGGAGATAGAGATTGCTAGGAGTAAGGTAGATACTAGAAGTAAGACGTGGCTGTTTTGAAGGAGCAAAGAGCTGGTAACTATTTATGCTAATTTAATCATGTTTGTGGGTGTTGGGAACCAGTGTACAATGCTAAACATTAACTAAGACATTCAAGGCCTACTTCATTTCTGAAGGCTGCCAGTTTTCTCCTACATCAGGATTCTCTTTCTCTTGCCTCAGATGTCACTGTGTGCTTAAAACATCTGAAGGGAAGTGAAATGTAAATGTCTGCTAAAAAAAGAGGTGGAAGATCATTTCAGTTTGTTTCCTGTAACAATCTAATTTAGTTCCCTACATCTCATGGTCCCTTCCAGTCACCATAGGATACTGGTTGTTACTAGACCCCCCGCCCCTACTTCCAAATCTCCTCTCTCCACAGCCCCATCACTAAAGACAGTGAGGGGAATACCCAAAGCTAAAATCTTGTGTTTTTCTCTTTGCTTTTGTTGAAATAACAGCATGACTAAATACCTCATTATAAAATATGGGTTTTTGCACATTTTGTTGCTATTGTTGAAGTATGCATTTTAATATATGCAAACATTTACATGCTAAATACTATAATTTTTATTTTGTTTAAGGTTTATTCGAAAACAGATGATACATAATGCATCTATTATGGTGAATTGTGATATTAATCACAGAATAAATATTGCAATCAGTATTTAGAAATGTTGCTTGTGTCTTTGTTTTATTTGATATCCCTTGCCATGAAGCATGTGCATTCTGCATAGAAAATTCCATTTTATTAAAGAGTTTATTAATACAATCTCGATTTCACAAATATGTTCATGTGGAGATGAGATCAGTTGTCTTTCTCTGCTGATTCCAAGGAGAAAATGTTATTGGTCCATACTGAAAAGAAAACGACATTTGAAATCATGTTTGAAATACCTGCCCTCGATGGCAACTAACTATTCAGCTTTTGTGTATAGAAAATCATTTTGAGATGAATTAAGATTTCAAGTAACTGTATGCACATTTATTTCATGATAATGCATTTTGGATATTCTGACCGACTTGGACTTGGTACCAAAGGACTGCATTAAGTAAATACCTTATAGGCTGCCTTTTCCTTGAAAGCGCTGCAGACTTAATGGCTTCAAAGCACTTTCTTTACTGAAAAAGCCGGTCTGTCCTTGGAGTCCAAAAGAGGTAAGTTTAACATTGATTCATATGCTTCAGAACATCCTTTGAGCCCTGCCAACTTAGAGTAGGGGTTGGTCCGAAAAATGAGGGATTGTCTGGTCTTAAATATTTTGTTGCAGTCCTATTTTGAGGACATTTCAGTGAATGTGTGAAGTAGAAGACTCCGAAGGACACATAATGCCCTACGTGCCATTTTTCTTTTCCCAGTATAACTGACATGATCGACCACTTAGAGACAGAAGCTTTGTGCAGAGATTTAGTTCGTGGAGAGGTTTGTGATGCATTTAGTTTGATGATGCTTGGTTTGCAGAAACTTGAAAGAATCCATGATTTGACGGTTAACATGTAGATTTCCTGTGCTTTTCTGTTGTCTGCCCAGGAGCTAATAGCTGCTAAAGGTAATGACGAAAGAAAGTGATATTAAGGGGTCTTGATGGAAAGTGCTCATACTGGCAGTAGATGAGTTATGTTTTTGGTGAGAATATTTCAGCACCTTTGAGCCCCAAGGATCCAAAGAGACCTCCAGGTGCGTTACTGTCCGCGGCTCAGCGCCGTTTGAGCCTCGATTCCAGTGCTGACTTTGACTATTGCTCCCAGTTCCTGTGTCAGTTCCTTTTTCATTGACGCCTGTCCTTGCGTCGCCAACGCCGAAGGTAAACCCTTTGCCAACTCCAGTGTCTGGCCCCGAGACAAATCCACCTTGGCCTATCTGCTTTTTCAAAGTCTACTCGATTTTTCAAAGGATTTCCCAAATAGGTCTTGGATTTTGTGTCATAAGCACTCCTTTACTGAGAGTAACAGTCTTTCATCATTACATACACGTCTAGTGTTAATGTCCTAACCGTGTACCTCTTCAGGCCTCGAAAAATCATAAAAATGTTACTAGACCTGCAGGTCTAATGATTTAAATCTACTCAACCGAATTATAATACTCTTGACCTATAAACTGGTTTCAAATTATGTGGTCCTGGACAAATATTTGAATTCACTGAGCTGCCATTTTCTTCTTTAACACATATGAGAGCACCTACAAATATGCAAGTTCTGCATGTCAGCTGTACCAAAAACACTTTTGTTTGATTTAATAGACTAAACTTTTGCTCCATATATAATACAAATGTAGCCACATATAGGATACACATGACTGCTGACTTGCCTCTTAGTTCATTAATCACATTGTCATCAGGACGGGTGCAGGAATGTTTCTCAAATCATTTTTAAAAACAATCTCTTTTAATAAATACATACCTGACTCATGAAGTGGTAGCACCCTTATTTGCAATCAGCAGATTTTCCATCGAAATGGCCACAAAATTTCCCACTGATGTGGTTTTACTGATAAAACTATATCGTGTACGTTTGAAAATAGAGTTTCTGCAAATATTTGTCATTTGCACATCATCAATTAAAGTGTTCTGATTTGTTTTACTCCTGTTTAAATCTTTGTTAGCATCACACTTCTGAATTACAAAAAAAAGTTATTTCCTAATTCCTGATATATTTTGAAATACTTATACTATTCATTTACTAGCTGTTAAAATGTTGTGTGTTAGAAACAAAAGCTGACATCTTAAACCCTTTTGTTTCACTAAGACTGTCAGACAGCTCCCTTCACAAAATCCTCTAACTGTAATAAGAGAAAGAAAAGTACACACCTTTTTCCAGGATAAGATGAGCAACAATTAGTAAAAAGACAAACTGATATTTGATCTGTGTCTTTGAGCAGACAGCAAACGTGTCAAGAAAAAAGATAAAATTTAGATTTAAAGATGTCTTTATTGCTCATTCACTTTCTGAATGAACAGAACACCTGTTCCTTTCCAGCTTAAGTTCACTTGCCGGAACGGAGGGGCAAGTGCTAAAAATAGCTCGATCTGATAAAATCTGACTCGCCATAGGGAGTGGGCGAGTAGATTTTTCGAGGCCTGCTCTTTTCTCCTCCGGTTTGCTGTGGGAATAAATTGGTTATGTGCTTTTCTAAGCGTTTTTTTGTTTGTTCTCTTTTTTGCAAGTAACGTCAGTGCGACCATCTGATGACTGTGGAGATCACTAGGCGAGTGGAAGAGGAAGTCTCTTGGTCTTTACCGAAGATCCAAGTGATGGTGATGAGCCAGACTCGTTGCTCATCCGAAACTAAGTCAAGCAAGGAGCTTTCTGGAGTCGTGCTAGCATCCCTCATGGATATGCCTTTTGATGGATCCTGCCTTTTTGGCAAATAAAGGTGATTCCTCCCTAGAGCTCTTCAAGAAGAACCAGGCTGTGGCACTCTCTTTGAGCCTTATGACCTCTGCCAGACCGGTCCATCATCAATTTTTGTCCTTCTGGGGCAACGCCACAGGTTTGGCATATAGAAAGCGCATGACATCCCTCCACCCCCCTCCAGTCACCTCAGCCCTTTTGTGGCTGGAGACTAGGATCAGGCAGACAATTTGTAGGTCACCAGGGCAATAATCTTGTCAGTCCCCTTTCTTTGCGGCATCAGCTTTCAAGCTGCTTTAATGTTCCCGTACCGGTGCCCAACCATCCAGTAGGTGGCAGGATTCAACATTTTCTCCCAGGCTGGCAGTCCATCACATCCGACAGATGGGTTCTCCAATTTGTTCAGAAAAGCTATGCTCTTCCATTCCTTTCCTACTCACAACAACTTCCACCCACATCAGAGATGGCTTGCAGAAGAACCATATCCATTTTTCTACAAAGGTGCAAACTCTACTGTCCAAAGTAATCATCAAGAGGGTGCCGTCCTCGAAGGTAAGGATGAAGTGTTATTCCTGCTATTTCCTCATTCCGAAGAAGGATGGAGGCCTTTGTCCAGGGGCAGCTCCTCCGTTATGGCGGAGTAGCCTCACCCACTATGTGGCATCAGAGTTAAACACTTCAAAAATAAAATGATAAATCAATTTTATTATCACTTTATTTTTCTTCTTACCTGCGGCTGCCAGCGAGCACGTCATAGGCAACAGCAGTGGGGAGTAAGGGTGATGGGCACTACTGAGTGTGCATGACGGTTTGGCCCGGTGTCTTTGGCCAGCCAAACCGTCAAGCGCACTTAGCAATTCTCCACCCGACTGTGTTGTACAGCCGGGTGGAGAAAAGCCGCAGGTTCCCAGTCCCTGTGTGAGCACCAAACCAGGGCACTCAGACCAATCCCAGTATTTCTCTCATGATGGCTATAGTATTCCCAGCATGAGAGCAGCATCAGGAATTGGCATCTGGGAGCCTGTGCAGCGTGAACCGTGTGAACCCAACCCCCACCCGCGCACCCAACCCCGGTGCTTCACCACTTCGGATACCAAGCAGCCGCCACTGCCTTTGTCCTATTTTAGATCTTCGCCCTCTGAATGCCTTCCTGCAGAAGGACATATTCAAAACACTCACAGTAGCTCAAGTTATCTCTGCCTTGGTTCTGGGCGACTGGATGGCACCTTCGACCTGCAGGACATGTACTTTCATGTGCCGGTCCTGCATTCGCACAGATGTTACTTGCTGTTAAAGGTTGACCAGTTTGCTGTGATTCCTTTTAGCCTTACCGGTGCCGCTCGGATGTTTACGAAAGTGGTGGCGGCGGTCGCCGCTCATCTTCAGAGGTTGGAGATCCCAGTTTTGCACTATCTCAATTACTGACAGTTGAAGACAGGGTTGCCACACTCAGTCGAAGACTACCTCCAGATGACAGCGAACCTCCTGAAATTGTTGGGGTTTTCGATCAATGAGCCGAAGTCGTATATGACTTCTTTGCTGGGGCTACCTTTTACAGGGGCTGCTCTGTACACAGTGCAGTTCAGGGCCTTTCCTCCATCGCAGCAAGTCCAGGGCATTCGGGCTATGATCCAGACGTTTCAGTCCTGGATCTCTGTGGGAGCAGCTCTGAAACTTCTTGGCCTGTTTGCCTCATGCTAGTCCACTCTGCCAGGTGGCATATGCAGGCTTTGAAGTGGGATCACTGGGCCCAGCACCAAGGAAACCTGACGAATGTCTTACTGGTTTCAGAGGAGACCTGCAGTGGTGGCCTGCTCAATCTCAGCCTGACCAGCGGCCGACCCCTCACTCTTTTGCATCCAAAGCTGATGGTGATGACAAATGTGTCACTGGTGGACTGGGGAGTCCGTCTGGGAGAGGTGAAGATAAGAGTACTCCGGTGGTGGTCTGGCTTCACATAAGTCTGTTGGAGCTGCGGGCCATCCACCTGGCACTGAAGGCCTTTGTTGTTTTGGAAAGAACGGGGCCCCTGAATCTAGGATAGACTAGCCCTGACAGGGAAAATACAACAACATGAAACGACACACCTGGGCACGGTGAATTACATGTGAAGCAGGCACATCAATTCAACAGTCAACATGATAGCATTAGTTTGTCAAAGACAAATCTTGAAACAATGTGTATGTACTTTGTTTATTTTTTCATATTTTATTTTTTTGGTACAAAAATATAGCACAATTCTGGCCTGATACTTTTTTAATAAAAAAAATTCAATAAATATACATATTTATTGCAATCTGATACAGTTGTCAAAATTCATGAACAGTTGTCATATTTCATATCATTGTTGCAATATAAACATTTCTACAATTTCAATGACCAGATATTCAATATTTTAAAACCAAAGATCAGGTTGGTGATGTGCATAGACTGGCGGCATGTTGACAAACTACGCGCGTTTCGGCATAGGCCTTCGCAATGATAGGCAATGATTGTAAGTCACAGTGCAGACGGGAGAGTCGTACGGGTTGCATTTATGGCTTTGGGCTGCTATAATTATAAGTGCAAGTTACAGAGCAGACGGGAAACCTCATACGTTAGAGCATAAGTAGAGGTTGAAAGTAGAGAACTATCTATCGAGAATGCTGAATTGTTTAGCTTTACAGATAAAGGGCAATAGAGTTAAAATCACATAGTAGGAAGGTTTTTTTTTTGGTATATCTACTATTCATCCACTTTCCTGGAACTGATTTATCTATTCCAGCTATTGTGGTGGAGTCTGAATAGATTGCGCAATCACTACAACCACTCTATGCCAACTGCACATTAATGGATGGCTAAAACCACAAGGGAGAAAAAAGGATATTTTACCCAAAGGTTAGTACCAAGATTTAACTTGGACACATTGGTAGATAAATTGACCAATAAGGAGGCTTATGCTCATGCTTTAATAAAATTCTTTTATCTACTTTTAGATTGCCGATATCTATGATAAGTCCAGACCAAGTGCTTTAGACCATTACCATTTTTTGCTGTGTGTCTGGGACACCACTTGGCAGGTAAAGGACACATCCTTTAATACCCTGATCTAATATAAGGCACGAAGACTCATTAGGGCTAGCTGTTTCTACGAAACGACATAAATGAAATCCCCCTTTTTTTTCTCCTTCTTTCCACTTTATATGTACAAACTAGTGGATCATCAACCTATACCTATCAGTGCACAGTGCTGATATATGAGAGATAAAACAGGGGCTCCTCCATTCCAAAAAGCGGATTCCGAACTGCAAGGTATTTTCCAAGCTAAAGTGGCCACTTTCTCATTCAGCAGCGGGTCACTACATATAAATAGTATACATTTCTCTATTTTTCTATACAGAGAATACACAGCAGTACCGGTATCTTCATCTGTTAGAGATTCTTTGGGTTTGTTTCGAACATCGAACATATAGTAGGTACGCCTTTTTAAATTTTCACTTCAGACAAATGGACTAACTAGGTTGGTCGTAAAGCAAGGTTGTAGGGCATGCTGTACTCTATCCATGCTATCTCTATGCAGCCACAATTGCTCTTGTCATCTCTGAGACATGCATGTAATGCCTCTTGAAGGATCAAGTTTTACTACACCGGCATATTTCACAACACCTGGTTGTCTCTATGGGCCTTTTTGTGGTCATCTTTTTGGGCACAGCCTTAACGCTCTGAGCACTGACTACTTTCTGGGCACTGCCTCAACATGATACACAATGGTTTTTAATTATATGATTTATCATGTGTTACCTGTTACCCTAGTTAAATATCGCATATATCCGAGCAGGCATATTAACTCTAGATATTACTGATGTCTATTTTCATTCAGTAACCACTGTGACGGAGTCCTGACGAAGACCTATGCCGAAACGCGCGTAGTTTGTCAACATGCCGCCAGTCTCTGCACATCACCAACCTGATCTTTGGTTTTAAAATATTGAATATCTGGTCATTGAAATTGTAGAAATGTTTATATTGCAACAATAATATGAAATATGACAACTGTTCATGAATTTTGACAACTGTCTATCAGATTGCAATAAATATGTATATTTATTGAATTTTGTTTTTATAAAAAAGTATCAGGCCAGAATTGTGTTATATTTTTGTACCAAAAAAATAAAATATAAAAAATAAACAAAGTACATACACATTGTTTCAAGATTTGTCTTTGACAAACTAATGCTATCATGTTGACTGTTTAGAATTGATGTGCCTGCTTCACATGTAATTCACCGTGCCCAGCTGTGTCGTTTCATGTTACTGAAGGCCTTTGTGCCATCCAACAAGCCAAAGCTGGTTCAGCTTCTCACGTACAACATTTTCACATTGTGGTACTGCAACAAGCAGGTCGGAGTAGTGTCCTGGATCCTGTGCCAAGGGGCTCTCTGCCTATGGAGCTGGCTGGAGCGTATGCCTGATCGTGAACCACCTGGCAGGACATATGAGGATCAGGAGCAACCCGGCCCAAGTCATCCTAGTGGCTCTGGATTGGGCCAGTACTTCTGGGTATGAGCATCTGTCTTTCGGTCAGGCTACCGCTTCGGGAGGGTCTTCTGTTGTAGCAGAAGAGCAGGGTTTTGCACCTGAACCTGCACAATATACATGTCTATGTGTGGAGATTGAGTGTCTGCTGCATTCTATCTTCCTGAGGTTGTGGATGTCATCCTCATGGCCAGTCGTCCCTCTGCAAAGCCCATTTATACAATGCACTGGGACAAATTGGTGTCCTGGCGTGGTGTCTGCAACTCAGACCGCTTACAGGGTAAGCTGTAGAATGCTTTATTGTTTATTTTGTCTTTGGCCTAGCAACGACTTGTAAAGGGCACTATTAAAGATTATTTGTCAGTCCTTTGGGCCTTTTCGCATTTGCCAGACCAACCGTCCTTGTTTAACTTACCTGTTCTGTTGCGGTTTATGAAAGGTTTGCAACAAGTTTCCTCCCAAACCACCACAGTGTGTACTAAACTTGGTTCTAACGTTTTCTTATATGCGCCCCTTAGAGCTGATGCAGAGCTGGTCGTCCCGTCTTCTGACTCTCAAGACTGTCTTCCTCATTGCGATCACTTCAGCTTGTCTCATGAGTGAACTCCAAGCTGTTACGGTACAAACACCATTATTTTGCCAGACAAACTGGTGCTGAGGACTGTCTGCATTTTTTGCTGAAAGGCGTGAGTCCTTTTCATATTGAACAATCCATCACTCTTCCAACATTCTTTAACCTGCCTCTCCTCGAAAGAGGAGGAGAGACTCCATCGGGTATACCCCAAAAGAGCTTTAAGTTTTTACTTCAATCACACCAAAGACAATTAGGTGGATTATCAGCTATTTGTAGGGTTTTCTGGTGAAAAAGTAGGGTGGTGCAGAAAAGAACCATGTTAAGGTGAATTGCCCTCTCCATTAAGATCTACTATGCACTGGCCAAAAACCAGCCTCCAGAGGGCCTGAAAGCGCTCTATGCCGGGGCTGAGGCTGCCACCACTGCTTCACCACATGGAGTACCTATCCTTTACATCTGTCAGGCCGCAACATAGTGGTCAGTGCACACATTCCACATTCGGAGAGCACTACTGCCTTGTCAGCAATGTCTGGCAAGAAGAGAATTTTGCTCGTTTGGTCCTGCAGGACTCTTTGCTCTGTGCCCATTCCATAGATCCTCCTCCTTAGAAGGTACTGCATTGGTACCCGTTCTAAAGGTGAGGAATTTGTGGTTAGAAGTATACATCCGAAGAACAAGTTATTTATGTTCGTAAACAGTATTTCTGGTAGATACTCTAGCCATAGAGTTCTCAATGGCCTGCCCACAGTCTCTCATCTACAAAGGCCCCAAATTAGAGATCTGCAACCTCCAGTTGTTTTGGGCTATGTATCCGAGACCGCAAAGAGAGTCAAGTAAGATACTGACATCAGTGCACAGAGGTGGCACTTTAAATGCAGCTCCGCTCCGCTACGAAGTCAACGCAGAGCCAAACGGCAAACGGCGAACAACACACAGGAGTACTGCTTGGAACACTTCAGGATCAAATTCTAAAGGTGGGGAATCTGCAGTTATAGTATCCACCAGAAAGAGCGCTACCAAAGGTAAGTAACTTATTGTTTAGATTGACATGTTAAATAATCCTTCACTAAAAGGTCTGTTGGTACTGTAGATAGTAAAACTGACATTACAGAAAATTGCCGTGATGTACACCTAAATTGTTACAGAAGTGTTATTTACTATCCTTCTAAGATAGATGACCAATGAATGTTAACATTGAAAACCTAAGGCTGGAAGAAACGGACCCTTCTTCTGCAATTTAGGGCTACAGTGCTTTTGGCAGCAATACTTGTTAGGAAGAAAGGATTCCAGCACGTGTATAACAAAGCACCTTCTTCTGTAAAGACATCACCCTGTGCACTTTCTGCCATGTTGGACAGGTGATTTTAAATTGAACACATTGGGCATTTGACACCCAATTGTGGCATCTAACAACCAAAAAATGCTTGTGGGCTGTAAGGTGTCAGTCATACTGTTGCACTGGTTGCAGCCCATGGTGAATCACATATGGACATTCCCATGTGGAAGAGTTCCATACACTGTGCACTTCTAGAATGTTATGGTAGGCACACAGCATAGCGACAGGAGTGAGAATCTGAGCTACAATGAAGAGATGGAGGCACAAGTATGTGATGATGAATACCTCAGGGCTGCAACTCATGTTAGCACTAAAGTTCACGGAAGGGGCTAGAGGCTTTTGGCTAGGTTTGCTGTGTAGGATTACTACATACATACATTCCCCAGAGATTCCAGTGGGAGTAGCACAGGGGACCAACTCATAATTCTTACCCGACTGCCTCATTATTGAGGCAAATGTGTGGACTATTAGACATCAGGGAGGTGTGACGTCTGATCTTACTGAAACACACACACAAAGGTATTTCCAAACACACATTGCTGTGTGACTTTATCATCAAAGCATCAGCAGCTGTATCATTCTGTGGACTTTGTATTGGGCCCCTTGCTCCCTGATTCTATAGAAGACAAGGCACTGGATAACCGTAAATGCCTGTTAACTGAGTCTGCAAAGACCGATTTACTTCAGGAGAAATGCCATGACCACTCTAACATGTATTCCTTTGGATGGGTAAGTGATTGTTGGCCTGCTTTTCAAAGCAATTGATTTCTGTTCCAAATATCCTAACCAATCAAGATCTGACTCAACAAAACAGTCTGGCTGATCCATCAGATTCCTGAACAAGTGCTAATAGACTAGTCTCCCCCTACCCAGAACCTTTATTGGACCCACAATAGAAATGTTTCAGTGAGAAAGGCACTGAGGGGGTACAGGAAAGCTTTTCTTTCAAGAAAATGAATAGATAGGGAGGTCACGAAAGGATTGAGCTCTACCTCAGCAGAAATAAATAATTAAAAGACAGTTTCCCTGTTCAGCTGGGTTCTGGACCCAAAGAAGTTATCCTTCAGAACCCCCCACCCACAACCCAATTCAATGAAGAAAACCAAGGCAAAAAGAAGTGAAGTAAAAATGTTGCCCAGATTATAGAAATCAGACAGAAAGAGCACTATAGTAAGCAAGCTGCAAGGGAGAAAACGTCAGTACAAACATATGAGGCAGCTGCTAAACAGCCAATTCTTTTGAACCCTGACAATGAGATTTATTACACGAACGCTACCAAATTGACTGATATGGCTGATGCACTACGAATGGATCTGGCTTCGATTGGAGATCTATTTACACCAAATCAGCATCCTGAAGTATCATAAAAGATATTAGGGCAAAACCTAGATCCTGACAAGTTACTTTGAGTCAAAATGGGGTTCCACCGGGAGTAGATCCACGGAATGATGGGATGCGCTTAAGGCGGTGTTGAGGGGGCACCTGTCTGCGACTGACTTGTGGGATCCGTAGACCGCTCGAGGCCGGACTGAGTAGGGAGGAGTCATTGGTTGCAAATGCTCAGACGATACACTCACCTAACAGTCTCACTAAGGGAAGAACACAACATATGTGAGCGTATCACGGATATTTGGGACTGGTTAGACATATACACTTTGAAGCAATACCGGCATCGGCTTCACAGCAAAGGTGACCATTCCAGGTGACTCTTAGCCTGGATCTTGCGTAGGGAGCAATCCCCTCTGATCACAAATTATTTGGCTACCCCAGACTGTGCCAGGATCACTTCCAGGGTGAGCATTGTAGATCTGTTCTGTGCACATTTACAACACGTACACACTGCGGACCTGAATATAAGCACACATACCTACTACCCTTTTTCATAGGGGCTAAGCATCCCCAAACGTACACCAGAAGCTTCGGAGGCAATGGACGCACAGTTGGGGGAGAGGAACTTGGAACTACCCTGAGTATGCTCCCGCGAGGCAAGACACTAGGCAGTGATGGCTTTCCGCCTGAATTCTATCAAGCATTTTCAGCCACGTTAACACAGGGACTCCTGGAAGTCTTTCTTGAGGCTCTGTCGACTGGCGTTTTGCCCCCAACTAGGCAGGAAGGTGAGTTATGCAAGCTGCTTAAACCAGGGGGGGGGAGTGTTTCCGGCCCAGCAGCATATAGACCCCTCATGATGATAAACACTGATGTGAAGGTACTTTGTAAGTCTCCCATGCCGCACCTGGTCCATGAAGACCAGTGCGGGTTCCTTCCGGGAAGAAGTACTGGCATGAACATTAGGCGTCTGACTCATGTCCTACACAAGACCGAATATCATAATGAGGAGCTAGCGCTTGTGGCGATCGACCTGGAAAAGGTGTTCGACACTGTGGACTGGGGTTATTTGATTCAGGTAATGCAGGTCATAGGTTTTGGCCCTCAGTTCCGCAGATGGGCCCTTCTCCTTTATACAGAGCCGAGCGCAAGGGTACCGGTTGGGCGTTGCCGCTCGGCGGTGTGGCCATTGGGCCGGGGAGCACGGCAGAGATGCCCACTGTTCACGCTCCTATTTGCGCTTGCAGTAGAACCGTTGGCCATATGGGCACATGAGGAACTGCAAGACTGGGGCATACCACTTGGTGAGGTGCGGCATGGTATATCGATATATGCTGATGACGCCCTGTTTTATCTCTCCTCATCCAGGGTTGCATTGACGCGGCTGTTGCAACTTCCTGATAACTTTGACAGCATTTAGGGTCTTCGTCTAAATCGTAATAAATCCTTGGTATTCCCTCTTTCCTCCTTGATGGGTACACCAGTGGATCAGCTGCCGGTCCTGAGCCTCTGCTGGGAATTGACACAATTTTGATATTTAGGGATTCAAGTGACACACACCAGATCCCTACAACAACACCTAAACGTGGACAGTGTCCTAGAGGCCTTGAGGGCATCAGTGGCCTTCTGGAACACATTGCCCCTCTCCCTGATGTTTATGATGGCAATAGCCAAAATGGTACTACTCCCATGCTGTTTGTATGTGCTGCAGAACTCGCTGTGCCCCATCCCACCCATGATCTTTAAGCAGCTTGACTCCATTCTCATCTCACTCCCCTGGGTGGGCCGAAGTAGGAGGGTAGCCCTGTCAACATTGACTAAAAGATTCACAGATAGGTGGCTGGAGGTCCCGCAACTAGACTTCTATTATGTTGCCGCTCACCTTCAACATGCAGCCAAGTGGCTGGACTCTGGTAAGAACTGGGAGAAAAGGCTATTGATGGGTAGAGTTACAGCAGACCGTTTACCGGAGCTGTTGATGGAGGGTGTGGGGACTTCAAATTAACTTCCGTATATAGTTCGACAAACAGCTTTGATGTGGCAGAAATGTATCCAGACTGTCCTGAAACAGGCCGTGTTTCACAGAAAATGTGGGGTATGGACTCTGAAACTGATTAGGCAGTTGATGGACAAGATGTCCTTCCAGGCATGGCAGGAGGGTGGGTGTGCCCAGCTTGGGGACTTATACCCCAGAGAGACATCCCTCTCCTTTGAGGAGGCACACCAAGAATTCACACTCTGCCCGGGTCACTTTTTGAACCATGTAGACCTGGCTGAAATATCCATGGTCAAATGGGCCGCTTATCCTGCAGCACCTACCCCTTCACAAACCCTAGTGATCTTATTAACCTGCGGTTCGGCGTGCCACCTAATAACGCTGTTATACAGGAATATGCATGCAGATGGGCAGCCACCTGGGGCCCACATAGCGTGGGATGTAGACCTAGACGCCCTGCTGGATGAAGAGGACTGGACGCGGGTAAGTGAACTAACAGACTCTGTCTCAGTAATGCCCGTTTTAAGCTGATACACTATACCTTCCTTCATAAGACTTAACTTACTATTAAGAACTTGTAGCGTCTAGCCCCAACCCGCGCAGATGATTGCCCTCGCAGTGGAGCCAGTGGTGCCGACTTCATGCACTTGGCATGGCGATGCAGCCCGGATTAGGACTTTTGGTGACAGGTTGTCGGCGACATAACCGGAGCTACACTCCTGCGTATCGTCATTTCCCCCCAGTGTTGCCTCCTAGCCAATATCAAATGACCAGAAAAAATGGGAAGATGCAATATACATTTTTACAGATGGTATTGGTTTTGGCCAGAGCTAGCGTTGCCATCACCTGGATGGGACAATGGGTGCCCGAGCTAACGCCCTGACACAAGTATATGGAGTGGTCCCTGGCGGAGGAAACTCAGCAGACGAGATGACAAGGTGACTGATGACCTGTCGGGCTGGAGAGACCTGTGTGACACACTTCCAGACCCAGAATCCGATGGTGCTCCCACTGATAGCGTCAGTGCTGATGATGCGGGAAGGGACACATGGGTAAGGGGCACTGGCCCAGTCCAGCCGGAGGGGAGGTATTGAATGTCTCTGCAGTGTGAGTCTGGTTGTTTCACGTGGGGTACAATGTGCCCAGTACAGTACGCCCAGTAATGTAAACTGTACAGCTATAACTAAACCGTGGGTGGTACGTCTTCCGCCGTATGCACCACTGCTTACTGATTTTTCTTTCTGTATTCTACAAAATTGAAAAGTAAAGGTTTAAAAAATAATAATAAACGAAAGGTAGAAACCTTTCTAAAGGCTTTAAAAATTAGAATGGATTTGATAGACACTGAGAGGGAAGATCATTTGTAAAACCATATAGACCAATATTGAAAAGGAAGAAAAGCAGCAAAGAAGGATTGCAAAATCGCAAAATGAGTACCTACACACAATATCGGCATAGCACAGAAAGCAAGAATGGGCAAAAAAGTATTGGCGAGAGTATTACTATCAGATGGTGCAGTTGGATTCAGTTAAATCAGCACAGCAGTGTTATGTGGAAGGCGAGCCATACTGGTAAACTGTTACATTAATAGTTGGCCCCAGAACCAGAAAAAAGACACCAGCACCTTAAGAAATATAACAATTTTTTTAGAGCGCTACAGCAGAATCTATACAAAGGCTCACAACCAAAAGTATTTACTCAGTTATAGATAACTCTCCCTTCACTTTCAGAATTTGATTCAGAAAATAACCTAACATAGTACACAATATTACAGCCAATCTTCCGAATGGTAATGCATGTAGGGAGGATGGGCTATCTTCTGAATTCTACAAGATATATTCTAAATCCTTATCTTTATTAATGCAGCTATTAATAAATGGAACGCTGACGGGGAGGTTACCTCTACCATCATTTTATAATGGAAATGTAATCAGTTTGATTAAACCTGGTAAAACAAACGGTGAGAATAAACCCCTATAGGCCATTTATCTTGCTAAATGGTGATTAGAAAATAAATACAAAAACAATTACAAACATGATTTTCAGATCAGCAACCTCGTAAATTCATGCATACCAAAACAGCTTTTTCCAAGGAAGGCAGCTGTATACCAATACCATTTTCTCATTGAAGCTATAAATATGTTTTCTAGATACAAAGATATTTGTGTCACAGGAATGTTATTGGTTGATGAAAAAGCACTTGAACTTCTTTGCAATTATAGAAGTGTTTGTATACCCTTCCCAGCTCATGAGATTAATAACAAACCTATACACAAACTTCAAACCCAAGATTGTGTGGGCCCACTATCACTTTGATAATTGCATGAGTATGGTACACCCAAACGTTTGGGGTTTGGGGGGGTCGGGTACAGTGTTAACCACAAGAACTATGAGGTAATGTATCCCAGAGACAAAATTTCAAACAGCATTTCAAAATGCAATCAATAAGAAAGAACTGACTCAAAAAGGAGTTCGAGATCAGAATTTTAGGAAAACCATAACGTTTATTAAAATATTTAAAGTGCCGTACAGAATTTAGAAAAACGCAAATGCAGCATTGAATCAATCATAGTAGATGGAAGTCAATTGCATCAGTTATAGGAATAGTGAGCATAAATCAGGGAAACAGACTAATTTTCAAATGTGCAGCAAATCAATAGAAAATCAGGCACCATCTCTAGAAAACTCCAAAAAGATGTGACTCACCCCCAAATTGAAGGGTTTATATAACCATTTTCAATACAGGAAATCATTGAAATTGTAAAGTCAGCATGGTGTGAGCGTTATAACAGCAAATCATGTTACATATTTCTAAAATATCACATAACCCTACAATCTTAGCACTAACCCACTACATTAATATTTATTCGCCCCTCTTACCTAATGTCATCCGGGGATGTCAGAACAAACTAGTTACATAAACAACAAAAAGCAATCACGAATGAATGCAAAACAGTGTGGCAGCAGGAAGAGTCTTGGAAAGTAGAAAAAAGGCTTCCTCCAGCAAGTTCTTCTAGAACTATATGTAATACAGCTAAACAATTCACATCTTGCCACTTATGGTGCCACACGAGAAATATAAATATAGCATGACCTCATAACACAGCAGGGATTTTAACAAAGATGAGAGACGAGGCCTATGACCTAGTTAGTCTCAGACAGAAAAACACATCAGAATGATTTTGTTTCAATAGCAATACCTCCATGTGAATGCACGTGTGAAATTCAAATGTGAAATCAATCAGTCAGGTTCTTGTTGAGTGCAACTACTCACCCGTTAGGGTCTCAACGTGCTGTAGGGGGTTGCGGTTCCGTCGAAGAGCCAGGTCTTGAGGTCATTCCTGAATTGAGGTAGTGACGGTGATTATCTGAGATGTAGAGGCAGGGAGTTCCAAGTCTTCGCAGCAAGGTAGGAGAAGGATCTTCCTCCAGCCGAGGTCTTGCAGATCCGTGGGATGGTGGCCAGGGCCAGTTGGGTGGAGCGGAGATGTCTGGTGGGTGTGTAGAAGGAGAGGCAGTGGTTGAGGTGTGCATGTGAAATGACTAATATTAATGTACATTTTAGTTTAAATGTGGAAAGCCTCCACAATTCTAATTAATTCCAAATAAGTAGGCACTATTAAATTAACACGAGGAATAAGATAAGGTTGTCTTATATCTCCCTTACCGCTCGCTTTGTGCATTGAACCATTATCTGCTATGATTCAGGCCTGATACAACCTCTTCTAATCAATTTTCTGAAAATAAAACTATGTAGATAAATTAGCTCTATGTGTAAGAGCAGTTTGGAAAATAATAGGTCTTTAATATACTTAATTGAATGTTTTTTCAGTATCTGGATATTATATCAATCATTTAAACTGAAAGTCTTTTAATTAACAGTGACATTACCATTCTACAAGATCAACTTAGTTGTTTGTCCTGCCAATCAACCCCGAAAATATATAAGAATATATCTTAATGAGACCTTTAAAGTCCTGTACCTCCAACTATATGCCACTTCTGGAAAAGATCAGATAGTTGTTTAGTTGGTGGAATTTTGTTCTGTTATTGATATTGACTATATTACCACTTTTTGAATTTCTATTCTCTGTCCCATCATTTTGCACACGTGCTTTTTTTTACCAGTGCGAATATGGCTCTTAGCAAATTCATTTGAGATAATAAAAGACCTAGATTAACTTGGAGTAGCATTAGCATTCCCAAACAACCGGGAAGTTTGGCCATGCCAAACTTGTGTTATTTTATCATGCAGCTTTTGCCAATCACTGCAGCAGATTAAATGGAGTCCATGATTAACTGTTAGTGTCCTTCAAGCAAAATGCGCAGTTTTATAATTATTCAGCGTTCCATTAATTAATTCACAGAACACACTAATCAATTGTCAGAATATTCCCCTTCTCAACCTTCACAGAAGCAAAGCGGTGGCAAAATAATGGCTTTGTGTACTTGCATATATATATATTTTTTTCAACCAACGACTCGAAGCCTCAGCAAAGGTTTACCAAACAAGCTAGTCCTGGATAGCATTTGCTCAAATTGTTAGCGCAATAGATTTATCCTCGATTTATAAATTATATGACCCATAATCAACTATACAAATGTTGTTTTAAAAAGCAGTTAAGGAAAGGGGAATTTGGTATAACGTTTTACAAAGTTCTTTGGTGTCACCATTAAAGTTATTAGCAAATGAGCCATTGAGACAGGAAAAGCAGTGACAGAGCAAACGTGGGCACATACAAATATTCTGAATTTTTGGACGCTTAGAAGCTCAAATGTCCACCGCATTCATTTATAGCTAATGGATGTTATATTTAGCACCAGAATTTCTTCATAAAATAGAAGCAGGCGCTACCCCCTCGTGCCATATGTGCCAGAAGAGGTTGGTGGGATATTGGCTACATATGTGCTGGAGCTGTCCCAGATTGAGACAATATTGGAATAAAATCTTTGATTTCATTAGTAAACAGCCATTTGTAGCCATTAAACAAGATCCTATCCTTGTTTAACTGAGATAAATACCCTAAAACTGAGCCTTAACTAACATCCATTTAAAACAAATATAAATTGATATGATTGCAGCTAGATCAATTCGAAATCATCTAGGCCACCAGTTTCGTATTAAAGGCTGAAGAAAATGGCAAGTCAAGAGAAAATATATATGCCGAGGGTATTGGGTAGGAGGGTACGTTTCAGCGCAGTGATTATTTATCTGGACAAAGTACAGCAGGATCATGAAGAGATAAATTATTAATCTTTCCGCCATCATGTATAAAGTATGATCAATAACCATTTACAGAGGGTGGATAGCGAGTAAGATCTTAATTTTAAAATCTTTAGCTGATAAATCTAGTTTTCATGGGGGATAGGTATAGAAAATAACTTTAAATTCTGCTGTTGGTGTAGATTATAAGCATCAAGTACAAGCCATGCATGGTTTTTTCCTGCACACTCTTTGAAGTTCTCCTAAGATATCCTTAATTTGAGTCTCAGCCTGACCTTTTTTTCCAAGCACACACATTCAGGAACTGGAGGGATTCTTATAAACATACTTACCTAGAGTTTTTCGAACCTACATTTATAAAGGGTAAACTTGCTCACAGAAGCACCTTTGAAGAATCAGGGGGGCTTCCTGAATCCTAAATCAGTTGGTTAAAAATGTGCTTCCAGTGGGGCTGACTTGAGCGGACTCCAAGATTGCTGCAGAATTAAAGACCTCTGTCAGATCTCTATCCTCCAAATAATCCCACAGGAGAGTGGGCTGGATCTAAAATTGACAGTGGATGGCTAGCCGGAGCTTATTGGGGCTAAGAGGAGTTATTGCCGAAGGTATATTTCTGTTCTACAGTATTAGTCGGTTGCTTCCGCATCTCTGTAACCTTATCGTGACTGTCCTATGAATTCTGCACTCATTAAACTCAAAAACATGGAACAATGATATGTACCCCCACAGGTATTAAACCTTTTACGTTATAGATACTTGAACTCAAACTTCCTCTACATAGAGCGACTTGTTAATTCATCCCACTTAGAAAAGGGATGAGCACTGTATACAGCATTGTATATAAGGTGGCAACACCACCTAGCATTGGCTAGTTAGGGACAGAGCAAGCAGATAGTTTCTATGGCAAGAGTCGCAACACTATGAGTGAATGAGGGCTGTATATTATATGTTCTTTATCTATTGCTGTTCCTAAACACCGATAACGAAAAATATGGGTGGTCAGTTAAATTTACTAACAGATACTATTAGTTGCTGCTCCTGTGAGGTGTCTTCGATTTTATTTTTATGTTGTCTCCTTGGTCCATGTCTTGCCCTCTTTCTAAATCTACTGAAATATGTTCATCAGCTACTGAGACTTAACAATCGGCATACTTTAAACATAGGACACCGTGGGACGCCATAAAATTCTGGGATCTCATAACTGTATTGGGTATACGATTAAAGTATGGCGCAGCAATACCCCCTAAAGTGCTTCAGACAACTGGGAAGTGTCATATAACACTTCGATTTGGTCAGGGAATAAGGGTGCACAAGTCTCCAACATGGTGGTGAACTTGTTGGAATGCTTTTGCAGTGGAGCGAGGGTGTTTTTTTCCTGCACATTAGCCAAGTACCTTGTGATCGATTGAGATTCCTATAGCTGGAACCTACCATTGTGGGAGATCCTTTTGTTGAAAGAGTGGTGGTGGCCCTAGGAGCAGTGGTGAACGGGTTGCTGGGACGCCTGCCATGTCGAGACTTCATCAGGCCCCGTGGTGTTTGATGAATAGGAGGTTGCATGTGGAAGAGGCAAAGATAATCTAGCTGGGCAATTGAATTGATAAGCCACTTAAATAGCACAAAAGCTAGCAAAAGCCAGGGCTAACTTCTTCTCCCCACACAATTCTGCATCCGGAGTTAAGCATGCCAAAAGTAAGCTGGAGCATGGATAATCTTTAAAGTTCCTTACCCAGGGGGAACGTTCCTCTTGCTAAATAGAGAGACTGTGACTTTATTGAAAGCAGCAATCGAAAAAATGGAAAACCTAGTCACTTCAGCTTGCTGAAGAGGGTTTATATGACATGATTAGACCAGGTTGGATTTGATACACCAGCAAGGGATTCTTCAAAGCACCTCGCTGTGAAAACATGGGTCGCTCACTGCATTTTGTTGTACCAGTAAACTAGATGATGCGGGTAAAATTGATATTCTCTCATCATTCTCAAACTAAGCATGGACTTGATTGAGCGTATTCTGACTTGTATTGTCTTTAAACATTGCAGATGATCTTATAATTGTAGTAACGGAAACTTGAGACTTTACTATAAGAATTCTGTCTTATTGACCTGTTATAGTTTATAACATTGTATTCTTCTGTATTTCTTAAGTGTCAGTAAAAGTTATTTAAACCTAAAAATATGCTTCCAGTGCACAAGTCTCTGGAAGGCGATAACTGGAAGGATGGACAGTTTTTGTAAAGCAGATGGTGAATTCATTCTTTCCAGGGCTCAGTGATGATGGAGTTAAGCAAACAGAACCATTGAGATTAAAACCCTTGGTCAGCTTTGAACAAAGTGTCTGGCAGGCCACTGGAGTATAAGAGCCATTAAGCCTGCAACTCCAAATATACTTTTCACCCTGTGTTTGATACTTTCAATCACTGATGTTAATACTCCGCTAAGTTCTGGACATGATATTCGTTTGCCCGTTACATATAGTGATCTGCTAACGTCCCTTCCACTGCCCACATGGGACATAATTTCCTTTGGTATTTAGACCTTTACAGTGTAAGTTGTTAACTAGTGGCCAGTGTCTAAGAATCTCTTTCCCTGCAGATGACAGACAACTTGACGCATTGCTTCTTGGCACGCACTTGTTTTTGGCAAGCCGGAGCACCTTTTTTAATATTTATTCTTTCATTTTGTCTACTAAGGCCACGTTATTGTGCTTTCAACCTAGCAGATCATTTTATCTCAAAAGTCAAAGAACTGAGAAAAGGGCCATGAAACCAAAAACAAAGATGACAAAGAAAATCAACCGAACATCAACTTTGAGCTCTCAACCCAGGCAACAGTCAGTCAGTCTTTTTCAACCCATACCATCAGATGATTTCTCCAACCTTTTTTTTTTAAACAACTTTGGGCCCCATGCATCAAAGTAAAAACCGGTCGCAAACGGGCAGATTCTCAGAATCTGCCCCTTTGCGACCGGTATTTTTGCATTTGGGATGCATCATCCCAAATGCAAAAATCGGAAATTGCGATTGCATTTAAGGAATCGCAAATTGCGATTCCTTAAATGGAATGCTAGAAGCAATTTAAAATAGCGATTTCGCTTTTAGGGGTCGCAAATTACCGAAAAATAAAACAGGTCGGTAATTTGCAAGAACCTTGAAAAATGCACTAAAGTGCATTTTTCAAGGTTACATGTTACACACACACACATGCCCTTGGGCCATTTGTGTGTGCAACATGGGTGCACATTACAATTACAGGGGTGCAACAGGGTGTCCTTTTGACACCCTTGCACCCTTAAAATTGCATGCGCAATTTGCGAGTACCTAATGGGTACTCGCAAATTGCGCATGTACTCTCATTCATTCCTATGGGCCTGTCGGCCCATAGGAATGAATGGAAAGCCATTCCTTAATAGCGACTCGTAATTTGCGAGTCGCAATTAGGAATGTTTAGGAATCGCTATTTTTATAGCGATTCCTACATGCATAGGCTTTTGCGATTCCTTAATAATCGCAATTAAGGAATCGCAAAAGCCTTCCTTGATGCATGTGCCAGTTTGTTACGTTTTGTAATTGCATTGTACATACAAAAAACGCAATAATCCATTGATACATACCCATCTTCAGAGAGCAGGCTATTAAGAGCATTTATTACACCATCACATCTGTCGTACTGTGTTCAGTACGACGGTAGCTAGCCAGGAAGGACTTCAACATTTTCAGAGCAACCAGTCCAAGCCTGCTTCCCCCCCACCATTTGCTCCAAATATTATAATACTTGACAGGGCAGCCTCTAGCCGCATATACTGGTTCTTCCTGCTGGGCACACTAATCTGCCCCTCGTCAACATTGGTTGATTGTTGGAGGTGTTGCTGATTTCCAATGGGCGGCTATATCTCTTTTGGGTACCCTAGTTCCCATGCCCAGCAGGGCCCTATCCTCCCTTGTATGCCTAGCCCCATCCAGTATCCCCAGAAGCAGCAGTGTCCGGGAAAGGTCTACTTTCCAGCCCAGTACTGTAGAAAGCTCCCCCACTGCCGCCTCCCAATATCTTTGAATGCTGGGATATTCCCAAACCATGTGGTAGAAATTTGGGGGAGTTTGGGAGCATCTGTAAGTAGGTATGACCACTTTATGTAGGCGGTCCAGAGTGAGATATGAATGAATATCCTATTTCGTTCGCTAGGGAGCATCTTGGCGCTGTGCGGGCAAGCACAAGAATGCAAGACACAAAGAGTGAAAGGATGCTGACATTATCGGATAAGTGCCTGGCACAATGAGTCTGCTGATAAGAAGTTCCAGGTTTTGAGAAGTTTCTTAAACAGGGGCCCAGAGTCAATAAATCTCATCTGCTTAGGAAGTTGATTCTAAGCCTTTGTTCCCAAAACTGCCAGGAATTTGCCACCCTTGGTCTTTTTTTTTTTATAAACAATTTTATTGATTTTTATACGCGTTAAACTGAACAGAGCGTCACTGTGAAATATTAGACATTTCAGTACATTTATAGAACTTTCCCCCGTCTGGCCCAGCAACGGATAAAAATCTAGATTTCCCCCCAGCCCTCCCAACCATCGTCTGTGGCAGATCAGCCCAGCACGCCTAACCATTTGCCCCATATACGTCCATGTTTGTCCGGACAGCCTCGTGCCTCATAAACAGTTTTTTCCTGGATGGCACACCAGTCCACTCTCTTGCGCCATTTTGTAATAGAGGGAGCAGCCGAGTCTTTCCACGCCGCTGCAATGTCTCTTTTGGCCACCAGTGTGGCTGTCCCCAAGAGTAACTTGTCAGTACGGGAATCATCCAACCCATCCATCACCCCCAGGAGAAGGGCAAGAGGACTAAGGGGGACCGTCCAACCCAGTATGTCACTCAATTCCGCTACAATCGACGCCCAATATTTGGAAAAGATGGCGCAGGACCATACCATATGGTAAAAATCAGCTGGTTCTGCCTCACAACGTGGGCATTTTGGGGATGGGAGGAAGCCCGCTTTATGAAGCCTCACAGGAGTAAGATATGCACAGTGAAGATAATAAATTTGAATGAGACGGAGCCTGGCCGATATGGTTAGTACCCTGGGGGCCATCAATGCATCTCTCCAGTCTTCCTCCTCTAAAGGGCCAACCCATTGTTCCCATCGGGTCCTAAGGGATTCTAGTGTGGACGGGGTGTTATTTATCAGCGATCAGTAGATTTGGGATATTCCTCCCTTCCCCAGATTCCCCATGATGAGTTTAGCTTCCATAGGACTAAACTCTGGGATTTCCGTGTTAACCGGAATGTGGAGGGCAAGGGCATGCCGCAATTGGAGGTATTTGTAGAATTGGGTGGGTTGCAGGGAGTATGTTTGCTGCAGCTCTCGGAAGGAGGACAAGTGCTCACCCTTCCACACATCTCCTAAGTGAGTGACACCTATCAAGTTCCATTTCTGAAAGCCTGCTAATGTCCCAGCCTCCCGCAGCCAATTGCCGTGCCAAAGGGGCGTCTGTAGTGAAATTTTGCCGTCCCATTGAGTGTGCCGCAGCGTGGATCGACATGCGAGGAGGGCCGTTGGTGGGACTGCTGGTAAAGTGTGAGGAAATGGTGCTCCGTATAACATGGCCTGGACCCGGGGGAATCCGAGGCTTTCTAGTTCTAGTCGGTAGGCCGGATCCGACCATCCGCCATTGAACCAGTCGTGGATCACCAAGAGGCGGGTGGTCAGGTAATACAGAAAAGGGTTCGTCATTCCCATCCCCCCATCAGCAAGTCGTTGTAATGACTTGCGTTGTAAACGCACACGTTGTAACGTGGCCTATTCCTCCTTGAAGGGCCAGGGCTTTTGGACCCTGGGCCAGTTCGGGTGCGAATGGGTGCAGACAGACTGGGCCTTGACCCGCCAATGGCATGCCAGCAGCGCATCCGAGCATCGTCTCTTTTTGACATATGTTGTTTACAAGATGATATAGTAGTATATGCTAGCATGGAGGGTGACCATGATGATTTAGCAAAGTAGTAGATATTCTGCAACAGAGCGGCTTAACCGTTAAAGCTAAAAAATGCAGACCGGAGATAGATAATGTTAACTTATTTAGAATATATCCTAGAGGAGAGTGGGATAAGCCCAAGAGACTATTTCATCAATACCATATAAAATGCAGCAGTTCTTTGTAGCAAGGATGATTTCATATAATTTTTGGGTGTGGTTGAATTCTATTCAAAGTTTATCAAAACAGTTTTTCTCCCCAAAAAACAGGACACGTGTTAACTGTTTAAAAAAAATAAATGGTACAATGTTTGAATGGTAGAACATTTTTGTGGAGTGAAGAATGTCGGGACAAATTTGAAAAAGTGAAAGGAGGAGTTAAAAATGGCTGATCGTTGGGGATGTTTGATGTGAAATGTAGAACTATGGTAACTATTGACACTAGTGCATGTGACCTTGGTGTAGTGCTGATCAAGATTGAGAATAATGAGGAGGTCGTTTTTGTTCATTCATCTTGTTCCCTGAATGAGACCGATAAAGATACTCTGGTATTAAAATGTAAAGATTAGCCATATTTTAGGCAGTTAAACATTTAGATCATTTGTTTGGTGTGTACCCTTCAAGATTTACACTGATCATAAGCCATTAGTGTACTTATTTACAACTCGTGGCTCTGGGTTAACGCCGCCTAGCATTGCTGGGTGTTTATCTAAAATGGAAAAATATAATTTTGTAGTGGAATTTTTGGAAGGAAAAAACAAATTTTCAGTTTATTGAACAATTAAAATATTGGATGATCGTAAGTGTGGTACAAATCTTAAGGGTAAAGAGGATCAAGAACGGGTGGTGGTTACTGGAACCATGGACATGAATGCGATTTCTGAAGAGAAGCAGGCATATAAAGAGGATGAAGGATTGGACACTTTTGCTAGCTCTATCAAAGAGGGCAGAACAAACTGCTTCAACAGTTTGGTGGAATTAAATTGTGTCAAAGATGAGTTGAGTGAAGATTTGTGGGAAATAATAAGAGGCAGTAAGTTGGTCCATACTAAGGCACCGAGGATGAAATTGATGGAGCTGGCTCACCAAGGGCACATTGGGCGTTGATGAACCAAGAGTATCCTCAGATAATTATTTTGGTGGCCAGGAATGTGCTGTTCATATGCTCTAAATCTTTAAAATGTATGTTCAGACATTACAACCAGTAGAATTTACGATAAGGCTGTAGTCAAAATTTGCCATAGATATTATACGATGGACATGATTGGTATAAAGAACAAATGTGCAGTGGTGATCTTGGTTTAATTTTCTAAATGGTTTGAAGTAAAATGTCTGAATGAGGTACCTTCCAACAAGATTTTGAGGCTTATGGTGAAAATTATTCTTATCTCACCAGAAAAGGGAGGGGGGACCAGAAGCACTTATAGGTCCAGCATACATGCTCCTATGAGATCAAATCTATAACAAGGGTATGCAGTTCCTTCTAAGAGAGAGGGTAAGAGGTCGGACAGACACTAGGGAAGTGGAAGGGGGTCCGCCTCCTTAGGAAAAGGAGCCCTCACATACCCAAGTGGATGTCATGCTTCATCATAGGGCGGGCTCCTTGTCGGGCCAGCGCTGCAACGCTCTATGGGCACCCACACGTGTACTCTTTGTCGGAGATCTTTTTTCAAATGCCATATGGGAAGTGTGGGTGTAGGAGCCTTTTGTGTAGATTGGTGTATGAAAGTGAACGTATGTAGGGAAGTGTGTGTTAGAATAGACTAAGTAGTCCCCTAAATGGGATTTTTTAATAAGTGAGTCTACTTGTCTAGTTAAAAACGTGGTGGCTATAACCAGACACAATGATCTATGATAGCTTTAATTTAAATGGTCAACATGTTTCTTGCCATTGGTTAGTCAATGATCAGTTGGCAATTCGTCAGGACCAAAATTATCCTAATCTACACAGTGTTTGAAATCTAGTTATATCAAATGGCATCCAATCAGAAATGACCTAGGTGTGGTGTAATTATTGATACCTTAACATTGTTTCCTTGTAAAAGGAGAAGCCGACCCAATTAGGGCATCAATTTTGTCTCCTTGAGTGGGAGCAGTGAGTGCCCTAATTTAGAGTGAAAGTTGATATGGTAAAGGTTACCCGGAAGAACTAATTTCTGATAATGGGACACAGCTATGTTCATTTGAAATGAAAAATATCTGAAAGACTGCAACATCATACACAAGAAAACAGCTGTGTACAACCCAAGAGCCTACAGTTGAAAGGTAAAACAGGGCTACTGAGGGTTGTATCTAAATGGCTGTTTATAATGGTAATCCATGTCTAGACCTTGTAAAGCAATTAGTGTGGTCATGCAGAACAACAGTTCATGACGTCACCAGCTATACCCCAAATAAAATGGTAAAAAGTAGGAAACCTAAAGCTGCATTGACTGTATTTGGTACGAACATGAGCATTAATATTTATATAGAAAACATTGAAAGGTGAATCTGATAGAGACATCTAGCTGCCGATTCCTTACCTTTGAATTGCCCAGGCGTCAGTCTGGATCCAGAAGACTTTTCTTCAAGCATTAACCTTGCGCCCAGGTAGGTGACGTTAGTCGGCTCCGTGTGACGTCATCGATGTCGTCTCCGCTGACATGACGTCCGCGTCACCTATATAGGCACCACCTCAGCACGCTGACATCAGTTATTTTCTTTCCGCGCCAGCCAGCGCAGAACTGTGAAGAGAGCTACCCTCTGTCACTTTTTGACCGGCTTTTTTCGATGTTTTGTCGAACATTTTTTGATGTGTAGGTTTTTCCAGCATGTCAAAGAAGACTTCTGGATTCAAAGCATGTGGTGCCTATCACCACACCATGTCAATGACGGATCCACAGCTGATTTGTCTTTGGTGCCTGGAGCGCGACCATGACTCAGTCGTGCTCCGACTGCTGGGCCATGGGTCCGAAAGCTTTAAGGGAGTGGTCTCTAAAGCTACTTGCGGCCTGGCTCTCGGCACCACGTCTTTTGCCACGGAGGTATCGTTCTCAGTCCTGGTCGAGAGGAAGGTCCAGGCATCGCTCCGGGAGTCCTAAGACCCTGTCCTCCCACTCGAAGTCGGGTAGGTCAGGTAAGAGGCATAAGAAACACAAGAAGTCGGAGCATGCTTCGACTTCTCCCCATCCATCGACTGACATGACGGAGGAGCCTTGGTGCTCTAGGCCCCGTTCTGCGGAACCTATGCCTGGGTTGGCTCTGCGCTTCCCTGCCTTCCTGGGAGCGGTCCCCGCCCAGCTCAAAGAATTTTATAATGCCATGTGCCTCATATTTGGGCCACCTGACCATCCCTGCGTGCCTTTGGGCCCTGGAGGCTCAGAGGGGACTCCATCGTGTTCTGCGCCAGCGGCTCCGGCCCTGTCACCAATGATGACCACCCCCTTGGATCTGGTAATGGATCCAGACCGACACTGGTCATGCCACTGTGACCTCCCCCGGCGCCGGCCCCCTCTCCAAGACTGCCGGCACCAGCCCCATTGTTATCCCCAACGATCCGGAGCCAGATCGGCACATATCGACGCCGATTCCGGCACCGATAGCACCCTCGGGTCCAAGGTCAGTTCCTCAGCCTTATGTTAAAAAGCTAGGAATGGAGGAAGATTGGGAGGGGTGGCTGGACCCTTTACAAGACCATCCTGAACACGAAATGGACTGTATGAGGAATTGGTTGAGGCCAGTGGACTGGATACCCCTCCACATTCTAGCCTGCTTTCTCCCCCTACTGTGGCTATGGAGGAGAGAGATTCATATGCTATGGTTCAGCTCCCTTCGGTGGAAGTCAAGATGAACATCTTGATGGAGGTCTTTCAGCCGGGTGTCTCCTCCTCGGATCCCCTCCTGCCATTCAACAAGACCTTGACTGATGTCCTTCTGGGAACCTGATCCAAGCCCAGCACAGGGACTCCTGTAAGGAACAGGGTCAAGACTTATTTGCATATGGCTGGGTCTGAACTGGGATGGCGAAGTGAGCTAAAGAACAATGATGGATTCAACCCAGATCTGTGACTGGGAGTGAGTGTCTGAAATGTTTCAGCGCTCCGGCCATCATCTCTTTGTGTTTGCTTTGTTCGCCCTGAGTTGGCAGGGTATGCCTAGATGTGGGTCCCTTGCTCACTTTGCCACTGGATTCAAGCTAGCCTTGCTGATGAGGGGTGTAACCCCGAAACCTGTCCCAGGATGCTGGTTTCTGTTCCAGGGAAGACCTGGCTTGGCAGTCCGAGCAGGATTGTTCCCATAAGGAACAGGGTCAAGACTTATTATGCATATGGCTGGGTCTGAACTGGGATGGCGAAGTGAGCTAAAGAACAATGATGGATTCAACCCAGATCTGTGACTGGGAGTGAGTGTCTGAAAAGTTTCAGCGCTCCGTCCATTATCTCCTTGTGTTTACTTTGTTCGCCCTAATTTGGTAGGGTAAGCCCAGATGTGGGTCCCTTGCTCACTTTGCCACTGGATTCAAGCTAGCCTGGCTGATGAGGGGTGTTACCCCGAAACCGGTCCCAGGATGCTTGTTTCCAGTCCAGGGAAGACCTGACTTGGCAGTTCGGGCTAGAGTGTTCCCATAAGGAACAGGATGAAGTGTCAGACTGAATTGCATATGGCTGGGTCTGAACTGGGGTGGCAAAGTGAGGTAAAGAATGATGATGGATTCAACCCAGATCTGTGACTGGGGGTGAGTGTCTGAAAAGTTTCAGCGCTCCGTCCATCATCTCCTTTTGTTTACTCCTGTGAATAGGACACTCACCCGCTGCCTTCGACCTGCACCGGGCGACCCAAATTTCCTCACCAATCACCCAACCCCTAGAACTTAGTGGTCCAAACCTCTACCTCACAAGGCGTGTTCCTTTCCGCACTCCCGGACAGGGAATCCAAGAGGCTGGATAGTTGGGGTAAGAAAATCTTGTCTTCCGCCTGTAAAGCATATGGGGCCAGATGTACGACGGTGGAAATAGCGCCTCGCAAATTGCGAGTTTTTTGCGACTCGCAATTTGCGAGGCGCTATTTCCAATGTCCAACAGTGTTTTTCACACTGTTAGTGATTCCCAATGGGGTCGCAAATAGAGAGGCTCATGAATATTAATGAGCCTCTCGCAATTTGCGACCCCATTGGGAATGGCAGACCCTCCCAGGTATGGTGGCCTGCTGGGCTCAGCAGACCACCATGTCTGGGACTGCTTTTAAATAAAGCAGTTTTTTTTTTTTAAATGCAGCCCGTTTTCCTTAAAGGAAAACAAGATGCATTTAAAAAAGAAAAAAATGAAACGTTTTTGATTCATTTTTTAAGGGCAGGTAGTGGTCCCTGGGACCACTGCCTGCCCTTAAAAATTATTACATTATTTTCCCCTGCATTTGCAAAGGAGAAGGGGTCCCCTGGGGACCCCTTCCCTTTTGCGACCCCATTATCACCCTCTTAAAGAGGGTGGTAATTTGCGAGTTTTTGTGCCCGCAATTGCGGACACAAAACATTCTTACATAGGGTTTCGCTCGCTATTGGGAAGGGAACGCCCCTTCCTAATAGCGAGTCGCAAAACCCTATTTGTTTGTACATTCCCCATGCTGTTTTTGCATGCGCATATGGGTTCGCAAACCCGTTTGCGCATGCAAAAATGGTCGTACATATGGCCCATGGAGCTGCACCAGGTAAAGAAGTCCAGTTAAGCGTATTGTGTCAAAACCTTTATTTTATCTTTTTTTCATCGTTTTTTCTTCATTTATATACACTGTCCAGCCAACGTGTTTTGTTCCATAAACAGTAGGAACTTCATCAGGGTTTTATCTCCTATGACAGTATGTGGTATTCCAAGCAACGTTCTGTATCATCATTCCAGCTAGGTACGCTGGCAACTTAGGGTTTCCCCGGGGCATCACCGTGCCCCTCGTTTGATACCCTGTTAAGTATCCCGCTCCTCGATTCACCGAAATCACAAAAAGTGATTTCGGTGAATCGAGGAGACGATATGCTTTACTGAACAAGGATCTTGTACATAGGGGTACTGAACAACGGCAGGTGCTGTAGGATTTGTGCACAGGACTTTTAAATCTACGAAACGAAGCGTGAGGTGCAGGCTGGAAGGTCCACCGTTGGGTTGTTTCTCATTTGACATCTTGTCTTCCGCCTGCCTTGCATTGCAGTCAGTGAACACTGCATGCCTATTGTGCCGTTATTCCTACTCGACTGTGGGAAACGGTTGTGCAAATGCTGCCACAGGTCCTTGAGGAGGCCCGGGCCATCCTCTCCCACGCGGTATCAGACAGGAGAGATGCGTCAAAGTTCGCCGTTCGTTGTGGGCTTGACACACTGACTTACTGGGTAGAGCAATGCCATCTACGTTAGCTGATCGACCCCACGCCTGTCTGAGAACTTCTGCCTTTTCTAGGGATGTCCATGCTTTCCTCATGGGACCTTAATTTGGTTCTCACCTTCCTGATGTGTGTTCCGTTCAAACCTCTGAACAACTGCCCCCTCCGGCTGCTTACCATCAAAAAAGCCTTTTTTAGTTGCAATAACTTCTGTCAAGAGGGTGAGCAAATTGCAGGCTCTGTCATCTAAGCCTCCTTACCTGACCATCTTCCCTGATAAGTTGGTGCTTCGCACGAGGGCCTCTTTCTTATCGAAAGTGGTAACACCATTCCATGTGGGGCAACATGTGGGCCACCTTACCCACTTTCTACGTTTCTCCGCACCCCTCTAAAGAAGAGGAGCGACTCCACTATCTGGACCGAAAAAGAGCGTTGTCCTTCTACCTTGACTGCACAAAAGAGTTTCGAGTGGACGACCAATGGTTCGAGGGAGTGAAGGGTTGTGCGGTGCAGAAAAGGACAATGTCTCTTTGGGTCATCCTTTGCATTAAAATCTGCTCGGTTCTGCCAAAAAAGGAGACTCCTGAAGGCTTACTGGCTCATTCTACCACAGCTAATGTTGCAACCATGGCATTGCAACGTGGAGTTCCTGTCCTCGACATTTGTCAGGCAGCAACGTGAGCATCACTGCACACGTTCACCAAGCACTACTGCCTGCACAGTCAAGTCTGCAGGGACTGCCTTTTTGGCCGCTCTGTCCTACAGGACTTTCTGGGCTAAACTTGTCCGCAGTCCCTCCTCCAGGGATGGTATTGCTTGGGTACCTAATCAAAGGTACGGCTATCTGTGGCTAGATGTGTCTATCAGATGGACAAGTTACTTACCTTCGGTTACGCCTTATCTGGTAGAGACATGATCTAGCCGTAGATTCCTTACCGACCCACCCATCCTCCCCGCTGTATGGACTGGTTTTTAGGGTCAGGCCTGTTCCCTTTACTGGCCCTAGTTATACAAAACACACCGATGTCAGTGCACTTCATGGCTCCACGGTTCTGGCGTGGAAATTCGTGAAAGTAACTGACGTCAGCGTGCTGAGGTGGCGCCTGTATAGGTGAGACGGACGTCACAACGGTGGAGAGAAGGCCGACGACGTCATGCAGAGCCGACCGACGCAAGGGTATTGCTTGAAGAAAAATCTTCCATATCCAGTCTGACACCCGGGAAATTCAAAGGTAAGGAGTCTGTGGCTAGATCATGTCTCTACCAGATAATGCGTTACCAAAGGTAAGTAACTTGTCCATCAAGGATAAACAAAAAGTGTTCAAGAAATGGTTTGATGAGAAAAGAAGTGTGAAGATTGTGAATATTTAAGTGCGTCATTTGATTTAGATGAAAGTTTTGACTCCTGATGCATTACAATAGAGGGTTAATATTCCTGCTGCAAAGCACAACGTGTGACATGCATACAACAGATTAGTATTTAATATAGATACCTCAGTGGGTATTGGTTTTGTCACTGAGATCCTGGTGTTACTTGGAGTTTAAAAGTAGCAGTTTTTGAAATATAAAACATTGAGCTATGAACTGTCATCAAAGTGCTGCATTCAAATTAAAAGTCATGGATTTAGAATCTTATTGTATTTCGCCTCAATCTTTTGTTATTCTAAGGTCGCTAAAAGTTTTTCTTTGAAGAGCAATACATTTTTATTAGTAGGACACTCAAATCATTGTCTTACATTTATGGAGTGGATTACTAACACTCTTCACCAGATTTGCATCATACAAAGAAAGCACAAAGCGTTGTTCTGACGCTTATTTTCCATCGCAATTCCTGAATTGCTTTGAACCGCAGCCCTAAAACAACACAAAGCAGCAATATGCGCTAATGTACCTCAAGGAGACATACCATGGGTGGTACATGGACATTCCCATGCACTCTGACCAACAGTCCAGTAGACGTTATAGAACTCTCATTAGCTGATGAAAGCATGGTGCATAATCTAATTGCTTTAGAAGCCAGGACATGCCCTCCACCAACGTCTAATATTCAGTTTAAGCGGCAGATGGTATGTAACATCTCTCGGCCCACCTCTAACTTGTTTTCCACAACGCAGTCCCTAACATATCCCTTGGCTGAAAACGATTGACTACATCTGGGCCCCAAACCTATACACGACATAGCTGGAGCCCACGGCACTACCATAAATCCAAGTGCTCCATCACCAGCCGAGATAACACTGACAACAAATCTACGGGCTGAGTCAGAACCCTCAAACCATACCACACAGCCTCACCCAGGAGAGGAAGCTGTAAACCATACCACAGACATCGATATCTATAACCACACACTGCCCCAGGGAGGACAGACCCAGGATGTCTATGTCCACCCTGACTCACCACAGCCTGTAGATTATTGTGAGAAGTTGGCCTGGCTTATGCTGTCCACTAATTATAGTGGGCACCTTGCACCAGTCCAAACAACCCCTTATTGGAGATAGGTTAAAGACAACCTTTATTGAAAGCTATCCTAGTGGTAGCTATGGAGAGCAGCCTTCAGGCTAAGTCTTGAAGGAATGTAAAGCAGCTTGTTTTACCAGTCTATAATCTCTTGAGTGACCAAATGAAAGAGCACCACACCAGATATATATTCAAAATATATGTATTTATTACTAAACACACCCCTCTAGTCTCTTTATGAGGCTAGAGTTCGAAGTACATAAGTTATAAGTTATTTAAACACAGTAATAGCACAAATACACGTTTGGGCCCTAGGGGCGTACCAAACCATATACCAATAAAGTGGTATAAGAACCACGACTGAGCTAGACACTAGGCCTAGAGCCTCTAGAAGTGCTTGGACCACAAGGAACCACCCAAGGTAGTGACACAGGGGACCCACGGGGGACGCGTGCAGTGTAGTAACACAGCCGCGATTCGCCGTTAACTTCTATGGAGAAAGTCGCGGTTTGGAATTTAAAGAAAAGGGACACTTAAAGAAGGACTTGGAGCAAACCCTTTGAGAACTAGGTCGTTCTAGAGTCTCTACCCACGGGAGCACCGGAGTACTCTTGTTACCTCACCCAGGGAAGCCGGGGTCGGGTTTCGTTGTCGATTTGAATGGCGATCTGCTGCAAAGTGCTGCTGGCGACCAAGTGAAAAGTGTCCGGGTGGATCCAAGGGTGGATCGGAGATCTGAAGAACCTGAAAGCAGAGGGGACAGAGTCTGGGTCACTAGCCAGTGACCAGGAAGGCGATGAGCAGATGCCCACCGATGTCGAGTGCTTCAGGTAGGTTGACGGTCGTCTTGACTCTTCAGCCACGAGGTCCAGGAGGCGTTGTCGGCGACCAGGAGCAGGATTCGGGCTGGTACACGATGTCTGTCGAGTGCTGAGGTGTCGGCGACCGGATTGGACCCAACAAGCCTTGGCAACGGCAAGTCTCGATGAAGATGAAGATTGACGATGGTGCAGACCAGCAAGGTCTGAGGAACTCACCCAGCAAAGGTAAGTGAGGGCAAGCCTGGAGCAACCAGGGAGCCCAAGTAGAAAAAGATTGGCCTTCGTGAAGGGCTGCTGGCCAATGGGCTAGCGACCGCGAAGGAGCCTCGAGACGGTGCACGTGGAGCTGGCTCACAGGACACTCGTGGAGTGGAGGCCAGTGATCTTCGGTGCAGTTGGTGCTGGAGGCTGGGGCTACTCGGAGCCCAAAGCACGACTTCGTGGGAGACCCAGAAGAGGATGCACTTGCAAATGCGTGCGGTGTCCAGGGGTCACGGTTCCACGTTACCCACGACAGCTACGGGCCTCAGCTTTGCTGGGGACTCAGGGCAGCCTCGGGGAAGTCTGGAAATCCACCTCTTGTGATGCAAAGACTTCGGCGTCCGACGGGAGCTTCGGCGATGCAGACCGGACAATTGCTTCTTTGGTGCCTGCCAAGCAGGGGAGTCACTCCTTGACCCCAAGGGAGATTCTTCTGTCCTCTAATCTTTAAGTAGAGCGTCGAAGGTCCAGGATTCTGTGTCAGAGTTTCGTACAGGGATAATCTAAAGTCCTAAGGACTGGGGTCCCATACTTATACTAAGTTTAGGGGTTGGACTTACTCTGTGGTCCCACCTATGGGTGGGTCAGGGTAGAGGGGTGGCTACACCCCTTTCCCTTTGTCCAGTTCGCGCCAAAGCAGGGGCTGGAAGCCCCTGATCCGGTTTGAACTGGGGTATGCACTGAGGACACCATGCAATGTGCCCCCAGTGCAGGACTTCAAAGCACCCGAGAGTGCTCCCGCCCAGCCCCAATACACACTATCCTGTCTGGGGAGGTGGTCACACCTCCCTGGGACAGGAAACCTATTGTCCAGGCCTCCCCTGCCGGAGTTTCGGTCAGCAGCAGGAGGCCAGACTCGTGTCTGTGGCAGCGGCATCCATTTTGTGATGCCAGGGCTTGGAAAGTCAGTACCGGGCATACCGGTGTGTACATGTCTTTCCCTCTAGAAGGGTGGAATGCTACCCCGCCACCAGAACTGGCGGGGGGGTAGTATTCCAAGATGTTTGACACCAAAAACGACATGTTTCCGTGCAGCCATCCCAAAGTTAGCATTTAACGCGAGGTTATAATGCGCTTAAGAGTATATGGTCAGGCTGCACTACAAACAGCATCAGAGAAGGGTCTATGTTCCACTGTGAAGTCCATCCCCTGTAGGGAAATGGACCACCTAAGCAGTTTGGGGTTTTCACCCTTCATTTGTTTTAGCCATAAGAGGGGCTTATGGTCTGTTTGAACAAGGAAGTGAGTACCAAACAAGTATGGCCTCAACTTCTTCAGAGCCCAGACCACAGCAAAGGCCTCCCTCTCAATGGCTGACCAACGTTTCTCTCTAGGGGTCAGCCTTCTGCTAATGAAAGCTACTGGCTGATCCTGACCTTCTTCATTCAATTGTGACAGTACAGCCCCTACCCCCAATTCAGATGCATCAGTTTGAACAATTAACTTCTTGGAGTAATCAGGACTCTGTAGAATGGGAGCAGTGCACATGGCCTGCTTCAGGTCATCAAATGCCTTTTGACAGCTAACTGTCCACTGAACCTTTTTGGGCATTTTCTTGGAAGTTAAGTCATTCAGGGGTGTCACTATTGATCCATACCCCTTGACAAATCTCCTATAGTACCCAGTCAGGCCTAAGAAGGCTCTCACCTGAGTCTGGGTAGTTGGAGCAGTCCAGTCCATGATGGTCTGGATCTTGCTCTGCAAGGGTTGAACCTGGCCTCCACCCACAAGGTGGCCCAGGTACACAACCTGACTCTGCCCTATCTGGCACTTGGTGGCCTTGATAGTCAGGCCTGCCTTTTGCAGGGCCTGTAAAACATTTCTGAGGTGGACCAGGTGATCCTCCCAGGTGGAGCTAAAGACAGCAATATCATCTAGATATGCTGCACTATAGGCTTCCAGACCTGTAAGGACTGTATTCACCAGCCTCTGAAAAGTGGCAGGTGCATTCTTCAGACCAAAGGGCATCACCACAAATTGATAATGCCCACTAGGGGTTGAGAATGCTGTTTTTGGCTTTGCATCATCAGCTAGTCTGATCTGCCAGTAGCCCGCTGTCAAGTCAAATGTGCTTAGATACTTGGCTGTGCCAAAGTGTCTATTAGTTCATCTGCCCTTGGTATTGGATGGGCATCAGTCCTAGTGACTGCATTGAGACCCCTGTAGTCCACACAAAACCTCATCTCTCTTTTCCCACCACTGGTGTGAGGTTTTGGCACAAGGACCACTGGACTAGCCCAAGGGCCATCTGAGGGTTCAATAACTCCCAAATCCAACATTTTCTGGACTTCTGTCCTGATACAGTCCCTGACATGGTCAGGTTGCCTATACATCTTATTTTTAATAGGCATACTGTCCCCAGTGTCCACTTCATGAGTGCACCAGGTGGTCTGACTTGGAGTCAGTGAGAACATGTGTCTGAACTGATTGAGCACCTGTCTACAATCCGTTTGTTGCTGGGTAGTGAGGCTGCCTGCCAAGGCTACACCATCCACTGACCCATCATCAGGGTTCTGTGAGAGCAGGTCAGGGAGTGGGTCACTCTCTTCCTCCTGTCCCTCATCAGTAGCCATGAGCAAGCCCATGTCTGCCCTATCCACATATGGTTTTAACCTGTTGACATGGAGAACCCTGTGGGGACTCCTGGGTGTTCCTAGGTCTACTAAGTAGGTAACCTCACCCTTCTGCTCAACAATGGTATGGGGTCCACTCCATTTGTCTTGGAGAGCTGCTGGGGCCACTGGCTCCAACACCCACACCTTCTGTCCTGGCTGATAAACAGTCAGTACAGCCTTTGGTCATGCCAGGCCTTTTGAAGTTCCTGGCTAGCCTCAAGGTTTTTAGTTGCCTTTTTCATATACTCAGCCATCCGGGAGCGGAGACCAAGTACGTAGTCCACTATGTCTTGCTTTGGGGGCTTGAGAGGTAACTCCCATCCTTCCTTCACCAAGCACAGTGGACCCCTGACAGGGTGACCAAACAAAAGTTCAAAAGGGCTGTAGCCAACCCCTTTTGAGGCACCTCCCTGTATGCAAATAAAAGGCAGGGCAAGAGTATGTCCCATCTTCGCCTAAGCTTTTCTGGGAGCCCTTTAATCATGCCCTTTAAGGTTTTGTTGAATCTCTCAACTAAACCATTGCATTGTGGGTGATAGGGTGTGGTGAACTTATAAGTCACTCCACACTCCTTCCACATTGCAGTCAAGTAACTGGACATAAAGTTTGCATCTCTGTCAGATACTACCTCCTTAGGAAAGCCCACTCTTGAGAAAATTCCCAGGAGGGCCCTTGCCACCACAGGGGCTGTAGTGGTCCTAAGGGGAATGGCTTCTGGGTACCTGGTGGCATGGTCCACCACCACCAGGATAAACCTGTGGCCAGATGCTGTTTGGGGATCCATGGGACCAACTATGTCAATCCCCACCCTCTCAAAGGGAACCCCCACCACAGGTAGTGGAATCAGGGGGGCCTTTGTGGTGCCACCTGCCTTCCCACTGGCTTGGCAGGTTACACAGGAGCGACAAAACTCCTTGGTGTCTTCAGACATGTGGGGCCAGTGAAAGTGAGGGACAATTCTGTCCCAAGTCTTGTTCTGGCCCAGGTGACCTGCTAAGGGAATATCATGGGCTAGGGTCAATAGGAAGCCCCTGAACTTCAGAGGTATAACCAACCTCCTGGTAGCACCAGGCTTGGGGTCTCTACACTCTGAGTACAAGAGTCCATCATCCCAATACACAGTATGGGGACCACTAGCTTTCCCAGCAGCCTCAGCACAACTTGCTGTCTGAGGGGTTCAAGAGAGGGGCAGCTCTGCTGCTCCTGGCTCAGATCTGCCCTGGAAGGTCCCCCTGTCCCCAAGAACTCAACCTGTTCAGGTTCAAGCTCCTCTGGGACAGTTCCTTCCTCAGGACTGAGATCATCCCCCTCAAGGGACTGATCTTCCTTCTGAGCCAAGAGGGAAGGCACTGCCTTTACCCTACTACTCCTCTTCTTGGAGGGCACTTGGTCCATTATTCCAGAATCCAAGGTCTGTTCAGTGCTAGACACTTTGGCTTGTGACCTGGTTATAGCAAACACATCTGCAGGGATCCCCAGCATTTCTGCATGGGTCCTGAGCTCCACTTCTGCCCAAGCTGAAGTTTCTAAGTCATTGCCAAGCAAGCATTCAACTGGTAGGTCTGCACTTACCACAACCTTCTTAAGGCCAGTTACCCCTCCCCAGGAGAAGTTAACAACTGCCAGAGTATGGTCTGTTCTGACATTGCTAGCATTGGTCACTTGGTACATCTCACCAAGTATAACTTGCCCAGGATTCACAAGGTCTTGTGTCACCATGGTGACACTTGCCCCTGTGTCCCTAAATGCCAAAGCCTCTCGTCCATTGATTAAAGGCTGTTGTCTGTACTTGCCCAGATTACTGGGACTCATAGAGGAGGTCATATCCATGCCTCCATCACAGACTAGGACAGCCTGAGTGAGTTCTCTGACTAGGTCAGAGCCCATCTCAGTACCCAGGGTCAACCCTACTAAACCCTTGGCTGTAGTACTCCCACCACCAACTGTAACTGCACTAGGGGAGCAGGTGCCTTAGGGGCATTGGTGGGGGCTGGAGTCGAGTCTTTGGACTTGGTGCAATCACTGGTCCAGTGGGTCTTTTGCTTACAGACCTTGCACCATGGTTTTCTTTGGCCTTTCCCTTTGGTAGACTGTGAATCCCCACCTGAAGAAGATTTTTGGGGGCCTTGTGAAGACTTTTGATCTTTACCCTTCTCCCCACCCTTATCAGAGGTTTTCGAATCTTGCTTCTTAGGGTCACCACCTTGGTTCTGTACCTTCTGCTTCACCCTGGTTCTGACCCATTTGTCTGCCTTCTTTCCCAATTCTTGGGGAGAGGTCAGATCAGAGTCTACCAGGTGCTGATGCAACAGCTGATTTTGACAGTTATTAAGAATCTGCTCCCTCATTATCAGATTGTACAATCCTGTGAAGTCACATACCTTACTGCCCAATAACCAACCTTCCAGAGCCTTGGCAGAACAATCAACAAAGTCTACCCAGTCTTGAGTCTGTGCTTTTTGGGTATCCCTGAACTTTAACCTGTATTGTTCAGTGGTTAGGCCAAACCCATCAATTAGAGCACTCTTCAAGACTTTGTAATTATCAGCATCCTCCTCTCTAACAGTGAGGAGCTTGTCTCTACCTTTGTCTGCAAAGGAGAGCCACAAGATTGCTGCCCACTGCTCCTGAGGGACCCTCTGTACTTTACAGGCCCTCTCTAGAGCAGTTATCCATTTGTGGATGTCATCCCCACTCTGGTAGGGAGGGACAATCTTGCTCAGGTTTCTATGGTCATAAGACCTTTCCCTATCTTTGGGGAAACTGCTGCCACCATGGGACTCTAGTCCCAACTTTTGTCTCTCTCTATAGAGATCTAGGGACTCCCTGTCTATAGCCAATTGCTGTTTCCTGAGTTCAAGCTGAGTTTGCTCATATTGAATCAGTCTCTTTCTTCTCTCATGAGAGGATTCCCTCCTATGAGAGGAGACAGAGGACCCTATTGAGGTGTCAGAGTGGTTAGACTCCTGAGAAGGAGACCTAGACCTTCTGGGCACACTCAGAACTCTTCCTGGGGGGACAAAGGGGAGGTCAGTCTGATCCTCTCCCTCCTCCTCCTCCACAGGAGGAATTGGATTCTCCAGGACAAGGTCATTTTCACCTTCCTGGCCAGTTTCAGAGGAGGGGTCCTGGGTTTCTTCATCCCAGGCCCCTCCCTCATCTTCTGCCCCACCCTCTTTGCCTACCCCTTCAGACCCTAGGGGCCTGCTGAGATCATCAGCTAGTAACACCTCCCTGAGGTGTTGGGTGCTGGCACTTTTGCCTGCCTTCAACTTCCTAGTATTGCATAATGCTCTCAATTCCAAGAATGGGAGTTTATCATACTTGGAGGGAAGAAGCCCACTGGCTTCTGGCAAGGACTCACTGGGTCCTGGCTTTGAAGACATTACTAGTGAGGTGTGGTGTATGCACTACCTACTCTAGTGTGGCCTACTAAACTCTCTTGAGTTGTAGAAAGGGTGTGCTGTCCCTTAACACACAACTCTAAGTTCAGTAGAACTTACTGTATACTAAGCTTAATTTATATGTACCTTAGGTACCTTTAGTGGTTTTCAGTTGATCAATTCAATTGAGATTATCTGGTAAAACAATAGCAAGCTGGAATCCCACACGCTGCACACCAATGTGAGAAGTTGGCCTGGCATATGCTGTCCACTAATTATAGTGGGCACCTTGCACCAGTCCAAACAACCCCTTATTGGAGATAGGTTAAAGACAACCTTTATTGAAAGCTATCCTAGTGGTAGCTATGGAGAGCAGCCTTCAGGCTAAGTCTTGAAGGAATGTAAAGCAGCTTGTTTTACCAGTCTATAATCTCTTGAGTGACCAAATGAAAGAGCACCACACCAGATATATATTCAAAATATATGTATTTATTACTAAACACACCCCTCTAGTCTCTTTATGAGGCTAGAGTTCGAAGTACATAAGTTATAAGTTATTTAAACACAGTAATAGCACAAATACACGTTTGGGCCCTAGGGGCGTACCAAACCATATACCAATAAAGTGGTATAAGAACCACGACTGAGCTAGACACTAGGCCTAGAGCCTCTAGGAGTGCTTGGACCACAAGGAACCACCCAAGGTAGTGACACAGGGGACCCACGGGGACGCGTGCAGTGTAGTAACACAGCCGCGAATCGCCGTTAACTTCTATGGAGAAAGTCGCGGTTTGGAATTTAAAGAAAAGGGACACTTAAAGAAGGACTTGGAGCAAACCCTTTGAGAACTAGGTCGTTCTAGAGTCTCTACCCACGGGAGCACCGGAGTACTCTTGTTACCTCACCCAGGGAAGCCGGGTGCATAGGTGCCTTTCGGGGTCGGGTTTCGTCGTCGATTTGAATGGCGATCTGCTGCAAAGTGCTGCTGGCGACCAAGTGAAAAGTGTCCGGGTGGATCCAAGGGTGGATCGGAGATCTGAAGAACCTGAAAGCAGAGTGGATAGAGTCTGGGTCACTAGCCAGTGACCAGGAAGGCGATGAGCAGATGCCCACCGATGTCGAGTGCTTCAGGTAGGTTGACGGTCGTCTTGACTCTTCAGCCACGAGGTCCAGGAGGCGTTGTCGGCGACCAGGAGCAGGATTCGGGCTGGTACACGATGTCTGTCGAGTGCTGAGGTGTCGGCGACCGGATTGGACCCAACAAGCCTTGGCAACGACAAGTCTCGATGAAGATGAAGATTGACGATGGTGCAGACCAGCAAGGTCTGAGGAACTCACCCAGCAAGGGTAAGTGAGGGCAAGCCTGGAGCAACCAGGGAGCCCAAGTAGAAAAAGATTGGCCTTCGTGAAGGGCTACTAGCCAACGGGCTAGCGACCGCGAAGGAGCCTCGAGACGGTGCACGTGGAGCTGGCTCACAGGACCCTCGTGGAGTGGAGGCCAGTGATCTTCGGTGCAGTTGGTGCTGGAGGCTGGGGCTGCTCGGAGCCCAAAGCACGACTTCGTGGGAGACACAGAAGAGGATGCACTTGCAAATGCGTGCAGTGTCCAGGGGTCACGGTTCCACGTTACCCACGACAGCTACGGGCCTCAGCTTTGCTGGGGACTCAGGGCAGCCTCGGGGAAGTCTGGAAATCCACCTCTGGTGATGCAAAGACTTCGGCGTCCGACGGGAGCTTCGGCGATGCAGACCGGACAATTGCTTCTTTGGTGCCTGCCAAGCAGGGGAGTCACTCCTTGACCCCAAGGGAGATTCTTCTGTCCTCTAATCTTTAAGTAGAGCATCGAAGGTCCAGGATTCTGTGTCAGAGTTTCGTCCAGGGATAATCTAAAGTCCTAAGGACTGGGGTCCCATACTTATACTAAGTTTAGGAGTTGGACTTACTCTGTGGTCCTACCTATGGGTGGGTCAGGGCACAGGGGTGGCTACACCCCTTTCCCTTTGTCCAGTTCGCGCCAAAGCAGGGGCTGGAAGCCCCTGATCCGGTTTGAACTGGGGTATGCACAGGGACACCAAATGTGCCCCCAGTGCAGGACTTCAAAGCACCCGAGAGTGCTCCCGCCCAGCCCCAATACACACTATCCTGTCTGGGGAGGTGGTCACACCTCCCTGGGACAGGAAACCTATTGTCCAGGCCTCCCCTGCCGGAGTTTCGGTCAGCAGCAGGAGGCCAGACTCGTGTCTGTGGCAGCGGCATCCATTTTGTGATGCCAGGGCTTGGAAAGTCAGTACCGGGCATACCGGTGTGTACATGTCTTTCCCTCTAGAAGGGTGGAATGCTACTCCCGCCGCCAGAACTGGCGGGGGGGTAGTATTCCAAGATGTTTGACACCAAACACGACATGTTTCCGTGCAGCCATCCCAAAGTTAGCATTTAACGCGAGGTTATAATGCGCTTAAGAGTATATGGTCAGGCTGCACTACAAACAGCATCAGAGAAGGGTCTCCAAATGCTGCAGAGGGGCCCTGCTCATGCAGGGGCACCCTCTCACATAGGAACCACGCACTCTGCCTTCAGGATTGATAAGGCCTGCCATAGGAGTGACTTATAGGTATATATGTGTGTATGTATATAGTGATATAGGTAGCCTACATCACAGTAAGGGGTGCATGCACCACCTTACCCAGGCTGCAGTAGCAGACCTGTGGTGTCAGTTTGGATGGCCTTCCAGGTGTGGCACAATACATGCTGCAGCCCCTGGTAGGCCTCTGAGGTACCTATGCCCTGGGTACATAGTATACCACATACTAGGGACTTATAAGGGCACTCCAGATTCCAATCAGAGATGTGCCTAAGGCACATGGAAACCATTTTAGAGAGGAAGCAGCTAGGCTGGGGTTCTGATTAGCAGGGCCCCAGCCAGACTAAGGTCGAAAAACAGTGAAGCATCAGCAAAAAGTGGGGGTACCCATGTGAAGCAGATCCTACTGTCCTACAATTATCATCAACTCAAAATGGTCTCATGGAATGTGGCTGGCATAAGGAGTAAGCTATGCCTGCCCCAGTGGATCGAGCTCACCAACTCGCATGACATCTGTACACTGCATGAAACATGGAGCCTTACACCCACATTTGTGCTAGGTTTCGTGACATTCCATAAGCTGCCCATAGCATCTAAACAGGGCCGACCATCGGGAAGCTTGCTGATTCTGATCAGCACTGCACTAAAATGCTCCATCAACGAGCTTCCCACTAACAGCTCAGATATCCAAGCAGCTAGGCTAAAGGGTAGATCAGGCAAGATCAAAGACATTATTAATGTCTACGCAAGGGGCACCAGAAGGGGCAAATCCCCCACCCTACAAGTTCTTCATGAGCTGTTGGATTTGAGATGGCCAGAACATCCATTAATAATAGGTGGTGATTTCAACGTGACTTTTGAGCCCCTTGATAACGAGGACATTCACGATGTCAATGAGGAGGATAAGTTCTGGTCAGTTCCACCCCTCGAACTCCCACCAATAAAGAAGTGGTCACATTCAGCACTACAAATGAATGCGTTGACCCTAGAATATAGGCTGCGGGCCACAAATGGGAGAACACGCTCAGACACAGGAGGGGAATTAACCTTCATTGGCCCAACTGGCGCCAGTCGTATTGACTACATTCTTGTGGACCTTAGGCTATCGCCAACTGTAATCGATATGACCATAGCTAACAACTGCGATAGTGATCATAACCCGCTAAGCTTGAGGTTGGCGCACCCATGCGGCAAACACGAGAGCGCAGTAATCAACAAATTGGTCACAAAAGAAGTAACACCTACGAACGAAAAGAGTCGCCTTAAGTGGCCAATCGTTATGGGGGATGAATCCAAACTCAACAACATAAAATGGGAACTTGAAGAACACTTGGCTGTGATTTAAACTTCACCAGAAGAGCCAAGCTCAAGGGTGAATGTCAGTGCCTTGCATGCAAAATTCTTCGACCAGTTAGCCTGAAACTTTGGCTCCCATCCCCATCATCCTAGGTCTAAGCGGAGAGAAAGAAATAAGGCGAACCCATGGTTCACTCGTGAATGCAGATCATTAAAGAGATGTCAGGCCATAGCCATTAGACTTAGAAACATGCCACTGGTGCGCAAACAAAGGAAGCTTTATAAATTATCCCTAGCAAGGGCTAAGCGTGATTGGGACAAAAGGAAGTGGAGAGAACTTTGGGAGGCTTGCTCTCAATCGGACCCTAGGAAATTCTGGACTCTTGTGGGGAGAGTAAATCTCGAAAATCAGCCCCCCTTAGGCAACAACATCGCGGCTAACACTTGGCTAGAGCACTTCGGTACTCTGTACACCAACACTTGTTGCCCTGCCATAGGGCCAAACTCCCCTGACACCTTCCAGCCCACAAGGCTCGTTTTCACCTAGGAGGAAATTATGGCCTCCATAGAGGCCATCGTACCTGCCAAGGCGGCGTGGCCGGATGGGATCCCAGGGGACCTCTTCCGCTTTGACAAGGACAAATGGTCAATATATATAACAGCGCTTTCAAACGACATCGCTAGGGGAACCCCAATTCTGAATCTTGGAACGGAACCGAGGTGATCCCCATCTTTAAAAAGGGTGACAGGAGCAATCCATCTAATTATCGGCCCATTAGTTTGATTGACTGCATCCAAAAAGTACTCTGCCGCTCCCTGCTAGTGAGGATACAGGACTGGATGGCCGACAACCATATCTTGTCCCCGTTTCAAGCAGGGTTCTGCCAAAAAATGGGAACAATTGACCAGGGTCTTCCGTTCGTTCTCCTTTACTCTGAAGTCCGCGTTCGACCTCGTGCCTAGAAACAAGCTCTAGAACAAGAGACAAGGGAGACCCTACTCACAAGGAACCAGGGTAGTCAAATTAACAACAGAAACAATGATTCCTGTGGAATAGTACAACAATCTATACTGGTATGGGTGTGCACAATCGCAATGAAAAGGGTTAGGTTGATGTCAAAAGGAGAAGAGACCGCATACACCTTTGTTTCTTATTTTTAGCAATCATTTTTTAATAATAAAAGTTTAAGCAAATATTTACAAAAAATGATAAAACAATAGTTCGTGGTGTCCTCAGTGAAAATGGAACCTAAAAGATCAGTGACATAATTGTGACATATGCGCTTGGTTTCCAAAATTTCATAAAGTCGACCATCTCAAATTGTACACAGTAAGGACAGCGTCTATATACAATGATAAGCGCTGGGTAATGGTTCGCTTTAGTTATTCTGTCGACGACGTTTCAACCCTTTGTGCAATGTAGGGTCTCTTCAGGACCTAAGAATGAAGGGACATCTGAGAGAATGAATGCGCAGCCGCGTGATGGATGTGTGCCACAGGCAAGGGAAAAGGAAAAAAGGAATACTCACAAGGGACCCAGCTGGGTGCCCAATGTGAGGGTAGGGGAGGGCTGGCAATCCGAAGAGTAGCACAGCTCGTTGAGTAAGTAGATGCGTAGTACAATGGTTTCCTGAGCGCACAGCGATGTGTGCGGACCTGAATGATCTCACGGGCGAGAACATAACCACAGGAGGTGCGAACGCTCCGACCTGTGACCTATCAATGCAGCCAAAGACTCAGTGAATCAGTCTATGGATATGCGATTTCCTATTGTGCAGCAATACGGAGATCAAGACGCGTGCCGACGCCACGCGCAAAGGTAGAGCCGCGTTTGTCAGTCTACCTGGGTCAAATGATATGGATGGCTGCATTGATAGGTCACAGGTCGGAGCGTTCGCACCTCCTGTGGTTATCTTCTCGCCCGTGAGATCATTCAGACACATCGCTGTGCGCTCAGGAAACCATTGTACTACGCATCTACTTACTCAACACGCTGTGCTACTCTTCGGATTGCCAGCCCTCCCCTACCCTCAAATTGGGCACCCGGCTGGGTCCCTTGTGAGTATTCCTTTTTTCCTTTTCCCTTGCCTGTGGCACACATCCATCACGCGGCTGCGCATTCATTCTCTCAGATGTCCCTTCATTCTTAGGTCCTGAAGAGACCCTACATTGCACAAAGGGTCGAAACGTCGTCGACAGAATAACTAAAGCGAACCATTACCCAGCGCTTATCATTGTATATAGACGCTGTCCTTACTGTGTACAATTTGAGATGGTCGACTTTATGAAATTTTGGAACCCAAGCGCATATGTCACAAATATGTCACTGATCTTTTAGGGTCCATTTTCACTGGGGACACCATGCACTATTGTTTTATCATTTTTTGTAAATATTTGCTTAAACCTTTATTATTAAAAAACGATTGCTAAAAATAAGAAACAAAGGTGTATGAAGTCTCTTCTCCTTTTGACATCAACCTAACCCTTTTCATTGCGATTGTGCACACCCATACCAGTATAGATTGTTGTACTATTCCACAGGAATCATTGTTTCTGTTGTTAATTTTATAGAAACAAGCTCTGGCAGGTGCTGAAGGAGATGAAGATGCCTACTTGGACGCTCCGTCCATCATCTCCTTGTGTTTGCTTTGTTCGCCCTAAGTTGGCAGGGTATGCCCAGACGTGGGTCCCTTGCTCACTTTGCCACTGGATTCAAGCTAGCCTGGCTGATGAGGGCTGTTAGCCCGAAACCGGTCCAAGGATGCTTGTTTACGGTCCAGGGAAGACCTGGCTTGGCAGTTCTGTCTGGACTGTTCCCATGAGGCACAGGGTCAAGACTGATTTGCATATAGCTGGGTCTGACCTGGGGTGGTGAAGTGAGCTAAAGAACGATGGTTGATTCAACCCAGATCTATGACTGGGGGTGAGTGTCTGAAAAGTTTAAGCGCTCCGTCCATCATCTCCTTGTGTTTGCGTTACTTGAACGCTTTCATGAAGATAATTATGCCAGGGTGAGATGGGGTGGACAGGGCCAAGTCACTGATTCTATGAAAATCTATACGGGGGGTCCGATAGGGCTGTGTTTTGGCCCCAACACTATTCTCCCTCTACATCAACCAGGTGGTCGACTTCTTAGCCGCAACACCAGCGGACGTGCCCACCTTAGGGAAAGAGAACATTTCAACCCTACTTGTTGCAGATGACACCCTACTCATCTCCAAAACACCAATGGGGCTCCACACTCTACTTAATCGATTTAAGACGTTTTGTGATGAGAGGGGCCTTGAAATAAACACCTCCAAAACTAAATTGATGATGTTGAACCCACACAAAGCTTTTAAGGGGTGTTTATTTCTAGACAGTACACCTTTGGAGAGAGTGAGTTGTTTTGATTACCTGGGCATTAGATTGTCCGAAGGCATGGTCTGGGAAAAGCATCTAAATAAGGCCTGACTCAAGTTCACACAGGTAACAGGGGCTCTAAGGAAGGAACATTGCTGCTCCTACACAAAACCGGTTGCACCTGCCTTAGAAATATACAAAAGCAAGGCTCTAAGCAGCTCCCTTTATTTGACTGAGTTGTGGGGCTTCAAGAAAGTGAGCAATTTGACAGTGACCAAGAACAAGTTCCTCAGGAACCTGATGTCCCTGCCAACAAGTACACCACTTTGCCCACTCAAACTGGACATGGGAATTAAATCTGTCAAAGATGTAGTAAAACTTCGCCTGCTTCTATTTTGGCAGAGGATAGCAACCACTCCAGAATTGTCCCAGTACGCTTTTGTTTTTGAAGACGTTTGTATACTAGATGCATCTAAAAAAAATAGGCTGGATTAGAAACATCAGACATCTCAACAACATCGGGGTGCAGGGGAGTAGTATTAGCAGCCCAGAATTTCCCATCAGGAAACAAATCATATCATTGTACTGGGAGTGGGTAGCGCAGAATGAAACCAGGGACAGCAGGCGGGGTAGATTAGCTGAAGAATTTATGGATTTCAAACCGACATGCACCTTGGAAGGATATTTTGATCTTATCCAGGTGCCAGCTGACAGAAAGCTCTACACACAATTTAGGCGCAGCGCTCTACCTCTGAGCGTATTTACAACCTCTTGGGCAGGCAACCCCGCCGCGACTAAAGGCTGCCATTGCTGCCCTGTCCCTACTGAATCAATTGGTCATGTCTTCTTTGGTTGTTGTCCTGCATATTCTGGTCCTAGGAAAAAATGGCTAACCTCCGTTTGTAAACAGCTTGGAACCCGCAACTATGGAGCAGCGCTGCGCATACTAAAATCAGATACGAGATTGCTATTTGTGTGCGCAACTGCAAAGTTCCCGGGGCACGTGTGCAATAAGAAGAAAGGCCAAGAGATCGACCCTGCCACCTCCTTTAACAGGCCTATTGCATGGCATATCCCTGCCACGTTCTGTTGGTGGGGGAACTTAGTCTGACCAGTAGGGAGTGTTGCCAATTGAGTACTTAACTATGTGTCCTTTCACCAGAAGAAGCATCATTGCAATAGTCTCATGTACATTATTTTAGTGTTATAGCCTGATCATTTTTTGTGCCTCTCTGAACTAGATTACATGAATTGATCAGCTGAGAACTTTTTCTTTTTAAGCAAAATGCTGTACATTTTTAGACCCTTTAGAAGGTCTGTGTTATCAAAAGTATTGCTTCTAATTTTATTATGTATAATGATGGTTTTATAAGATTTAAAAAAATTAATTTTATTGGGCTGTACTTATGAATTTTGTACTTTTATGGTCTGGTGACTGAATAAAGTTTACTGATGATGAGGATGATGATAATGCCGACCAGTATGGATGACGTGACTCCTACACCTTGTAGTCCTCATTGTATTGAGTAACATTTCTTATACATTGATTCATAAACTTATGTTACTGACTGTTCCAGAAATGCCGGCCCTGTATATGTGCAAAGTCTCCCAGAATATTGACCTGGTGAAAATATTATATTTTACATATGAGTTTGACCTACCTATGATTAATGTGTGCTAGAAAAGTGGAACTTGCACTTGAAGTCTGAAAAAGTACATGGATTCAAATTTGTAACCAAGGAGTGGCTCGGGGCAGGCAATAAAAACAATGGTCCACACCAGCAGAGAAGCAACCCACAAAACAAATGAAGTAATTAACAAAACAAACAGATGAAGTAGGGCCTCAGTTTGTACAACCATGATGTCATCAGTGAGACCGTAAGTTCCCACATCACAGAAGGCAGAATGTTGGGAGACAATGTACAGGTACTCTATTCATGAACTGCTGTGTGTTGTGGGAGAGAAGCACAGGTAGTGCAGGTTCAGCACATCCCGAATGAAAAGTTTCAGGTCTGTACACTTACTTTCTTGTGCACAGGCTCCCTGCAATGTCATAGGTTGACATCGGTAGGCCCCTGCCTTCCGTCCATGTGGGTGGGAAAACATATTTCCGAAGGTCAGGTAAAAAGCCCAACAATGAAAATTAAAATGAGTTTAATTTGTATCTGTAGACCTGTCTGCCTTAGGGAGATCTTCCCCCAAACTTTTTCCCTACAGCCCTCCTGTTTTGTTGAATTCGCTTTTGTTGGCCTTAGAACTCTGGGCACTTTACCACTGCTAACTTGTGCTAAAGTGCTTAAGCTCATGGTAAGAGGCTTACACCCAATTGGCACATTTAATGTACTTGTAAGGCCCGAGTAGAGTGGTACTGCATATACCCAGGGCCTGTAAATCAAATGCTAATAGGGGGCCTGCAGCACTGACTGTGTCTCCCACTTAAGTAGCCCCTTAAACATGTCTCAAGTCTGTCATTGCAACCTGTGTGTGCAGATTTAAACTGCCATTTCGACCGGCAAAAAAAGACCTGGCAAAATAAACATCTTACAATAAGTTAGTTCACCTAAGGTGAACTAAAACCAAAACGCACAACTATATGCCCAAGGGCTTCAATGATAATCAGTCTTATTTACTTTTTGTCAATGTACAGCTATCTTCAAGACGAAATAGTGATGACTCTCGTTCTGTTGTGAAGTATTAATTCAAAACATGTTGAGTTTACATTCTTGATACAAATGCTGCTCCACACTTGCAGTTGAATGTTGATGGTAACTCAATGCGAAAAACTGATGCTTAACATTTTTGACGTGTAACACAATGCATTTTGGGTAAAGCACCCTTCGTCACTGGTAACTGCGAGTAAACAAAGCAGAATTTGAGAGGAACATCATGAAAGTCAAGCAAAAGCAGTGTAAAGGGGATAACAGCAGAAATACAAAAAAGAGGTTGTTCAAGAGAAATAAATTGAGAAGAATCATGTTCCATGAAAACAATCAGCATCATTAGTGGTTTGAGAAATCCAAATGTTGAAAAGATGTGACCGTGTGAATGCATTACCCTTTCGGTTATGCTACTGCAGTGAGCACCAATGATATAACAAATGTGAACCAAAACCCAAGACTCAAGTGAATCGTGCTTCTAGCTCCGTTCATAAATGTATCTGTATTCACATCAAAGTATGATTTGTGAAACCAAACGGCATGCGTATGGGAGTGAGCGAGTGACTGGTGTACGATTGAATCCATGGTGAACCGTTGAACTACAATCTTCAACATGCATCACGTTGGGCCGATCGTATACTTGTGAATACACTCACAGTCAAAAGCGTCAGTTAATCTTAAAGATACAATGATGGATACAAAATCCTTCCAATAGTATGTGAAACACGATGTCTGGTGTTAACCCACCGAACCTGCAGTGAATAAATCAGGCCTATAAAAGAAGTCCATTGCAAATGCGTATGATAATAGGTGTGTGTGTGTCCATGCACAGAAATAAAAATGAGTACCTGAAATCCGACTGGCTATGTATGTCAACCACTCCAATATGCGTTTGTATACGAGAGCCACTCGTGTTAGAAACCCGTAACGCCCAAAAATGATCTGACAGATAAATAAAATACACACTTGTTAATAGCCATTACAAACAGTACTTCCTTAGTTAAGAGTCCTTAATGTGGATAAAACGCGTTACCTGAGAAACAAAACGCTTGTATTTCCTCTATATGTCGCTACAAAGTGCAAAGATCCCTGTGTGCTACGGTATCATGTTTTTAAAAATTGCGAATGATGTGCTAGTGTATATGCTCAATGGAAGAAAGTGAAAAAAGACCTGATTCGACATCGCGAAGGATTAGAAGAAAAAAAGAAGACAACAGTGTAATGAAAAGAGTTGAAAGTAAATGAATCAAACACAGATATAAACCTTCAGTGTCCGTTGCTCTCCTGCCTCACAGCTCCGCCTGGTAGCTGTTGCCCCTTCTGCGCTCCAGTGCTCGAGTTCGAGGCCCTCCTCCTCCCAGATGCTTCCGCCTGCGCCTCATCCCCGGTGGTCCAGTGGTGAGTGCTTTTTCTGCTTTTCTCTGCTTTCCTGTCTTTTCATTTTTCTGTATTTCTCTGCATTTCTCTTTTTTTTTCTGTGCCTTTTTATTTGCATTTTTCCATGCCATTCTTTGCCTCTTCGCTTCCCGCCCCTGCTCGACCCCAGTGGCCCCACCCCCTTCCAGCGCTGCCTCCCAGCTGACCATCCCCTCCCACCTCCCTACCACTACTTAATGGCGGCCGCGCCAAAGGAAAGCCGTTCTGCACCAGCTCCATGGACCCTGGTCCCAGCGCCTTTTACCACTACGATGCCAGCACCCTCCAACCCTCAACGCCGGATTCTCAACCGCCTGCCACCCCGCATCACCAAATGACACCCAAGGACCGTTCACCTGCTGCAACTGCACCTTCTCCTGCCTTCCCACACCAGACCTACCAACCGCACGGCCTTCAAGAACCTCCGCTGCATTCTACTCAACACATGCTCTCTCAACAAACACTCTGTGGAAATCTGGGAACTGCTCGACACCATCCCCCCCTCCCCCCCCCCAACAGCGCCTTCTTTACGGAAACCTGTCTCTGCTCTCCACCGCTATCCCCGATGGATACAAAATCATCCACAAAGACCACGCCAACCAACCAGGAGGAGGCATCGCCATCGTACACAAAAACACCCTCTGACTCACAACTAGCTCAGACGACCACTCACCTGACATGGAGCACCTCCACTTCCAGATCCAGACCAACCGAACTCCACTCTCTGCGGCTCCCTTATCTACAGACCCCCCCGGACCCTGCCCCCCTTTCAGTGAATCCATTGCTGACTTCATCACACACCACGTCCTCGCCTCAACAGACTACATTCTTCTTGGCGACCTCAATTTCTACCTGGACAACCTCAAAGACCCCAACACCTCAGCCCTACTGGAGAACCTTGCCACCATTGGACTCAAACAACTCGTCACCTACCCAACGCACTCAGCAGGCCACACGCTCGACCCCATCTCTGTCAGCCACACCTCCAAACTCCCATGGACTGACCACCACTGCATCCACTTCTCCTTCACCAAACCCACCCAACATCACCTCGCTCACTGCTACCCACGCAGAAGCCCTACTCGCCACCGCCATCCGCAAGACCCCACTGCCGACCTCTGCGGACACCAACACATAACCTCCACGTATGGATCTCAAACTGCGCCAACACACTGGCCCTCCCTCGGGAAACCGTCCGGCAAACAGCCCGCTGAAAAAAACAGGTGGTTCTCCCCCGCCCTCCAAGAGTCCAGGCGCACCTACAGACGACTCAAGAGAAGATGGAGGAGCAGTGAGACCCCCGCAGACTACGCAGCCGTCAAAACCACCGTCACCACGCACCACCACCTCATCAGTCATAAAGAAAACTGCCATAGAGAAACCTATCAACGCCAATGCACACAACAGCAAAGAGCTCTTCGCCGTGATCAAAGAATTCACCAAACTTTGCACTGATGCCACTTACATCCCCCCTCCAAAGCCCTCTGTGACAACCTAGCCACCTTCTTCCACCGCAAGATCACAGACATTTACAACAGCTTCACAACACAGGACCCACCCCACCGCAACCACTGCACCCAAATGCTCCAGATCCCATCCAACCCTGCTCAACTGGATGACCCTCACCACCGACGGCACCTTACCGATCATGAAGACCATCCACTCGGAGCCCCCTAGGTCCCCTGCCCACACCACATCTTCAACCGAGCCAACGCCACCATTGCCCCCAAACTCTGCCGCACCATCAGCTGCTCCATTGAATCCGCCACCTTCCCTGAAGGCTGAAAACACGCAGGGGTCAAGCCCCTCCTGAAAAAACCCTCTGCCGACCCGACGGACCTCAAGAATTACAGACCCATCTCTCTGCTCCCCTTCCCAGCCAAAGTAATTGAGAAGGCCATCCACGCCCAACTCACCAAATTCATCAAAACAAACCACATCTTGGACACCTCCCAATCAGGCTTCAGAAGCAACCCCAGCACCAAGACTGCATTCTTCGCCACAACAGATGACATCCTCAATCTCCTCGGCCAAGGCGAAGCCGCAGCCCTCATCCTCCTGGACCTCCCTGCTGCTATCAACACCGTCACCCACCACATCCTCTACGCAAGACTCCAAGACGCTGGCATCCACAGCAAAGCCTTAGAGCGGATCCTCTCCTTCCTCACTGGCCGAGAGTCAGGCTCCCACCGTTCTCCTCAGAACCTACAGAGGTCAGCTGCGGGAGTCCCTCAGGGCTCCTCCCTGAGCCCCACCCTCTGCAACATCTACATGGCCCCGCGGGCAGCCATCGTCAGAAACCACGGACTAAACATAGTCTCCTATGCCGACAACACCCAGCTGATTCTCTCCTTCAGCGACAAACCTACAGTCACAAAGAACAACTTCCACAATGGGATGAAGGCAGCCACCACCTGGATGAAGGACAGCTGCCTCAAACTCAACACTGACAAAACCAACGTCCTCATCCTGGGAACCACCCCCTCCGCCTGTGATAACTCCTGATGGCTCACAGAGCTTGGAGCCCCCCACCCACCCACACCCACCAACCACGCATGTAACCTCAGCATCATCCTTAACTCCTCGCTCTCAATGAACCACAAAATCAATGCCGTCTCATCCTCCTGCTTCCACATGCTCCGCCTGCTTCGAAAGAGTTTTAAATTGATCCCATCCCCACGAGTCCAGAAGAACGGTCACCCAGGCGCTCGTCAGTAGCAAACTTGACTACGGCAACGCACTTTACAACGGCACTACCCAGAAGCTCAAAAAGAAATTGGAAAGAATCCAGAACGTCACAATGAGACTTATTCTGGACAGTCCCCGCCGCAGCCACATCACCGATCACCTGAGAAACCTCCACTGGCTCCTGATGACCAAAGAATTACCTTTAAGCTCCTCCTGCACGCCTACAAGACCCTCCACAACATCGGACCTGCACACCTCAACCACTGCCTCTCCTTTTACACTCCCACCAGACATATCCGCACCACCAACCTGGCCCTGGCCACTATCCCACAGATCCGCAAGACCACGGCCGGAGGAAGATCCTTCTCCTACCTCACCGAAAAGACCTGGAACTCTCTTCCTCTACATCTCAGGCAATCACCCTCACTGACTCACTTCAGAAAGGACCTCAAGACCTGGCTCTTCGACTGAACTGCAGAACCGACCCCCCAGTACCTGAAGACCCTAACGGGTGATTAGCCGCGCTCTATAAGAATCCTGATTGATTGATTTATATGCTTATAAATATGGACCATTACATGCTGTTTAAACAATACAGTGAATCTGCATTGGCCATTATTACAAAGATAAAATGCACATGTTAACAAGTGATGTATCGTCTATACCTGTGATGCTATGAGAATGTTAATATAGTTACAGACACTATAGAACTAGAAACAATAAACCGGTCTGCCATCAAAACATAAATTAGCATTTATGCAGAAAATACTTAAATAAACTGAGATGTTTGACTTATTACACACAGGATGCAAAAAATCGACTACATGCTACTGTTAAATCATCTGAGTGTGCCCTAATCCACAATAGTAAAATAAACAGCAATGTAAGACACAGTCATAAAAGGATAGAAATGTGAAACTGGTACCAAAAAGAGTAGCTGATGCTAAACAATATACATGATTCATATCTCATAACTCAAAACAGTAGAGGCTACGGGAAACTATAGGTTATAAAAAACAAGCCATCTCAAGTTTGTCATTGAGGCCATTAGTTAAAAGACTAAATGTTTTTTCCGAATTGTTTCCCTTTGAGACAAGACTTTCTATACTTTAATTTCAGGGCTGGATGTAATAGCTTCCAAAGTCAAAAAACATAATTGTGCATTATTGTTATTGTGTTCCAGCCAATGTACAACCAGACAAGAGTTCTTATTTTTGTTCCTAATCCTGCTCTTGTGTTCTGTGATTCGCACTTTTATTTTCCTTTCTGTTTTTCCCACATACATTTAGTCACACGGACACTTGATGGCGTATTTTACGTTGTGTGTTGCAATCGGACATATGACTGAGTTTAGTGAGTCGTCCTGTTTCATGATGATACAGTGTTGCTCACAATTACTTTCCTACAGTTTTGACATTTTTTCATGCCTTTATGAGACGTGGAACTGACTGCTTTTGTGGAAGACAATCTCTTTTAGGTTTTTGGATCGTGAATATGCAAAAATATGAAAGAGCCCTTTAAAATCCAGTTCACACTGGAGTAATTCCCAGCGTCGACTGATGATACGTTTTATAGATGAAGATTTTGTGGAAAATTTGTTGCAACAGAATTGTGCGATCCATAGTTTGTACTCGTTGTAACGCCAGGGGTGGTTTCTCCATTAGGGCCCATGGGCTGCTCCCCTCTGAAATTCCTACACATTTACATAAAAACATATTAAATAGATTGATTTATTTAGAGATACAATCGTATCTCTAACTAAATCGATGTATTTAATTCTGGGCTGTCTGTTTCAGGCTGCCTGCCCTGCCTCGCTCTGAAGCAGGAGATGGAAGCCAGGCAGTAAATCAACTTTCTGAACTGTAATGCTCAACGCAGGGCTTTCTGTTTTAAAGCCCTTCATTGCCATTGTGGTCTATGGTTGTATGCACTCTGTAGGCCAGTGACGCAATCAGCGTCATGGTTTCGAGCATCGGAGACTTCATCCCTGCGTGACTTCAGACGTACGTCATTCAAAAGCATAGATCCCACCCTTTTGTCATATGTGAGAGTGGATGCGAGTACATCTGATCTGGTACCTTGTTCTCTGTAATAGTGAGTGTTTGCATGCTAATGTTGTGTTATGTATATTGTGCTGAGACCCTTCATCACGCTAACCTCCCACACTGTGACACCCCAGGCCTTCGCTGCAGATTGCTAGCTCCGTTAGAAGTGGAGCTGCTGTATTTGATCCCTGTGAAATGGATCCAAATAACGAGCAGGGTTCTTGTTCCCTTGCAAAGTTGATCCAAATATCTGAGTCAAGCAAGGCGATTAATATGTGCTTACAGTAGACTGTTCTCTGATGTATGACATTAAAACCGGCCGTGTCTTCATGCCCCTAAGTTAACACTGGTGGCAAAAACATGGATTGACTTGCAAACAATGAATGTCAAAAACGTTAAGGGAATGCATTTCAGTGATTTAGTGCCTCGCTTATTTCACATGCTTTACCTTATCTTGCATTCCCCAAGAGTAAGCTATTTTATAATGTTGTTTATCTGTATTTTTTTTCTGTGCATACTTTGAGGCTTGAGCCATGCTAGGTGTTTATGAGAGGCTTTGATTGAGCGCGCAGGCACTAAGGCTGAAGCCAAACAAAGTGCCTGTAAATGGGTTGGCCTCTCTACAGAGCACACAGAACAGTGTTTATGTATTCCATTTGCAACTGGAATTCTGTGGATATGTGTATGAAGGGGGTACACAGATGTCAAAATATTTGCAAGGCAAGAATAAGAGAAATTAAAGTGCTTAAATTTGAAGGAGTGCATTGCATGTATGGGGTAGTGAAGTGGCAGATGCGAGAAATTGCATTTGGGGAAGAGAGATAAGAGGATGCTGAAGAGGAAAGAGAGGTGGTTGATGTACAAGATATGCAGAGAAAAAGAGGGTACATATCTGACGTAAAGCACACATAACTGACTCCTTCCGCAAGCCTCAATGCTATTTAATTCACAGGCTCACAGTTTCAGACTTCAAACATTTCCAATGTTAATTATTTATAACAAATCATTGTTGGTTGTTACTCATTTATCTTAAACAACTACCACCCATTGACAAAGCCAATCATACTGACCGGCTTTAGGTGTATGTCAGTTGTTGTGTCATTTACCTGGATACAATTACATCCCAGAGAGAAACCAAAATACCAGTCAGGTGGCACATTATGGGAATCACAGAAATTTATTTGACATGTTCCTTTATAGAGAGCCCCCACTTTTTTTCATCCCACTTAAAGACCTGTCTGCAAATATTTCAATATGACTGGTTGCAGCCAGCAGCTGTGGGTGCTTCTCGAAGTCGGGTTAGAGCATATGTTTCCAAAGTTAATGCTGCATGCAGTGCAAGACACTGGGCAAGCATACAATTTAAAGGGCTTAAGTTGCCATGCTGTACAATTTACACATTACAGTAACTGTTGAACATATTAATGCAGGAAGATATGGGGCAGTTTTTAATGTGTTTAATATTTCAAGACTATACGTTACCACTGCTTTACAAGCCTTGCTATATCGCTACATTCATTTGCTTTAAAAGGCACCATTTGCCAATCTTTTTTTCATTTCTTTCTCGGGAGAGGGACTCGCTCTGGACCCCAGGTTTGTCCATTGAACGTGTGTTGGTGGTCCCTCAGTGCTACACAGCCTTCCTATTTGGTCTGGCTCACAATATATACCCCTGGTAGGACATCTGGGGCAGGACAAGACCTTTGCCAGCCTTGTCACCCACTTTTATTGGCCCCGGATTAAGACAGTTTCAGGTACATTCTGCAGGTCATGTCAACGTTGTTAGGCCCCCGAATCCCAAAACTGCCTTGGGCAACAGGTTTATCGTAGTTTTGGTGGAGGCCATCCCTCTGAGGTCTGTAACTGCATCTGTAGTGGCTAGTGCCCCGATGGGGATTTTTACCCAAGTGGGGTTCTCCAAAGAAGTGGTGTCTGACGGGTACCATGTGGGATGAGTGTGGGGTAACCTGCAAGTTCTCCACACCCTATCACCCTCAAGCAAATGGGCTTGTACAGAGATTTAACAAGACCATCAAAGGCATGATTATGGGCCTGCCTGAGCCCATGAGGTGGAATCGGGATGTCATTTTACCATGCCTGCTCTTTGCCTACAGGTAGGTACCACAGAAGGGAGTTTGGATTAGCCCATTTGAGCGTCTCTGTGGTCACCCTGTTAGGGGACCTCTCAGTCTGGGGAAGGAAGGGTAGGAGCAAGCTCCTAAGAAGCCCCCCCACGGATGTAATCTGCTACGTGCCTGCTCTCGAAACCAGATACTGCGCTTCTGGAGGAAATCTAAAGAGAATCTTGAGGCCAGCCAAGAGTTTATGAAATTCTGGAATTACCAGAATGCGACTGTGGTCAAGTTTCAATCTGGCCAAAAAGTGTGGTTTGTAGAGCCCAGGGCCTACCAAAAAGGCTGGCTGGACCCTATGGGGTGAAGGAGCAGATGGGGAGGTCACCTACCTGGTGGACATTAAGACCCCTAGGAATCCATTACAGGTGCTCGATGTCAACCGCCTTGAACCCAACTATGATAAGTCTGAGGTCACAATGCTTCTGGTGACAGATGATGGTGTGGAAGAGGAGAGTGAACTTCTCCCTGACCTCCTATCCTCCAAGGAGCAAGATGGCTCAGTGGAAGGTGCCAACATCTTCCCTACTCTGACTCCAGAACAGCAGAGTGAGCGACTGCCACCAGTTGTTGGGTTAGTTTGCCCTTTCCCCTTGGCTTACACACCTGTGAACCCATGGCATTGATACTGGAGACAGTATGCCTGTGAAAAACAAAATTTACGGGCTGTCAGAAAAAGTGAGGACTAGCATTAAGGAGGAAGTCTCCAAAATGCTTGAATTGAGGGTGATTGAACACTCCAGTAGTACCTAGTCCAGCCCTGTGGTGCCTCTTACCTAAGGCTGTCCCAAGGGGCGCCACCCGCAACTCCGGTTCTGCATGGATTACAGGGGGCTCAACTCAGTCACCAAGACTGATTCTCACCCCGTCCCCTATGTTAGAGAGGAAACTAAATGTGAAGAAGTTACATCACTGCAGATATCAGTAGAGACTGTCACAGATTTATAAGTGGTGAAAGAGCAGTGCAGGCCCAAGCGCCAAAGTGATGCAAGACAGGAGAAGAGTTCACTAGGAAATAGAGCGCATGATCAGCAAGGTCTTAGTTAAAGGAAAACCTTTTTTTTACAAGCCTAAAGGAATTCATGGTCACAGCACAACAAGCACGTACTCTGTGTTCTCAGCACATTAAGAACGTGATCAGTGGCGTAGGTAGGCCTCAGGCTGCCCGTGGCGGCCTCTGCGTTTGCCGCCCTCGCCGCGGGGGGGGAGTGCGGCCGAATGTTTGCGGCCGATTCTTGCCTTGCGACGGCCGCAGGTTAGCAGGTTAGAGCGGGGGGAGGGGGGCCGGCTGCCGCCCAAAAACTCGTGCCACCTGGGGCGGTCCGCCCCCACCGCCCCCCCCTAGCTACGCCAGTGAACGTGATTGAAGAATAGGAGCGGGAGATAGAGTTAGCCAAGGGTACATAGAATCTGATGAGTCTTGGGAGCACAGCAATAAAACACACACACATGCATACGAAAGTAGCAAATAAATTGTTTGTTAAGCATCGTTAGAATTACAATAAAGAATGTGTAGAGAAAAGGTCAAGAGTTTAAAGAGTCAGGTGATGCGATGTTTGTAACAGATATGTAATTATTGAGTAACCTATTTGACCTTTTGTAAGAGACATTGTTTGTGTGACTATTTAAGGGGCTGCCTGTGAGCAGCCATTTGAGACCAGCTATCTACCTGTGTGGAGATAGCTATTCTCCCCGCCGCTACAGTAAACCTGCTTTTCCCTTGCTAGCAGGAGCCCTGTTTTATTTTTCTTACATTTTCCCGCAACATTTGGTGAGCCAGATAGTTCCATATGCCCTCAACCGACTGCTGCCACTGGAATACCACCTACCCCCGCTGCATAGATCATTGGGCATCTTTGAATTAGTAAGCTGACATTGTGCTGCATAAAGTTCTGACTATTTACGGGGGCGGGTAGAACTTGGACTGGAGATTGCCGTCTTTGAGGTGAGGACAACGCAGACTTTGTTCCATGTTTTCTATATTGTATGACTTGTCTCTTTGGCAATGGTAAACGTAGATATAATGTAAATAAATGTATTGCATGCAAGATTGTGTACAAGTGTTGCACAATGCTAAGTTAAGGCTCTGAGTAGTCGGTAGAGTGTTTATCCCAATATAAAGTTGGAAGTTGTCAATGTGGGTGATTCGAAGTTGGGAGTCCAATATGTGTTTCAATATTTTGACATAGAGGGATGATTGAAAGGTAGATGTCACTAAACTTTACCTCAAAGTTAGATCTGAAAACTCAAATTGCTGTCCTGGACCAAATGTCCAGAAGTCATTCCATGATCTATGAGGCGCATGATTTGAGGGTTATCCTCTTATGAGCGCAGAGTAAAGTGATCAGGTGCTACCGACCTAGTTTACAGTTTAGAGTCAAACAATAGTGATTAGCATTTAGAAGTAGTTAAAGTGTTTATATTTTTAAAATATGTTGATGATGAAGGCATGTGTGCGCATATAAATAGAAATGTGGCCACAAAGTGATGTTATCGTATAATGTTGTGTTGTATAATGTTTAACATATGACTGAAAAGACAAATTGACTTATTTTTTATGCGTGAGGACTAGTGTAAGAAATGAAGAAGAAATATTGAGTATACAGAAAAAATATTAGATTATAAAACTGTTAGGAATACTGGGGACCATGGAGACTCCTTTAGAAAGCATGCAAAAGACCTTTCCAGGTGATCAGAAAAGGTTACAAAAACGCCGTAGGGAAAGGTTTAAAGCCACTCAGAAGCACACGTATCCCTGGCCACAGGAAGGGACATTTGATGACAAAATATTAGAGCACATATTACATATCTTAAGAGTAGATATGCATAAGCTTAATTACAGAAGCAAGAAGCCACCTTAGCCTTTTAGCAAGTCTTCTGTGAAAAGTCTAAGGACACCTTAAATGCTGACACATCTAGTACCCCGTCTGCTCTCCCACCTCCATATGATTCTGCGAATACTTCCCCCAGGGCACCTGGCATTTATCCATTGGTGCAGCTACAGGAAGCTGCAGTGGGATTTGTGAAAACTGAGGTTGAGACCCATCAAAATCTCCAAAGGGGCTCCCTAATGTTGCCCCACAGATGTCAAAGCCGAGACACACAAGTACTTCTAGACAACAAGTAAGGGTGGATGACGCTTAGTTTTCAGAACAATTAAAAGCACAGTTTACTCTGCATTTAGATTCATCCTCTCTTCAGGAGGGTAGAGGTGAAGAGCAGGGTCCAGGAGACTGTGACGATTAGTCGCTTGTTTCATCAGCAATATTGCACTTGTTACAGAGGAGAGATATAACATGAAGGGAGGAAAGAATTAATGTCGGCTCCACAACGTAGAGGGGTAGATGATGCTAGATGGAATGACAGGGCTGTTAGTATGGCACGATGGCCAGTATCTCAAGAAAGAGATGAGGATTTCAGGAGGACTGAAGATAATTTAACACCTTGGCAGAAGGAGATTGGGATTGTTATAGTTTCACCAGAGTGTTCAGGAATGGTTATCACGAAGTGAGGATTGAAGAGAAGCGAGAGAAACAAGGAGAGAATGATATTGTGATAATTTGTCAGGACAGATTCAGGGAAATATTGGGAGGATGACAAATAGAGTAGAGTCAATACATAGGTGTGTAGACAAAATGGGTGAAATACTTTGATCTCCGAAGGCTAGGTACCCTACTTATGACACTAGTACTCAAGAAAGGCCCCATATCAATTTTGATCACACAAAAGGGACAATGGGATTGCCTAATCGCACCAGCACTAGGGAAGGTGAACAGGACCTGTTCTCTAGAACTAGGAGACCCCGAGCAACAGAGCTTGAGCGGCTGCGGTTTCAGGGACCACATGGTCAGTCAGATCCCTGTATGGGATCTTGTGAGGCTATAGGAGGATTGACACTTCATGATAGGCCAGCGCAGCAGATTAGTGTTCAATCATTTCTGTGCAGCACTGATCTCACCCCTAGTGAGATAGTCGCAGAAGGGGAAAATAGTTGGTACAGTGTTGTACGGTATATGGATAATTTAGCAGGATGGACTGAAAGTTTAGCCCCACAGATGAGTCCATAGTCACAGGAAGGGTATTTTGATCCACATGACATGGCAAATGCTGAGGGTTCCATTCTTTATGGTGAGGGGGATCCAGACTGGGATTATCCCCACATGCAGAAATGTTTGCGCGTGTGGCAAAAATGTACCAGACCGCACAACCACCAACATTGTTACTCCTGTATATCAGATGCCCCTGATACATAAGGGACCAGGGGTGCCTCATTATGTTCCTTGGCCACAAATAGACAAGTAGAATCTTTAAAAGTTGTTACCGCCGCATACAGAGGGAGCAGGGAAATGGATTAGTCCTTTGAGAAACTAACTGGAGGCATCACCCTGGCAGTAGGAGACATAAAGAGTTTATTTAGCAGTCTTATAGAAGATGAGACAGATACTGTTTTTCTTAAGGCTGGAGTGAGAAATGTTACCCTCACTGAAACTAAATATGATGGGTCTTCATTGAACTTAGTCCAGACAGTGGTCTGGGATCAGTTGAAGAAAATGTATCCTGATAGGCCAGACATTGGGTCTCTCATGGCTCAATCAATGCAGTCGAATGAGGACCCCGCTCAGTTTCTCAGCAGGATGAAAGAGAAGTGGACTCGAGAAGTAGGTCAGGGTTGGGAAGTAACCGGGGGAAATGCTGTGTTGTTTTATAATGTAGTGAAAAAGGGTTTACCCTCTGATGTGCAGGACAATCTTGATAATATACTGGCATTTGAAGCCAAACCCTGGACAGAAATAAAGGCAAGAAACAGGAGAAAGAGAGAAACAAGCAGGAGGTGACAGAGAAAGCAGAAGCCAAGTTAGTGCAGCAAAGGTTGGCAAAGAAAGGAGCAGTGGAAAGAGTTGTAGTAGCAGCTACCTCTCAGATAGCTACAATGTCTGTGGGATCAGTCCCAGGGACCGCACAACAACAGTACTCACAACAGCAGGATAGTGTAAGGGGAGGAGGACGAGGAGGTATAGGAGGGGGCAAGATAGGTCTCCAGAGGATTGATCAAACATGTCATTATTGTCACAGATATGAGCATTTTATTAAATAGTGTAGGACTAAGAGATTTGATGAAAAAATTGGAAGGGCAGAGGTTTACAATCAGCCAGGGAATACAGTAGTGCAGCCACAGTCAAACCTGCAAATAATATATGTCACCACCACAAAATGTGCAGCAATCAGTAATGCATCAAGTACAACAAATGCTGCCACAGCAAAGGTACCAAGCACCCCCAATGGCAACTCCACTTCAAAGTGGACAAGGAGGTGTGATTGTGAGAGGAGGAAACTCCCTCCAGACAAATATTGTGGGAAGATATATGCAATGAAGGTGCCACAGAGTAGTTCTATGTGTCCAGTATTGTCAGTGACGCACGGGACAGATGAGGAACGCACTATGACGGTAGCTATCAATAACAAGAGATATGAATTCCTCATAGGTACAGAAGCAATCCGATCTTGTATTAGAGAGGGAGACCTTCCAATTTCTAATAGATCAATGGACAGAAGGATTCTCTGGGGTGGCGATGCGGGTTCCATTTACTAAGCCAGTGGATATGGAAATAGGGTGGAGGTACATTGTTGGCTATTCTCTCTGCCTGCCCCAATTACTCAATTGAGGAGAGATCTTATGGCCAAGTTAAACATGACAATTCATTTTGAGCTTAATGGTACTATGGTTTGTTCTACCCTTGGAGTTCCACCTTCCAAGGTCATGGCTGTAACAATAGATTCTTCAACTGGAGATCAAATCAGAGATCGACCCACTTATATAGAAGCATTTACCACAGCAGTATACAGAATAATAGCAGAAATACCGGAGTTACTGGGAAGGGAGGTCCAGTTACCTAAAGAGTTCCTTTTCCAGCGACAGGGGCAAGATCCTTGGATACCTGACACAGAGTTGATAGTGCAAATAGAAGCCTTAGAGAGAACACTGACCTATGGTACTCTGATAGCTTATGATCACAACCATGTTTTATGGGCATGTGTTATATTCATTGAGCCAGGTAAAATGATTAAGGAGGTACCGGATAATCAACTGTTTGATGAAGAAAATAGTTATAGTCTTTCAGGATGACATACCATTGAGAACAGTACTGGAAGTAAGGATGCCCACACCAGGTAGAGCTTTTACTTCTGTCAGGGATGCAGATCTTTCCCAAGTACCAGACACTTTGTGGACTAAGGGTCCCCATGATGTAGGTCTTATTCGTACTGCTACTCAATTCAGAATTACATTAAATGAAGGTGCTATCCTACCTAGGGTGAGACCGTATCCCCTTTCCATAGAAGCAGATGAGGGCATCGCCCCTACTATTCAGGCATTGCTTAGAGCAAGGAGTAATTTACCCTGGAGAGTCTCCTTGTAGTACCCCTATTTACCAGGTTAAAAAGTCCAAGGGAAGTACTTGGCGTATGGTTCAAGGCCTGCGCCTCTGAACGATGCAGAGGTACCAGAATTCCCAATTGTTCCCAATCCTTACATTATTTTGGCAACTATTCCCCAGGATGCTAAATTTTTCTCTGTCATAGATCTCACGAATGCTTTCTTTCGCATCCCTCTCCATCCAGACAGTCATTATTTGACAGCATTCTCCTATCCCGAGATTCAGTATTTGTATTCTCGTTTGCCTCAAGGGTATTGTGAGTCCTCTAGCATTTTCAACAGAGTGGTGAAAAATGACCTGTCAATCTTTCAGTGTGACAGTACATTGTTGCAGTATGTTGATGATATATTAATTTGCAGTACTCCAGAACAACAGTGTAGGAAAGATACCATATCTCTTTTGGTTATTCTCGCACAGAGATGATATAAGGTAGAGAAAGACAAAGTACAGTGTTGTTAAGAGGAGGTCCATTACCTAGGACAGCTATTCTCTGCTTCTGGTGGATGAGTAACTCCTGAGCAAGCAGCATCTATACGTCAAATGACTGAGCCTGAAACTGTCATGGGAATGCAGAAGTTTCTTGGCCTCTAACTATGTGAGACTATGGGTCTTTCATTACAGCACTTTAACAGCGCCTTTGCTGGCTTTTATTAAACAGGCAAAAGACAGAAATAAGATAACGTGGACCCCAGAAATTAAGGAACCTTTTCAAAAATTGAATACAGATGACGAATGCCCCAGTTTTGGGGACTTCTGATTACACCAAGGAGTTTTATCTCTTAGTCATTGCAATGGTCAAGTGTTGACAGCTGTCCTTATGCAAAAAAATACCTTAGGACACAAACCCATTGCATACCCTAGTGGACAGTTGGATTCAGAGATGAGAAGTCATTATCCTTGTGAGCAAACCCATGCCACTGCAGCTTTTGCAGTACAGCAGAGCACCTCCATGTTCATGGGGGCACCTTTGACGCTCTATGCAGAACATGCAGTGGTTGCTATTATTTAGAAGGCTAAGGCTACTTTAACTACACAGAGAGTGTCAGGATACGTGATGACACTCTACCATCTTTGAAGGTTCTGAAGTGTCATACCGTGAATCCTGCAAAATTCTTTGCTCATTCTATAATAATTAGACTCTGAGGATGATGCGCATGACTGTGCAATGTATATTCCTAATGAATCTAGTCAAGCAACAGAGGATCCTATTCTCGGTAGCGTTGTCTATTTTGTTAATGGTTCCTCTACTATTGACCAGGACACAGGAGTAAAACACACAGGTGCGGCACTAGTCAGGGAACAACAGCATGATTATTCAGACACACTCCACATAGTAGAGCATTCAACACTACCAGCACATTATTCTCACAAGCAGCGGAATTGATAGCAGCTGTTAAACAAAGAATAGGAAAAGTAATCACAATGTATTCAAATTCAGACCATGTACCCACCACTGTGCATTTTAGCATTATGAGATGGAGCAGGAGAGGCTTCCTTAAGTCAGACTGGAGTTCTGTTAAACATAGGATTCTCTTAGAGGCTTTAAAAGAGGCACTTACTTTACCACTGGCAGTGGTAGTTGTGAAATGTGTATCACATACAAATGAGCAGGATTTTGTTTCACTGGGTAATGCTTTAGCTAATTGGGCAGCTAAATACGCAGCTAGACACACACCCCTATCTGTGCTATCAAATTCACATGTCCTTGTTTTAATGGCACAGACTGCCATGCCGTCTGAGTCTGAATCAAATTCTACCACATATAATGTTACACCTCATTATGCTGAGACAGCGCATTTATATCTTAGAAAGGTACAGGAAGCTGATCCATTGCACGAGAGACAGTTATGGAAGACTAGAGGGTGCTCCCATTCAGGGGATGATTTAATTTAGACACATATATCTACAGGCAAACCAGTGATGCCTCTGACTTTACTTATGATAGCTCTTGATCAATTGCATTTACCAGCCCATATCTCGAGAGATCCTTTGTCTATGAAAATACAAGATTAGTTTGTAATTTGCTGACATGCTTACCATGTACCTTCATAAATCAACAATTCTCTCCAAATCTCACATTGAAGGTGAGAAATGGTGAGTGTATGACATTGTTCTGCATTCTGTCCATCAATTGTTCTTTTTGAATTTGTCACCCCGAGTGGGACAGGTATGCCTAGACGTGGATCCCGTGCTCTCCATGCCACTGGAGTCAAGCTATCCTGGCTGATGAGGGGTGAAACCCTGAAACCGGTCCTAGGATGCTTGTTTCCAGTCCAGGGAGGATCTGGCCTGGGAGTTCGGGCTGCACTGTTCCCATTGGGTACACGGTCAAGACTGATTTGCCTATGGCTGGGTTCAAACTGGGAAGGCATGGGGAACAAAAAAACGATGGATTTAGGCCCAGGTCTCTGTACTGGGGTGAATGTATGACATTGTTCTGCATTCTGTCCATCAATTGTTCTATTTGCATTTGTCCCCCCAAGTGGGACGGGTATGCCCAGACCTGGGTCCTGTACTCTCCATTCCACTGGAGTCAAGCTATCCTGGCTGATGAGGGGTGAAACCCCGAAACTGGTCCTAGGATGCTTGTTTACAGTCCAGGGAGGACCTGGCCTAGCAGTTCAGGCTGGACTGTTCACATTGGGTACAGGGTCAAGACTGATTTGCATATGGCTGGGTTGAAACTGGAATAGCATGGGGGGGCAAAAAAACGATGGATTTAGACCCAGATCTCTGTACTAGGGTGAATGTATGACATTGTTATGAATTCTGTCCATCAATTGTTCTTTTTGCATTTGTCACTATTAGACTTGGCATCTTTTGGCGTGTTTCCCCTGTCTTTTTGCTTTCTGACCTCCCGGTTTTGACTCTGTTTTTGCTAGTTTAGTGTCTCTACACACTTTCTCACTGCTGTTCAGTGTTAAAGTGCAAGTGCCCCTGTGGTAAATTGTTGTTATGGATTGGTGATTCAATGATTGGTTATTTGATTAATTAGTCAGTCCCTAGTACATTGCACTGTGTGTGCCCAGGGCCTGTAAATCAAATGCTGCTAGTGGGCTTGCAGCACTGGTTGTGCCACCCACACAAGCAGCCCTTCAAAGGTAACTCAGACCTGCCACTGCAGTTTAGTACTGCCATGTCGACTTGGCAAGTGCACCCACTTGCCAGGCCCTAACCTTCCCTTTTCTTACATGTGAGTCACCCCTAAGGTAGGCCCAAGGTACCCCTGTGGGCAGGGTGCAGTGTATGTGAAAGGTAGGACATGCCCTGATGTGTGTGGCATGTCCTGATAGTGAAATACTGCCAATTTCTTTTTTTCACTATTGAAAGGCTATCTGGCCCATAGGAAAGCATGGGAGTTAATTTATAACATCTTATAAATATAACTTCCCATTGGGACCAGATATGAAAATAAACTTTAGTATGCCTGAACTCAGAATCTAAAGATGCATCCTTTAGTGAAGGTGATTTTTACATTCTGTGTTTGAAAATACCACTTTTAGAAAGTAGGTATTTTCTTGCTTAGCCATCCTGTGTGCTTCTGTTAGAATGTGTATTGACTGTCTGGCTTTGGAGTGACAGGGGCTAGGGATGTACAGTCAGGGCTGGGCTGAATAGACCTGGGCTGCATTTAGAGTAGTGGGAGGAGAATTCCTTGCACTTGAATGGGCCTGGTCTGTTGTAAACAATGCTGTCTCCGCCTCCTGCTGGGAAGCTGGGCCAGAGAGGACCAAACTGGTTTGGATTAAGCACAGACACTCTCTGCCTGAGAGTACAGAGGAGTTTGGAGTGTAAATATTGGGGCCCAGACCCCAGAACTTTAGAACTCTTTTGGAACCAAGAAGACTGCCAAGAAGAAGAGCTGGAGAAGCTGTGAGGAGAGACTACCACTTTGCTGTGTGCTTTGCTGTGTTGGCCTGCAGTGGCTGCTTCTATCTTGGGCAGTGAAAAGACTGGACTGAACTTTCTGCAACTTCCTTTTTGTGAGTTTCTCCAAGGGCTTGAGGTAGAGCTTGCCCCCTGTTCAAGAAGTCTCGGGAACAGCAAAGACTTCAAGTTCATCTGTTACCAGCACTGGGGACTGTGTGCTTTGTGCTGCAACAGAAGAAAAGCAACCTGACGCCGTCAACGACGCCGCTACTGACTCTGTGTCCTGAAGGCACCGTAGAGGGCACCGCTGCACTTTGCACCGCAACCCTGGTCTCACCGACGATGCCACCTGACGCTGCCACGAGTCCCTGCTTGCACCGCGTCCTGTGGGCACCGCACTCTGCACCGCCTCGCTTCACGCTGTCGCCCTGGTATCCCGGACGACGACACTCCACGCTGACATCGATACCGCTGCTTGCACCGTGGTTCGAGGGCACCGCTCGTTAGTTACATGACGCACCGTCCTCATCCCGCATCGCAGCCTTGGCCCACTGACACCGGCGCCATCGACTCCAGTTCGTCAGCCGACGACCATGCTTCAGCGACGACGACCCTGCTTGCACCGTGACCTGCCAGCACCGCGACGAGTACCACATCACTTCGCACCGCAGTCTCACCGACGCCGCTAGACGACCGTCACTGAGCCGCTGCCTGCACCGCGGCCTGAGGACACTGCACGCCACACCGCTGCACTTTGCACCGCAGCCCGACGCCTGCCGACACACCTAACTTCAACCGCGAGGAGTTCGATCTGCAACGCGTGTGACTTCAAGGGCCCGACGACTCCTACACCGACCTCCGAAACTGACGCCTGCGGATGCCATCCCTTCAGGGCTCATCGAGAGGTCACCGACACCCTACATTTCTAAACGTACTGTTTTGCGGGTCTTCCCGACACCATAGCTGGCCCGCGACGCCGCGGTCAGCCAGAACTGTTTGGATTTGTTGTTGACGATGCATTGATAGCCCCAGATGGAGCTATTGACTTCAAGGAACTGTATTTCAAGTCTATTTTGATTACTTAAGATTTCTGAGAACTGTATGGTGGATTTTTATTGTTTTTGGTCTTGTTTTGGATATATGAAAATATTGGATATTTTTCTAAACTGGTGTGGTGTCCTTTTGTAGTGTCTTCACTGTATTACTGTTGGTTTTGTGCAAATGCTTTACACACTGCCTCTAAGATAAGCCTGACTGCTCGTGCCAAGCTAGCAAGGGGGTGAGCAGGGGTTATTTTAGGAGCATAACTCCCTTATCCTGACTAGAAGGAAGGGTCCCTACTTGGACAAAGGTGCAAACCCTTGCCAACTAGAGACCCCCATTTCTAACATTGGTTGTCAGCGGTGAGGATAGGACTTGTGTTTACATTGACAGTGATTGGTGTGCACTACTACCATATCGCAGACCATAACGTGCCACATACTGTTTTTTTTCTTGTCTATTTTTGTGATCCTATTGTTTTGGAACTTTAACTTCATACTGCCTAATGCCTAATACAGCAGCATCATCAATTGCATCCCTAGAGGTGGCCTTTGAGGAGGAAAGGTTGGAAACCTACAACGTCAAGGAGTTGAAGGCTATTTGTAAAAACCTAAAGGTCCAATTCGGAGGCCTCACCAGGAAGGAGGAGCTACAAAAGGCCTTGAGGGCCTGGGTAGCAGCCAGACATGCCGGTGGGCAGTCTGGAGATCTTAGTGGGGAGGCGGAGGAGCCTACCCCTATGGTAGATGTGCTGTTGGGAGGGAGGGATCCCTTCAGGCCAGGTAGCAGTGGTTTGTCCCCAGAGGAGCTGGAGGACAGAAGGGAAGCTAGGAGGCATGAGATAGAGCTTGAGAGGCTCAAGATGGAATCACAGAAGATGGTATTAGACCGTGAGTGTGGGCTCAAGGAGCTGGAGTTGAAGAGCAAATTCAGCACTGATGGTGGCAGCAATTCATCAGTGCAGTCAGATAGAATTGTGCACATCCCCAAGAATGTAGGCAAGGAATTCAAGCAGGGGGTGACATACAAAGGTGGTTTCAGGGTTATGAGGCATCTATACACATGAATGGGGTCCCTGAGAAGAATTGGGGGGCAGGATTGTGGCCTCTTTTGCCAGAAGAAGCAAGGGATACTTTAGTGCTGTTGGGTAAGGGGTGTAACCTCACCTATGCTGACATGAAAGAGGCCCTTCTCACCAGGTATGGTCTCACTCCTGAAACGTACAGGGATCCGTTTAGGTCCAGTAAGAAAACTGATGCCAACACTTGGTTGGAATGTGTAGATTTCTTTCTGCAGGTCACTGGATGGCTGGGTGAAGGGCAGTAATGTGGCCGACTTTCAGGGGCTCTAAAATTTGATTGCATGGGAGCACTTGTGTAGTCTATGTTTAGCAGAGCTGCGCCAGCACTTGGTTGATAGTAAGCTGACTGACCCCAGGAAGCTTGCTATGGAGGCGGACCGCTGGGCGAGTACCAGGGTCCACAAGAAAGCGTTTGGGGGAGACTCAGCCAAAGGTGGGCAAGGTCCCCAGCAGAAAAGTGGGGGGAACAAGGATAACGCACAGGAGTTCTCTAAAGGGCCCCAAACTAATACCCAGGGTAAAGGTTCCCATCCCCCAGGAGATAAGAAACAAGGGGTCTCTTCAGGAAAGCCTGCTGAGACCGGCCCCCAGACGTCCTTCGCCTGTAAGCTGGTGGGTCACATAAGGGGGGTTCCCAAGTGCCCCAAGAGGGACCAGCCACCCACTGGTGGGCAGACCAAGGTTTTGGTAGTGTAGCGCTTGGGGAGGAGGGGTGCCCACAGGAGGGTGGGGATCCCACAGAAATGACCCTTGTCTCACCAGGGGATAGTGAGATGGTCCCAGGAAACCAGGTGCCCCCTAACACAAAGAAATACAGAACCTGGGTGACCATCAATGGGAAAAGGGTGGAGGCTCTCAGAGATACTGAAGCCAGTGTGACCTCAGTCCAGTGTCACCTGGTCTTTGAAGAGCAAGTAGCCCCCAGGGCATTCCACCAAGTAGTTGCCGTGGACAACTCAGAGCGCCAATGTATGGTGGCGCCGGTTCCCTTTGAATGGGGGGTGTCTCAGGTCCCTTGAGGGTGGTGTGAGCCCTACCATACCTGTAGGTTGTCTGCTAGGGAACGACCTGGAGCAGTCCTTGTGGAAGGATGTTGAGCTCAGGTCTCACTTAGAGATGCTCGGGTTGCCAGAGTGGGCATGCGTGACCACTCGGTCAATGGCGGCTGGAAAAGGTGATCAGAAGGACCTGGAGCCTGAAACAGTGGCCCAGAGAAAGGGCAGGGGGCGCGGGAAACCCGCCCCTAAGGTTCCCACGGTACGGGAGGAGGCTGACCTTGAGGGAGATGCCACGGTACCTACAGTGGAGCAGGTAGCTGAACTGGGGGGCATATCTGAGCTGACCCATTGGCAGCAAGAAGGTGGTCCCACCAGAGAAGAATTCTGCAGGGAGCAGAAAGCGTGCCCTTTTCTGGAGGGTTTGCGGCAGCAGGCTGCAAACCGGGCAGCTGGTGATCAGTTTGGATCACACTGGATCTAATGGGAGAATTGTCTCCTGTACAGCGAGTCTAAGGTCGCTGAGTCTGGGTCAGCCCATGTGCTGGTGGTACCCCAGCGCTTCAGGACCTTCCTACTGGGTCTGGCTCACGATGTGCCTTTGGCAGGATGTTTGGGGTGGCACAAGACCTTTGACAGTCTTGTCACCCACTTCTTTTGGCCCCAAATGCGAAGGCAGTCAGATGCACACTGTAGGTCTTGCCAAACTTGCCAGGCAAATGGTAAGAGTGGGAGGAAGGGTAAAGCTCCTCTCCAACCTTTTCCAGTTGTTGGAACCCCTTTTGAAAGGGTGGGGATGGACATTGTGGGGCCACTGGATCCCAAGACCGCCATGGGCAACAGGTACATCCTGGTTTTGGTGGACCATGCCACCCGGTACCCAGAGGCAATCCCTCTCAGGACGACGACAGCGCCAATGGTGGGCCGGGCTTTAATGGGGATCTTTTCCCGCGTGGGGTTCCCCAGAGAGGTGGTTTCTGACTGTGGGACTGCCCACAAGGTAACTGTTTGGTGGAGAGATTCAACCAAACCTTGAAGGGCATGATCAAGGGTCTAACAGAACCCATGAGGCGTAAGTGGGACGTCCTCTTGCTATGCCTTCTCTTTGCATACAGGGAGGTACCACAGAAGTCTCTAGGGTTCAGTCCCTTTGAGCTTATGTATGGGCACCCTGTGAGAGGACCTCTTAGTTTGGTCAAGGAAGGCTGGGAGGCAGCTCCCAGGAAACCCCCCCCAGGATGTATTTTACTACATTCTGGTCTTCAGGAACCAAACTGCCTGCTTCAGGAAACTCGCTCAGGCAAACCTGGATCAAGCCAGGAGGAGATGAAACGCTGATACGACCAGAATGCCACTCTGGTAGAGTTTCAGCCTGGTCAGAAAGTGTGGGTCATGGCCCCAGTGGAACCTTGTGCCTTGCAGGACAAGTGGGATGGGCCTTTTGATGTGGTGGAGCGCAAAAGTGATGTCACCTACATGGCGAATTTGCAGACTCCCAGGAACCCTTTGAGGGTCCTCCACGTGAACTGCCTCAAGCGGCACTTTGAGAGGTCCAAAGTGAGCATGCTCTTGGTGACAGATGATGGGGTGGAAGAGGAGAGTGAACCTCTCCCTGACCTCCTGTCCACCAAGGAGCACAATGGGTCAGTTGAAGGTGTGATCCTCTCCCCTACACTGACCCCAGAGCAGCAGGGTGACTGTCACCAGTTGTTGGGACAGTTTGCCACACTGTTCTCTCTGAGCCCAGGTGTTACACTCTGGTGTACCCATGACGTGGACACTGGTGACAGCCCTCCTGTAAAACACAAGATTTACAGGTTGACTGACCGGGTCAGGGCCAGCATCAAAGAGGAGGTCTCTAAAATGTTGGCTTTAGGGGCGATAGAGCCCTCGAACTGTCCTTGGGCCAGCCCAGTGGTCTTGGTCCCAAAGGCTGCTGCACCCGGTGCCACTCCAGAACTGCGTTTCTGTGTGGACTACCGTGGGCTCAATACTGTCACCAAGACTGACGCGTACCCCATCCCCAGAGCTGATGAGCTCATTGATCGGTTGGGAGCTGCCAAGTTCCTCAGCACGTTTGATTTGACATCTGGGTACTGGCAGATTGCCTTAACCGATGGGGCCAAGGAGAGGTCAGCATTCTCAACCCCTGAGGGGCATTACCAAATCCAGGTGATGCCCTTTGGATTGAAGAATGCCCCTGCCACCTTTCCGAGGTTGGTCAACCATGTGTTGGCTGGACTGGGGGATTTCAGTGCCGCCTACCTGGATGACATTGCAGTATTCAGTTCCAGCTGTGAAGAACACTTGCAGCACCTCTGGGAAGTCTTGAAGGCTCTGCAGAGGGCAGGCCTCATGGTCAAGGCCAGTAAGTGCCAGATCGGGCAGGGCTCAGTGGTGTACTTAGGACACCAGGTAGGAAGCGGCCAGGTGGCGCCCCTACAACCCAAGATTGACACCATTCTGGCTTGGGAGCCCCCCAAGACCCAGACAGAGGTGATAGCCTTTTTAGGTCTCACTGGTTACTACAGGAGATTTGTTAAGGGCTATGGTACCATTGTTGCCCCCTTAACAGAGCTGACTTCCAGGAAGCAGTCCAGGAAGGTGATCTGGACTGATGCCTGCCAGAAAGCTTTTAATGCCCTGAAGGCAGCCATGTGCACGGCACCCGTGCTCAAGGCACCAGACTTCTCAAATGAATTTGAAGTGCAGACAGACGCTTCAGAGCATTGTGTGGGAGCGGTGCTCTCACAACTGAACAATGAGGGCCTAGACCAGCCTGTAGTCTTCCTTAGCAGGAAACTACTCTCCAGGGAACAGAGGTGGAGTGCCATAGAAAGGGAAGCTTTTGCTCTGGTCTGGGAACAGTAGAAGCTAAGACCCTACCTGTTTGGGACTCACTTCCAAGTTGGTTGATGCAAATGAGGGGTGAAAACCCAAAACTGTTGAGGTGTTCCATCTCCCTACAGAGAATGGACTTTACGGTGGAACACCTCCCTGGCACAGAACACGCCAACGCTGATGGCCTGTCCAGGTTCTTCCGCCTTAGTGAAGAGAACTCCCAGGAGGTTGGGTAGTTCTCCTTACTTTCAGCTGGAGAGGGACATGTGTTAGACTTGACATCTTTTGGCATGTTTCCCCTGTCTTTTTGCTTCCTGACCTCCCGGTTTTGACACTGTTTTTGCAGGTTTAGTGTCTCTGTGCACTTTCTCACTGCTGTTCAGTGTTAAAGTGCAAGTGCTCCTGTTGTAAATTGTTGTTCTGGATTGGTGATTCCATGATTGGTTATTTAATTAACTAGTCAGTCCCTAGTACAGTGCACTGTGTGTGCCCAGGGCCTGTAAATCAAATACTGCTAGTGGGCTTGCAGCACTGGTTGTGCCACCCACACAAGCAGCCTTTCAAAGGTAACTCAGACCTGCCATGGCTGTGTCTGTGTGCAGTTTAGTACTGCCATGTCGACTTGGCAAGTGCACCCACTTAACAAATAACACACCAGGTAATAGGGGGTCTCAGGGAAAGGTTTAAAGACCTGCGCGGACACAATCCCCACTTCAATACTATTATAAACAAATAAAGTCCGCGGGTCTGTTGCACTCCTTCAAGGAGCGGTCAAAAACACAAGTGGTACAAACAAGTGATCTGATGTTAAACATGGAGAAAGTCCTATTTAGGAGGACGGAATCCCATCACCCACCAAGGTGGCATGCTTCATCATCTGGGATCTCCTCTTAGTTGCAATTCCTAGTGCAACCAAGGGCTGCGACCCCCTCACTGTGAGGGAGGAGCTCACAGATGTTTTAAAGAGGGACAGTTGGTCTGATCTCCGATCAGCGAAAAAGTGATTTACCTTATCAGTTGCCCGTGCCAATTGAAATATGTTGGGATGACGACCCGAAAGGTCAAACAGCGTAATCTGGAACATAAAAGCACGATTCGGTGCAAGAAACAATCTACTAATTGACGAACCACTTTCTAGAAAGGCAACATAAAGCAGATGACTTGATATGGACAGTCCTTGAACAACCATTTGTTCCTCCCCACATTGCGGACATATCAAAATCTTTATTTAAGAAAGAGCCACGTTGGGTCTTCAAACTGCATAGTGATACAATGGGTTTGAACGATGATATTCCGTGGACACTGTTATAACAGGTTACATAACTGAATAACATTATTATCTGAAATATAACTAATTATGGACACAATACAGTGACTAGGATTAAGAGAGAGCCAGAAATGTAATTGACAATTGATCTACTAATCCCATTATCCATCTTTCTGGTCCGCAGACAATTGCACGTTTTATTACATTGCCAAAAAACAACGATCACTAATGACAAACAGTACGTGTCAATACTAAGGGTACACGTGGTATTTGCATCATAGAGACGAAAACGTTGACGTGACAAAATCCGTCACCATACGATAGTCATTGGATTTTCATAAAGGTGGAGAGTAGAAGGATCTTATTGTTCCATCTTTCGATACTGACTTTTGTAGTTACTCGGTGCGCTCATGAAAAATATGCCGCCCAGTAACAAAACTGTACTCGCTTCTAAATATAAATACACATGAATACAACACACACAATTCGCAGTAACAACTTATGCGTTTTTTAGTGGGCGATATCATCGCGTATAACAAGGGTATAAGATAGAGAACACTACACTTCCCATGTTTTTCCATGATTTTTGTAGTTTTGCGATGTGGCGTCTATAACAATATGGGATACTACAATTCCCATCACTCTTCACGAATCGGTAGTTGCGCGATGACGCGCTAGAGACGCGACGAGACCGGTGTAGTCAGCTGCATCCATTTTACTCATTAAAACAGGGAACACTACACTTACCATGATTCTCTATGATACTGTAGTTTTGCGATGCTGCGTCTATAACAATATGGGAAACTACATTTCCCATCATTCTTCACTAATCGGTAGTCGCGCGAAAGACGCGACAAGACCAGTGTAGTCAGCTGCATCCACTTTACTCATCAAGTTAGGTTTAAATAGCGCGCGCACTCTCCTGTCGGTTACCGCTCGGGACAGCCAGCAGACGGTCCGGGGTACCGACGGAGAGGTAAGTAGGGGAAATGTACCTGCCATTTCTATAACGCTACAAACACTTGATGCTCTTGGGTAGTGGGGGAACTGCTTTCCTGGGCTCTCCCCTCTTTTTAGACCAACACGCTGTACCTAGCGTGAGGAATGGGTGTTTGGAGACCAGTCGTAAATTTAACTGATTGCTGCATGTTTTTGGCGAGATGAGCACACTATTTTGTATTCAGGCACACCTATAAATTTTATAGCAGTTAGTGGTCCCCTCAAGACTTGGGTCAAGACCAAATTGAGCAATTGAATGGCTATTCGAAAGGTTACAGTATCCCATTATTGGGCACTGTTTAATGAATCTCATGTGGTAGCTGCCTACCTTATCTACTCTTTACTTACCTGTCAGGTTGAGATTTTTTGAGAGTTTTTAATTAAGGGTAAACTGATTTATGGCATATTTAACAGATCCATGAATCTAGCTTTTCTCCTTTCCACAGAAGCGGTGCCTCACGCCTGAGCTGTTGCCAGGAGTGGTGAGGACTTCACCCGTACATTCACAGGTAAGGAAATGAATTGAAATTACTTTAAATGCAAAAATGAACAAGATATATGATAGAACATATATGATGAAATAGTTCCTATTTTTTCAATAACACTGTTTTGAGTACAAATTGAGATGTGTGGTATAAACATGGAATAGAATGTCACTGTGTTTATTTTCTCGCAGGTGACAAGACAAATCCTGTAGACCCTTCGCAATGAAGACCACAGGTGATTGTAGGTTGTAACGGTCCACCTACGTGTTATCATTCTTTTCACACACACATTTTTGCAGTAGCATTATCTAGGTCCTGAGGAAGGCCAAGATCGAAGCTCTATCGTCATGGCTGAAACATGTAGACCCTCTTTCTAGACCAACGCGCTCGTAAATTTATTCAGATCGCATTTGCACTGTTTTTTAACATTTGACACCAGGCGTTAACCATTAAACATTTTTTCGCTTGGTAGTCAATTTTAATATCACTTGATTACCTTTGTTGGCACTGCAAATATCCACCCCACATAACACTTCACATTCTTCATAGATCTTAGGAGATCAGACCAACTGTCCCTCTTTAAAACATCCGTGAGCTCCTCCCTCACAGTGAGGGGGTTGCAGCCCTTGGTTGCACTAGGAATTGCAACTAAGAGGAGATCCCAGATGATGAAGCATGCCACCTTGGTGGGTGATGGGATTCCGTCCTCCTAAATAGGACTTTCTCCATGTTTAACATCAGATCACTTGTTTGTACCACTTGTGTTTTTGACCGCTCCTTGAAGGAGTGCAACAGACACGCGGACTTTATTTGTTTATAAAAAGTGCACCCACTTGCCAGGCCCTAACCTTCCCTTTTCTTACATGTGAGTCACCCCTAAGGTAGACTCAAGGTACCCCTGTGAGCAGGGTGCAGTGTATGTGAAAGGTAGGACATGCCCTGATGTGTGTGGCATGTCCTGATAGTGAAATACTACCAATTTCATTTTTCACTATTTAATGGCTATCTGACCCATAGGAAAGCATGGGAGTCAATTTATAACATCTTCCCATTGGGACCAGAGAGGAAAATAAAGTTTAGTATGCCTGAACTCAGAATCTAAAGATACATCTCTTAGTAAAGGTGATTTTTACATTCTGTGTTTGAAAATACCACTTTTAGAAAGTAGGTATTTTCTTGCTTAGCCACCCTGTGTGCCTCTGCTAGGATGTGTATTAACTGTCTGACTTTGGAGTGACAGGGGCTGTGGATGTGCAGTGGTTCCAGAGAGTCTGGATGAGTCAGGGCTGGGCTGAATAGACCTGGGCTGCATTTAGAGTAGTGGGAGGAGAATTCCTTGCACCTGAATGGGCCTGGTCTAGTGTAGACAATGCTGTCTCCGCCTCCTGCTGGGAAGCTGGGCCAGAGAGGACCAAACTGGTTTGGATTAAGCACAGACACTTTCTGCCTGAGAGTACAGAGGAGTTTGGAGTGTAAATATTGGGGCCCAGACCCCAGAACTTTAGAACTCTTTTGGAACCAAGAAGACTGCCAAGAAGAAGAGCTGGAGAAGATGTGAGGAGAGACTACCACTTTGCTGTGTGCTTTGCTGTGTTGACCTGCAGTGGCTGCTTCTATCTTGGGCAGTGAAAGGACTGGACTGAACTTTCTGCAACTTCCTTTTTTGAGTTTCTCTAAGGGCTTGAGGTAGAGCTTGCCCCCTGTTCAAGAAGTCTCAGGAACAGCAAGGACTTCAAGTTCATCTGTTACTAGCACTGGGGACTGTGTGTTTTGTGCTGCAACAGAAGAAAAGCAACCTGACGCCGTCAACGACGCTGCTGCTGACTCCGTGTCCTGAAGGCACCGCAGAGGGCACTGCCACACTTTGCACCGCAACCCTGGTCTCACGACAACGCCAGCTGACACCGCCACCGAGCCACTGCTTGCACCATGACCTGTGGGCACCGCACTCCACACCGCCTCGCTTCACGCCGTCACCCTGGTATCCCGGATGACGCCTCTCCACGCCGACATTGATGCCGCTGCTTGCACCGTGGTTCGAGGGCACCGCTCGTAAGTTTCACGACGCACCGTCCTCATCCCGCACCGCAGTCTTGGCCCACCGATGCGGGCGCCATCGACTCCAGTTCGTCAGCCGACGACAGTGCTTCAGCAACAACGATGCTGCTGCTTGCACCATGACCTGCCAGCACCGCGACGAGCACTGCATCACTTCTCACCGCAGCCCTGGTCACACCGTCACCGCTGGACGACCGTCACCGAGCTGCTACCTGCACCACGGCCTGCGGGCACCGCACGCCGCAACCCTTGCACTTCGCACCGCAGCCCGGAAGCCTGCCGATGCCGGCGCTCTCGACTTCAACCATGAGGAGTTCGATCTGCAACGCGTGTGACTTCAAGGGCCCAACGACTCCTGCACCGACCTCCGGAACCGACGCCTGCGGACGCCGGCCCTTCAGGGCTCATCGAGAGTCGCCGATGCCCTACATTTCTAAACGTACTGTTTTACGGGTCTTCCCGACACCGTAGCTCGCCCGTGACGCCACAGTCAGCCAGAACTGTTTGGATTTGTTGTTCATGACGCCGTGATAGCCCCAGACGGAGCTATCGACTTCAAGGAACTGTATTTCAAGTCTATTTTGATTACTGAAGATTTCTGAGAACTGTGTGGTGGATTTTTATCGTTTTTGGTCTTGTTTTGGATATATAAAAATATTAGATATTTTTTTTTAACTGGTGTGGTGTCCTTTTGTAGTGTCTTCACTGTATTATCGTTGGTTATGTACAAATGCTTTACACACTGCCTCTAAGATGAGCCTGACTGCTTGTGCCAAGCTACCAAGGGGGTGAGCAGGGGTTATTTTAGGAGTGTAACTCCCTTATCCTGACTAGAAGGAAGGGTCCCTACTTGGACAAAGGTGCAAACCCTTGCCAACTAGAGACCCCCATTTCTAACAGTCACCCCGAGTGGGACGGGTATGCCCAAACGTGGGTCCCGTGCTCTCCATGCCACTGGAGTCAAGCTATCCTTGCTGATGAGAGGTGAAACCCTGAAATGGGTCCTAGGATGCTTGTTTCCAGACCAGGGAGGCCCTGGCCTGGCAGTTCGGGCTGGACTGTTCCAATTGGGTACAGGGTCAAGACTGATTTGCATATGGCTGGGTTCAAACTGGAATGGCATGGGGAGCAAAAAAAAGATGGATTGAGGCCCAGATCTCTGTACTGGGGTGAATGTATGACATTGTTCTGCATTCTGTCCATCAATTGTTCTTTTTGCATTTGCCACCCCGAGTGGGACGGGTATGCCCAGACGTGGATCCTGTGCTCTCCATGCCACTGGAGTCAAGCTATCCTGGCTGATGAGGGGTGAAACCCCGAAACCGGTCCTAGGATGCTTGTTTCCAGTCCAGGGAGGATCTGTCCTGGCAGTTCGGGCTGGACTGTTCCCATTGGGTACAAAGGCAAGACTGACTTGCATATGGCTGGGTTCAAACTGGAATGGCATGGGGAGCAAAAAACAATGGATTTAGGTCCAGATTTCTGTACTGGGGTGAATGTATGACATTGTTCTGCATTCTGTCCATCAATTGTTCTTTTTGCATGAGAAATTCTACCATCCCACACCCACAGGGTCCTTTTATAGCTCTTCATCTTGACTTTGTGGACATGATAGATGCAACAACTATCTGTATTTCATAGTTGTGATTTGTCCTTTTTCTCAATGGGTTGAAGCAGGACTTAGCGTCCACTGTGATGCTAAGTCAGCTGCTACATTTCTGAATCTGATTATAAGTCTTGGGAGCAGAGCAATAAAACACACACACATGCATATGAAAGAAGCAAATAAATTGTTTGTTAATCATTGTTAGAATCACAATAAAGAGTGTGTAGAGTGTCAGGAGTTTAAAGACGCAGGTGATGTGATGTAACAAATATGTAATTATTGAGTAAACTATTATTTGACCTTTTGTAAGAGACATTGTTTGTATGACTATTTTAGGGGCTGCCTGGGAGCAGCCATTTGAGACCAGCTGTTTACCTGTTTGGAGATAGCTACTCTCCCTGCCGCAACAGTAAACCTGCTTTTACCTTGCCAATAGGAGTTCTGTTTTTTTTATTAGGTCTCGCCTGAGCCAGCGCGCATGCGCTGCTCTGCGAGGCATTTTGTAATGGCTTTTAAATTCCAAACACACGCTCGTGCGTGTGCTTGGAATTTATCACTTGCTATTGGGCTTTGCATGCTGTCTTTCTAGGAAAGACAGCACGCAATTGGCCCAAGGGGGGTGCATGTCCCGCCTTCTCTGTTCTGTGGCCTAGGGTCCGCGGGAGCGAGCATGAGCACCATATGTTTCTAATTATCGTGCCACGTCTCGCGGTCACGTTAATTAGAAACAGATGGGCAAACACAGTGCTTTTACTTTCGCCGCGGCGGGCACCACTTCCGGGCTTGTTATGATTCACGCCTGCTCTACTTGGCCCTTGCATTCACTTGACTCTGCGAGGCTCCGAATGGGCTAGTAGCCCACAGCTCTCTGCTTGGCCCAGCCTTAGCTAGTCAGCTGTAGCTAATCGGAAATACCCCGAGGCTAATTGAATCGCTGCACAAGCTATCCGGCAGCCGGTTTTAATTGACAGAACACACTGCCTCAGCCCTTCACACTCAGCACGTCCACCAGAGAAGCCGGAAGGTAGCTCCGCTCTTCGCATTGAGGATGACTAATGCGCTCCTGTAAATGTAAGTGAGATTTCTGCCACATTGTTCCTCCCTTGTAATGTAGAGCGCCCACTCCCAGCCGCATTTGCCCTCTTTAATTATTTTCTTTATATAGGTAAATTGATTATCGAAGATACCTATCTCCGCAAGGCACCATTGATATGCTGCACAACCTTGCTAATTAAGTGCGTAAAGGATTTGCTGACGCCAGAGTGAGCCTCTCCCCCTCGCGCAGCCCATAATATTTGGAACAAACACACACTCCCATACGCCATAAGTGCATACGCCATAAGTGCCTCACCATTTAATTGCCGTTTTTTCCATTCCCAACTGCCTTATTAGTCCTTAACTAGTGTTCCTCTTTTCTCAGTTAGCGCTATTCACTGGCAGCTGCAAGACACAGCGGGAGCTAATTATCGCCCCTTTTCCTAGTAACAGATCTGACGCCCCCTGCGGCCATCAGCCCCAATTTCGCTACCTTCTCCCCGGCAATGCCCGGTTTAGAGTAAGCTCCATGCTCTCCCGTTTCGCGCGTCTTCCTGTCACTAGTCACTCGCGCCTCCACTGTTGTGCATGTGTGAATGACTTCAATTATGGATGGCAGCGATGGGAAATGGGCAGACCACAGTACAGTCCGATGGAACACTTCAGATACTACTTCAGGCACCAGGTTTCTGCAGGTAGGTGGCAACGATCACCATACTAAAACTCAACTGCGAGGCTACCACAAATAGAGCAGTCAAACGGAATATAAAGCAGGACCCAGCAACAACTGGAGGGACAACTGGCAAAAACAAAAAACAGCCCCACTCTCTTCGTCTCCTTGCACTAGCTATCAATTTTTATCCATCCATCCTCTGCCCTTCTCTCATCCATCCTCTGTCTTTCTCCCCCCTCTCTCTTCTCACTATCTGATTGCTTGCTGTCTACGTTCGCCTCCCTCCTCCTTTTTCTCTCACTCTTTTGAAGCCTTCCCGTGCCTGCTATAATTAACTGCGTGAAGATGGGGAAAGTGACAGAGGGACCCGGAGCTTTCAAACCCTCCCACCCACTCAACGTGTTCCAGCCCATCGGGGAAGTGCTTGGGAGAAAAAACACACCTGTCCGGCCCTCTGACAAGAGCACCAGGAGCCATGAAAAAAACACAAGGTTGGCACAACAGCTTCAACTGAATATATGTGTTCTTCCACAACAAGCCTCAGGAAGATACAAGTGACTCTCACAACAAAAAGCAAAGGCTGACCAAACCCCATTGTTATCGTAACCTATATTAACAAGCATTGGCATAGCCAATAGGTCTCGCCTTTGGGACCTTATAAGTGTCTGCCATAACAAAAAAAATTATAACAGACAAGCATGAGAACAGGCAGGAAGAAGTTGCCAGCAGTGCAAGTACAAAAAAACTAGAAGTCATTTTTTATGTTAAAATCTATTTTTTAATCAGATTTTTCAGTTGTGTATATAATGTTGTCTTCGTTTGTATAAAGGTAACAAAAATGCTTAACACTTTTTATTATAACTTTTCAACATAATGCACAGCAGCCACAATGCTCTACAACATAGCCAAAAGTTCTGGCTAAACACATAAGGTCCCAAAGGCGAGACCTATTGGCTATGCCAATGCTTGTTACAGTTTCCCCGCAACACCCGAGCTGTTGAGTGCATTGACAGGCTGGGTGCTAAGTTTTTCAGTACCTTTCACTTGATGTCCGGGTACTGGCTGATTGCCCTAACAAGAGAGGTTGGACTTTTCTATCCCAGATGGCCACTTCCAATTTCAGTTGATATTCTTTGGATTGAAAAATGCCCCTTGCCACCTTTCAGAGGTTGGTTAATAGAGCCCTGGTGGAGAAGGAAACATTCTGTGCCACCTACCTGGACGACATCGTTGTTTACAGCTCCAGCTGGGAGCAACACGTGTTCCACCTCCAGGAGGTGCTTCAAGCTCTGCAACAGGCATGACGATCAAGACCAGCAAGTGCAAGATCAGGCAAGGTTTGGTGGTGTATCTGGGACATCTGGTGGGTAGGGGCAAGGTGCAGCCCCACCAGGCCTAGATTGAGGCTATCCTGGCCTGGGAACCCCCTAAATATCAGAATGAGGTGAGGGCATTCCTTGCCCTCATCGGTTACTAAAGGAGGTTTATTAAGGCCTTTGGCACCATTGTTGCCCCCTTAACTGAGCTGACTTCTAAGAAGCAGCCCAGTAAGGTGATCTGGACGGAGGCCTGCCTGAAAGCCTTTGACACCCTCAAGGAGGCCATGTGCACATCACCTGTGCTGAAGGCCGCTGACTACTCCCAGCAATTTATTGTGTAGACTTACGTTTCAGAGCATGACATAGGAACTGTACTAGCACAGTTAAATTAGAAGGGCCTAGATCAATCAGTAGCCTTTATCAGCAGGAAGTTACTTCTCGGAGAACAGAAGTGGCGTGCTATTGAAAGAGAAGCCTTTACTGTGGTTTGGGCACTTACCTGTTTGGGACTCACTTCCGGGTTCAGTCAGACCACAGGCCCCTCAAACTGCTAATGCAGATGAGGGGTGAGAATCCCAAATTGTTGAGGTAGTCCATCTCCCTACAGGGAAGGGACTTCAAGGTAGAACAAAGTCCTGGGTCCGAACACGCCAGTGCTATTGGTCTATCCAGGTTCTTCCGCCTTAGTGATGAGCACTCCCTGGAGGTTGGGTAGTTCTCCCCACTCTCAGCTTGGGGTGGGAGGGGCGTGTTAGACCTGTCAGCCTTTGGGTGCCCTTTCCTCAGACCTTTTGCCTTCAGCCCTCCTGTTTTGTTAAATTCGTTTTTGTTGGCCTTAGGACTCTGCAGTCTTTACCACTGCTGACCAGTGCTAAAGTGCTTGCGCTCTCCTCTCTAAATATGGTAACATTAGTTTGCACCCAATTGGCACATTTAATTTACTAGTAAGCCCCTAGTAAAGTGGTACCCATGTACTACATCTACCCAGGGCCTGTAAATGAAATGCTAACTAGTGGGCCTGCAGCACTGACTGTGCTACCCATTTAAGTAGCCCTTTAGACATATCTCAGGTCTGCCATTCCAACCTGGTTGTGCAGTTTTAAACTACTGTTTTGACCTGGCAAAATAAACCTTTTGCCTGGCACAGACCTTTCTTTTTCATTCATATCGGTTTCCCCTAGGATAGGCCATAAACCGTTGTTAGGGCAGGGTTCGGTGTATTTAAAAAGTTGGGCATGCACTTTTAAGGTTTATGTGTCCTGTGAGTAAAAAACTCCTAAATTAGTTTTGCACTACTGCAAGGCCTCCCTCTTTAATAGGATAACATTAAGTTACCTTATTACATTTATTAGGTGCTAATTTTCAATTGGAACAAGTAGGAGTGTCTTGTCAAGTTTGGTGTCTACATAATTCTAATGAAAAACCCTCTTTAATGATAAAGTTGGAGTATAAGGCACAATTCTGAAAATGCCTCTTTTAGAAAGTTGACAGTTTCTTTTCCTAACCATTTGTGCCTACAGCCTATTGTGTCCCCAGACAGACTGGGACCAGGGCAGCGAGGCAGGAAATTCCAGACACCTCTGTGGTGAGTGGGAAACTCCAGAAGCTTCTCCCTTTTCAAAGGGGGCACCAGGTATAAAAATTGGGCAATCAGACCCACTGTTGAGTACACTTATGGACCTCTGTATGCTATGGAAGAAGGACAGTCCTGCTGTCTGAGAAGGAAGACTGGACGTGCACCCTTCATCCCAGGCTGAAGGTACTCCAAGGGTCAGCTGACTGACCTCCTGTACTGAACTACAAGAACACAAGCTCCAGAGGTCTCTCTAAAACTGCCCAGCTGACCTGCTGCAACTGGACCTGTCTGAGCCCGGCTGGCCTCTGGTGAAGTGAACTCCTCCTTGAAGAAAAGAAGAAATGCTGAAGTTTTGGGCCCATTCGTGCCAAGATCTTGCCGCCCGCGCCAGCCACCAGTACGAAGCTCCGGTGAACCCGACTCTGCTCTATAACAACCGCCAGCGACTTCCAGCAATGCAAGATCTGCACTTCACTCTATAGCATCGACAGCCCGTGGTGACCAACTCGAATCTCCAGCGGCGACTGTTTGCGACGCCCAACAGGATCTTGGCGCTATAGCAATAATCATCTGTGACGCCCGGCCTGCTCTTCGCAGTCCTTCACCGAGAACAGAACCAGAACTAACCTGGTCCCTGCATCTGGCCCGCGCTCCATTGCGATCGGCTTGAGCTTGTGACCTTCACCTGGTCTCGCACGACCAGATAACGGCGAACGGCGCTTTGTGCCATTAGGTGCTATACTTACCTGAAATCTTTGAAATTCCATATCTCCATTTCTAGTGATTGGATGTTTGTCGTTTTTGGGTCAGATTTTTTAAAATTGTACTCAATATTTCTAAATGGTGTAGGGTTTTTCTTGTGTTGAGCTTTCACATTATTACTGTTTGAGTGCTGCATCAATAGTTTACATATTGCCTCTAAGTTAAGCCTGACTGCTTTCGAGCCAAGTTACAAGAGAGGTTAGTTTAGTTCCTTTTTGTGGTTCATCCTGACCAGTATTGTGGCTGTTGTTTGAGTAGAGTTTTACCTCCCTCAACCAGCAACCCAATTTCTCACAGTATCCAACCCTTATGCTTCGCATAGACGTCGTTGCAGAGCAATGCAGAGGGACATATTTATTCTCAGGCATGCCACGTGGGGTTTGACACTAGGTATGCTCCTGCCTTTGAATCGACCACACTCTTGGCCGCCTATTACGTACATTTTTTGCGAAAACGGCCGTGTGTCTTTTATAACCTACGCAACTACAAAATGAACTTCGTGAATTGAACCATTGTTCAACCTCTTAGATTACATGTTCCCTTTCATATTGAGAAACTGTTCTGTGAATCTCGACCAAAATTAGCTCCTGCTTCCACTCATTGTGAGCTAATGTTTCATTGAGTTGTAGCCAGGAAATTACTTGTGAAAATGCAAAAAAAAGAATAAAAGTAAGCAACATCAACCTCTCCCGCCCCCCACACACCCCCTATTAATTAAATTAGCTCTTCTAAGTGTAGGAAAAATATAACTATTTTCGGTTTCGCATTTTAATATGTCAAGGTACATCAGGATTTGCAGTAAGGCCTGTAGCCAAAACGCTCTTTACATCTGTGCATTACTTACATTGGTGTGAGCAAGTTAGGTGCAGTTGACATATGTGACTGTGCAGTTGACAGATGTGACTGAAGAAAATTTGTGTGAATCAGTAAAACTTTGTAAACTACAAATAGGACTGAAATGGAATTGGTAGATGGAGTTGCGGCTCATTTTTCTCTGAACATTTGTCATTCAGCACATGTCGGTTCAAGCAGGTGAGAAGGAAGGTTAGGCTCAATGGTCATCCAATCTGTGCCCTCTCTGCTGAGACCTGGCCTCTCAGCCCCAAGCTAGGCCCCCGGCTTCTTTCTATTCTGTCCAGTCATTCACTGCCCCCTGCACGGCCCCAAGTAGGCATCGCTTCCATTTGCTTTTGCTTTCTTTCACCTGAACTTATGATATAATTGTTACAGAAAGGCCAGTCACAGACCGCGTCCGAGTTGAAAACTATCCCTGCCAGGCCTGGGCCCGCACAGCTCCCTGTGATGGATGGCGCCTATCATAGAGGCTGAGCCGCGGATGGATTGCAGACATCCAAGGCGATCCAGCGCCTCATTAAGAAGAAAGCAATACAGCGCTTTTGACATTGGGGATAAGCATCAATGGCGAGAGAGCGCCGCCCGCTCCATTCTATATGCATCTCTAAAGCGCTTCAGATGGCCGGTGTATCCATATCATAACTGGAATGCCCGCTGGGGCCTCCGCCGCATTAGTCCTAATCCTGCCTTGTCCCACTCCGATGACGGGGATATTGTGTGGCCGAGATCAGCGGCGAAGATGGTTCGCCTTCAGCCGCGGGGGCACACAAAAAGAAGAACCGGGCTGCCCTTGACCAGCTACAAGTAGCTTCTACTGTCTCCGCTTCTACCGGTCGCACGGTTGGCGGGAACAGTTATCGATGTTTCTTGGTTTTGGAAACTGAAAATAAAGACGTTACTTGGACTCTAATACCGAGAAACCATGACGTAATGTTATGTTACTTATTGTTTAACTAGCTCCGCCCAGAGGAGTGTAACCCTCTCACTTCTTGCTGTTGTCAGTTTTTTGTGTCATTCCGCTTTCAAGAAGTGATTACTTTGGAATGCGTGGAGGGCTATTTTACATCTGAAAAGTACACCCAGCCATCACCGCTGTTAGTAATGTTCAGTCCTTCATCCTCTATATGTGCCCATACTACTTTTCCCCCAGCACTTGTAAAGCTAATAGTGAAGAATTTCAGATGATAAATCGCATGTACACCAACTCACGGAAGCAACGCTTGTGAATGCCTTTCTATTCACGCCTTGGCAGTTGGCACATTAAACTTAGACCTGTTGGATTTACCAATGCTTGTTAATGCTTTACACCCTTTACCATTTTATTTTGAGGATGGGCCACCTCTCTGAACTTTGTTCTCAGTCCTGCTCACATAACTGCACAGGTCACTTCCATTCCTGCACTCCTCCAAAGTTTGTATTACGGTTTTCTTGATGGTAAATTTGGGATTAGGTGTTTCTTGGTTACGGGGTTAGAGATTTTCACATAATTGCTTCAGGTATTATGTTTTTTAATCAGTATAGTTTCCTTACCTTTTTACACTGGGTACATACGTTCAAGTGTCCAAAAACACCCATATGCTTCAATTGGTTTCGGTAGAAAACTCTTGCAACTGTGATAAACACCAGCGTGAGGGGTGTGGGGTTGTCATAGTGTCCTGTGCATGGCTGCTCAGAACACTAGCAGTAGAGGAAATGTTGCCAGAGAGAGGTCTGCTTTTGACAGAAAGTTAGGTACAATAGTAACAATAATGTAGTTTCCAGCTCCACCATTAGCCAGGAACTTTTATCTATCTATCTATCTATCTATCTATCTATCTATCTATCTATCTATCTATCTATCTATCTATCTATCTATCTATCTATCTATCTATCTATATATTACCATTTGTGTCCACAAGCAAGGACGCACTCCGACAACAGCTGATTCCACCAAATCTTCATTTTCAGAAAACAGGCATTTCACACTACTGATCTTTTCTTAATGCCTGATGCGTTTCGGAGCAAACTTGCTCCTTAATCATAGGATGTTACTGAAGTGCGCAGAGCTTCCCAAACAGATCTTTAAAGTTTCTCGGTGACATCACTGATTTGGCAGCAGAACACATTGAAGGGAAAGAATGTTCCCAAACACTACAAGGGTCAGCCTGCCTCAATAATCATACTCACCTGCGAGAGGAAAATTATGTTACTTCTATATCTGACCTGTCCCGTTTTTGCGTAGTCTTGTAAACATGTATATATGTATGTATATATATATATATATATATATATATATATATATATATATTCACTGAAAAAACCATAGGTTTCAGGCACGTTATAGTTAGAAATTAGCATTTAAAAAACCTTACAAATTCACTGAAAAAACCATAGGTTTTAGGGACAGTTATAGTTACTTGGACATTGCACTCGTACAAAACCCGTGAAATTCCCCGTTATAGTTAGTTCAGCTAACTATAACTCGCGCCCACAATGCACTGCTGATGATGTCACATATTACATCACTCATGACATGGTCAGTGACATCACTGATGACATCACTGATGACATCTCAAATGACATCACTGATGACATCATCCAGTGACTGTGTGTTTCTGTAAAGTTTAAATATGTTTAATATATATAGGGAAAGGCGTATTGAAGAGTGAGTGGGTGTATAAGTGTCTGAATGGATGATTTAGTAGGTGCGTGACTAACTGTATAAGTGAGTGATTAAACGTATCTTACTGAATGCATGGGTTAGTGACTAAACTGGGTGAATGTCTGTATCCGTCTGTCTGTTGCTGTGTAAGTGGCTGCATGGGTTTGTGAATAGCTACATGAGTGTCTATATGAGTTATTGATTGGTTGTCTGAGTATCTGTATGGGTGCCTGAGTGTTTGTGTGGGTGGGGTGTGTGCGACTCTGTACATAGATGTGTGAGTGGGTGATTCACTGGGTGCATGATTTGAAGAGTGCGTCTGTGATGGACTGCTTGGGTGGGTGAGTGTGTGTATGGGTGTGTTAGTGAGTGAATGTATATCTCAGTGGTACATGTGCGAGTAACTACATATGTAAAAGGAAGTATATATGTGTGTTAGAGTATTTAAAAGGCTATACGTGAGAGTGTGTGATTGTGAGAGTGGCTGTATGGATGCGTGTGTGCTTGTATCAGTTATTGTATAAGAGCGTAAGAATGTGCTAGTATTTGTATGAGTTATTGAGCTGGTGTGTGTATAACTCTATAGGTGAGTAAATGGGTGTGTGATTAATTTTTGCATGACTGACTAGGTGTGTGAGTACCTCTATGGATGAGTGGTGGTGTGTCAGTGTTTATATAGGTGTATGAGTGCATATGATAGTCCTGTACTGAGTGACTGTAAGTATGAGTGACTGTACGGGTGAGTGAGTGGATGTGTGTGTGAGACCTAAGAATCAGTGAGTGGGTATGTAGTTATTGGTATTGGAGTGTCTATGGTTTTGAGAATGGCAGTCTGTAATTTAGATTGGGTGTATCAAAAGTTATATTAGGGTGTGAGAAGATGCATGAAATTATCACATGGATGATGTCATCAGTGATGTCATTTGAGATGTCATCAGTGATGTCATCAGTGATGTCACTGACCATGTCATGAGTGATGTAATATGTGACGTCATCAGCAGTGCATTGCGGGGCGCGAGTTATAGTTAGCTGAACTAACTATAACGGGGAATTTCACGGGTTTTGTACGAGTGCAATGTCCAAGTAACTATAACTGTCCCTAAAACCTATGGTTTTTTCAGTGAATTTGTAAGGTTTTTTAAATGCTAATTTCTAACTATAACGTGCCTGAAACCTATGGTTTTTCAGTGAATTTCAAAGATTTTTTAAATGCTAATTTCTAACTATAACATGTCTGAAACCTATGGTTTTTTCAGTGAATTTCAAAGGTTTTTTAAATGCTAATTCCTAACTATAACATGTCTGAAACCTATGGTTTTTTCAGTGAATTTCAAAGGTTTTGTAAATGGCAATTTTTAAATGTATTAATTGTTATTTTTATTTTTTTCATACTGATTTACTAAATTTTTTTAAACTATTTATTTTTAGATATTTTATTTTTTAAATTACATTGTAATTACATTATACATTACATTACAAAATATACTTTCTCAGAATGAATTAATTTACTTTAAATACTTTGCAAATAGGCAATAGACTTTTAAGTACAGTAGTTACAGTTGTTGCAATGGGCAACACAATTTCAAACACAATGCAACATTGAGCTCAATGTGAATTTCTAGCTAAATGCAATTAGTTACTTTATGGATTACTTTTCTAACCACAGGACTGGATCCTAGATTCAGTCCTGGGACATCTCCTGTAAACAGTTGAGTAAAAGCGTTTTGGTTACAGTAGTGATTGTTAAGGAATATTATTGTATTTTAAAAGTTGACACTTAGAAACTTTTTCACATAGAATCACCAATGTTATCCTATGGGAGGAAATTCACTTAGCAGGTAAGTAGTGTTATCGTGACTTTTTCTCACTCAGTGGTGGATCCTGGATCCAGCACTGGTGCATCTCCTGTAAACCGTTGAAAGAATGCGTTTAAGTCATACAGGCGATTTTTAAGGAATATTTGTAGTTTGTGAAAATCGACACTTTGAAACTTTTCTGCTGAAAACCAGGCAATGGATTCCTATGGAAGGAAATACAAGTTACTGGTAAGTACGGTTAGAATTACTTTTCAGGGTCAGTGCTGGGCTAAAAGATGCAGCACTGGGTTCTCTCCTGATAACAGGTCAGTAAATCGGAATTCGTATTTCGGCTGATTTTAGAGGAATATTTGTATGTTTCAAAAATCGACACTTAGAAACTTTTTCAGCATAAAGCAGGCAATGATATCCTATGGAAGGAAATTCAAGTTACTGGTAAGTACGGTTAAAATTACTTTTCAGGATCAGTACTGGGCTGAAAGATGCAGCACTGAGGTCTCTCCTGATAACAGGTGAGTAAATCGGAATTCGTATTTCGGCTGATTTTAGAGGAATATTTGCACAATGGTGAAGGGAGGGGCGGGGCCTGAGGTGACATCTGTGCAAACGCGCCCCGTGGCGCGTTTTAAGTTGGGGATTAAGTCCCCTTGAATCATGAGGGTCCCTGGGGGCCAACTAGCCCACCAGGAACCTCCAGTATGCGCCAGGGGCTGCGTTGCAGAGACGTGTACAGAGGCCACACCCCTTTTACACCTCTCTGCAAGGCAGCTCTGTGGCGCTTTGGAAGTACATGGTGGGCTAGTTGGACTCCAGGGACCCTCAGGATTCAAGGGGACTTAATCCCCCAACTTAAAACACGCCACGGGGCCTGTTTGCACACATGTCACCTGAAGCCCCGTCCCCTCCCTTCACCACTGTGCAAACACGCCCTGTGGCGCGTTTTAAGTTGGGGGATTAACTCCCCTTGAATCCTGAGGGTCCCTGGGGGCCAACTAGCCCAACAGGTATATCCAAAAAGCGCCACAGAGCTGCGTTGCAGAGAGGTGTAAAGGGGCGTGGCCTCTGTCCACCTCTGTGCAACGCAGCCCCTGGCGCATACTGGAGGTTCCTGGTGGGCTAGTTGGCCTCAGGGACCCCAGTATTCAAGGGAATTCGTTCCCCCTCTGCAAACGCGCCAGGGGCACATTTGCAGAGTGCTGTCAAAGAGGGCGTGGCCTCCCTCGCGATGCCGTTTTTAATTTTTAATAATTTTTTTTTAAAGGGGGCTGTGTGGCCCCCTTTTTAGTAATTTTTGAGCCCTGGGGACCCCATCCCCCAGGGCCTGTCCCCACTTTTAAAAAAAAATAATTAAAAAGGACTGGGAAGGGGACCGCGTGGGCCCCCTCCCGTGGCCAATTTCGACCCGGGGACCCCATCCCCCGGGCCATAGCCACCTTTTTTTTATTTGATGGAGGGGGCTGCCTGGCCCCCTCCTAAGGCCTCCTTAGGCCCGGGGACCCCATCCCCGGGTCTGGCCCTATCCTTTTGGGGTCCGTGGGGGACCCCAACTCCCCCATGGACCATGCTGGCTCCCCGCCTCCTGCGGCATTGCTTTTCCACATGGGAGCTGCTAATATGCAGCTCCCCATGTGGAAAAGCTAATTCTGCTTTGAATTTTGGAAGCAAGAGCAGCTTTCCCTGCTCTCGCTTCCAAAATTCAAAGCAGTTTGCAATGACAGGACGGGAGCCGCGAGGCTCCCGTCCTGTCATTGCAAACAGCAGTGTCCCGGGGTAGGCACCCCGGGACACTGCAGGAGCCTGCCCTGGGGGGTGGCGGTCCCCAGGGCCATCACTGGCTCCAGGAGGGGGCCGCGCGGCCCCCTCCCCACATTTTCAAAGCCCCGGGGAGGTGGTGGTCCCGGGGCTGGAGGTCAAACGGACCCCCATTTTCAATTTTGTTAGTGCCCGGGAGGTGGTGGTCCCCGGGCGTGTGGGGGCTGGAGTCCCCCACACAGGTTAATTTAAAAATAAAGAAGCCCGGGAGGTGGTGGTCCCGGGGCTGCGGGAGGCTCAGAGCCCTCCCGCAGCTTTTCTAACAAAGCCCCGGGGGTGGCGGTCCCCGGGGCTTGGGGAGCCTTAGGGCCCCCATGCATAAAATAAACCCCCAGCATGCCCCCGGGACTTGGCCCACCCGGGGCAAATTAACATCGAGCGCGGGAGACCGCGCTTCAATTTTTTTCGGCAGGATCCGCGCTCCCTGAGCGCATCCTGCCGATTTTTTTAAAAAAATGCTTTTTGCCCAGGGGGTCCTTGTGGGACCCCTGAGCAGGCCTAGGGGTTAGGGTGTTTCTACCCTGCCCCTTTGTGCGTTTTGCGCACTTGTTTCTTTTTTTTCTCGGCGGGATCCGCGCACCCTAAGCGCATCCCGCCGATTTAAAAATAAAAATGCTTTTCTGCCCAGGGGTCCTTGTGGGACCCCTGAGCAGACCTTAGAGGTCAGGGTGTTTCTACCCTGCCCCTTTGCGCTTTGCGCACTTGTTTCTGTCCTCGGTTCTACCGAGGGACAAAATAGCTGCCAACACTTCTTGATTTGGAGTGTTGACAGCCAATTAGCATGCAGCTCGTGATCGGGAGGGTACGCGGATCCGACGCGCCCATAGATATATATGTGATTTTAATTGTGAATTTCTCAGGAACTACTGAACGGATTTACACCATTTTAGCAAAGGCACCAGTCTGAACCAAGGGCTACCTCTTTGCCAAATTTGGGGTAATTCCGTTCAGCAGATCGAGATGTAGCTGCGACTAAAGGTTCCTATGGAAAAATGAATGGGGAAAACGTGTTTTGGGACCCCCCTTTTTTCTCGGCCCCCGCTTGACGTATCACCTCGAGACTTTCAGGGTAGGAGCGGACCGGAGCGCCCCAACAAGTTGGAAGCTTTCGCGAAGATTCGTCAACCGGCGCCAACGTTATTGCAAATAGAATGTCGCGGATTTCCTATGGATAATAGGTCCTAACTATAACTATCTACTGGCGACCGCCAGTAGATAATATATATATATATATATATATATATATATATATATATACGCACACACACGCTAGAGGCTTGTAAATGTATACATGTATATATATATATATATATATATATATATATGTGTGTGTATGTATATATATATATATATGTGTGTATATATTTATGTGTATATATTTAGGCACACATTATATATGTGTGTGTGTATGTATATATTATCTACTGGCGGTCGCCAGTAGATAGTTATAGTTAGGACCTATTATCCATAGGAAATCCGCGACATTCTATTTGCAATAACGTTCGCGCCGGTTGACGAATCTTCGCAAAGCTTCCAACTTGTTGAGGCGCTCCGGTCCGCTCCTACCCTGAAAGTCTCGAGGTGATACGTCAAGCGGGGCCGAGAAAAAGGGGGTCCCAAACGCGTTTTCCCCATTCAATTTTCCATAGGAACCTTTAGTCGCAGCTACAGCCCGAACTGCTGAACGGAATTACCCCAAATTTGGCAAAGAGGTAGCCTTGGTTCAGACTGATGCCTTTTGCTAAAATGGTGTAAATCCGTTCAGTAGTTCCTGAGAAATTCACAATTAAAATCACATATATATCTATGGCGCGTCGGATCCGCGTACTCTCCCGATCACGAGCTGCATGCTAATTGGCTGTCAGCACTCCAAATCAAGAAGTGTTGGCAGCCATTTGTCCTCGGTAGAACCGAGGGACAGAAACAAGTGCGCAAGCGCAAAAGGGGGCAGGGTAAACACCCTGACCCTAGGTCTGCTCAGGGGTCCCACAAGGACCCTGGGCAAAAAAGCATTTTTATAAAAATCGGCGGGATGCGCTTAGGGTGCGCGGATCCCGCTGAGGAAAAAAAGAAACAAGTGCGCAAAACGCACAAAGGGGCAGGGTAGAAACACCCTAACCCCCTAGGCCTGCTCAGGGGTCCCACAAAGATCCCCTGGGCAAAAAAAGCATTTTTTTAAAACAAAATCGGCAGGATGCGCTCAGGGAGCGCGGATCCTGCCGAAAAAAATCGAAGCGCGGTCTCCGCGCTGATGTTAATTTGCCCTGGGTGGGCCAAGTCCCGGGGCATGCTGGAGGGTTTATTTTATGTATGGGGGCCTCTAAGGCCCCCAAGCCCGGGGACCGCCACCCCGTGGCTTTGTTAGAAAGGTGCGGGAGGGCTCTGAGCCCTCCGCAGCCCGGGGACCACCACCTCCCGGGGCTTCTTTATTTTTAAATTAACCTGTGTGGGGGACTCCAGCCCCTCACACGCCCGGGACCACCACCTCCCAGGGCACTAACAAAATTGAAAATGGGGGTCCGTTTTGGACCCCAAGCCCAGGGGACCACCACCTCCCGGGGCTTTGAAATGTGGGAGGAGGGCCGCGCGGCCCCTCCTGGAGCCAGTGATGGCCCTGGGGACCGCCACCCCCAGGGCAGGCTCCTGCAGTGTCCCGGGGTGCCTACCCCGGGACACTGCTGTTTGCAATGACAGGACGGGAGCCTCGCGGCTCCCGTCCTGTCATTGCAAACTGCTTTGGATATTGGAAGCGAGAGCAGGAAACCTGCTCTGCTTCCAAATTCAAGCAGAATTGCTTTCCACATGGGGAGCTGCATGTTAGCTGCTCCCCATGTGGAAAAGCAATGCCGCAGGAGGCGGGAGCCGGCAGGGATCCATGGGGGAGTTGGGGTCCCCCACGGACCCCAAAAGGATAGAGGCCAGACCCGGGGGATGGGGTCCCGGGGCCTAAGGAGGCCTAGGAGGGGGCCAGGCAGCCCCCTCCATCAAATAAAAAAAAGGTGGCTATGGCCCGGGGATGGGGTCCCCGGGTCAAACTGGCCACGGGAGGGGGGCCACGCGGTCCCCTTCCCAGTCCTTTTTAATTATTTTTATTTTAAAAGGGGACAGGCCCTGGGGATGGGGTCCCAGGGCTCAAAAATATAAAAAAGGGGGGCCACACAGCCCCCTTCAAAAAAAATAAAAATTAAAAATTAAAAGCGGCATCGCGGGGAGGCCACGCCCCTCCTTGCAGCACTCTGCAAACGCGCCCCTGGCGCGTTTGCAGAGAGGCGAATTCCCCTTGAATACTGGGGGTCCCTGGGGGCCAACTAGCCCACCAGGAACCTCCAGTATGCGCCAGGGGCTGCGTTGCACAGAGGTGGACAGAGGCCACGCCCTTTTACACCTCTCTGCAACGCAGCTCTGTGGCGCTTTTTGGATATACCTGTTGGGCTAGTTGGCCCCCAGGGACCCTCAGGATTCAAGGGAGTTAATCCCCCGACTTAAAACGCGCCACAGGGCGTGTTTGCACAGTGGTGAAGGGAGGGCGGGGCTTCAGGTGACATGTGTGCAAACAGGCCCCGTGGCGTGTTTTAAGTTGGGGATTAAGTCCCCTTGAATCCTGAGGGTCCCTGGAGTCCAACTAGCCCACCATGTACTTCCAAAAGCGCCACAGAGCTGCCTTGCAGAGAGGTGTAAAGGGGTGTGGCCTCTGTACACGTCTCTGCAACACAGCCCCTGGCGCATACTGGAGGTTCCTGGTGGGCTAGTTGGCCCCAGGGACCCTCATGATTCAAGGGGACTTAATCCCCCAACTTAAAACGCGCCACGGGCGCGTTTGCACAGATGTCACCTCAGGCCCCGCCCTCCCTTCACCATTGTGCAAATATTCCTCTAAAATCAGCCGAAATACTGAATTCCGATTTACTCACCTGTTATCAGGAGAGACCTCAGTGCTGCATCTTTCAGCCCAGTACTGATCCTGAAAAGTAATTTTAACCGTACTTACCAGTAACTTGAATTTCCTTCCATAGGATATCATTGCCTGCTTTTTGCTGAAAAAGTTTCTAAGTGTGGAGTTTTGGAACTTTATAATATTCCTCTAAAATCAGCCGAAATACGAATTCCGATTTACTCACCTGTTATCATGAGAGACCTCAGTGCTGCATCTTTCAGCCCAGTACTGATCCTGAAAAGTAATTTTAACCGTACTTAACAGTAACTTGAATTTCCTTCCATAGGATATCATTGCCTGCTTTATGCTGAAAAAGTTTCTAAGTGTCGATTTTTGAAACATACAAATATTCCTCTAAAATCAGCCGAAATACGAATTCCGATTTACTGACCTGTTATCATGAGAGAACCCAGTGCTGCATCTTTTAGCCCAGCACTGACCCTGAAAAGTAATTCTAACCGTACTTACCAGTAACTTGTATTTCCTTCCAAAGGAATCCATTGTCTGGTTTTCAGCAGAAAAGTTTCAAAGTGTCGATTTTCACAAACTACAAATATTCTTTAAAAATCGCCTGTATGACTTAAACGCATTCTTTCAACGGTTTACAGGAGATGCACCAGTGCTGGATCCAGGATCCACCACTGAGTGAGAAAAAGTCACGATAACACTACTTACCTGCTAAGTGAATTTCCTCCCATAGGATAACATTGGTGATTCTATGTGAAAAAGTTTCTAAGTGTCAACTTTTAAAATACAATAATATTCCTTAAAAATCACTACTGTAACCAAAACGCTTTTACTCAACTGTTTACAGGAGATGTCCCAGGACTGAATCTAGGATCCAGTCCTGTGGTTAGAAAAGTAATCCATAAAGTAACTAATTGCATTTAGCTAGAAATTCACATTGAGCTCAATGTTGCATTGTGTTTGAAATTGTGTTGCCCATTGCAACAACTGTAACTACTGTACTTAAAAGTCTATTGCCTATTTGCAAAGTATTTAAAGTAAATTAATTCATTCTGAGAAAGTATATTTTGTAATGTAATGTATAATGTAATTACAATGTAATTTAAAAAATAAAATATCTAAAAATAAATAGTTTAAAAAAATTTAGTAAATCAGTATGAAAAAAATAAAAATAACAATTAATACATTTAAAAATTGGCATTTACAAAACCTTTGAAATTCACTGAAAAAAACCATAGGTTTCAGACATGTTATAGTTAGGAATTAGCATTTAAAAACCTTTGAAATTCACTGAAAAACCATAGGTTTCAGACATGTTATAGTTAGAAATTAGCATTTAAAAAACCTTTGAAATTCACTGAAAAAACCATAGGTTTCAGGCACGTTATAGTTAGAAATTAGCATTTAAAAAACCTTACAAATTCACTGAAAAGACCATAGGTTTTAGGGACAGTTATAGTTACTTGGACATTGCACTCGTACAAAACCCGTGAAATTCCCCCGTTATAGTTAGTTCAGCTAACTATAACTCGCGCCCTCGCAATGCACTGCTGATGACGTCACATATTACATCACTCATGACATGGTCAGTGACATCACTGATGACATCACTGATGACATCTCAAATGACATCACTGATGACATCATCCATGTGATAATTTCATGCATCTTCTCACACCCTAATATAACTTTTGATACACCCAATCTAAATTACAGACTGCCATTCTCAAAACCATAGACACTCCAATACCAATAACTACATACCCACTCACTGATTCTTAGGTCTACACACACATCCACTCACTCACCCGTACAGTCACTCATACTTACAGTCACTCAGTACAGGACTATCATATGCACTCATACACCTATATAAACACTGACACACCACCACTCATCCATAGAGGTACTCACACACCTAGTCAGTCATGCAAAAAATTAATCACACACCCATTTACTCACCTATAGAGTTATACACACACCAGCTCAATAACTCATACAAATACTAGCACATTCTTACGCTCTTATACAATAACTGATACAAGCACACACGCATCCATACAGCCACTCTCACAATCACACACTCTCACGTATAGCCTTTTAAATACTCTAACACACATATATACTTCCTTTTACATATGTAGTTACTCGCACATGTACCACTGAGATATACATTCACTCACTAACACACCCATACACACACTCACCCACCCAAGCAGTCCATCACAGACGCACTCTTCAAATCATGCACCCAGTGAATCACCCACTCACACATCTATGTACAGAGTCGCACACACCCCACCCACACAAACACTCAGGCACCCATACAGATACTCAGACAACCAATCAATAACTCATATAGACACTCATGTAGCTATTCACAAACCCATGCAGCCACTTACACAGCAACAGACAGACGGATACAGACATTCACCCAGTTTAGTCACTAACCCATGCATTCAGTAAGATACGTTTAATCACTCACTTATACAGTTAGTCACGCACCTACTAAATCATCCATTCAGACACTTATACACCCACTCACTCTTCAATACGCCTTTCCCTATATATATTAAACATATTTAAACTTTACAGAAACACACAGTCACTGGATGATGTCATCAGTGATGTCATCAGTGATGTCATTTGAGATGTCATCAGTGATGTCATCAGTGATGTCACTGACCATGTCATGAGTGATGTAATATGTGACGTCATCAGCAGTGCATTGCGGAGGCGCGAGTTATAGTTAGCTGAACTAACTATAACGGGGGAATTTCACGGGTTTTGTACGAGTGCAATGTCCAAGTAACTATAACTGTCCCTAAAACCTATGGTTTTTTCAGTGAATATATATATGTGTGTATATATTTATGTGTATATATTTAGGCACACATTTACAAGGCTACATTTACTTAACATTAACTATGACAAGACCTCCACCCTGAGCCATCTCCTCCTCCCCACCCTGTACTCCTCTGCTGGGAGCACTCAGCCGACCTCCTCTTACCTGACAGTAACAGATCAGATAAATTTCTTCAATTTTTTCAATCTTCATAACCACACGTGAAAGGAGAGCATACCTCTGACTGTGGGAGTCTGGATGTTGTAGTCTCTCTCTCTTTCTCTCGTGGCGTGGAGCAGCTCCCTCGGGTCGGAGGAGGTCTGTGCAGGAAGGAGGGAGAGGGAGTGGCACCGAGACCCTCCTCGCAGCGCGCGGCACCGCCCGCAGGACTCCTCCTTACAGCCCTGTCACAGCTCGAGCGTCCGCGCAGTGCTTGCCAAGTGTGCCTCAGACCGGCTATGCAACCAAAGGAGGCAGGCACCGCGAGCACGTATCCGCCCGTGCAGGGTCAGCTGCAGCCCCGGCAGTGCAGGCGTGCACCGAGGGTAGGGCATCTACCGATTGGTTCACAGAAAATTCTGCAAGCAGGACTTGGAGCAGCGAGCTGCGAGCCTCACCGTAATCCTCGGAGACCACGAAGCCTGCAGCCTCGGGCAGCACGCCGTCTCGGAGAGGACGCCCCCGCTGCTGGCACTGTTCTTTTCCAGGGGTCGGGAGCTGGGGGCCGGGCGAGGTGTGCTTTTGGTGGCTGCTCGTCTCTCCCGACCCCTCTCCTCACAGAGGCAGCTGCGGGACAGCAGGACTGGAACAGCAGGACTGGAGCCGCGGGCTGCCCGGGTTTGAGACGTGCGCTGCTCCTGACGTTGACATTGACCTGAGCACGCTTGCAGACGGCCCCGGGAGAGGCCAGACTGCACGTCCAAGCAGGACCCATCAGAGCGACTGGAGGAGCGGGAGGAGGCTCCGTGATTGCTGGTGCACCGCACCGCGCGCAGTCCCAGTCCCAGCGAGGAACGGCGGCCCCTGGGGAGGCCGGCAGGTAGCTGGAGCTCCTTTCTGAGACGGGATCTTGGCGCTGCTTGCTCCCCCGCCCGCTGCATGCCCCGCACACGCCAGTGGCCCCTGGTGTCCGGTCCCTGCTTTGCAGTGGGAGCGCGGTGCTTGTGGGAGGAGAAGGCAGGGGAAATCACCAGGAGGCAAGGGGGGCTCAACAGAGCCACAGCTGCCCAGCCATCTAGCCTCCAGGTCCCCGTGGCCCCTGCCTTGTTTCCCCTCGGGCTCACTGGCCCCACACATCGCCTGGGGACACACTCTTCAGCCCAGACCGGGCCACGGTGGCCATGAGAGCCCCGGGAGCACGAACGGAGCCAAGGGAGGCCCGCAGCAACAGCCCAACTCTTCAGGCGTTCCTCATTCAGCCCAGGGCTCGCAATACATCTGGGGCCAACAGGAGCAAGGCGGAGTGTCAGCTGGGAAGAAATCACCGGGGTGTGAGACTCCTCAGGCAAGCCTAGTGAAACTAATGAAACAGTTCCCACTGCCCCCAGATGAGCTGGACCTGGAATAGCGCAAGGCAACCGGACCAGATGATTCCAAACACCCCTCGAAAAAACCCAGAGAGCAGAGCAGCTTGGAGGAAAGCGACCACCACCGATAAAGAACGCAAACGCCTTGTATACACCTGGAAGTTGGGATACAAGCTACCTTTCAAACTGGGGGACAGGCCTCAATTGGGAAAAACCAAACGAGCAAGCGGGACACAGGGCTGCAAAATAACAAAAAAGGGGCCAGGGCCCAAAATAGCCACTAGTAAAACGAATAGCGGAAGAACGCTAGCTATGAAGACCTTGGAGACTCAAGCCCGCCACGAGTCCACCCCCATCGCACATCCAAACATCAACGCCATGACAATCCACAAGTACTTCACCCCAACACCGGCCACCCCGAGTACACTGGCAAAAGGGGAGCTATGCAACAATGCCACACCAACTGAACAACCCTCTGCAAACCAAGGAAATTACACAAAGCTACAGACAGACGATGGTCAGAGTCAGGCTCCCCTCTCGCAAACCTGCGAAAAGAAGGGAAATGTGAGCTCTTTCTGTTTACTGAACAGCGGTGCAGACCGTCACCTGACTCAGGAACTCCTTCAGGGGGAGACAGGGCTGGAAAACTCAGAGGTCCTAGAAATATCATCAGCATTGGACTCCCCGAAGGGGGAATACAAGTCAACCCCTCGAAAGAGAGACAGTTACCTTCACTACGATCTCTCCCTCCCACAAAGCTCGGCAGCATGGAAGCCCCTCACATTCAATCAAAGCCTAAACCAAAGTTCACCTTGTTTGGGTCCGGGAGATAACTCTCTCTCGGGGGACCAGACCGCCCATCACTTATTGGGCGCAACAAAGCTCACAACACATTCTGGGTGACCTCAGCAAAATTCTCTTCTATTCAATAAACTCAACATTGTCAACTGCAATCAATGCCCTTACATGGCAAACACAAAAACGTGAAATCCAAATGGACACCATGCAGGCAATAGCAACGGCCAGAACAAATATAGCAGCCAAAATGGATAATCTAGAGGGGAACCTGGAAATGCTGAAGAAGCAGCACTCTGCGAGATGTTCCTGCCTTCCAATCATTGAGAAGCTCAGCTCTCTGCCAGAAGTTTTTACATCGCTAGTCGCAGAACTCAAACAAAGAAGACCATCGATCATAGACCACCCGGAACACTGCATAGAGCAAAGGGACCCAAATAAAGCAAAAAACAAGGCGTTCAGAGAGACAGCAGGAGCAGAAACTTTCACAAGCCCGCCACCGCCGACTACAACGAAGAGCCTAAAACATGTTTCTACGAATCAACGTGCTGAAGTTGGGCCCTCCACCAACTCTAACTATCAAGCTAACAACTCGACTAAAGTCCCACACACTCCTCCGACGTCTTCACAGCTGGCAGTAGCAATGAGCTCAAATAAAATCCAATATGATTTGCCAACGACGGGCACAGCCGGGCCCTTGTGCCAAGGCCCAACTGATAGCCCTAAAGGGAACAGTAAACTGCTTTCCAGAAGAGCGAAAAAACGCCTCAAGAAAAACAAAAAACATCAAACTCCGGGCAGGCGCAAAAGAGCTACATTTGCGCCTGGCAGCATCAGACGGTAACCTAGTCTGCAAAATAGACCCAAAGACTGACCAACAATTGAAACCACTCAGGTCAAAGAAACTTTACCCAATCTTCCAAAAGGCGAAGCTCATCGCCAGCGAAGGGAATGCTGAGCTAACATCAGCAATGGCAGCACTTCACTTCCACTTATAAATGTGCCTTGTGTACCAGGCCGGGCAAACGAATGGCGAAAGCAAACTCCACAGGAGCTCGCCCTTCCTCCACAAACAGACAGCAAACCATGAAAGCGTAACAGCCAGGAGCAAGCCAAGCCCCCATCCAAAATGGAGAACACAAGAACGCCTTCAACTCCACCAAACAGTACAGGGGCACGAGAAAACACAGCAGTCCAAATAGATAATAGAGCAAACATAACAAACAGCCCTAGCCTGGAAATAAACCCAGGAATCATAAGTCCAAGGGACCCCTCCCAAAGGGAATCGGAAAACACCATCATAGTGTTCACGCCTGAATACACATCCCGAGGAGGCTCAGACATACTAAATAGGGCAAACATTTTACAAATTCCCTATCATATCCCAGAGCTGGTACATCTTACAACGGAAGACCTAACCCGAGTTCAATTTAAGGCGCTGAATACTAACACAAGAGAATCGACAATAACCACATGGAAAACCAGCATGACAGCCCAAAAGATCATGACAGAAAAGCCTCAATTTGCAAAATGGGGGATTAACGTATACGAACCCAAAGAGGAAAAATACCCCCACAGGCTAATGGGCCAATATAGTAGCAGGCAAATACAGTCACAGCGAAAGTCCATTCTAAGAGGCACTTCTGAAGCCATCCATCTTATATCATTCTCAGACTTGAGAATACATTTCTCATCTACTTCAGGAGCTACTGTATGTAAATTCATAGAAAGTGGGAAAGCCACAACGCACACACATGACCAGGATGGAGCAGTAACAACCTCGCCACGGCAGCAACCAAACTGCTCCTAGCGCAAAAAGACTCAACGGGCTTGCAAGTGGACTAAACAAAACCATAAAAATAATCTCATGGAACGTGTTCAGGCTGAAAACTACGCTACAGAACAGGGACGCTTTTGAATTCCTACAGAAGGCTGCTGTGTCTCCAGGAAACCTGGTTACTCGCCCCCCTGGTTATACCAGGATTCGAGGAATTTCAACATCCAGCCAAAAAGTTCAATGTCTTTGGAAGGCCATCAGGGGGCCTATCCATATACGTAAACTTGGGTATCTCTATAACTTCGCCTTTAAGTATGGACATGGTACAAGCATTATACTTGCAGGGCCTGAAACTGAACGGATCCCCCATAATGATCCTACTGCTGAACATCTATTTCAATTGCAAAGACAGCCCGAGACATGGCAAGATGAGAGAACTGGTCAATACATTGGAGGCATTGCTCTATAATTACCCAAACTGCGGGATTATAATGGTCGGCGACTACAACACGTACAATCTGGGACTAGAAACAGATGCCTCTTGTACCAGGGACCGTGCTGGTAATTTGTTTAACAGATTTCTAAACACCTACAGTCTAAGGTCCGCACAAGAGGCACAATTCGCAAACCACGACACGCCGAGAGACCCCCAGAGAAAACTCAAACCGACTATAGACTACATTTTCTTGAGCCACTGCCTCCACGAACAAGTGGTGGACTTTCAAAAGCCAGTACAATTAACTAGTGACCACCTTCCACTGTTTACCGTTATATCACTGCAAAGGGTTACTTTTAGATACACCACACTTTTGGGTGCATCCAACGGGGAGGAAATCCACACACTCCAAAGCCGACTGAAATGGAATAAAATCAACACATCCAGCCTGATAGTTTGGAAAAACAATTGGCTAGTTCTCAATAGCAACTAAGCTGAAGGGAAAATACCAGCGAAATGGTCAAACCTGGTCCCAGAGCTGCACCGTTTACTGATGGGCACAAAATCAGGAATCAGCCCGAACTCAAGGAAAGGGCGTGCTGCCAACCCAATCCACGGTGCAAAACAATCCTACTAAGTAAAAAGGCACTGAGGCAAGCTAATCGCAACTACAAGCGGGCGAGGGACAAAACCGCTCGCCAAACATGGCTGACAGTCAGGAACACGCACAGGAGAAACATATGGAACTTCAAAAGGCAACAAAAAGACTCCCAATGGCTGTACATCCATAGTCTTCTAACCCCAAGCAGACAAGCAGAATTCTGGCTATACATCAACAGGCAGTCTGGACACGGTCACGATCGGCGAAACGGAGTTCCAGGGCACACATGGGTAAACCATGTGAAAACACTCTACTGCGACCCCTCTCACAACATTCCTTTAGACCACAAACGACCATATATGAGTATTAGTCTGCATAAAGACACTGACAAAATATGGAGGAAGCAAGTGAATCCCCGGATGTGTACAATCGCGTGTCAAAAATTCTAAGGAACATGAGAAGCAACGGTGCCCCGGGGCCCAATGCCCTCCCTGGACAATTGTTCAAGGAGGACATTGTATTCTGGACAACAATCCTTACCCCATTATACAAGTTTTGCATGATTAACTCAATAGTCCCGGAAACCTGGAAAGGATCCCTGCTCCATCCAATACATAAAAAAGGCGATACTGGAGATCCAACCAACTACAGGATGATTAGCCCTCCTGGACATCGAGGCAAAGGCATATTCAAGCTTGCTTCTACAAGATCTACAAATCTGGGCTAATGAGGACGGAATATTACCAGTTTATCAATCTGGCTTTAGGTCTGGAGCATCAACACTGGATAACATTCTAGCCCTAGCCTATCTGGTAGATCAGTCCACTCGGGGAAACCAGCGCCCCCTCTTTGCCTGCTTCGTTGATTACTCGGCGGCGTTTGACTGTGTCAACAGAAACCTACTTTGGCGAAAATTACAAAATTGGGGGATTCCAAATAGGTTGCTGAATGCCATTAGAGCTCTCTACACCAGAACTTGGGTACGCGTCAAACTCACCGGGAACAGTGCCACAAAGAAGATTTACACGGACCGAGGGTTGAAACAAGGCTGCGTATTGGCTCCGCTACTATTTAAAAGCCAACCTGTTAGCACCCAAAATTGGGCCGACCAGACTATTCCTAATGCAATACGCAGACGACATGGTCCTAATGGACCACACAAAAACGGGCCTGCAAAGAGCATTGGACGCACTCAGCATTTACAACGAAGAAAACGAATTGACAGCACATGCCAGCAAAACAAAGGTAGTCATCTTTGGAAAACACCCCAACAAACTTAAACATCTATGGAAAATGGGCAACCTGAAAATAACAACAACCAAATATAACTACCTGGGGGCATGGCTCATGAGCAACGGCAAGCCGACAGCCCACATCGCATCTATAGAAGCTAAAGCCAAGGCGGTAACTACGCCCTTTGTAAACTCAACTCAAAACTATGCAGTGCGTCAACCGAACCTACCCGAAAGGTCGTAAGAGCCAAGCTAATCCCTTCAATCTCCTATGGGCAACTAGTATTTCCCGGGGCCCTAATTAACATCATGGAGACTGCCAACTGCCGCGCATTCAAACAGATTTTCCAGATACCGGCCTACGCCAGAAATGCGCTAGTAAGGCTGGAATTTGGATTAAGCAAACAATCTTATGAATACTGGGCCGCGGTCATCCGTTATTATCGAGGGACATGCGCCGCCCCCCCCAGACACAATGAAAGCTACCTTGAAAGAAATTTTCACGAAAGGGAAAAACCCATGGGCAGATGCTTTATCAACTGCCCTTAAGGAGCTGCGCCTCGATCTGTCTGACTGGGGCAATTTTATTCATCAACCCGGCCTGCTTAAAACAATTTTAAGAAAACAAGTCAGAACACTATCTAAGCAAGATGACATAGCGACTATCGAGTCCTCCAGCAGCAATATTGGGATACTAGTCAGCTCTTATGAGGACAAATTGAGGCAGCCTTACCTTGATTCAGCACTGAATAAACAAATACTAAAGCAAATCCTTTCAGTCAGACTCATGGCCATCCCAATAAAAGACATCAATACCCGCTGGAAATCACTAGAGGCGGTCACCTCCTGTAGACTCTGCCATCAGTTCGAGGAGTCCTTGGCCCACCTACTCTGCATCTGTCCTGATCTGAGCCTCGCACGTCGCACTTTATTAAAATCCTTGTTTTTAAAATACGGCACCCGCACCTGCACGGACGCAATGAAGTTCTTTTTAATTTAGAGACCCCCATGGAACTGGCTAGACTAGCGAAATTTGCACAAAAACTTAAAGCGCTCTTAAGTAAAGCTAGAGCCAGGCTTAACGTAAGACCCTAAGCCTAAAGCCGTGAGCATAAACCAAGTATCCATGGGCCTCTATTTTTACTCTTGATACGGTTCTGAAATGTATGATATGAATTGAAACGATATTGTTTATATTCTTTTAACGGTCAAAGAAGGATCTTGGAAATACATATCACGCATGGTCTTTTGTAACAATTTTTATTAATTGAAACAATAAAATCATTTTACATTTCTGCTTAGCAGAATGACCTGACCTTTATCGCAAAAGCCCGGACATGTATTTTAAATTAAGAAAAGTGTCAGGACACTGGGACAGCCCACTGAAAACCCAGACTGTTCGGGGAAATCCGGGACATCTGGTCACCCCAGGTGAAGGCATAACATAACATGTTATGCTGTCCATGACTGGATGGACAGTAATTGCCTTAAACTAAATGCAGAAAAAACAGAAGTTCTACTCTTCGGACCACAATCCTCTTTTTGGGGCCCATCAGTCTGGCCAACTATTATGGGCCCTATTCCACTCCCAGTGGAAAAGGCTTGTAACCTGGGAGTGATCATTGATAACAAACTTAATCTCACAGATCAGGTAAATAAGCTCACCTCATCTACTTTTAATACACTCAGAATAATAAAAAAGATTCTACCTTTCATACCTGACAAACTGCAAAAGATGTTAGTTTCCTCACTTATCCTATCCAAAATTGACCATTGTAACAATCTGCTTATGACTACTCACAAGCACAATATTAACAAACTTCGGGTCCTGCAAAACACTGCTGCAAGACTACTGTTAAAAATTCCCAAATTCTGCTCAGTATCTCAAGATCTAAAAAATCTGCTTTGGCTTCCGATCAAACAGAGAATTACCTTGAAGGTACTATGTTTAGTCTATAAAGCACTGCATGATCTCGGTCCCGAATCTCTGACCCACAGCTTCATACGATATCTCCCTTTCATAAATCTTCGGTCGGTAAATGCTAAGGTACTAGTACTTCCAAGATTTAAACAAGTACGATGGGGTGGAAAGAGCATTGTGCTAGAAGCATCCAAAGCATGGAGCAAACTGCCTCTCTGCATTAAAACAGCATCTAGCCTCCTTACTTTCAGGAAAGCGGTGAAGACCTGGTTGTCCAGAACTTGGTAATTCTGGCAACCCTATGACAAGCTGAAGCCGGAACTGATTAGCGTTTAGATGCCGTTGGGCAGTAATGCGCTTTCTAAATTCCGCTAACATAACATAACAAGGCCATGCTCCCCGTCCCCTGATTATAAACATCGCTCGAGGGATTGGGTCCCCAGGGCCTCAATGAGGCTCAAGGAGGGGTGCTGTATGCAACACCCTTCCACTTTAAATAAGTATCGTCCCTGGGGCCTCATAGAGGCTCGGGCAGGGCCCTCCTCCCCTATAAAGAAAATAGCGATGCGCCTCCAGGCCCTGGCCCCCCCCTGGAGGTTTATTTTTCTAAAGTGTGGGAGCCCACTTTTAAATTAAATTTGCCATGAATTCGCGGATCCACCACAAATTTTCAGTAAAAAAATGTTTTCAATTGTTTTTGTCCTCAGGGACGGTCCCTCAAGGACCCCCACACCCACCAGGCCTAAGAGTGAAAGGTTATTCCTACCTAGGAGGGCAAGGTTATCCGTACCCTGCTCCTTGATTTATCTTCTTTTACCATCTTTTTTCATTAATAGGGACTCGGTCATCGAGTCCTAAGATGGCTGCCACCACAACTTTGTAGATGTGGTGTCAGCCAATCAAATCTTTGGATCTGTTGGATCCGTGGATCCTCCGTGGTGAGATGCATACAAATATTTTCTACCCTTAATTTGTCCAAAACTACTGAACGAATTTACACCAAATCACAAAAATCGCGCTTTCTGGACCAAAATCTAGCTTTCTGCCAAATTTGATGAAATTCAGTTCAGTCATTTTGGCTGTAGCTGAATGGGGAAAATGCACTATGGGACCCCCCACCCCTTTTCTTTCCGCCCCCGCTTGTCGAATCACTCCACACTTTTCCAGAAGGGAGCAGAGGTGGTTGAAACTTTTTGGAAAGGTTCATGAAGATTCGTCAAATGGTGCCAAACTTATTAGCAAACCAAAAATGCTTTTCCTACGCAAACGTGGTCCTAACTATAACTACCCAATGGCGACTGCCACTGGGAAATATATATATAGATTCACTGAAAAAACTAAATGCTAAAGTGAACTTATAGTTAGGCAATAGTTAGGTGAAATGTTTGTTAAAAAATAGCATTTAAAAAAATCACCAGATATAGTTAACTGAAGCATTTATAACTCGCCCCCCCAATATGCACTGTCTTGTTATCAATAATGTAATTTCAGATGCCAAGTTGAAGTTATCGATGATGTCATACAATTTCATGAGTGATGAAATATATGATGTCATAAGCAGTGCATGGCGATGGCGCGAGTTATAGTTACTTCAGTTGGATGAAAGACCTCTTCGTCTTGCAACCTCCAATGCCCACTCTTGTTTTCTCAGTACCTCGGCAAACTTACCGGGGTACTGCGCTGCCACAAAAAAAATCTTTTTAATTTGCTCCTTTTTGAGTCCCTCTGGGCCTCTCTCCCCCCCCGCCTCCCCAAAGTACAAGAGGTGCCCCTACCAATACGCCCTTATTCTTTTTTTCCGCACCTTTTGTATAACATGGGGACAGAGTCTCTGAGTCATAAAATGGCGGCCGCTTCGTTAACTTCCTATTATGGCCAGCCAGTCATATTTACATATTTTGAGCTCGCTGTTCTACCGCAAGTGTTCCACAGCCTGAAATATCTACACATTTTTAACCTTAATTCCTCAAAAACTACTGAACAGATTTATGCGCTTTCTGGATCAAGCTCTAACATTCTGGCAAATTTGGTGTAGTTCCCTACAACCGTGTTTGTTGTAGCGCTTTTCAAAATTCCTATGGGAAAAACACGTTTTGGGACATCCTTTTCTTCTCTGCTTCCACTTGATGGATCACTACGAAACTTTCCAGGAAGGAGTTAAGGTTGATAATCCTTTTTAAAAAAAGTTTCATGAAGATTCTGCAAACGGCATCAAAGTTATAAGCAAATTAAAAAAATCAGTTTAATTACATAAAAAGCGGTCACCACTGTGTAGTTAAAGTTAGGACTGGATTTCCATAGGAAACTGATTTATATGTCCAAGAAGTTATGGAGGCAAAAATAAATGGAAACGACAGCAATAAAGGAAGTTCCATTGTAAATCTTACAGATCTTGTTTTAACAAAAGAGGAAGAAGAAATTCTATTATTGGGACTGTCTTATTGTCCAGAGCGTCCATTAGTTTATGTGCAGGCAGGGACTGATGCTTTTAAATATGTGAGGTAATTAAAGTTGTTAAAAGTGCACATACTTAATAATAAACTGAGCAATAGACCTAGGGTTGAAGGAGATGTGTTCGAGACTACGGGTGATACAACCATTGCAGATTTGTCTCAACTGTAAACTTTGAGGCAACTAGAAAGAGAGAACAATCAATCTAATACTCAGTTGACAAATCTTGACATCATATAGGAACATTATATGGAGGTATCAGGGGCTGCATCTATCCCCTGCCGACCACGTTCAAGAACCATGCCCATTACCACAAGAGATTCAATGGACACCTTCCATAGCTTAATAATGGAAGGAATGAAGAAGTTACACAAGGAAGTGAATTCAAGAAACGGAAAAAAACAGCTGCTATGTGGAAATACGAAAATTTGGTAGCAAAATTAAGGAACAACAAGCAGATTGTGGTAAGAAACTCCGACAAAGGAGGCAATATTGTTCTGTGGCCGATGCATATGTAAGAGACTTTGAAACAACTAAACCAGAGTGATTGCTACATGAAGTGTGAACAGAACGCACATGTTAGAGCGCAGTTACAATATAAGCAGGAGCTTGAAAACTGGATGAAAGATGGCCTTTTATCATACAATGAATATCTGTTCCTGCAAAATGACAACCAGAGGACCCCAATTTTCTATTTAATCCCTAAAATTCATAAAAACGCACCTACCCAACCAGGACGTCCTATAATTTCAGCTAATGGAAGCATGATGTAGAACACATCTAAATATATTGATTTTTTTCTCCAACAATATGTGAAAAATGTACCATCAAATGTAAAAGACACTGGGGGCTGATGTGATATTTCTGTGGAGAGTGATTATGTGCTAATTGCTATGGACGTTACAGCGTTGTACACCAGTATTTCACACGTGGATGGGCTAAGAGCTATGTACCATTTTCTTCAAAGTAGACCAGTTACCCTGTACAACCATACTCAGATGTTATTGACCATGGCTAAGTGATGTTTGGAGGGCAATTTCTTCATGGTTGGAGGAGAGTTGTATCAACAAAAGTGTGTAACTGCAATGGGCACCTGTTTCGCCACCAGTTACGCATGCTTGCATGTGGGCTGGTGGGAGGTGCTCCTCGGGGAGCATGAAAAAATATGGGCAGAACACATATTTTGGATCAGATTTATAGATTATCTTTTTGTGGTGTGGAAGGGGTCTGTTGACTCGGCAGAGCAATTTGTAAGAAATCTAAACATCAATGATTTGAATTTAACTTTTACATATGACATAAGTACATCCATGGTAACATTTCTTGACTTTGAGGTATATGTGCACAAAGGGAAACTGGAAACGAGATTGCATAGGAAAGACACTGCAGGGAATACAACCCTTCATGCCTCCAGTTTTCATCCTACCCACACAAATATTGGTATACCATATGGAGAAATGACACATGCTAGAAGAAACTGTAGCACAGATCATGACTTGAGAAAATGCCAGGATGAAATGGAGAGTAGGTTTGAGCAGAGGGGATATAGTGCCACAGTAGTGAAGGCTGCGCGAGTGGCAGCCAATAGAGGGAGGAGGCAAACAATCTTGTTTTCTAAATCAAATACAATGAAAACAAATGAAGTCCAGGCAGCAATACGTTTTATAACTCCTTTCAATAGCCAGGAAAAAAACTAAGAGCATTGATAAGAAAAACTGGCATGTGTTTAGATCAAATCCAGTAATAGGCAAATTGGTGCCAAAATGTCCCTTGATAACATACAGGAGGGCACCATCTTTGAAGGATGCAGCGGGGTTAAGTAGCCCGGAGACATGAAGAGAGCAAAGTTGGTTACGTCCTCAACCTGGTTTTAGAAAATGTTCACGCTGTAGGACCTGCAGTATAGCCCAAAATACCATGACACATTTGACACCTTTTGATACAAGAGCAATAAAACTTAAGGGAGCGTGTAACTGTAAAACAGAATTCGCAGTGCATGTGTTAACATGCACTTGTAACTTTAGGTATGTTGGCAGCACCTCATTACCGGTCCACAAAAGAATATTACAGCATATGAGGGCTATCACAAATAGTGACCATACATATCCGGTGGCACGCCACTGTGAAATGTTTCATCAGAAATACACGAAATAAATCAAGTATTTTGTAATAGATGCAGTACCCGCCAGTAGAAGAGGGGGTGAGGACCATACTCAAGAATTTAGAGAATTGGAGATGAGGTATATCATACAGTTAGATTGCAAAATACTGTATGGTTTAAATTATGATGAGAAATTGCATTCAAGTCTCTGAAGAGGTGAAGAGATTAGGACAAGGTCAGTCATGGGTGAAGCATAAGATGACATAACCTTTACACTCAGTCCTTCTCGCAAATTAGCTTCTCTCTTTTTCTGTCCCCATCACTTTCTTTCTTTTTCTTTCCTTTTTGTATCTTAGGCTAAGCTAGATACATGAATTCAATGGACTGATACTGTAAAATAAGATTTTAGATAGGCAGGGAGAATATCAATATCCGGTTAACAATATGAAGTGTTGATTGACAATGACGAGAGGAGGTGAAGATCATTCAGTCACTTGCAAGTAGATATAAATATATGATCAGTTAAAGGGCAACATCGGATGCAACTGCATTTCTTCACAGCAATCTTGAGTTTTAGAAATACAACGGGGTTAAGATCTTGAAATTTTAGGGGGAGACCAGTATGATGAATGAAAAATTTCCTACCTATTGTAACAGAAAGTTTCAATTCTATTAAGGACATGGAGGCGAGGATTAGACTTTTCCTTCTTCGCTTTTTATTGACAGCAACCTTCTTTAAAAACATTATGATATTGAACAAACTACATTTCCTATGGAACATAGGGAAAAACAGAGAGAACAGTCTATCCAATCAGGATGCTCCTGCTTATATAACAGTCCTTGCAAACGCTCCTTCTTCCTGCGAACACAGCATCTCCATTTGAAGACTACTTTTGTTTATTGGACTCCGATCGTGGAAAGATTCATAACGGGAAGTTTGAGATACTCTCTCCTATGCATTTCTATCTCTCATTTTAGTAACAGCACTTCATAAACATTTGCCAGACAATCATTGATAACGTGATGCAAACATTAACAAGCAGAATACGTAAAGACAAGTTACGTGTAAGCATTCTCATCCCGTCATAACCCTGAGTTGCAACTCTCACTGCAGGTGGGTACCAATCCTAGGCAGAACGGATGGGCTAATCCTCGCCTCCGTGTCCTTAATAGAATTGAAACTTTGCGTTCCGATAGCTAGGAATTTTTTTATTCTACCGCTGGGCCCAGAGGCGAGGATTAGGCTAGTTTAAAGCTGATTCACCACTACGGTTGCCAGAGACGATATGGGTTTGAACTAAAATCTTTTAGAGGTGGAGTCAGATGACCAGTCCGCTGCGTTGAGGATATCTTCTAATCTTTCTCCCAGGGAGAAGGCCTTAGAAGCCATTGCTCCTCTGACTGAGTGGGCACCAAAATGAGAGGTGTTAATCCTCGCTTCCTGCATCACCCATTTTCTCCATCTGGCAATCGTAGGGGAGGAAACCTCTCTGTGAGGTTTGGTTAAAGCAATCAACAGCTGTCTTTCCCCGTGGGAATGAAGTTCATCCGTGACCGCTTCGTACATTTTCAGGGCCCAGACCACACATAATTTTTGTACCCCCTGAAATTCTGGATATGACACCACGCTGGAGTTGCATTTTATTCTACGAGAAGCTTGGAATGTTACCCCTTCTGGAGTAAAAATCCTACCTGTAATGTCCGAAGCCTGTACATCAGAGACCCTGCAGCAGGAAATGAGACAAAACAACATCGCCAGTTTAGCTGACAATTGTTTTCTAGACAAGTATCTATTGGAGAGCCAAGACGTGAATAGATTCAGGACCTTATTCACATCCCATAACACCAAATATCTGGGTTCCGGAGGGAGAAATAATCTAATACCTCTTAGGAGTTTGTTCCCCTAACAGATGGCCATCAATGGGAAGATGTCCAGCCGAGATTGCCGACCTGAAGGCTTTAATGGACCTGTAGGCTAAACCCAGTGAGGCCATGTTCGCCAAGAAATTCAGGATGTGTACAACCTCCTCGTCCACGGTATCCACTTGCCATTGGAGACACCAGCATACCCATCTAGACCAGGCCGATCTGTAACGTCTAGTGGTGCTATCCGCCCAAGCTTAGGCGAGGAGTGCTGCAGCGTCTGCTGAAATACCCAGGACTTTCCATCGTTCCCGGTAATCCTCCATGCCATTAGACGGAGGTAACTCGCCAGTATCAAGGGATGAGGGTTGCCCTGGCGATAACTCAGGAGATCTGGATCTAGGGGTAGAGGATTGGAAAATCCCAGGAAAGTTCCATCATCACTGGATACCAGGCTTGCGATCTCCAAATTGGAGTTATCACGACCAGATGCACCCCCTGTCTGCATACTTGTGCCGACAGTCGCGTGATCATCGCAAATGGAGGGAACGCATATGCCTGTTTCAGGCTCCAGTCCTGAAGGAAGGCGTCCGTCAACACTGCTAGAGGATCTGGTCTCCAGCTGCAGAACCTCTCCACCTGAAAATCCAGGTGGGATGCAAAGAGGTCCATTGAGAATGGGCCCCAGAGTTCCTGAAGCCGATCGAAGACCAAGGGATTCAGTTTCCACAGGCTGATGTTCCTCCAGTGACGAGAGTGCCAATCCGCTATTTGACTGGGTTGGCCAGGAGATGTTCCGCCGTCAAGGATATGTGGTTGGTCAAACAATACTCCCACAGAGTCCGGGCCAGGTCCAACAGAGACTTTGATCGAGTGCCCCCGAGGTGATTGACGTACCGAACCGCCGCTACTTTGTCCATTTTTAGTAGGACTGAGCACTGAACTCTGTCTTTCGTCCAGCACCTGAGGGCGAAGGAGCCTGCCATCAACTCTAGGCAGTTGATATGAAGGGCTTGTTCATCGGAGGACCATTTTCCTCCGGTGGAGAACTCGCCACAGCAAGCGCCCCATCCTGAGCCACTGGCGTCGGATTCGATCACTAGGTCGGGTTAGGAGCCAAAGATTGCTCTGCCATTCCCTGCCTCCATATGGGAGATCCACCATCTGATCTCGTCTTTCGCCTCCGCAGAGAGCGGGACCAGTTGGGAATAAGAGAGGCCTTTCCGGAGATGCATTATTTTTAAGCGCTGTAGTGCCCGGTAATGAAAGGGCCCTGGGAATATCGCTTGAATGGAAGCCAAGAGCAGCCCCACTATTTGGACCAGTTGGCGTAGAGTGATTTGGGGTTTTGCCCAGGTCCTCCGTAGTTCGTGTCTGATCTTGGACAATTTTTGAGGAAGGAGACTGAGGGTCGCCTCTGCCGAGTTGAATAGGAACCCTAGAAACTGAATGGATTGGGATGGGGTCAGGGTGGACTTGTGCATGTTGATTACAAAGCCCAGTGACTCCTGTAGATCTATGGCCATCTGTAGTTGGAGGGATAGAGTTCGCGGGCACTGATTCATGAAGAGAATGTTGTTGAGATAGACGATCAATCGCACACCCTGCGCCCGAAGTAACTCTGCCACGGGTCTCATCAGCTTGGTGAAACACCAAGGAGCGGACAATAGTCCGAAAGGTAGGCAAGTGAACTCGAATACCTGAGAGTTCCATTGGAATTGGAGGAAACGCCTGAGAGGTGGGAAAACTGGCACAGTCAGATAGGCGTCCTTCAAGTCTAAACGGACCATCCAGTCCGACTACCTCAGAAGATCCCTGAGGAGGTTAATGCCTTCCATTTTGAAATGACGATAGAGGAGCCATCCATTGAACTCCTTTAAGTTGATCACCGGACGTTGACCTCCGTCCCTCTTTTCCACTAAAAGAGGTTGCTGAGGAACCCGTTTGGGTGTCTGGACGTGGGGACGATGGCTCCCGTTTCCAAAAGACTCGGTGTTTCTAAATCGATCAACGCTTGTTGATCTCGTGAAAAGACCAGAGGTCTGGGGCCGTGGTTCTGGGAGGGGGTCCCATAGAACTCCATGTGAAACCCTTGAACCGTTTGAAGGACCCAAGCGTCTGAAGAAAGGGATTCACAGTTCTACCAGAATACAGCCAAACGACCCCCAAGCCGGAGACCTTCTACGTATTGAGTTCTTACCTTGTGAGTTGTAGTCGTTGTGGCCCCTGTGGCCACCTCTGGCGCCTCTGCGACGGGCGTAGGTCCTGGTCTGGTAGAAGTTTCCAAATTTACTGGAATCCTGGTACTGACCCCAACGGGTTTCTCCTCCTCTGGAGACTTGTTGCTGATAGCGGCCGGACAAGCGCCCCCTTCCCCGGCCGGCATTGGTGAAAACACAGGGGTTAAAATTTCTTTTGATGGATGTTTGGGCTTTATCTAGGGAGTTGAATGTGTTAATGAATTTCCCTAGCTGTCGAATAAACGGGTCCCCAAAAAGGCTGCCCTGGGCGACTGTGCCTGCCTTTGATGTGGAGAGATCCCCCAGCTTTGGGTTGATTTTAATAAGTAAGGATCTGCGCCTCAGTAGCGATTGCGCAGTTGGCATTCCCCAGAAAAATTATTGCCCGCTGGGCCCAGCTAGATAAGGCTTCGGGGCAGATTAGGGAACCAGAGGCCTTCGCATCCTCCGCCATATCCATTATTTTGGCTAAAGATCCTGCCACGCCCAATAATTTATCTTGACAGGAACGCCAGGACCGGTCAATGCCCTTTTTGGGGTCGCGGACGAATTTGGCGAGGAAGGTAGCCATTTCCGCATCTATCCCTGGTGTTAGGCCCACCTTCCCTTCTAAAGACGGCCGAGGGCATTCTGCTTTGAGGCAGTTCCTCACCTCCTTGTCCAAGGGCTTACTAAGCCTGCTGGCCATATAAGATGCCACCTTGGGGGCTGGGTACCATTCCGCAGAGCGCGGATGCAGCAGGTCATCTGGGTCTAGTAGGTCAGCTGCCGTGACCGGGTTTGAGCCGGATGGGTCTGAGTCTGGCAGGGGAGATGGGTTGGGATGCCAGGGTCTGGAGTGGTCCCCGTCACCAGCTGAGGTGTTTGGGGAGTCATCCCCATCTCCTGGGGTAACCTGGGAGGGTGAGTGGGGGTTCCCCAGAAGCACATGGACCCGAAGGTTCCTGCATGGGTTGGGCGTCAATAAACGCCTTCTTTAGACGTTCAAAAGGGTCAAGATTTACCCCCGACCCCTCTGTGCATTTACGCTTGTCTGGATTTAGAATTGGTAGGGTTCCCTGGAGGTAAAGGGGCTCGCGACCCCGATGCATCTTCCCTTTGGTCGAGGGGTTTCAGCCATTGAGCTTGTAATGCCTTAAGTCTCTTCTCCAAGGGGGCCACTATCTGCAACACTGCTTTGAGGATGGATTGGAGGCGTCCATCACCTCGCAGATGTGATCGTCAATATGGAGGTAAGTAATCTCCTCTTCCTCCATATTTCCTCTCCTTCAAAGCTTTCCATTCCTGGGGCTTTGGCTTGGGATATTTGGGGCAGTTTTACCAGATGGAGCACCTGACTCTCTGTCCCTGTGACAGGGTTTATTCTCCCCCTTAATAGTAAGTGTGCAGGGGTATTCCGTGGGACCTGCTCAATTCTAATTTATTAGGGAATTTTTATAAGTATATCCTGCCCAGGACTGTCCCAGTGATACTGTTGTCTTACCCGAGTTTGGGTGTTTGTCTCCGTGGCAGGCGCTCGCTAAGCGTGTAAAACGCTAATTGAATGCTGCGGATAATTGCCTCATTAACCTTCCCCCATGTCTGTTACCTCTGCCGGCCACGTTTCACTGAGCCCAGTGAAAGAGACACTCGCTGGGGAAGTGGAGGGTAGAGGCACGCTGGGCGTGCTGACACAACTGCGTGGGGCCCCCTAGTGGTCGGCTGACCGTGCACGCGAGTGAGGTAAGAGAAAGACCGCGTAGGAGCGGAAGGGCTCCTGCGGTCACCTGTTAAGGAAAGAAAAACGGGTTAAGCCGACAGTAGAAACCTTCTGTGAAGGCATAAACACATGAAACACAAGCGCGGCCGAGCCACGAGGTATAAAGCACTATAAAGGCCAGAGAAAACATTATTAATATTCAATAAAATGAAAATATCGAGAAACTTATCTGAATGCTGCTGGAGCAGCGAAGAAGGAGCGTCTGCGAGGACCGTTATACAAGCAGGAGCATCCTGATTGGATAGACTGTTTTTTCTCTGGTTTTCCCTGTGTTCCATGGGAAATGTAGTTTGTTCAATATCATACTGTTTTTAAAGAAGGCTGCTGTAAATAAAAAGCGAAGAAGGAAAAGCCTAATCCTCGCCTCCGGGTTTTGTCATAGAATTGTCATAATAACTATTAGAAGTAATAATATCCCGGCTACATAGATATTTCAGATATTTGAGATCAGATACCGTTGGGGGCACTGGCCTATAAAAAGTAATATCTGGCTGTGTGGAATATTGCAGATGATCACTTGGGCACTTGCCAGTAGATATAAATCCAAGATTGGTTAGAGGGTAATACTGGATGCAAATATATTTTTTCACAGTAATCATGAGGTGGTCAGAAATGTAATGGGAGTATGATCATGACATTTTAGGGGGAGACAATGGTGATTAAAAAGAAGTAATGTGTATTAACACAAAAATTAATTATCCTAAACAATTACTATAACTAAAAACATCCCAGCTAGTCTGATATTTGAGAGCATATACATCTGGGGCACTTCCCTATAAAAAGTAACATCGGGTTATGTGGAATGGTGTAAGATTGTTTGCCTATAAATGTGCAATCAAAGGATATTGCACACTGAAATCAAATCACTATGTATATAGAATTTTCATGAATTCTGAATGAATTTTGAAGGAAATGGATAATGGTAATTTTAACTCTGTTACGATATTGACTAATGAAGTCTTGCTTCGCTGTTCATGAAATGAAAATACGTAAAAAGAACTACATGACGCGTGATTGTCATGTGACCAAGGCTGCTTATGCGGCCGAAACGCGCTATGGCGGAAGGCAATTAAAACTAAAATAATGATTATCTGGATTGGTGTCTGCTTCGTTTCGTCTTGGAAGGATTTGAGCACGATCGCAGGAGCGATATATACACATACATACATAGAGGATAAAGTATATATATATACATACATACATAGAGGATAAAGTACCCCTGCCGTACATATTAAGGATATTGCAGGTCACTTAGGTGTTCCATAACCATATAGAGGAACGAGGCCGAAGGCCAAGTTCCTTTATAAGATTATGAAACTCCAAGGTCACTTGCAATATCCTTATCATGTACGGCAGCGGATACTTTATCTCTTATAACACATGGTCACACCATCACCTTTCCCACAATCCACCTAAAACCTTCGTAGCTCTTAAGAAACAGCAAACATGAAGAATAAAAATAGAACCTCTAATGCAAAATTAAACACATCAAAAACTTGTTAGATATTTGTTGCAAAAATATATTAGAAGCATTATAGCTTTTCTATAATTATCTAAGGAATACAAAAAATAATAATGTTCTTTCTGCTAGTCGCTGTAAACTAGAATAATAGAGGAGAAGAAAGAAAAGTGCTATTAAACAGCTGCTCCGTGACCTGACTTGTCTTTCACCTGGACTGCTGAATCTGGCAATAGGCATTGTGACATCAGAACTCAGCTGTAATAACTTATTACAGTCGAGTTCTGGCGTCTTTTCTTTATAACCGACGACTGTGTGCGTCACTATATTCGAAAACAAGGGACAACTCAGTAACCCTGGGACCTGGGTAGTACAGTAATGTAGGAAACAACGGTCCCTGAATGGGGAAGTGTGACCTCAGTTTCCACGGTAACCTAGTGAATAACAGACCAGTAGATTTTATGTGCTTAGTAAACATTTGGAATCTTATGAAGACAAAATCCTTTAGCTCTGTTAACATATACATTCAAAATTAGAGAGGTATTCCCAAACGACGCAAAGGTGTCGTGAAAGTGATGTAAGTGAGTAAGAAGTGCACTGGTGCTATACAATATATACATATATAGTGACTGTGGAGGATGCACAGTTGTTTGATCCAAACTCTAACATAGAGTTGCAGACTCCTGAATTTCAAAAACAGTACAGTACGCTACTATAGTGTTAACGTTTCGACCCTTTGAGGTTATTTGCACAGGGTCATCATCTTGACAAGGAATGAGAAACACCTATAAAGAGGAAACCACATGTCATTGGGTTTGGGATAATTCACATCTATAGTAAGTTAATTAAAATAAAAATGGGCGGAGGCAACCTACCCATTAGGTAGTACTCGCGCAGCAAATGACACACAGTACATTCAGGAATAGATCCACAAATCATAGGTCTTGAAATCTAGTCTTGAAATATAAAAAAATTACTAACTGGACTCCTTTGCTGCTACAAATGTGGTGATAACACAGTGTGGTGTGGGACTCATCTAGAAGAATTAACTAAAGCCTCCTATGATTATTGAAGGATTCTGTGGGAGAGGGGTCTAACCAAGGTCCATGGACTGCAACGCATTTGTCAGTCTCGTTATGATACTTCCTGAGGGTACAAGGAAAGAGAGGGGATGATTGACTATGAACTCCTAAGCTACAACGGAAAATAAGGACTAATGTGCCTCTGGTGTAGACTCACCACATTCAAAAATCAATCACAACCTCCCGAAGGTTGAGGTGTGTCTGGAGATTTCTGTCTATATTCTCCAGGGATGATAACCCTTAATTAATACAGGTGTAGACATTGTGAACAGAGTACATACATGTTACTGACATATTCACCAGAAAGAATTTCACCCACTTTAGGCAAATTACACTGTTGAATAGACGGTGTGAACTCAAGACAGAAAGACCCTGAGTTGAGTATCATTGTCTATACCTGTTTTAATGAAGAGTTATCATCCCTGGAGAATATAGATGGAAATCTCCAAATACATTTCACCCCACAGGAGGTTGTGGTTGATTTTTTTATGCAGTGAGTATACACTGGAGGCACATTAGTCCTTATTTACCTCTGTAACTTATGAGTTCGTAGTCAATCATCACCTCTCTTTCCTAGTACCATCAGGAAGTGCCATAACGAGACTGACAATCACGTTGCAGTCCATGAACCTTTGTTGGACCCCTCTCCCGCAGAATCCTCCAATAATCGTGGGAGGCTTTCATTTATTCTTCTAGGTCACTTCCACACCACACTGTGTTGTAACCACGTTTGTAACCGCAATTGAGTCCAGTTAATAATTTATTTATTTTTTCAGATCTAGATTTCAAGACTTGTGATTTGTGAATCCAATGTACTGTTTGTCATTTGCTGCAGGAGTACTACCTAATGGGTAGGTTTTCTCCGCCCGTTTTTATTTTAATTAACTTAATGTACATGTGAATTATCACAAACCCACTGACATTTTTCCTCTTTAAAGGTGTTTGCTATTCCTCATCCTGATGATGACCCTGTACAAATAACCTCAAGAGGTTGAAACGTTGACACTAAAGTATTATACTGTACTGTTTATGAAATTCAGGAGCCTGCAACTCTGTGTGAGTTTAGATCAAACAACTGTACATCCTCCACAGTCACTATACATGTACATATTGTATAGCACTAGCGAACTTCTTACTTACCTCCAGTGCTTAATTTGAGCCTGTGCTTTCCGGTGCTCAGCACCGGCACCTAATCCTCAGCACCGGCGCTTATACACCAATTAAGGACACACTCATTTGGAAGGCAAACGATTTTCTCCAGAATCACAGGATGTTGAGCCACGCCAAGACTCGAACCTGGTTCCCCAGCTCCGAAATCGGCAGCTCTAGCCATTAGGCCAAGTCCTCTCCAGAATAATAAGTACCGGGGCTCTAGTCAGGAGGCAGTTTGTACCAGCATATTTCTTCTGTTAGCGCTGCCTCCTGAGGAGACCCCGGCACTTTTTATTTTACAAATTAACCACTGCTTACCTCACTTTCACTGCACCGTTGCGTCGTGTAGGAACACTTCTCTAATTTCGAATGTATATGTTAACAGAGCTAAATGATTTAATCTTCATGAGATTCCAAATGTTGAATAATCAAATAAAATGCATTCTTTCTGGTAAAACCAATCTACTAATGGTTATTCACCAGATTACTGTGGAAGTTGAAGTCACATTTCCCCTTTCAGGGACCATTGTTTCCCATATGAGTGCTGTAGGAAGCTGGCTCTTTATATGGTATACTAAAGAGGTATACCGTGCAAAGAGTCAACGCAAGGCCCAAAGGAATTACAGAGAAACAAATTACACCCCAAATGCTCTCTTTTTTGGTGATGTGGGCGAGCAGTTAGGCATATCAGAGGACTGTGCTAAGCATTTATTACACACACAAAGGCAGTAAGGGAGATCGCACTCAATAAAGAAATCCAAGACCAATTTCTAAAAATAACACATACTTTTCTATAAATTTAGATACTAAGATCATCAGAATTGGGTAAGTACTTTTCGAGTTAATTTTTACAGTTTTCAAAAATGGACACAGCTCATTTTCTGGATCGGTAATGTTATCGTATGAAGGAAAAACATGGATTGCATTCGGCTCTTAGCAGTGACTTACAGGACTGTTCTTCAGGACTTAAGGTGAGTATGTGGCAGAGTCCAAGGCCAAACTAACAGCTCACCTCGGGAGGTTATGGGGCGCCCGGGTGCAGAGGTGTGTCACGGAGTTGGGTGTCCCATTCACTGGGGGACCAGTCGGGGGGAACACAAGGGGGCTCGACCCTCAAGATCCTCAGGCACACAGGGACATCCTTGGTCCACTTCTCCTCGGGCTGTGGGGCTGAGGTGCAGTGGTGTCTTTTGGTGTCAAAATCAGTTGCAGGAGTCTCTCGCGGTTGGAGGCGGCCTGCAGAAAGAGAATGCAGACAGCGACTAGAATGCAGTCTCGGAAAACCCAAGCGTGGGCTTAGCTCTTGTGCGTCTGGGGACCCCATTGGCACCGACACCTCCCTTGCACCCAGGCTCTGGAGCGCCGGTGCATAGGTGCTTTGAGGTGTTGGGTAGTTGCGGTCACAGACTAACGTCTTGGTTTTTGTTTTGCAGAAGAGGAGCAAACAGGACAGCTGGGCCACTCATGATTTGGGTCTCGCTGTCCCGGAAGTCCCTTGATGTGCAGGTTGGTTTTCCTCTGCGTTGGTGTCCAGAATGGGCACAACAAGCCTTGGCTGCTGCAAGGGGTCCAGAACCCGGGTATTGGTCCTTCGTGACTCTGGTTGGTCGTGGTGTCCTCTCACTCAGTGGGGAGACAGATTTGACATCCAGGAGCACAGGGTCCTCTTCCTGGGGAGCAGCTGCATCGGGCTGGACGGGGAGCGACGGCTCGGTGGACTGCACCTTACATCTTTAGTGCCAGCGGCTGCAGGGGAGTAGCTCCTCTATGTCAAGGGATTTTCTCTTGCAATTGGCGAAGCACTGGCAGCCCTTCGGGTTTCTTGGAGTCTGCACACCAGCAGGATGAGTCGGGAGCTCCACAAGGGTCGGGTGTAGCAGGCAGGCTGGCAGGCTTGGCTCCAAGTCAGTCATTCTCCTTGGTTCTCGGGTCAGCAGTCTTCTCAGTCCACTTCTTTTTTGTCCATCAAAATCTGAAGATATGGTATCAAAGGGACCCCTAAATACTCAATTTAGGGGTGTTAAGGGTAGTGGGGGGCAGTAGCCAATGGGCTACTTGCCCCAGGGGTCACTATGCCCCCAATATGACCACTTCCTGTGGGAAGTGGGCATAACCCTGTCCCAGAATCCCTTAGTTTGCCAACACAGAGATGGCTATCTCTGAAAAGTCATGTCCACCTCAGAATAGGCCACCTCAGGGGTGGTACTACCCTGGGGGTGGGCATGCCTACCTGACTAGCTAATTTTCCCACCTGTCCAGGTGCCAAAGGGCTCTGGACAAAGGGGGTCGGCTTCCTCTCCTATGAGGTAAGCCAGACTCGCATTTCAAAGACGTTAGCTTCTTTGAAGCTTCCCTGCCTTGGAATGTTAATCAACAGGTCATCCTGTGCGAAGGGGTGTTATCACCCTCTTCCCGAGCAGGCTTTGTTTCTGACCTCCAGAAAGCAAAGGCTCTCACCCTTGGGGGTCAGACACTCGTCTCTGGTGGTAGCTGGAAAAAAACAGTCAGCTAACACACCAGGGGCTGGTTGGATGTTCATGTGGCACGTCTAAGGTGCCCTCTGTGTGCATGTATTAATAAATCCAACACTGGCATCAGTGTGGGTTCATTAATGCGAGATGTTTGATACCAAACGTCCCTACTTTCAGTGAAGCCATCATGTAACTGGGGAACTCGTTTTCACCAGTGTCCAGCACTTGCTTTTAAAATGGCTTTCCTGATAACTTGCAATATCTAGTAATAGAACTAGACATCACAGGGGCATATCTGCTCATGCAGATATGTCCTCACATAAAATATAATGCTCCCCCTTTAGGGCTCAATGGCCTGCTGTAGGGGTAGCTTACATTTATTAGATGCAGTGACTTTGGAATGACACACAAGAGTGTGCAATGTCATGTTTTCACTCATGGTTTGCACCATGTCACGCAGCCTGTACTGGCAGTCTGTGTGGAATTTGTATGTGGGTCTCTTAGGGTGGCATACGATATGCTGAAGCCCTTAGGGACACTCTTTAGTACCCCTGCCCTAGGCACCTGGAGTACCATTTACTAGGGACAAACAGGGGTGTTAAAGTCCTTAGCCAATTGTAGCACAATTAGACTTTAGCTCATTTTAGGGAAGGAGCACTGGCACTGAGGTCTGGTTAGCAGACCTCAGTGCACCGTCGGAGTCGAAAATCAGCATCTAGTAGCTAAATAAAAAAGGGGGCAAAAAGTGTGGGGTAACTGCTACAAGTGTATCATTAGGCATCGATTATAAAGAAATTAGAGATGTGCATTTCTACAGGGATTGCAGAATCCCATGTGTGTATGTATGTATGTATGTATGTATGTGTGTGTGTGTGTATATATATATATATATATATATATATATATGATACTTATTCAGGCTTTCAGCCATCCCTCTTCATCCATTGGTCTGTTACTGTGTCATTTACATTTTACTTCCTCCCACCACGGCACTGGGCAGTGAGTCAGCCCACTTTAGCTATTGGCTACCTTCACTGTGGGCGACAGCAATCTGTGAATTCTCAAGGAGTTCATCCTCACACAAAGTAGTTCTCTTCAGTGCCACTACTATGGCAATGTGTCCTTTTTGAGACCAAAAAAGTAGTTTTTCTTTTAGCCTTTTTTAATTTTACTTTCGTGTGTGCCCAGCAGCAATACAATTTTATCAAAATGACATAAAACAACCAAAGCCAAAAGACTGGCGGCTAACTCCAGATTTATTGGCTTTGTCAATACTTATTTTATGTAGCATTTGCTCCTACAGATGTCCTGCTTCATAGAGCTGTAAATAAAAGGTGCCAATATCATCTGTCTAAATGATTTGTATTTTATTGACTTTGCGGAGAATGAAAGGCTGCTGCGCTTCGAACTGTGACCACTGTGAAAAAAGTTCCAGTTCAACATGTACAAGTGGTTTGTACTGAATCTGTGTCTGACGTGTATGTCTAAGGACATCTAATAAATAATTGTGTAAAAAAATCCAATTGATTCCAGGTGCATATTGGAACTGGTGTTTAATGTCTGGGGGTTACAATCAGTATTACATAGTAACAGTAATTTCACTTGTTTAGCTCCTGGATGCATATAGTCCTATATCCAAAATCCTGCATCCTAGAACTGGATCGGGTTGAAACTACTGCTAATTGGTTGTAAGAAATTGGGTTGTTGGTTGACTGGGGTGTGAGCCCTGGTCAAGCAGAAACCACAATCCTTGTAAGGGTGAGACACAAGCCTACCCAAAAACCTGTGCTCAATCCTCTGGTAGCTTGGCACAGAGCAGTCAGGCTTAACTTAGAGGCAATGTGAAAGTATTTGTGCAACACTTCAAGCAGTAATAAAGTGAAGAACACCAAACAAAAAGGATCCTTTATCGAGTTAGGAAAATAGAGTAATTTTTAATGAATAAAACAAGGGCAAAACAACAAGAATGTAATCAGTAGAACCAGAGATATGCAATTTCAAAGATTTTAGTAAAAATAGCACCAAAATGCCAACTGTGGCTATCTGGTTGCACCGGACCGGGACAAAGTCACAAGTTCAGGCCGACCACGATAAAGCGCGGGCCAGCTACAGGGTCCCATCTAGGCCCGCTAAACAGTACCTTAAATCCTGGTTGCGGAGCGTTGTGAGGATGCGTGTCGAAGATGTGTCACACAGTTGAAGCAATGCATCAGTTCTGAGGTGAGCCGAGGCTGCGATGTGAAATCCTGCGTCTTCATCGAGAATTCCTTTGATGAGGGCTTGCAATGTAAAGTCCAGCATTAAGGATGTGTTGCGCAGTCGGGGCAGTGCGTCGTTTCTGAGGAGCTGTGAGGCTGAAATGGGGAGTCTGCCATGGATGAGGGATGCGAGGGCTTGCGCCGAGGATGTGTCGCTCAGCGGCAGTTCCGAAGAGGCTGCGTAGGTAATGCGGGTCGTCTTTGCGATAGGTCTAATCCACGCAGCACCGGCGATGCGTCGGTTCTGCTCGGGGTTGCCCAGCGCAGCAGAGGAGATGCTTTGGTCCCGCTAGATCCAAAGAGGATGGCCGTGCACCCTAAGCGAGGTTCAAGACTAGAGTGGCACCACTTGGCTGGGTAGACTCACAGATGACAGAGTCCAGGTGCAATGTTGTTGGAAGCCTGCTGTGTCCCTGAGGCTTCAGATCAGGAGGCCAGCCAACTAGCCCTTGGAGTCACTCTGGGGTTCTGGGTTCAAGAGATGCCAATCCAGTCCTTATCACTCATGCAAAAGGGCAGCAGATCAGCACAACAGGGCAGCAGTCCAGCAAAATGGCATGCCTTTCAGCAGCATAACAGTCCTTCTTCCTTGCAGAGTATCTACAGGTCCAGAAGTGTAGTGAAGAGTTTGTGTCTGTGATCCACCATCTTGTGCCTTTGAAGTGGTGAGAAGCTTCTAGAGGCAGACCTTTGAAGTGCACAGGTGCCCTGCCGGCTCCAGGGGGGTATGCAGCCCTTTGTGTGGAGGCAGGACACAGCCTATTCAAGTGTAAGTGGGCGGCTGTGCCCAGCTCCTCCATCTCATCATGCCAGTGATGGCCTATCCAGGCACACCTAAACTCCCTATTGTATGTGGCTGGCTAGGAGGCATACACCAAGCCCATTCGTCAACTACACCCAGTCATGTGACCCAGAGACAGGCTGCGGGCACCAAATGGCTAAAGCAGGATAATTATAACAGAGCTGGAACACGCACTACCGAAATGTATAGTTTGTAAGTTTGTTGCGTGCCTCTGGGGTTTCACTCTCTGGTCACAGAGTGTAAATAGAATTAACAACAAGTAGCGTCTCCTGGTTAGGGGACGTCCTCCTGAGCCTAGCGTAGGACCCACACTTGGCGCTGCCAAAGTCTACTTTAAATATTTTTGATATGAAGGCAACAATATCAAAACACTTAATAAATGCAGCATACATTCATTGCTTTACTGAGTATCAAAGATCGTGTACTTGGTTTTCATTAACTTTTATACCCAAGTGTGGGTCCTACGCTATGCTCAGGGGGATGTCCACTAACCAGGAGACGCTACTTGTTAAAGCAGGAAAATGCCAACTTTCTAAAAGTAGCAAAACCAAAGGGGATGATGGACGGAGTGTTGAACATTGCAAGCACTCACCCCCAGTCAACTGATCTGGGTTTAATCCATCATCATTCTTTAGCTCACTCCGCCACCCCAGTTCAGACATGGCCATATGCAAATCAGTCTGTCCCTGTGCCTCATGGGAACAGTCCAGCCCGAACTGCCAAGCCATGTCTTCCCTGGACCGGAAACAAGCATCCTGGGACCGGTTTCTGGCTTACAGCCGTCATCAGCCAGGCTATCTTGAATCCAGTGGCAAAGTGAGCAAGGGACCCACGTCTGGGCATACCCTGCCAACTTAGGGCGAACATAGCAAAACCAAAGGGGATGATGGACGGAGTGTTGAACATTGCAAGCACTCACCCTTTCTAAAAGTGGCATTTTCAAAATTGTAATTTAAAATCCGACTTCACCATAAGTTAGGATTTTTCATTAGAATTCCAAAGATGCCAAACATGTACTGGTGACCTGCTCACATTCGGAAATTACAGATTTGTAAAGAACGGTAATAAGGTAACCCCAGTGCTGTCCTATGGGAGAGGTAGGCCTTGCAATAGTGAAAAACGAATTTAAGAGTTTTTCCCTATTAGGACATGTAAAACAAAAAAGTACATGTCCAACTTTTTAAATACACTGCACCCTGGCCTGTCCAGTGCCTAAAATACTTATTTTGCCAGGTCGAAATGGCATTTAAAACTGCACACCCAGGCTGTAATGGTGGGCTTGAGACAGGTTAAAAGTGTTACTTACGTGTTGAAGCCCCACTAGTAGCATTTTATTTACATACTAAATGTGCCAATTGGGTATAAGCCAATTCTGCCGCCTTTTAAAGGGAGAGCACAAGCACTTTAGCACTGATTAGCAGTGGTTAAGTGTGCAGAGTCCTAAAACCAGCAGAAACGAAGTCAGTCAACAAACAGGAGGATTGAAAGCAAAAAAAGTTCGGGGGAAAACCACACCAAGGATGCCAGGTCTAACGCTGGTGAACTGGAATTTCCAATAGGGAGTCATGTTTCTTAGATGTACCGCTGAGCTGCAGGTTACATGCATCTTTGACGCAGGCACAATGGCATGGTCAGCTGTCTCAGCAGCTACCACACTGACGCTATAGGAGCAACGGATGGCCACCCATTGGAGAACTATTAAACCACCAATGGAGGGCTCTATATGATACAACCAGATGTGACAGAGGACTAGTCCGAGGCACCCAGGGTCAAGGGGAGGAGTCTGGGCTTCTGGCTGTACCAGGCTCCTTCCAGGCTCAGACAGGAAAGACATGACAAGAAGATGCCCTTTACCTTCCGCCCTTAACCTTCCACCCTTCATCTACACACCCAGGCTGGATGTCCTGGAGAAGGGGTGAAACAAAAGGCCTGGCAAGGAAAGTGGAGAGAGGAAGACACAGGGCAGGAAGAAGGAGCAGGGGTGCTGAGACAATTCGCATGGCTTCAGGTGGATGCGGGTCTAGGGAGCGTGTGCGTGCTCTGTAGGAGGTTGCGCATATACGGCCACCTGGGATTCGGGAGCACAAAACAAGCCCAACAATACTTTAGAAATTAGCAGCAAGCGGCCCTTAGGCAGAGCCTGCACACAATACAACCCCAGCACTGAAACAGGTTGGCCGCTAGTTAACGTACATGCCTGCTCTGCATTTGGCACGGTCCACCCAAAGTCGGCAAGTACCTGCATGGGTGACGGCATCTATTCTTACAAGCTGTGCTGCACCCCAGGCTTATGCAGCAACGTTATGCGCTCTGTGATTCCTCCACCCCGCACCTTTATTTGCCAAACTATAAACAACTCCCTGTCAAGCATGCTCTCCAAAGTGTGCCCAGGCTGTGTGAGACTTGGGGCACTTGCTTTAACGCCTTGTGCTATACTAACGTGTTCTTTCTGTCCTGAAGATATGGAACAGTGCACTTTTACAGTAGAGTAATGTTGGAAATATGGGCCATTCATGCACATAGTACACGCTAAGCGCATTGAACTGTATCTTAGCGCTAAAACAGTACACATCATTGGAGAAAGCCATATTGCATAAAAGCAAAACGAACACAACATTTGCATCTTAAAAATGCAAAATCCAAAAACTACGCAAGGGTTTGCAGCCTCGATACCTAACCGCAGACCTTGGGTACTTTTGCAAAACATAACTCAATTTCTTAATTCGTTCCAGTTTTTAATAACTCGTATTCCATTTTTTTTCTTTTTTTTTTTTGCACTAGCAAAATGGATCCGGCCATTGCTCGCATAGTAGCTCAGTGCACGGCCTATCGATTCCCCTCTTTGCGTGGGATATCATTTTAACATGTCCCGGGGATTAGCGCTCCTTAACCTTTCACCCCGGTCTAGACAGGCCGCGAGACCCGCTGTCCCTTTGTGCTGAGAACGAGGAGCCCCCGCGGTCTCTCCGGCTGGACGCCGGAGCCGGACACATTTCCAGGAACAGATGGGGATTTGTTCTGACGGCACCAACACCACCGACCCGGCTCCTCCAAATTGTCCGAGTAAATTATTAAAGATGCAATTTCCTTTCATCTTTCCAGTAAAGTCTATCTGTGCTCTGTAATCACATGCATTACTGCCATTGCAGAGCGCAGTGGCACACAGCGGCCTGCAGGCTCGGCTCGGCGCTGCGGGTGCGGGGCGGTGGGAAAAGCAGGCTTCAGCGCGGATTTTGGGAAAAAATTCAGATAATAAATCAGTGTCAAAAGCAATGATTTGAAATATCAGATGTGAAGGACGTAGACACGAATGGCGCATTACAGCAGCCAATGGGAGGTGCCTCAAGTCGTCGGATCATATATATATATATATATATTTTTTTTTTTGATCAGTGCCGGGCAAGCTTACACTAGTGCTAGGCAATTTTAAACTATTGGGAAATGTTGTACTACTGTTCTTCATTTAGGAGTCTGCATGCTTACTGCCTGGTAAAATATGCTGGTTTTGCACGAGTCATTTGGTGAACCTGATACAGTCACTGAGCGTGGGCGCAGATGACACTGCAAATTGCCCAGCACTGGGAAAGTTTCTTATCTGTCAAAATGTCTTTGATACAGAGAAGATGTAGGGAATCTCTAACTCCTGTAGTTCGGCCGTATAAAACAGCACTAACCAGTATGGCTGTTAATGTATTATTTGTATTACTAGTAATACTGTTTATTGTAAGACCTTTTCAACAGAAATAAAAGTAACAAGAAATGTGGACAGTTATAAACCGCAAAGAGAATGGTCGCTGCTATATGTAAGGAGTGCATGGACGTTATAGATGAGTTACAAGCAAGGTCGGATAAGATCCGCGACGGTGTGCATACAACTAATATTAGAACATTGGAATGCTGAGAGCTGCATTGAAGACAAGGCAGCGACTCGGCCAATAACAGCTGAGCTCCAGCAGTCCAAAGTTTGACTTTTTGTTTCAGCCTTTTTATTGTAGATTATTCTACCCCTTGTCGGTGGAAGGTTCTAATAGCATTATAGGCCTTCTGATTCGGTCTATGCCGTTTGTTTAAGGTCTTTACCTTCTTTATAGGCCCTTTCCTGTGACTGGGGCCTATAACTCAGGTTAAGGGAGTTTAACACCTGATATAGCCCTAAGGAGCCATGCCATAGAGTAGGAATGTATGGAATATAAGGATAACATTGAGAGCAATTACTTGATTGACCAGAAAGTAAGCGTGCATTCAGTGTGTGCTGCTCCTCGCGCCACAACCTCAATAGACTCTAAGTTAGAAGGGTGAAGGCTAAGTCAGTCTTACTAGAATTTCAGCCTTAGAACTGTTGGCGCCTAGACGTTTGTTCCACTTTCTGCTTTTTAGACAGAAATAGTATGTTCATTATGATAAGAATCCTGGAGTAAAACGTTTTCGTTTTGTTGTTTACAGCAGCGTTATGTTTGGCTCTCACTGAGAGCCTCTAGCGTGAACGCAGTATTCTAAATCTGGTTATTCACTTCTGTGATATAGCAACAGTGCTGTTGTATTGTACCATACTCGTATGGTTAGCGTTCTAGTCGTTGTGCTGGCTTCTTTACATATTAAGAACTCCAATGGCCTAGGGTTCTTGAATGTTATTTTTAGAAAGGGCAGACACTGGCTGGTCCTTCATAGAACAATACATATTACTTGAAGAAAGAAAGGGTTCATAACTGCCTGGAGATATGCTGCATTATTCCTACAGAAGGAGAACTTCGCAAGAGTTTAACAAAACGTGTAACCCACATTTCCTATGTCTGAAAGGAATTCCAGGCCGTTCTGACAAGGCTTCTCTGAGAACCTGTCAGCACAGCTGCTGGGTCTAGCACAGCTTTGGGAGGACCGGAAGATGGCCGGATGCCACAAAGGGTGGTAGGGGTGGGTGGCAGGAGGTCGGGAATTTTTTTAATTACTTTTGGGACTGGGAGGAGAGGCCAAGTCGTGTATGCCTCCCCATAACTCCTCTGCCCCCTCATTGTACTTGAAAGCAGGGGCGGATTATTTGGATGGGCCGTACAAAATTTAAGGTTATAGATGGGTAAAGGTGAATAAAGGGGGTGTAATAAAGGACTTCACAGACAACTCGAGCTTTGCTGTCGTCTATTTGATGTCACTCAGCACCCCTCAGTGGAAAACATCCCTGTTAATCACTGTTAGCCATCTATATTTATACATATTAATTAGGAACATAGACAATTTCTTTAGTGTACAATCTAATTTCTCTCCTAGCGCTCAAAAATAGGTTTTGTTAGACCCCACCAAATGGATAATTACAAGTTGGCCCCGCAGTCTGAAGCCACTGGCATTCATTAAGCTGGAGCCTATGAGCTTTGAGGTAAAGGATGGGGGGATCAAGCAAGACTGATCCGGGTCACAATTCGGGGTATCGTGAAATGTTGGTAACAGGGCAGCCCTCCCCAATTCTGAGATTTATGGTTGTGGACTTGCACTCGATGTCTCCCCTACTGTTTCAGCTCTGAAGTTCCTCCTATAGAAAGTAGGATTCATTTTTGTGTGGGAATGGGCCCAGAATGGGGGCCACACATGCAGTAAAGGTCCAGCATGTTATTCCCCATTCCAAGCCATATAGGTGGACTTGCACAGTGGATGGGTGGAATTTTCTACCAGAATTGAGGATTTCAGCCCCAGTAATTTTATGATCTCTGCAAAATACAACTTATAATCAGGGCTAAAGTGTTGGTCATTTTATGGACATTGGAATGCGAAAAGACTGAAGTACCCACGCTAGGATTATACATTGTGAAATGCTGGTTAGGCAAATGTCTGTTCTTTTGTTAGGTTAGTATTGTGTACACTTCAAAATAAAGCATGTATAATTCCATCACTGTTACCCCCAAAGTACTTAAACCAGCCCTGGTAAGTAGCCATGCATAAACGAAACTCAGAACATCAACAAAACTTACAGAAAAAAGGTAGAGAGGGAACAATTAGGTAACACGTAAGTAAGACAAAGAGGCAATGCCATATCTCGGTTCACAAATTCCCTGATAAAGAAGCTGGAAATACACCTTCTTGGGGCTACTCCCACTTATGGGAACGGATTTATGACGTTTTTTGGGGTTAAAAAGAAAGTCCAAGAACTGTGTTCCTATAAGCAAAACTTACACATGCAAATTTTCCATCAGATGACAAATGTCGTATGCATAAATTAAGCACACATTCATTAGCACAATTAGCTTTTTGTTTTACCTCAAAATTGGAAATATGTCTCCTTCTTTAGAAATCCCTTCCCCTGCACCAACGTCATGTATGTGTTTATTCCCTACCCACCTTGGACATTTGGAAGCTACGTAAAAAACATATGTTACCTAGAAAATTAAGGCTGTGAGTGTTTGCCTACTTCTGCAGAGTAACCATCCTATAACTCAATCTCTCCCTTAAACTTGCAAATATGTTAGTTAGCCAAAATTGTGGATTTTCCACATTCGTGAGTGCACTTTTTGAACTTGACATTCAACCACCCCTGAATTGCAATTCACTTTTGTGACCCGGTCTTACAGCTCGAGTGTTGCTACGCTAGCGTGTACACAAAGGAATGTGAGAGGGCAAAGGACAGCGGTCTTGCCACTTTTAGGAAAACAAATTGCATTCCAAGCAAGGAAACATGCATAAATGCTGACTAGCAGAATTCGGGCATGTGCCCTGAAAGATAGAGCTGCTGAACACACTGACCTTTCTGTGGCCAATCAGAGAAGCCCGTGTGGCGCCATCTTATGACTGCTCAGCTAGAGAGACATCAGTACGGATCCCTTAGGTGTGCTGTACACTTGATAATCTATTTGCAGATGTACGTGTCAGGCTTGAGGATTTGTTTGCATCTCGCATACTACTTGTGACGTCATGCAGAGAGAATGATTCTATGTATTATCCATAGCAGTTTGATATGACATTCCTCTAAGGTCAGATGTGCTGAAGGGTACAGTCATCAGCCCCACTAGCAGTTACATTTCATTCGTCTTTAGTGATATTTAAGGGGCTCCATTTTTGCATTTTAACTCTTGCTTGTTTTACTGTGAACAATAACAATGTAGACCATTAATATAGTGCATGCCACAAAGCTAATGGGCTGTGATGCAGACCAGTAGCCGCTGCTTCTCACCAAACTGAACGGCACTGACTGTATCAAACTCTCAAGAATGAGTCGGTCCAAAGCAGTCCGACTTGTGACCAGGATTAATAACTTTTAATATATCACATACTGTTTTTGCCCTTTCTAAGGGCTGTAAACAATAGTTGGTACTATGACGTATTTAGTGTCTATAGTATTCAACAGTTCGAGAAAAGCATGGAGAGTGGCCCCATTCCAAAGTAAGGAATACAAGGGGAAGGGGAAACCCTAGCTATAGCATAGTGGCAGAAGTGACCTCGCGCCAGTTGATGTTATCCCCGGAAGTGACCTCACTCGACCTTTGGAGTGATGAAGGGGCATTGGGTTTTTAAAGGTTTTTATTAGAACACGGGGCTGCAGTGTATTACTAAACACTGGATGATAACTAATGCAAACAAACAGCTATTAAAGCAAGCAAAATCCAAACGCATACTGGCATATAAAACTACAATTTAACTATCAGTTAACTTATTGAATCAGAGGTGTCAAACCATCCCACAAATGGTGCAAGCAGAGAAATTGTTACCACTAGCTACCTGTAAACGGTACCCCTTTGGTAGCAGGGAAAGAAGAGGAAACAGTACAGCAGCTGCACTAACCTGCCTTTATTACACTAGGCAGGGCTTCATTTGAGCCGGTGGTTTTTACAAATTAACCACGAGGCAGCTGAAGCAATGGACTGGCATGAGAGTGCCTGGAAGAGCAGAAAGAAACCAATGGAAGTAGAGCGCTGCAAGATATCCCTTCCAGCACTTTGAAAGCGTTAGAGATACTAAACCAACTCGGAGCAGGGTGAGGGGTTATGTGGGTAGTTGAAAGTATAAGTAAATTGTTCAGGGTTACGACTCTCCACCCAAATTAGCTGCACTTTTGTGTAATACGTAACGTTTTTGGGTGAGCAAAATATTGAGCATACATGTATAATGCGAGACGCACAAATGCGATGAAGCTTAATGAATGAGGTGAAAAGTTTCGCGCAAATGTAATGTGATTGTCTGTCAAAAATGCATAAGTGAACATAAGTCTTCTGTTTTGCAATTTTTTATAAACATTTTTTTTTCTTTTTCCAAAAGTACCAAAACATTGAATAACTGTCACACATCAGTCCAAAAATAGAAAAACATGGTAACATGAATACAATACAAAAGAGAAAGCAGTAGAGGATGAAGAAGAGAAAAAAAGAACACAAGGACACCAAAGAACAAAAGATAAAGTTCAGTACAATCCTGCTAAAGAAAACAGGCAATAATCATTTGCCAGGAGGGGACAAAGAATAGTGTAATGCAGCTCGTCAAATCTTGAAAAAACCCATATCCCAGCAAGACATGGCACACTCCATTCAGTCTTGACAGCAAACATTAAAACACGTCTCTTCAGCTGGTGATCAGCAGAGGCTGACATGATGCCCAGATTGACTTGCCCACGATCACCTGTTTAGTATGTTTGCTTTAGTGACTCTGGCTTCCTGGTTCTGGGAACTTTCTCCGTGTTGAATTAATATTGGCTGAAGAGAACAAAGCAAAGAAGGAAATGTGTAATCCTTGCCTTTGGTCCTGATGTAGAATTCGGACTAAATCAGTGTAAGGTATGGAAATATAACATTACTATTCTCATTCATGCCTGAATTACATTTTCGATTAAGAATCGACAGCAGCGCTGCTACGAGACTGAGATATCATGTCAAATAATGAAGGCAATCTAATTGCTTTAAATTTAGAATCTCTGGGCAATGTAACATTTCAGAGGGGGGTTGCAGAGACTTTAGCAATCTCTGGATGACTTTCAGTTCCTACAGTAGAGTCAATGGAGTTTGGGTGCTTGAGAGGGGGAAAGAATGTGCACATCTCTGTTTGCCCCTTGTCCTACTTTCTTTTCTGCTGTCCGGTGCTCATGGGAACATTGCTCAGTGGGTCCAAGTGAAAACTGTGTTGTTTATGCCACCCAGAAACCTCTGCCATCCAAAATCGTTGAAAGGTGGTTTACTGACTGGTGCAAGGAGCTGGACAAAGTCTGAAGCCACTGGCATTCATTAAGCTGGAGCCTATGAGCTTTGAGGTAAAGGATGGGGGGATCAAGCAAGACTGATCCGGGTCACAATTCGGGGTATCGTGAAATGTGGGTAACAGGGCAGCACCTTGCAGTTGGAACCCAAGTTTTTTTCAACTTTCGACCTGTGTCCCTGTAACAGCCGCTTGAGAGCATCTCTTAGATGAGGTGGCAGCTCAAGGACAGAGGACTCCAAATCTTGCAACCACATTAAAGCAGGAAGATCAAAGTATTATAGTTCTAATGACCCTGAGATTAGCGTACCCCTATCTTACTGGCACCAAGAATAGCATGGTGGTTGTCTTGTTGCAAGTATGGCAAAGGATGGCATCATGCTACTGGGTCACAGGCACAGACACACTCTAGCATGCAGTAGGGAAGGTGTACATGAGGCCGTTTGAAACAATAGGGCAGGATCACCAAAAGATGTCTCCGGCACATCCTCAACCCTCCTGTGATGCTGGTGGTTCAGTTATTGGCCAATGCCAGGAGGGCTCCAGATCCTGGTGGTTGCAGGGCTGCTTCACAATTGAGTCAGTCCGTCAAGCTGGTCTTCTTCAGATGGTCATTGAGCTTGTCTTCAAAGAATTGGGTCATTCTCTGCAAACTAGCCATCTGTTCCAAACGTTGGTCCTAGCATCAAGGGAAACACCAGCGATGTGTGTTCTTCCTCTCACGTTTTTTTCTCAGCTGATAATACGGAGCTTTCCTTGCAAAACCCCAATAGTAGCAATCTACTCTTTGCATAGGGGCTGAGAATATTAAAACCTGGGAGCCCAGACGAGAAGTGAGGGTGAATGAGAACATGCAACACTTTCAGATTCAAGCTCTGCAGCCAACCACGCAATGAAGCTTCTTGAATGAATGAATAAATTAAATAAAGTGCACATCTGTCAGGCAAATGTCCTGGAGCGTATGGACTAAAGGAGGTCTGTTAACCAGGGCTAACTAGACTGACTGAAACAGCCAAGTTTTCAATTGTTTCTTAAAAGTTAATTCGTTAGATTTTTCCGAAAGTCTTAAAGATAAAGCATTCCAGCCCCGGGGAGCTAAAAAAGAAAAAGATCGTCTGCCTAAGCTCTTGGGACTGTCAGTTGAAGCTTGTTTGGGATCAAAGTGTTATAATAGGATGGTGCACTTCAATTCAGGGCCAGAATGGCTGTAGCGGGCACCGGGCATTTCCCCAGTGGGCCGCCAGGGTGGGGGCCGGTTTTGGGCCCCTGGGGGGCCGTTATTGCAGCATAGCTGCAATATCGGCCCCTGTAACAAAATCGGCCGAAACCGGCCCTGGCAAACAGCTCGGCCGCACCCACAACCCCCCCAAGGGGGCCAGCCGAGCACTTTGCCAGGGCCGGTTTTGGTTCCCAGTCCGGCCCTGCTTGAATTCTGTCTCTCAGATAACCATGTCTGCTGTTGTGAACCACTCTGAAAGTGAAAAGCAGACATTTAAAAGGAATGTGCAGATGAACAGGGAGCCAATGAAGATTTTTAAACTGCTCAGAGACGGATTCCAGCCTTGGAATTCCTATCTGGAGCCTGACTGCAGCATTTTGTACTATCTGTAGCCGAAGCAGGAGATATGCTGGTAGACCCAAGTAGAGTATGTTGGCATAGTCCAACCTGAAGGTAATAATAGAATGAACCACAGCTTTCCTTTTAAATTCGGGCATTAGTTTCAGAAAATTAAAAATACTTTTTAAAAGGGCAAAGCGGATACCTGTCACTGCTTTCACTCGAGGCGCAAAAGATTATTCAAAATCAAATTTGATCCCCAGATTCCAGCTCTCCTTAGCCAGACTCGGAGGAGGGCCAAACTCTAATGGCCACCAAGCCATGGACCAAACAGAAGGGGAGCAGCAAAACAGTGGTACTTCAGATTTGGCCGAATTAAGTTTCAGGTAGGTCCTATTCATCCACTTTGCAACATTACGAATATCACGAAAGAAAAAGCCACCTTCTTCAGCAACGCTCTACGTAAGGCCAAAAACTACCCCAAAGGGCTTTTCAATATCATCAAACAACAAACCTCTAAGCCACCCTTAAAAAACCCTCAGATCTCCAAAGAATGGTGTACCAACTTCTCCAGTTTCTTCAATGATATAATCACGAAAATCTAGCTCTCCCTTGAAGATCACAACCAGTCATTTGACAGTAAAGTAACCCTCCTCTGAGAAAGGTAGATCACAACCCCCCCTTCTTACTCCACGGCCACCCTATCAACGATCACTCCACAGACCAACAATGGGTGCAATCGAATCCAAGGGCCCCACAAAACTCCTAGAAGCTGGAAGGTATTCAACCCACTCTCTGAGGAGGACATATATGTTCTGTTGGATACATTGAAACTCTCCTACCACCTTGCAGATCCCCTCCCTGCATACCTGGTAAAACAACTCAACCACGCCCTAACCCCCCCCCCCCTATCTGGACTAAGATTATAAACAGCTCCCTGATGACTGGAGTGATGCCAGACTGTCTTAAACTCAGTCAAGTTACGCCACTGCTTAAAAAACCCGGCGCAGACCCGAACGACCTCAACAACATCAGACCTCTCTTCAATCTTCCCTTCCTAGCCAAAACTAGAGAGATGTGTTCTTTCACAACTAAACCAACACATCGACAACTACAGTCTCCTGGACCCTCAAACAATCGGGCTTCAGTAAAGGCTGCAGCACAGCAGCAGCTATTTTGAACATAGTAGATAACCTACACAAATCCCTGGATACAGATCGATGCTGCCTGCTCATACTCCTAGATCTATCGGTGGTCTTCAACACGGTCGACCACAAGCTTCTCTTTGACTCCCTCCAAAAGAGGATCAGCACGGACGGGGTGGTCCCACACTGGTTCACATCTTTTCTACAAAATCGATCTCAACAAATAAAAATAAGCAATCTGACTTCTGACACAATGACAATTACCCGGGGTGTCCCCCTAGGCTCTGTCCTCTCGCCTACACTGTTCAATATATACATGGAGCCCCGCACCACCATTCTCAACCAAGCAAACATCCCCTTCCATCTATACGCATATGACACCCAGCTCTACATGGAAATCTCCTTACTAGACAACGTACACTGACTAAATGCCACCCTCAAAGAAGTCCAACACTGGTTATCTCGCAACTACCTAAAACTCAACCAAAATAAGACATAAATTCTTCTCATATCCAAGACAGAGCAGTCCTCCCAGATGCAAGAATGGCTAAACTCCATAGATGCTCTCAATTGCAATCTCACCCTAGCAGACTCGCACTGCACCCCAAACTGATTATGAAAGATCATATAAAATATAGTGCGAAGAGTGCCTTCTACAACCTGAAACTTCTGAACAAAATCAAACCCTACCTACCATTGAGTGATCTCAAATCTGCCACACAAGCGCTGGTGTTGTCTAGATTAGACAACAGAAATGCCACCCTCTTAGGAACTGCGAAACCCCACCTCAACCCCCTTCAAACCACCCTAAATGCACCAGCCAAAATGGTCACAGGAATAAAAAAAAATATGATACATCTCCCTTGCCCTGAAAGAACTGAACTGTCTCCCAGTTGAAGCTCCTGCAGCTTTAGAACTGTTTTTCTCACTCACAAAGTCCTTCGCACTGGGGAACCAGTTTACCTCGCCTCAAAACTCTAAAAGACAGGCCAGACAAAAAACCTAAGAAGCTCAAATATCCTACTTCTCATTCCGCCTAATGGCACGCTCCTTCTCGAGCAATGCCCCTAAAATGTAGAACTCCATTCCAGAATATATCAGGACGAACCCCCTCCTTCTTGAGCTTCAATAGACAGCTAAAAGATCTCCTCTTCAACCAACATCTCAACTAGCAGGACATCAATCGCCCATTAGGCAAGACCTCAACTCTGAGTTCTCCCTGTACCCCTCCCTTGTTATTTTTCATTGATTTATTTTGATTCGATTTAGCTGTTCTGATTATACTCGTTATTTGTTAAGAACATGCACTGATGTAAAGCGCTCTGATACCCTTGGGTCTTGCCAGCGCTTTATAAAACTCCTTAAGAAAAATAAATAAAAAAGGATCATGCAAGATTGAAATGCATTTTGAAGTTCACCGTTTACCTTCAAGAAGGAAACCATTAGTTGCGTGTCATCAGCGTGTGACACTACTTTTAGACCAAACAGCTTGACAAGCTCCGCTAGAGGAGACATGTATACATTAAACAATGTTTAACTCCTTGTTTCAAGGCCTTGAGCGAAGATGTGAAAGGCGGCAGTAGATCGGATTGGAACTGCTCTGAAAGAAAAGCCTTCAGCCATGCCAAGGCCGACCCGCATTTGCCACAATTCGCCAGACGTATCAGTTTTTGATGAGATACAGTGTCAAATGCAGCAGAGAGGGTTGGTATGTGGCTGGGAAGATCTTCAAAGTCAGAAACACAGCCGTCCGGTACAGCGCTGTTCCACTTTTTTAGGGCCCGACACACCTGGCACACACCCTTAGGGGATGACATGGTTGAACCGCAGGTGATGGCTGCCCTTACCACTCTCATTAAATTGAGCGACCCCACCAAACTGATCACTAAATTTTACTCCAGTATGCAGGAAACCCGTCGGACGGAAGTGTTAAAGGTCAGGCGGGAGTGGCAGCGTGAACTGGGTACTCCACTGAGCTATAAGGAATTGCCATATTGCTGCACCCGCACTAGGACTGTCTCTCTGAATGGGAGGCATAGGCTCATACACTACAAATTCCCGCACAGGGCCTACTGCACTCCTGAGAAACAGTATCGATATGGATTATCGGACAATTCTAAATGTCATAGATGCGGAAGGGAGGACGCAGGCTTTTGGCATCTGGCTTGGCAATGCTCTGGGATTTACTCGTTCTGGTGTGCAGTATTCCATGAGTTGGGAGTCATCATAAGCACAGATTTAGAGCCTGACCCTAAGATGGCTCTGTTTGATTGGGACCTTTGTGTGGAAAAAGCAGCACGCCCCTTAGTAGCCATTGGTCTTCTCTTGACTAAGAGCTGTGTGGCAATTAGATGGGCGGGGGGTCCACTACCGACAATAAAAGAGTGGCATGCCGACATGCTCTATTGCAATACACAGTCGGATTGAACAAGCGCTATCTCTCGTGAGGGAAGCGTCCCCAAGTTGCACTCCAAAATAAGATTTCGTAAATTTTCATGAGACTTATTTCTGCAGTTTTCAAAAATTATTTTAATTTATTTCATCATGGTACTATTATGTTCATAGTATACACCACTTTGATGATTCTGTTGTCATTTCTGCCCAATGCATTTTGGGCTTAACCCTTCATCAGGGGACTTTTTTCTGAAAACATAAAGTGTAACATTCAATCAAGTACAGGAAAAATTGCTGTAAATATGAGTACAAGTTATCAAATTTGTGCGGGAAAGTAGTAGCTGGATGTTAAAACAGTGGCTACATGAAATAACGAGCCCAATGACAGTGGTGATGAAAACCATAGTCAGATGGTAAAAGGCACTTATCCGTAGAAGTATTCATTGAATAGTGTATTTCTCACTCGTCATAAGATTAGGGTCAATGACGGTGTACTCACTGAACGTGAGAAAGTCGCGAGTGTAAAAAAGTGACAAGCTTGCCATAGTTAAAAATGGATAACGAGGTGACAAAACCAGATGATTGGAAACTGTGCCGGGTGCATGATTTTTAGAAAACGTTACAAAGAAGATCGTGTTGTCGAAAAAGAGTGCACGTATCAATGTGTCATAGTGCCGTGAATTGTGATGCGGTTAAAATATAAGACTAAAAAATTGTAACGAAAAGTGACTTCTCGACTGTGCATTTAACGATATCTCCTAGGTGAAAATACATTGCTGTGCAACTTACGGAGTGTCCAAAAGTCTTTGGACTCTTTTCTGCTGCTGTCATTAACAGCAAAGTGGAAAATCGTGTAGGTACCTAAAAAACGAAACAGTGTCATTCCGAAAATTTCACATGCTCGAAAAAGTGCCAAGCATACTCATTGAATAGTAGCAAACTCACGGTTGTGGTTTTCGAAATCACCGCGTCATGGAGTGTAGAATATGGTAATGACCTGTGAACAACGAACGATCGTTACTCACTGTTTGTTCAACCTTAAGGTGGCCGCCTAGCTGGGGCTCTCGATTGAAGCTCCGGGGCAAGGAATCACAAAGCTGGGAAAATTCCTGTTTATGCCCCCCATCCACCCGTATGCCCTTCACCTATGGATTGATGAATATTACCACAACGCAAATTTGAACAGCTGGTAATTTCCTTACCTGGGAATTGACGCAGGAGAGGATCGGAGCTGAGGCCGGTCTGGTGCGGATGCTGGACCCCGGAGCGTCCTATGGACTGATGTGAGCAGCCGGGCGTGAACAGTTTGCGATCCCGCTTCTTGAATGTGCGCCCAGCTTCGGCTCAACTGCTGGACTCACGGTTGCCTCGGGTGGAATCGGAGCTGGAACCGGGCTGGTGCAGAAGCTGAGCTGCGACTCAGCTGCCTCTGGGTCATTGCTGGCTGAACCCCTGCGCTGAGTCCCCCGCCCTCACGGGACGCCACTGGTGCAAATTCTAGGCTCCGTCGCTACGGCCGACTGGTGGAACCCCCTCCCTCACGAGCCTTCGCTCCATGCTCCAGGGCCAGTACCACTCTGCCCCGGACACATCCAAGTGGGGCCGACTGGTAGAACCCCCTGCCTCACGGGCCGTCGCTCCATGCTCCTGGGCCACCGCCGCTCTGCCCCGGACACTTCCAAGTGGTGCCCTCTCCTACTCTAGATCCCCGACGGTCTGGAATGCCTCGAACGGAACACTGCTCAGAACTCCGTGGTCTGAATGCTGACGCTTTCGGTGACCGGGAGTCTCGTTGTTTAGGGTCGGAAGTGCTGCCGTTTGGGGTGAGACGGATATCGGTCCGAATGCGTTCGATGTCCAGAGAATGTCGGTTTGTGAACGGGGGCTGAGGCGCTGCCGTTGGGGGTGAGTCGGACGGCGCCACGCTGCTGGTGCGACTCCTTGCTTGGTCGGGTCTCGGCTGAGTGCGACGTGACACCCCGCTTCTACCTTGTTGAATTTGAATGGCTTTGCGCGATTCTGTCTCGGGACAGTCAGGGTCTTAGTGGCCTTTCAGCGGCCTTTCAGCGCATGGAGTTCGGGAGGCTTGGCACTATGCGATGGTGAGGCCCTGACGGGGACTGAAGGGGAGACACACACTGAATCCACGAGATCCTTGGGTCATCAACGTTTCCCCTCCGCTACTGCCTCCTATACCCAGATCGAGGATTCTCCTGGTCCTTGACTTTTGGGTCCTAACTCTTGACCCCATTTTGTTTTTGTTTCTTTTTCTGTTTTTGTTCTGGTTGTTTGGCCCACCATTTTGTTTCCCCTTCCTCAGGCCCAGAGAAGACGCCCCCTACCCCTGGAACTGTGGCTTTAGCAGGGAAGGAAATAGAAAAAGGTCTTTCTCCTCCACACTCATAGGGCGGCCATCTTGGAATGGGGTCCTTCCTAAAGTTCAGGCCAATCGAACAGAACTGAGCATCTCCCTTGTAATTGAAATTTTGCAGGTATTGCTGCAGGTTATTACATTTCCTACACTCCATATGCCCTACCTCACATCTATTCATTAATTCTTTGAACATTTCCCGCAATCCAGCCTCAGCTGTGGCAGGGCAGTTTTATTATTAATCTAATACCTGACTGTATTCTATAATTTGTAATTGTAACTCAGCCTGTGCAACTGCATGTCTTATGTCATTGCTATCCTATGTTCTATATGCACTCTTTCTGAGCTACCTCATCTCGATGCTTATTGCACTAAATTGTGTCATGTACTGCACCCACACAATTCTACCTCTTGTCGATTCGCTAATGCTTTGATCAATTTCTGTAATCTAGCTTAAGCTGAGGCAGGACATCATTAGTATTATCTAATATCTGACTGTATCCTGTAATTGTACTTGTAATTTAGCCCGGGCAGCGGCATGTTATATTTTATTTTATTTTTTTATTGTTATTCCTATGTTCTATATGCACTTCTACTGATCTACCTCACCTAGTTGCTTTTTAGCACTAAATTGTCTCTTATATTGCAGCCGGAGCAACTGCAGGATATAATTACTAACAACATATTTGAAGGTTTATGATAGCTCAATGTTATGTCATTTTAACCCTCTATGGTTCTGAATGTATCTTTACATACGACTCGACAAACCAGTACAATACTCTGTCGCTAGCCTCCTTATCCCTTCCCACTTCTCTCGTCCTGGCTTTTAACTGGTTCCTTCGCCCCCACATCCTCACTTGTCACGTGGGTCTGTTTGTCTGCTTACCAACAGTCTTGCTCTCCCCCCCCTTCGAACGTCGCCCCCACCGCACACCCTCATAACTTAGCCCTCCCGGAGGCTTACTTGAGTCTCTGGCTCTCCCCCCCCCTGTTTCCCCCTGGTTCACTCCCCTTCTTCCCTAGGCCCCCTTTTTTCTTTCCCCTCCCCTCTATTTTCCCCCCCTGACCGTTCTTGAGGATCAACATGACTCCCCCAGTAACCCCCTCGTTTCTCCGGATTCATCCATAACTAGACATGGCCCCAATTCTTGGACCATCCGTTACCCCCTAACCTCTCTAAAAATGCTAAGAAGAATTTTAAGCACAAATTATTAATACGGCACCAAGAAACCTTATTCGTTGATAACTACCTCAGTCTCACCTCCAATATAAAAACCAACTACATCTTTTACTCCAAACGCCTCTCCAAATGGAAAAGTATCTTCCTCAACCACCTCCCCATCTCGAAATCATGCAAAATCCCATATGGCTTGAAACTGTCTACCACCCCTTCCCCTGCTTTTCAAGGTGAAATTGACATCTCTATTTTCAAATCCGGTAATATCCTCATTCAAGCCTCTGAAAAACATCTCTCCACCTTTGAACACCACTACAACACCTTATCCTACCTTCTATCGAAATCTCCTCCAACCCTCCAGCCTCCCAATCTCTGGCGGACCCCCTCCCTATCGCTCTCTTACTTCCACCCCTCCTCTCGTCGACATCCCTACCGCATTAGATGTCTCTGAAGTCCAGACGCACAATTTCCCTCTCACGTCAATCACTGTCCCCCCTGCCGAGTCTACTACAGCCCCCTCTGCCACTCAAACTCTCCCATCTCCTCTTGATTCGTTATCACCTTACTCTAACTCGCCCATTTCTTCTTCTCCTTCCTCCTTCCTCCCAACTCCTTAATCTCGATCTCCCTTCAGCCCAACTACCAACGCCAATTTCTCCTGCTCCTAACAATCCTACAGCCCCTTCTGCCACTCAAACTCTCCCATCTCCTCCTGATTCGTTACCACCTTACTCTAACTCGCCCATTTCTTCTTCTCCTTCCTCCCAACTCCTTAATCTCGATATCCCTTCGACCCAACTACCAACTCCAATTTCTCCTGCTCCTAATAACCCTCTCCCCTCAACCTAGACGTCTTTCAGCCTCACTCTCCCCACGCACCCTCACCTCCCTGGACTCTCAACGAGCTTCAGGGAACCTCCTTTCTCTCCGCCCTCCTCTCCCTTCATCCATCTTCCGGATCACCCCTCCCCACCCTCCACCTGGGCTCCCACCCCGCCCCCACCCCAGACCGACCGCCCAGACTATCTCGGAACTCGATCCTCTCCCCCCTGACTTCCCGGCCCCCGTCCCTATCTCTCTTATTACACAGACACTCTTTAACATCGAGCTCCATCTCGCCAACCTGTCGTTTGAACTCACATCACTCAGGAACGACGTCAACTCCCTCTCTGCTCTTAACCTCCCCAACCAATCTATTTCCAGCCACCCTATCCAATCTATTTCCATGAGCTCTGTCCAAATAAACACCTTATCCCAACAACAACGGAAAACTTCCCCCCTCTGCAAGGATCTAGATAGTACATCCCCGCCTCAAGCCATCTCCCCTCTCCTGATCTCTGTATCCCCAGTCGCTCTTCCCCCCATATCTCCATGATTACGGACCCTCCGGTCCCCCTCGCAACCATCCCTGTGATCCTTGGAACTAACAGAATGCCTTCCTCCCCAGCCTCTCCCAGGCTGCCTCCGCAACGCACCACTATCCATACTATCCCCCCTCCCAAAACCAATCCTAAACCCCTTACCTGCATGCTGGTTAACTGCCGCTCTGCTGCATGTCATGCGATCGAAATTTCAGAAACTATTCTTCGTGAAAACATTGACATCGCCTTCCTAACTGAAACTTGGCTCAATGACCACTCTTCTTCCATTCTTGACCTGCTCTCTCCCCCTGGCTACTCCATCCTTAGGAAAGTTAGACCTGGCAAAATCGGAGGTGGTCTTGCCATAATCTATAAAAATGAACTACAACTCTCACTTGTGCAGAGCTCTGTTCATTCTACTTTTGAATACCTCGGAGCAGAACTTCGAGTCCATGGTACCCCACCTATTCGCCTTCACAACATCTACCACCCACCCACTGACTCTCTTCCCTTTGTAGAAGAACTGGCCGACCTTATCTCTCAATCCTCGCTTTCCAATTCTAAAAACCTCTTCCTCTGGGATTTTAACTTCCATTGGAACAAACAGGATGATCCTATGATTAACCTCCTTATAGATCTACTTGATATTAATGACCTGAAACAACTCTGCCATGCGCCTACTCACTCAAAAGGAGCCACGCTGGACGCTATCATTACTAGCCCTGATTTAGCCTCCCTTTCCTCCATCGTTCCCAACGACTGGTCTGATCATCACCTCATCCTTTTCACGATCTCGAACACTATGCTACCCCCTCCCCCCAAAACCTTCAAACAGAAGAAATTGACTAGAAACTTCCATCTTATACCCCCGGGCGAACTTGAGAATAAAGTCAAAGCGCAACTCCGACTACCCCCTCCTTCCCTAAATGCTAATGACCTCACTGAGCACTTTAATAAACCCATCACTGATGTCCTTGACCAAATTGCTCCAGCCAAACTTAAACTTCAGAAAAACACCTCCTCCAAATCCTGGTTTAATACAGATCTCAACAATGAGAGGCGCGCACTTAGATCGACGGAACGCATTTAGAGACAAAACCCTTCGCCCACTAATCTCGCCCTACTCAGATCCGCCAGGTTCAATTACAAAAAACATATCCTTAATACCAAGGCTGCCTTCTTCCGCTCACAACTAGACCGGGCCAAAAATAGACCCAGGGAACTATTCAGCATGATTAAAAACCAAACCTCCGCTGCCCCCCCAAGATGACGGTCACTATTGAGAGATGTGAAGAAATTGCTAACTTCTTCTCTGAAAAAATCTCCAAAATTGACCACTCCTTCGCCCTTACACCCCTTCCTCATCGCCCTCAACCCCCCCAAGACTCTTCCTCCAGTCCTCCGGCCCTCTTAACACTCCCACATGACCCCTCATCTCTGCCTCTAGTCATCTCTCTTCCTAAATCCGACCTCACCAAACTTGAAAATAAAAAGAATGCTTCCTGGCTTCACTTCCATCCAGTTACTGAGCTCGAAGTCCTCAACGTCATTGCCAGACTTAAACCTTCCTCTCACTCCAGAGACCCGCTCCCTGCCAACCTTGTCCAAGATTTAAAACACATCATTGCCCCGTTCTGGACTTCTAACATCAACTCCTCCTTTGCCACGGGTTGTGTCCCGGTCTCCCTACAACTCGGACAAATCACTCCCATCCTCAAAAATTCTGCTGCTGACCCCAATGACCTTAATAATATTCGGCCAATCTCTAACCTTCCTCTTCTCTCTAAAGCCCTTGAAAAATGTGCCCTGCGCCAACTAGACTCACACATCGACACATTCAATCTGTTGGACTCTTTTCAATCTGGTTTCAGAAAGGGCTGTAGTACAGAAACGACCATGCTCAATATAATTGACGACATTCATCACTCCCTAGACAAGGGTGAGTCCTCCCTTCTCATTCTCCTTGATCTCTCTTCAGCTTTTGATACTGTGAATCACTCTATGTTACTCAACACTCTTAAAGATCGTTTTGGCCTCAACGGATCAGTGCTTAAATGGTTCTCCTCCTTCTTTCAACACAGAACCCAGCAAATCAAAATTCACGACTGCCTTTCTAAACCTATGCCTGTCTCACTGGGTGTCCCACAGGGCTCTATTCTCTCTCCCTCTCTTTTCAACCTCTTTATGGAACCCCTCACCCTTATTCTTAAGCATGCGGGAATCAAGTATCACCTCTACGCTGATGACACTCAACTTTATCATAAGATTCAATCCCACGCTGACATGCTACACCTCAATGACACCTTGACTAAGATCCAATCCTGGTTCCACTATAACCACCTCAAACTCAACCCTAAAAAGACTGAAATCATTCTTTTCTGCCCTAAAAACAGCTCGCTCCCTATCCAAGCCTGGATTTCTGACCTTACAGCGCTCAACTGCTCTCTCACCTTATCCAACTCAGTTAAATCCCTCGGAATTAACATTGACCAGAACCTCTCTCTCAACTCCCACATAAAAAACTCGGCCAAAAGTGCTCTCTTCACTCTCTTTCACCTCAAGAAATTAAAACCCTTCATCCCGGCTGTTGACTTTAGATCAGCTGTCCAATCACTGGTCCTGTCCAAAATCGACTATGGTAACGCCATTCTCTCTGGAACACCTAAAGTCCACCTAGCCCCAATCAAATCTGTTCTTAACCTTGCTGCTAGGCTCATTACCGACCTCAAACGGTTCGATCACATCTCCCCTACCCTTAAAGCCCTCAACTGGCTCCCTATTGAAGGCAGATCTACCTACAAGACCGCCTGCATTACACACAAAGCCCTGCATCAACACACCCCTCTGTACCTCGCAGACAAACTGTTCAAAGCGGGCTGCTCTCGAACACTGAGGAGCTCAAACACACTCGTTCTTGTCCCTCCTCTGTTAAACAAGAAATCTACTCAATCACGCTCCTTCTCTGGAAATGCGCCTACCATCTGGAACGCACTCCCTAAAGAACTTCGTTGCAACCCCTCCTACCTCAGCTTAAAAAAAGACCTCAAACTTCACCTCCTCGAAAAATTCTGGGGCCCTTAACCCCTTCCCTGGGCACATACTCCATCCCGGCACCCTACTGTTTTAGGATTCCCCCCTTCTGACCTCCCGATACCCTTTCTCCAGCCCCTTTCCACCTCTCACTTTTCTTCGCCCTCTATCTCTCTAATTCCTCTCTTAGGCCCTGCTTGATGTACTTGGTATTTCTCGACCCCCCTCACAGCCTCTCTACACTCTTACATCCTGCCCCCGCTTTCTCTATCCCCCTTGCTCCACGACTACCTCTCTTCTCTTGACTTGCTGCTGATCATCTCAATTTGCTGTAATTCTGTTCTCTAAATTGAGTTGACATCTATTGTTTTAATTGGATTTGAATGCTACCTCATTGTATTTTATTATTTCCATATCTACTCATGCGACCCTTGTAAAGCGCTCTGATACCCTTGGGTCCAGCCAGCGCTATATAAAACCTTTAAAATTAAAATTAAAATAAATAAATAAATGTTGATTCAGCTCCGTTAATGCTGGTTCACTCACCGGTATTACGAGGTGTGGAATCCCGCGCCCGTGTCCATGTGGGTAAAAGGTCGTGTCTGTTACAAGACTCGGGTTTATGACGGGGACAAACCCGAAGTGATGATCATGTGATCGGGTGTCAGACGTAAACGGCATGGTAAAAAGACTAAAGTGCATACTGTGAGGTGCCGGATAGGAGTGGAAGAAAGTTGATAACGTGAAAAAAAATAGTGATATATGAAATGCTAGCAAATAAGTAACGTGAAAAACTGTCATCTATCTGGAAAACACGTTTTCTGTCTAAAGTAATACTGACTGTATTAAGAGGTGTAGTAAACATACAAACACTTTACACATAGACCCTGAAATTGGGTATGTTAAATCCTCCAAGGTATAAAGATTGTTGTGTTTTTAAGCAGAAGCAATACTTAGATAAACAATACTTAGATGAACATGTTCATGAATCTCATAAACGGATCCAACCCGTAGGGTTTTAACACGGTAAGATAAGCTATAAAAAACAACTGAAATCTAAACGTTCATTGAGTCCTTTAGGGTACATGGTATTAAGATGATTTATCCAAAATACCTCCCTTCTTAACAGATATTGAGAATTGTCTCTCCCCAGAAGAATTGGTACACACTCCAGTATACAAAAACGAAGTTGACTGGGATTGTGATTGTGAGAATTGAAGTGCGTTGCAACCGTGGACTTGGTGTTCTTCATGCGGATGTTACTTTTGTGTTCAATAACACGTGTTTTGATTTTTCGTTGAGTCTTGCCAACATAAGCCAGTCCGCATGGACATTTCAACATATATATAATGTTACTGCTGTCACATGTTCCTGTGGCTTTCAATTTGATTGGGGTGCCTTTAGTTGGATGTGGTATCTGGTTTCCCTTGATTATTGCATTGCAATTCCCACAATTGTGACACGGAAGGGTTCCCCGGTAGCTGTTCTCTGTGCGTTTTTCTTAGTGTTTAAGCAGTTCCTTGTAGTTGCGGGTGCGCAAATACGCAAATCTTGGTTGTTGAGCGAAAATTCCCTTAAAATCATCTTCTAGTGTAAGTAAAGACCAGTGTCTGATTATCGACCTCTTAATTCTGTGGCTCCTAGTTGAAAATTTAGAAACAAATACAGATCGTTGTTCATCACTATTTTGTTTGTGTGTAAGTAACTCCCTACGTTCCTTGTTTTGAACTTTCATCATGGCTTCTTGTAAAACGTTATCAGGGTATCCTCTTTGCTGAAATTTTTAACAGTTGTGATCTTGTTCTCTGTGTAAGATTCTTCAGTTGATGCTATTCTTCTGATGCGTAACAATTGTGAAAATGGTAAGTGTTTCTTTAATGAAGGCTGATGAAAACTGGTATAGTGTAAGAGATTGTTTCTATCGGTAGGTTTTGTGTGTACTTTGGTTGTTAGTGTCCCATCATGGTTTGATATTAATACATCCAAAAAGGCAATTTCATGCCTGTGAATGGTAGTTAGTGGAAAAACCAGATGAGCCAAAGCAAGACACCTTATTAGGACTACGAAACAAAAGTAAATTCATACCTCCGCTTAGTCACAAAGTGTTGGACGCATTCGAAAAGGTCTTATTGAAAGACGTGGAAAAAATATTTAAACAACCCAGGTCGAAAGTAACTAACACCACGCAAAAAGAATACACGCTTTAGAACAGCTGGCCTCTAACATCAACATAACTATTCGTCAAGCGGATAAGGGCGGCGCCCTGGTGATCATGGATACCGATTTTTACCTCAAAAGTGTTAACGAACATGTGAATGATACCAACACATACATGAAAATTGGATTTTACCCTACGAATGAATTTTTAAAGATCCTAACTCGAATAATAGATGCAGCCACAGACCATGGTACCATCGGGAGAAAAGAAAAAGAATACCTCATCAAGAACAACCCCGCCGTACCATATATATATATGATCCCAAAAATCCACAAAAACATCACCACACCTCCGTTTCGACCAATAGTTTCCACTATCAATTCCATTCATGAACCAATAGGAAAATGTATCGATAAACACCTACAGCCAATTGTTTGCAATATGTCCACTTACATCAAAGACACAACTGACTTCTTAAACATCCTGGAAGATTTCAAACCAAATTACACGAAGGACATGATTCTATGCACAATCGACGTAAAGTCACTTTACTCTTCCATTCCTCACAACTTGGGCCTACAAGCAGTCGAATCTTTTTTAATACACACAAATACAGATGACGACCTGAAAGTTTTCTTGATGGAACTCCTCCACTTTACGTTGTTTCACAGTTATTTTAAATGGCAAGAAGAATTTTTCATTCAATCCTCTGGAACTTCCATGGGAAATTGTGCCGCTCCGGCATACGCGAATATTTTCATGTACCGATTTGAAACGGACCATGTATTGAATCAACCTGAGTGGATCCATAATTTGATCATGTATAAGAGGTATATAGACGATATTTTCATCCTTTGGAAAGGCACTGAAACTGCTCTATTACAGGCCATTGACAAATTGAACGAGGTGAATGAGAGAATAAGTTTTACATCTACCATTCACAGGCATGAAATTGCCTTTTTGGATGTATTAATATCAAACCATGATGGGACGCTAACAACCAAAGTACACACAAAACCTACCGATTGAAACAATCTCTTACACTATACCAGTTTTCATCAGCCTTCATTAAAGAAACACTTACCATTTTCACAATTGTTACGCATCAGAAGAATAGCATCAACTGAAGAATCTTACACAGAGAACAAGATCACAACTGTTAAAAAATTTCATCAAAGAGGATACCCTGATAACGTTTTACAAGAAGCCATGATGAAAGTTCAAAACAAGGAACGTAGGGAGTTACTTACACACAAACAAAATAGTGATGAACAACGATCTGTATTTGTTTCTAAATTTTCAACAAGGAGCCACAGAATTAAGAGGTCGATAATCAGACACTGGTCTTTACTTACACTAGAAGATGATTTTAAGGGAATTTTCGCTCAACAACCAAGATTTGCGTATTTGCGCACCCGCAACTACAAGGAACTGCTTAAACACAAAGAAAAACACACAGAGAACAGCTACCGGGGAACCCTTCCGTGTCACAATTGTGGGAATTGTAATGCAATAATCAAGGGAAACCAGATACCACATCCAACTAAAGGCACCCCAATCAAATTGAAAGTCACAGGAACCTGTGACAGCAGTAACCTTATATATATGTTGAAATGTCCATGCGGACTGGCTTATGTTGGCAAGGCTCAACGAAAAATCAAAACACGTGATATTGAACACAAAAGTAACATCCGCATGAAGAACACCAAGTCCACGGTTGCAACGCACTTCAATTCTCACAATCACAATCCCAGTCAACTTTGTTTTTGTATACTGGAGTGTGTACCAATTCTTCCGGGGAGAGACAATTCTCAATATCTGTTAAGAAGGGAGGTATTTTGGATAAATCATCTCAATACCATGTACCCTAAAGGACTCAATGAACGTTTAGATTTCAGTTGTTTTTTTATAGCTTATTTTACCGTGTTAAAACCCTACGGGTTGGATCCATTTATGAGATTCATGAACATGTTCATCTAAGTATTGTTTATCTAAGTATTGCTTCTGCTTAAAAACACAACAATCTTTATACCTTGGAGGATTTAACATACCCAATTTCAGGGTCTATGTGTAAAGTGTTTGTATGTTTACTACACCTCTTAATACAGTCAGTATTACTTTAGACAGAAAACGTGTTTTCCAGATAGATGACAGTTTTTCACGTTACTTATTTGCTAGCATTTCATATATCACTATTTTTTTTCACGTTATCAACTTTCTTCCACTCCTATCCGGCACCTCACAGTATGCACTTTAGTCTTTTTACCATGCCGTTTACGTCCGACACCCGATCACATGATCATCACTTCCGGGTTTGTCCCCGTCATAAACCCGAGTCTTGTAACAGACACAACCTTTTACCCACATGGACACGGGCGCGGGATTCCACACCTCGTAATACCGGTGAGTGAACCAGCACTAACGGAGCTGAATCAACATTGCCCTTAAGGTTGAACAAACAGTGAGTAACGATCGTTCGTTGGTCACAGGTCATTACCATATTCTACACTCCATGACGCAGTGATTTCGAAAACCACAACCGTGAGTTTACTACTATTCAATGAGTATGCTTGGCACTTTTTCGAGCATGTGAAATTTTCGGAATGACACTGTTTCGTTTTTTAGGTACCTACACGATTTTCCACGTTGCTGTTAATGACAGCAGCAGAAAAGAGTCCAAAGACTTTTGGACACTCCGTAAGTTGCACAGCAATGTATTTTCACCTAGGAGATATCGTTAAATGCACAGTCGAGAAGTCACTTTTCGTTACAATTTTTTAGTTTTATATTTTAACCGCATCACAATTCACGGCACTATGACACATTGATACGTGCACTCTTTTTCGACAACACGATCTTCTTTGTAACGTTTTCTAAAAATCATGCACCCGGCACAGTTTTCAATCACCTAGTTTTGTCACCTCGTTATCCATTTTTAACTATGGCACGCTTGTCACTTTTTTACACTCGCGACTTTCTCATGTTCAGTGAGTACACCGTCATTGACCCTAATCTTATGACGAGTGAGAAATACACTATTCAATGGATACTTCTACGCCTAAGTGCCTTTTACCATCTGACTATGGTTTTCATCACCACTGTCATTGGGCTCGTTATTTCATGTAGCCACTGTTTTAACATCCAGCTACTACTTTCCCGCACAAATTTGATAACTTGTACTCATATTTACAGCAATTTTTCCTGTACTGGATTGAATGTTACATTTTATGTTTTCAGAAAAAGTCCCCTGATGAAGGGTTAAGCCCGAAATGCATTGGGCAGAAATGACAACAGAATCATCAAAGTGATGTATACTATGAACATAATAGTACCATGATGAAATAAATTAAAAGAATTTTTGAAAACTGCAGAAATAAGTCTCATGAAAATTTACGAAATCTTATTTTGGGGTGCAACTTGGGGACGCTTCCCTCACGAGAGATAGCGCTTGTTCAATTGATTTATTCAACCTCATACTCAGGAGGGTTCACCAATTAGCACCCACGAACCTTTGAATCTTTGATTATCCAGTATAAACCAGGTGAGCGATTGTCCTTCTTCCAATTGGCTTTCACCATAATACACAGTCGGAGACATACAATGAATTGCTCCCACCCACCAGTTGACCTAAAATTAACTGGGGTCCCTATCAAACATATCTCCTCAGTAAAGATTCTAGCGCAGATCCTGATGCTGCTGATAGCGCTGACATTACTGAGGCACAGGGTTGTGCGGTACAGGCTAATACTGTGTAAATTGGTAGATGGTGTACTTTGAGAATGGAGGCCTCATATGCTGAAGAAGAAATAGAAAATGCTTAAATTGGGACTGTTGTCAGCTAAACTTAACAGTGATAATGCCGGACTGTTGACATCATGATTGTCTCTCTCACGTTCCAGGTGGAGGCTGCTCAAATCCTGTTTTCTCTTGTAACTTGCCTTGTCATGTATCAGAACGCATAATGTATCTCGTATTGATAGGCCTGGCAATATATCTGCTTTTATTTTGTTTGTTCTTTAGAAAAAACTCTCAATAAAAACAAAAAACAAATGCAGCAGAGAGGTCTAATAAAACTAAAATGGTTTATTTGCCCTGATCCAAATTCAATTTGATAAATTCTGTAACTTCTAACAGAGTAGACACCATACTATGACAAGGTCTAAAACCGGACTGTGAACTATGTAAGAGGTTATTAGATTCTTAATAATGGGAAATCTGTTGGTTTACCAGTTTCACCAGCATTTTGGAAAAGGCTGATAGAGGGTAATAGGGTGAAAGTTGGCCAGGACCTTAGAGTCAGCTGAGGGCTTCTTTAAAATCGTAACCAATTGTGCATGTTTCCAGATCCTAGGTGTTATGGCTTGTTGATGAGACTGATTAAATAATTCATTAAGGACCGGATTTAAAATCTGGCTTGCCTTTGAAAAAAGTTTCGGGGGACAAAGGTCAAGAGGAAAGCCAGGATAGCAGTCAGAAATGGCTTTAGCCAACGTTTCTAAAGATATTTTTTCAAAAGAAGATAACATGAGACCTGGAGCTTCACTAATCCTAGAGGGGAAAACAGTGTCGGCAATATTGGCCTTAGCTTCAGAAAAATCTGCATGAATATTTTCAGTCTTCTCAGAGAGGAAAGTTGAAAGACATTGACATAGCTCCTTAGAGAGTGAAATACCCCTACTGCAAGCTTTGGGCACCATGAAAGATTGAATAGTTTTGAACATTTCTTTAGAACTGTTAGATGCTGAAGTAATTTGATCTAAAAAATAATCTGCTTTAGCCCTCCAAATGGCTTCATGATGGAGCTTATGAGCTGCCATATAAATCTCCTTATCATGAGCCACCAGCGTGGCTGGCGCTGGTCGCAGACAGGCTTGCCTTGGGTGCGCCATCGGCGCATCTGTGCCAGTCTGCCCTTGATATAGCCCAAGAACAGAAAAAGCTCTGCCTAGTAAAACTAGAGCACACCTGAACCAAAATGGCAGCTTTAAGAATGAAAAAAGAAAGTTCCCCGAACAGCACCACACTTAAAAAACAGATACAGCCTCTAAAAATGAATTAGAGTAAAAACAACATAAACATTCATTGAAAACCAACAGGATAAAAAATTAGCCCAAGGGTAGAGACTCCTACCGCATTCTTGCAGGCACTTCCCTGGCCTTACTACTGTAGAACTAGATGGGATCAGAAAATGTCAGTGGGATGTAGATTGGAGATGAAAGTCCCACACAACTCACAAATTGCTTGCTATTCAGCGCTTGAATCATCTTGAAGGATCTAACACTCAGGTGAAGACTCATGCTAGACAGGCACAACCCGAGAGGCTGAAGATGTGGAATGTTTCACCAGGGGCAGCTACATGATTGTAGGTTGTTACATCAACAGTGACAAAGACAGCTTAGAGGGGAACCTCCACCTTGTGCTTCACTGAGTATGTGCTCATAAAGGACAAATTTCACACAGTGCTTGTATTACATGAAAACTCTGTTACACAGCACACAGTCAGAACAAAGGGCAGAAATTCCCGGGACTAAACTTATTCTCAACAAGAGGGCCTGAAGGTCCCTCTCGTGTGAGTATAGGTAAAATGCACTGTGGACCAGTTAGGGTGCGCCCCCAGCCCAACTTAGCCTGGTGCTCTGATGGCAGGGCATACAAAACATACAGAGCTCCTACAGTGGTGTAGAAAATCTGACTTTTCTGTGTGGTTACCCCGTATTTGTTCGCCTTTTGCTAGACCCTTATATTTTTGCTGGCTTTAAGAACTCTGCGCAATTCACCCCTGATAACTAGTAGCAAAATGGCTCTGCTCCCCCTTTCAACATGACGAAATTGGTATACTCCTAAGTTGCATATTTAAATTACCTATAAGTCCCCAGTATATGGTACAAAGTGTACCCAAACTTAAGTTAAATGTCACTAGTTGACTGCAGCACCTGTTGTGGCATCCACTAACCGTCGTAGTACAAACATGGCTTCAGGCCTACCATTGTAGCCTGACTGTAGCAATATAAAAAGTGCAGTTCAACCAGACAAAAGAAACCATTTTGATAGATCAACACTTCCCTTGCAAGTATTAATAAGTCATCGCTATGTAGGCCTTGTAGCCCACAAAGAAGGGTGCATTGTATTCAAAAGTAGGACATGTAGAAATTTAAAGTTACCATGTCCTTTCAATGACTAACACCCAAATGCTATTTTTCACTGTGGCAGGCCTAGCTATTCTATGTAGAAAACAAGAGTAACGTTAAAATCCTAATACTGTATCACATGAATTGGACTTGCTAGAAAAAAATTAAACAGCTATTTTTAATTTACAAATTTAAATCAATAGTGAAGTTGGATTTTAATAAATGTCAAGGAAAAGTAAACATTTTTAAAGTTACCTTTTTTCTGCTTGAAGTTCCTGGAGGCTAATTTGCATTGACTCTGTCTTCTCCCAGCCAGTGATTAGCATTTCAGTAGGTGTGAAATGCCTCCAAGAAGCAAATGGGCAGAGATGGCTCCTCTGAACCTCTCATAATATGCAGGGTGGGTCTGTGGGCATCCTTTTTGACACCACAATGTCAAATTCTGCTTGGGTGTCAAATCCTGCTTGACAAGTCTGCTGGGTGCCCACATAACAGTCATGGAGCACTTGAAAGAAAGGAATAGGATGCCATGACAGTTCTTGTGTATTCGTTGTTTGATTGCTGAAGGACACTGCTTTGTCCCATCAGACTTCTGTCTTTGGGGTTTACATATAACACTTGGAGTGCACTTGAAGGGAACAGGATGCCAAGGCAATTCTTGTGTATTCACTGTTTGGTTACTGAAGAACCCTGCCTTTGTCCTACCAGATTTCTGTCTCTGGGTTTATTGTAGGTGAAGTGACTATTTCAAACTGGATTTTAGTGTTAGATGTGGGAGGACAATAGTATTAACAGAAGTACATTCCCCACAGCCAGACCTCAGAGTCTAAGTTTAGTGTGGCCAAAGACTTTTTCCATCTTGAAAATGCCAAAGTGAAGGGGCGTGGCCAGGACAAGGATGTGTCCTCTCTATGCTCCATGGCCAGGACAAGGATGTGTCCTCTCTGGGCTCCATGGCTAGGCGCATCTCCAGCCCCCGCAAACAAGTCTGATGCATCCAGAAACAATCCCCTGCTGTCACTAAAGTGGTGGCGAGCACAGGGAGTGATCGATTACCTGGAGCTTCGATCGATCAGCAGAACAGAGTTAAAAAATGGGAGGTTTCGATCACCACCGGCACACCGAAGATGACATCCGCCACATAGAAGAAATGAAGTGTCACTTTGGGTTGAAAGACATGGCGGGCTGCACAAAATAGAGTTGGCGGTGGCAACTGAATAAGGTTGCATAAAACAGCACTGCTGTGTTTTGGAGGAGTGACTTCATACCGCGATCTGCCTGCAAGCTCATTGATGATTACTTGGTGGTAAGTCGTTGCTCGCATAGGGGGACATTAGAGACATCATCGGGGGCTTCCCATCGGCAACAAGAACTCTGCCCCTTTGGGCTATAGGGGAAGAGGTTACACAGGCCAAATCTGAATATGGGGGAGCAATGGAGGTTGAACCCCTGATTGGTTCTGGTGCCCTTCCCTCTCCCTGCAGCTTGATGCTGCCAAGCCTGCATAACCCAAGATAACTGGGCAAGTTTTGTGTTAACTGGGGGCTGCATGTCCGGCCTGGGGGGGCAATAGTGGAGCTAACCTCTGGGTTACTTTGAGCTGGGCCATTAGTGACCAGATTCAAAGGTCCTCACATACCAAACATCAGTGAGGCCTCACCCAGAGGAGAATCGCCAGGAACAAAGTGGTCCTGACCTAACAGCTACTTTCAGGGTGTTGAATATATTATTTGCTACAAGCATGGCAGCAAGCAAAGACAAAGTGATGAAAGCATTCAATATAAAAAACATGCTGGGTGCCCAGAAGCTGGATTCTGCCCAGGCCTCATTAAAAACCCACTCTGCATTGCACCTAACTAAGCATTCTGAAACAAAACGCCTTCAAGCCCCAAGCACTAAGGAGGACATTCAACTCTGCTTATGGAGTTTCGCAAAGATATTACCTCGGTCCGGCAGGATTTCAATAAATCACTTTTCGACCTGGACAACTCTGCAGAAAATGGAGCTCTGCCCAGACCGCATGAAAAACAACATGGACTATGCCCATTAAAAAGACAAGTAGGACCTGCGAATAGCCAACATGGAGATCTCCCACGCTACCTCAGTTCAGGAAGGACCTCAAGACCTAGCTCTTCAAATGAACCCAGCACTTAGATGGATCTGCTCACCCACCTCCCCCCAGCGCCTTGAGACCCTCCCGGGTGAGTAGATGCACTTTACCAACCCTTGATTGATTGAGTAGCAAAACCACATAATGCAAAACAAGATCGACGACCTCATAGTCGATCCAGGCGAAATAATATTCGCACCAGAGGCATTAATAAGGATGTCTCCAACACAGACCTGGAAGCCTACGTACAGGCATTGTTTGCCCATTTGCTCCACTCACCTCAAGATGAAGCCATGTGTCTAGACTGGACGCACAGATTGTGCTCAACCTACCAACAGGAATGCAACCTCATACCAGACTTCCTTACTGGCATCCATTTCTATCAGGAAAATGAAAATATCCTTGTGGAGGCCTGAAAGCGAGACCCTGTGCTTTTTAGAGGGGACACTAATATCCTCTTCCAAGATGTCTCCCCACATAAACTAGCATGCTGTAAGGAATTTAAAGACATCACAGCACACCTGCAGAAAGAGGGGATCCTGTATCACTGGAGTTATCCCTTTCGCCTTCATTTTACAATAGAAGACCGCAGGTATGTTGTCAGAGAGGTCCACGAGGCACATTCAGCCTCTAAGATCACCCAAAGATCATGCAAACACCACAATGAGAGCTGCTGACTGCAACACCAAAAAGAAAAAGAAACCCAACAGCACTCCTCTGATGAGATTCTATAACTTACACTCTTTAACAGACCACAGCTCCCTGGAGGCCCCACAGTTTTTTTTAATGATACATGGACGCAAGACCATCATCACAGATAAGTTGCGACGGAAGGGGGGGTTCCCATTTCCTGACAGAGGCAGCCCCCTAACTTTTTCATTCACCTGCTCGCATAAGACTCCACCTACTTGAGATGACATTGGCGCCCTCAGTCCCAAATTGTGCTGCCTTGGCTGTCACGTAAAGTATGGTTTACCTTGTTGATTCTTGAGTTAGTTCTCTTTAAATTGTTTCCTTTTTTATTAGTTGCACGGACTCTGTTGCTAAAGTGTTACCACCTATGGTGGTTACATTCTAGCATACACAGTGGGGGTTGTTTAGAGCATATGGGAGGTGACTTTCGGGGTAGGGGTACCTTAGGGGGAGTGTGGGGGGCTGAATTCCTGTCCATGCTGGAGAGCCAGAAAATAGTAAACTGCTAACTGTTTAGAAATTATCCTCACCTCTCTGTCTCAAAATACAAGGTTTGCCTTCAGCCGTAAAGCATAGAGCAGTACTAAATTAACTTACACATAGGTAAAAGGAAGTGGTCCTCCTACAGGAAACACATCTGGTGGCCAAAGACACACCAAGAGTGTGCTCTTATTGGTTCCCCTCCTAGTTTTATGCAACGAGGTAAACAAAAACGAAAGTGGTGGCAATTTTATTTTGTAGAGGTCTACCATTCCTCTTAGAGGCAAAGATATTGAACAAAGAGGGGCGGATGGTCGGAGTTAGGGGCAAAATGGGAGGTACTGAGCTTTCACTTATATCAATTTATGCCCCAATGGCAATAAAACTTATTTTTACGTATATATACTCCACAGGATGTCCCAATTCACACAGGGCAGTCTAATTTTAGTGGGTGACTTCAACCTCATCCTTTCCCCAGTGATCGAATGGTCACCTGCCCAATACTTTCTCAACAATACCTCACCCTCCCTCCCTCAGGAAATTGAAGACTTAAACCTCTTAGACATTTGGCGCTACCAACATGAGGAGGATAAAGATTTCACTTTCTTCTCTAACATACATTAGTCCTATTTTAGGATAACGTTTTTCGTAATTTCAAGAGAGCTGGCTCCTAGAACAATAAAGTCAGACACAGGGGTCAAAGCATTGTCTGACCATGTGCCTCTTTGGGTCCTATTAGACCCCTCAGCTCTCCCACAGCTTTGCAGACGCCCCTGGATGGTGAATGATATAGCCTTGCAAGATTCAACGTTGCAAGATAACAGCAAAGAAGTGATAGAAAATTACTTTATAGAAAATGATACAGGGGAGGTGAACCCAGCAACAATTTGGAACGCTGTAAAAGTTATTAGAGGAGAATTAATTACCCACACAGCTAAGTTTGAAAGGTTGGCCAGACAAAAAATGATAGATTATGAGAGTCAGCTCAAACGGGCTAAACAGCGGCATAAACAAAATGGTTGCCTACGCACACTTAGGGAGTTGTGCAGAGTAAGGTACGAAGTCGGACAGGTCCTTGCCAGATTGGCAGCCAAGAACCTCTTGTACATTAAGCAAACCTACTATGAATGAAGGGATAAAACCTGCAGGCTTTTGGCCTATTCAGCGCACTAATTCCACTCCAGCAACTATATAAAAGAGGTTTTAGAAGGCGAACGCAAGACACTAACAACCTCAGACAGATATTGCTGTCTTCTACACTTCTCTTTTCTAGGCCCACTTCTAGATGCCATTACACAAGACAACTATCTTCAAACCTATTCCCCACCACACTGAGGAGAAGAAATGTCAGTTCTCGAAGAAGAGATTACAGTAGAAGAAGTGAAGAATGTCATTCAGAGCTTGCCAAGCCAAAATGCCCCAGGGCCAGGCCGGTTCACTGCATTATTTTACAAAGCCTTTGTTTCCTTCTTGGCAGGCCCTTACACAAATGTTTTAAACTTCTTCCTCACATGTAAAATAGTTTCAGAGATCGTGCTCACATTCCATCTGACACTACTTCTCAAACCTAACAAAACTCCCAGAGCCTGTGGCTATTATTGCCCGATTGCCTTACACAATAGTGATGTAAACAAAATGTACCTCAGTCTTGGTGGCAAGACTACATAGTGTTTGGCCAAAGTTCATTTTTTCCCAACAGGTGGGTTTCATTTGGAATAGATAAACTGGGGATAACACAAGGTTGTCAATGGCCCTGATGGATGTGGCAAAGCGACAGTCACCAACCAATGGTTCTTTTTCTCCCTGGATGCAGAGAAGGCCTTTGATAGGGTTGAATGGGTATACGTACGAAAAGTGCTTGACAAGATCCAACTTGGCCCGACAATGAACACGGTTATTGGAGCTAACTATCAATAGTCCTCAAACAAGATTAAAATAAGTGGGAACTACACAGTGGACATTCCACTCACAAGACACACTAGGCACAGTTGTCCCCTCTTCTCCTTAATGTTTGCACTCATTATGGAACCCCTCATTAATCACATTGCCAACAACCCTGCTATTAAGGGCATTAGGTGGGAAATGTGGAGCATAAATTGGCTTTGTTTGCCGATGATGTCCTATGCTTTATTACTTCCCGCAAAACATAATTGCCAGCACTTCTAGAAGTGTTGCCCAAGTTTGAAGAGGTCTTGAGGTACAAGGTTAATTACTCTAAATCGCAAAGGCTGGGAATCTCGGACCCTAACGTATGACCCATAGGCTGATCTCACAAGCAGGTTTTGCCTGATCTTCCAACCCTATTCTGTACTCGGGAGTCTCATTTCTCACCTTCAACTAAGGCACTATATGACTACAACGTTCCCCACACCCACCCCCCAATTCAAACACTCTACAAAGATCTGTATTGATGGTGGAACATTGAGATTTCATGGCTGGGTAGCTATGTTCCCTGTAAACTGCGTGCAAGAGCACGCGCGTAGTCTCCTCTGTTCTGCTGTGCACAGGGACTATCGGCCGCATGCACATACCAACTAACAAACTCAAGAAACGCTGTCTGGACTCAACTGAGAGTTTGGAATACCTACTATGCTGTTGTGTCTGTGTGTCACCGTATTGTGAAAAAAACCTAAGTTCACTTCTCAACTTCCGTAGGCCCTTGCATCAGATCGTTCTTTTTGTTCCTCTAGCCGAGTAAATCGTCTGGTATTGTTGTAATCGTGCTCTCTCCCTGAGACTACTGGCTATCAAGTCTTTCCATTGTTATTTAATAGCCTCATTCCAGGCTTGTCACCTTCAGCCTCTTAATCAGGGAGAGAATGCAGCGTTATAGCCAGAGCTTCTGACTTTGAAGCTGGGGAGTCAGGCTTGAGTCCCGGCTTTGACTCAATATCCTGTGATTCTGGGCAAATCACATAGGACCTAATTACGAATTTGGCGGTCCATGGGGCCATCAAACTCGCAGTGGAGGTGCGGTGGTGGTGCGGGACCGCCGCACCAACGGTCCGACCACTGTATTACGAGTATGGCAGTCGGACCTCCATGGGACCGCTGCAACCGCAAGGGATCCGTGATCCCTGACATTGGCGTGGTGGTCTTGAGGCCACAGTATGCTTGTTGGTGCCGCTGCAGTACCGCCAAGCATATTAGGAGTTTCCTCGCCGCCGGCGGTCTCATGGCAGTTCTCATGCCATGAAACTGCTGGCGGTGAGGAAACAAAGGGGGCCCTACAGTGCCCCCCTCTTGTCCCTGTGCATGGGGGTGCATGCAGGGGGGCACATGTTGTGCCCACTGTGTGCTTGCACCCCTGTTCCTGCACAGCATGGACTGCACAGTCCATGCCATGCAGGAACATGCATTGGCGGTCCCGCAGTGGTGCAGTTCTAAGGCTCACATATGAGCCTTAGTACTGTACTGCCACGTCGCCCACCTGCCAGATCATGAAATAACTTGTAATCTGGCGGGCGGGTGGTGGTCGACTTTGGCAGTCTTGGAGCGGGGCGCTGGAGTGGCGGCCCGCTCCAAGACCGCCAAAGTCGTAATTAGGCCCTTAATCTCTCATGCCTAAAAAAATTAATCTAACATTGTGTAATGTAATTCGTGCTTTTGGAAGTGCTACAATGCCCTTTGTCCGAGTTAGTGTTATATAAAACTGCACACAAAAAAAAAGATAAGCAGAGCTTTCCATGTGTATGCCAGCCTGATTTAGCAGCCAGTGCTTCATTTGTAAAAAAGTAAGTGCCCTGGCCCTTCTGGGAAGGCCCCTGCAGCTTGCACCACCCATTGCTCTTGCCAGCGCTGCCAATGACAATACCAACATATCTAATAACCATCTCACTTCTTCTAAAAGTTTGACAATTCTGAGTACTCCAGGCCACCAAAGCTATAAAAATGACATTGGTGGCAGATATTATTAATTTATAATGTAAATTGAATTATTAAACACTGTCTGCCCATCACAAAAGGTGATAGACAGAGCCACCATGTGGGACGCTGTCATTAGAGAGTGTTGAGAATAAAGTGCTGGTGCCGAGTACCAGAAACCACTGGCTCAAATTAATCACTGGCAGGGCCCCTCATTGATCACACAGCAGTTATTGATTACAATCGTTGTAGTGCAAGTGCATCTTATTTAAGGCAGTGCTTTTCGGTATTTTTTAAATTTTCTTTATTGCTGCGCTGTGTGTTTTCTGGAACCAAACACGTCTTCTCTGTGGACAATATTTCACTTTACTGGGAAAAGCTAGTGCATTTTGGTGCAGGTTGGCATATCTTGCTCCTTGCAAAGGAGGTCACAGGACTAGGTACTCCATTAATCTGCTCCTTATTTCAGCAGACCCTTTGTATTCAAATTCTACCTTAGTACCCGAGGTCAGCATATTATTCTTTAACTCATTCTTTGCCACAGACAGTGTCGATTCCATGGTAGTTCCATGTCCGGCCTTCACATCAAACCCTCCCAGAGTTAAGTATTTTTTTTTGGGTTACATTGTGGTTGTTCATTTTACTATGCTAGTGGCTGAGTAGTGACTGTAAGGTAACGAATCTGCTTAGATCATCCTGCGGAGAAATATTTCTGGATTCTTGTATCTTGATATGGAAGATGCATTGTATACTCTGTGCAATCCTTGGATCTATCACAAGTGACATCAACTTCCTCTGCAGAACCTCGCTCCACCCAACCAGGTTTACAGCTGTGTCAAACTTGTCTAAACTTATTTTACAGATGTGTCAGCAATCAATGTGCCTGTTGCTGAATTTCCATCCTGTACAATGAAGACCTAGGACCAAGAGGACCAAAAAGACCATGAGCACCAGGAGAAGGAGTACTAGGAAGAGAAGGAAGTCAGCAGTGAGATTCTAGGCCATATCTATTTACACTTAGTGACAGAAGCCACACCTCATCCAAATGGCTACTTTACAGTCTCCCTCAATTTCTCCACTCTACTTAAACCACTAGGATATCAGTTATTTAAGCGGTATATTGGAAAGGGAACTACAGCCTAGGGAAAATTCTTTAGTAAACTTTAGAACCGATCTATTTGCAGTAGTTATTATAAAATATTTACGAAAATCCCAAACCCTTCCTAGAAGGTGGTAGCTTCCTCACTTTGCATCACAACATAACTAACTCCATCACTTGGTTGCGCAAGATTGTGACTGAGAAAAGTGCGCACATAAAGTTCCAATTTTCGCACACAGAGAAAAATAGAGGGAGCATTGCTGGGTAGGGTAACTAGCCTAAAAATGAATGTTCTACCTAGGCTGCAATATTTAGCCCAAACACTCCCATTACTATTTCTGAAATCTACACTAATACAAAAGCAGATATGAAACTTTTTTGGCATGATAGATCTCGAAGAGTCTCAAAGGCAACAATATACCGGGTTGCAGCTGAGGGAGGCCTTGGTCTCCCTGACAATAAAGCTTACATTCAAGCCGCTTAGTTTCACCCGACTCTAGACGTGGATCCAGAAGGAACAATTGTTCTCTAAAATCCCATTGCATCATCTACTCTGGCTCCCCCAAAGAGTAAGCCAAAGGCCCCCCTCCATGCTTCAAACTACAGCCACCTTACTCGATTATTGGCAACAGATAACTAGGAAAAAAGGGTTCCACATCATACCCATCTCCACTGACACCTCTGCTCTACAGCTCAGACTTCCCCCCTCTCCCCAGGCTTGACTGTCCCAGGCTATCAAACCTGGAACCAATCCAAGTCTCCACTTTTAGGAATTTGTTTTGAGGATGAACTCTTCCTGTTTAGAGCATTTAGGTTTAGAGGCAAAAGACGAGTTCTGATTTACCCTGCAGCAGGGTGGACAACAGGAGCGTACGAGCCTCAGCTGGGAGGGAGTGCACACATATTGTAACCCTCTACACGGGCAATGTGCAGTATAAGGGTATCACCTGGCTGTGTAGATATATCCAGGAATTACGGCCACAAATAAACATAAATGCGAACTACACTGGGGGAGAGACCTTGACAGGGAAATACCAGATGATATGTGGTCTGCAGTTTGTAAGAGAGCTCTTCCATTTGTACACAACACAAAGAAAATGCTTACAAGCTCCTGACAAGATGGCACTTGGCCTCTGCCAGATTGACAGCTATGTTTGGAAGCTCGGACCAGTGTTATGAGGGGTGTGGAGAAACGGCAACTCTATTACACATGTGGTGGTCATGTATCCATATTCAAACTTACTGGCTCGAAATCTTATTCCACGTCAGATTGATAACAGAAATCTCATTGCCACGTGCTCTTCTGTCGATTCTACTGGGGACCTCAGGAACAGCACCGTGTACCCCTTCACACCCCATTGAAAAGCTGATTACTTTCTCCTAGCCACATGGTTAGCATTGGCCCAAAATGGAAACAACCGGAGCTCCCTCAGTAAACCACTGTTGGGGAAAGCTGTGGTCCATAAATGCTATCTCTTTCTTCGGTGTTGCTTTACACCTATTTACTATTTCTACTCTATAGCTTATGGAATTACTTTGGGGCCATGTGTCACCCATGTCTGTGCTTTTTTGCTTTTTTCATATTTCAAAACCCAGATAAAGTTGTTAAAGAAAAAGAAAGCGCCCAAAGTGGGTAGAGTTGGCGTTGGGAACTTTTACGACATTGGTTAGGGCGGGCCCAGGAGTCATTCCCACCCACTAGCTCGTGCCAGACATAAATGTGGCATCTCCAGGTACCCACTTCAGAACACTACTGGACCTGAGGAAGACAAGAAGAGGACCAAACCTTCTGTCTGTGACCTGAAAGTAACCATGAAGGACTGAACCTGCTCTCTTTGTACCCAGGACAAAGAAGTGGACTCCAAGGGTCATAAGGGTGAACACCTGTTCAGGGCCAGACTGGGAACCCAAAGCAGCCCTGGCAAATTTTGTCAGACCAGCCCCCGTATGGTGCCCAGTGAGTGCAGCAAGGGAGCCTGACCACTAACTACTTGGAGGGTTGGGGGTTCTCCCCCCAAGACAATTTGGGCAAAAATGGGGCATTCTACAACTAATTGTTTTTATTATTTATTCAATTGTATTAGGGTTTAAAGCATAGTAAATGATGGCCTAACTGTACACCAGGACAGGACAATCTTTGTTGGGGCCCTTTAATGAGTCTCTCTCTATCACCTTCCTACAGTGCCCCTCATCTCTTCATAGGCCCTCTCTCACATGTATTTTGTTTGTTTTATAGTGCCTCTCGCACCAGTGTAGGTTGTTGGAGCACTTTATATCACACACAAATACAGAGTCAATGGAACATACTTGTGTAAATGAGTGTATAGAAAATGTTACATAAGACAAAGGGGGCTACAAGGTGTAGGATTCATGTCATCCATAGTGGTAGGCATTTTTTAAGGGTGCTTGGTCTGGAGAAGCGCAAACCCAGGATTAATAATATAACACAGAAGGTAGGGTTGGTTTCACCGAAACAAACCCTTTTTAGCAACATTAGGATAATGAAAGACTAAAAACAAAACACAACTTTCAAACCTGTACCGTGTAGTTTGCATGCAGCTCTTTGATGACACTTCATAGCTCACTGTGCTAGACTATGGCTGTAACTTATGAACTGCACAGTAACAAAAGGGCCTCTCTGACAGATACAGTAACCCACTAAGCTAGACACATAAAATACTGTTCTGTGATCTGCATGGTACACGTCCTTTGCAGCAGGCATATTAACCCTATGCGCTACCTTAGATGAGTCAAAGCTGCCACTACACAAAACTGATCTCTATCCAGCAGTTACATTAATCACCAGAGTTACCTTGACACTTTTATTGTTGCCTGAAACTACTGGATATACAATGAACTCTGCAGTGGGTGCTTCAAAACTGCTGCACTGCACTGCTACACAACCGGCCCACCACCCTGCCAGCCTTTTGGGGAAATGCCTGATGCCTGGTATGGCCAGTCCAGCCTTGCACCTGTTCAAGCTACAGGGACACAACAAGCTACAAGAGGCCTTTTCTGCAACTACCAGCGGACCAGTACCAACTGGACCTGAACTCAACCCTGTGTTGGCCTCTGCCTGGCACGCTGTGAGTTTAAGAGCCGATCCCTGAGGTCCTGAGGAGCTTTAGAAGTGTACTCCTGTGGTGGATTTGGACTTAAAGGGCTAAGTCACAAGGTAAAACCTTTGAGCAGGACAAATATGGTTGGTGTATCTGACCTGCGCTCTATCGCAGTCCGTTTCAAATTGCACCTATTCTGGCTTCCATGACCAATGATTATCATTGGCGCTATGTGCTTTTCATTTTTTTTTTTTTCCACGAGTTTACAGACAAGCAAGAAATAACAAAACAGCGAAGTACAAAGTCCCCCATAACCCTCCTGGTCCAACACAGTCTGAAACAAGCATTTGCAACGATATACGGACTTTCATGGGCCCACCTTTAGTCAACAAGCATTGGAAATGCAATAGGTCTCGCATTTAAGTTAGAGCTAGTGGCATTATAAATGGCAATTTCTTTTACTTATGTGTTTTGAAAACGAACACATAAATAAAAGGCATTGTCATTTACAATGCCAATAGCTCAAACTCTCGCAAATGCGAGACCTATTGCATTTCCAATGCTTGTTGACTAAAGGTGGGCCCATGAAAGTCCGTATATCGTTGCATATGTGATTTAATGGAAAAGAAAGAATAAGTAATAGAAACAATTAAGCGCACACACATCCTCCCCACACACACATTTATACCATGAAAATAATATGTTATATATATATATAGCGCAACTTCACTAATACACGTTCACACATTTATTAGTAGTACAAAGGTCAAATTTATTGCCACAGTAGAGCAAAACTGGTAAGAGAAAAACACTGTTACTGACTCACAGACTGCATACTACACTTACTTCACACATGGAAACAATTCTTCTATAAGGCCTCTTCAGTGTAATTTTTCTGAACAATTACAATCCCTTGCATCCTGGTTTTAAAACAAACATGAAAAATGCCATGGCATAAACAATATATGCAGATGGATGCAATATAATGTGGTATTTAGTGCCACTGTTGAGGAGTGGAGGGGCATCGAAACCCACTGAGGCTTCGTCTCTCAAAAAGCATTTTCCTGTGTCCGAATTTTAAATGCTTGTTACAGGCGAAGACCGGTTCTCTGAAGGTCAGGTGTTTGTATCTGTCCAACATCAGAGATTGAACACCAGAGGTAAACAGTTGTATTGGGAGCCAAACATGGATGGATTCATTAACATATGTATGTGGAATTGGAAAAGTATGCAGCAAATATGGCTCAAATTCATTAACATTGTTGTACACGCCCATCTTCATCCTAGCATTGTCAAATGGCAGAAGGCATATTTATAGAGCGGTAAGTACACAAGAAGTATGAAAAGGTTTGGTTTAAACCAGATTAATGCCAAGCAGCAGCCTTATATTCACTCACATCTGTCCCCTTAATTAACCCTTATTACATGAATGCCACTCACTTCAGACTACATTTCCGCTGCCTTCCTTTCTTAGAATTACTCTAAATTATTGTTATTAAGAACAGCAAGGCGTAGCAGTTTTTACTTCTACTACGGTTAAGAAGCTGACGACCATGATGATCACTTCCACCTCCTCCAGTTTTTTTTTTTAATCCCGATACATTTTTGAAGGCCTTTATCTAAGCTGTATAGAGGAACAAGTGTCAACTGAAAGTGTACTTTGGGGAAGAGAGAGAGAGAGGCGAGAGAGGGGGAGAGAAGGAGAGAGCGGGGGAGAGAAGGAGAGAGAGGGAGAGAGCGGGGGAGAGAAGGAGAGAGAGGGAGAGAGAGGGAGAGAGAATGAGTGCGACAGGGAGCGAGCGCAGAGAGAAAGAGCGGACAGTGTGGAGGGAGAAATAGCAGAGAGCAAGAGAGTGCAGAGGGAGCGAGTGTGAGACAGTAAAGAGAGCAACAGCGCAGAGAGAGCGAGCAAGAGAGCAGAGAGAGAAAGATCACGGGGTAAAGAGCGAAGGAGCAGGGGGAAAGAGAAAGAAAGCGGAAAGAGTGAAGCCGGGTGGGGAGAGCCCCTTCGAGAAATAAGCACACTTGGCCAAGTCTGACAGCATTCTGTGGAAGTGTGTAGGTGTGACCTCGTACTGTGGTGTGGAGCGGTGTGTGTGTCTGGGGGGGGTCACTGGGAAGGTGGGGCCACACACAACTACCGGTTCAGGGGTGGCATGTGTCGATCTGAGAGCCGGAGGGTGGTTTCAGCACACACAGCCTGCAGTCTGCCCGCGGCTCGGCAATGCTGGCTGTTTGTGCCCGAGGCGCATCTCAAGATACCCACTCACCCCGCACTGGCCTGTGTTTTATCCCTCTGCGCAGGTGTTTTACCCCTCCACAAATCCCACGAAACAATACTTTGTCAAACTATTCCAAGTTTCGCTGCCCTACTAGGGGTAGGGAGGGAGCACCGTGCGATATTCCCATATCACCGCCCCACATGCGGATATGTAGAACTTGTAACGGAAAGGCGATACCCCTGCAGTGAATCCTGCACCCGTGGTACCTGTATGTGCCGGGAGTGACGTCACACCCCTGGATACCGGGGAGCCCCGGGTGTGAAGTAATCCTGGCTCAGCTCGAGATGCTCTTGGAACCACCACCCCAACACGAGCCGAGCTTTCACGGGAGGCGCTATGGCCTTGTGGGTACTGCTGCCAACCGTTTAACACAGGCAACCAGGTTCACATACTGGCCCCGGCTCAGCATCCCGTCAGTGCCAGAAAACAGCCCAGTGCTGCAAAAACAAACCAGTGTAGTACGCCTCCCTAATCCACTAGCACTCGTCACCTCACCTCTCCCTGCCGCCCGTTCCCAGCCGCCTTCTTCCCCAAGCTGCCATCTTGGAGAGTCGGCACGCAAATGTCTCCATGGAGCAGGCCGCGTCACGGAGCTCTTGGGAAAGCCGAACACAGACACGCCGTGAGCGTGCACATCGGCTGTCCGGGCAAGTGCACATCAGAACGCGCCGTGAGCGTGCACATTTGCTGTCTGGAGATCGCCAGAAAAGACCAGCGTGACGGCGGCCGCATGGGCTGCGAGGTACACCGATCACCCTGTGAGCTCTGGGGACACGCTGCAGGGCATCGCGTGAAGCATGGCGGAACGACGGTAAGGTGGGGGTGGGTGGGGGGTGGCAGGCGCATGGCTGACTGACACTGGAGGGGGTGCAAGGACAGCTGGGGAGTGCGTGCAATGCGGCTGGAGAGGACGGAAGGGGGACAGGAGATGTGCACATCGCGTGCCTGTACGTGCGTGTTCACATTTCCAGTCCGGCCTGCGCGTGCACAGCTCCTGTCTCCCTTCCGAAGCAAGTCAGTGACAATAGATCTCGCTAGCGACAGCGCTTCGCGCTGCGTCACCAGGCGAGACCTAAAAGGGTCACATCAATTAGAAATTAGTCCAATTTTACATACAAAAAGTTAGTCCATCAAATTAGGCCGTCAAGATCGTAGATCGTGGCAGATGATAATCATAACACAATACTTCAGGGCCCAAACCTTCATAAAGTGCAAAAGTGTAAATAGTCAGTTTTCCTAAATACATTCATAAATATAAAGTGACCCATGCAAAAGTGCAAAGTGCGAAGAGAAAGTGCAAAAGGTGCATAAGGATAACATAATGGGCAAAACCCTTCATCTAGCTAGTAAGTAAACTGTCCAATCCTCTTGCAGTTTGTCAGACAAGAGCGGGAGTACGTGGAATACCCTCCTCCCATAAATTTAATGTAGATTTGTCTGACAGAGCCAACTAGACAGAGGTCCCCAGATTACCAATCCTTTCCGTTTTGCCCGGATACCCTTCTTAGCATAAATAGCTTTCTCAAGGTTGTGTATTGAATATAACCGGGCCACCCACTGCTGAAATAAGGGGGGGGATTGGGGTCTAACCAACCAGATGTGATACACAGCCTATAGATTGCTATGGCGATGAAGATTAGAGCCCCTCCACTTTTCCTATCTATGGTATCTTGTACTCCCAGTAAAACTACGGTGGGAGTAAGCAGGATATCTCGAGATAAAACTAACCGGAGAAAGCCTTGAATCTCCCTTAGCAAATGGCCACGTTTTTCACACGTGGCAAACATATGAACGGAATCCGCACTATGTTTAGAGCACCGGGGACAGTTAGTGCCTCTGCCTGCTCCCCATTTCGCGATTTTTCTCGGTGTATAGTACAAGAAAAAACATGTTTTGTAAAATTGGGCTTGTAAATTAGCTGAAAGTAAATCACTTTGGGCAGATTGAAGAGCTAGCTGAAAGACATTGTTGGTAATGTCTAATTTCAGTTGCCACTTCCCTGAAATTTTGACCAAATCGTCCGGCATACAGCTGTTGAGGATGCCATAGATGGTCCAGATTCGGGGGATAATGGGATTTAGCAATCTCTCGATAAGCTCACATTTAGTGAACCCCGAGGGCCCTCCTGCCTTGCGTGACAAGAAATTCCTAATAGCTACATATTTGAAGGCCTCTTTCTGGCTTAAACCAAACTGAATTTTAAGATCCTCAAAAGCCAAAACACCCTCACTCGAAAACAGGACCCCGAGTCTATTAATACCGAAGTTAAGCCAGGTTAGAAAGTAAGAGCCCCCAAATATATCTGGCAAATTTTTGTTGCTACTAGTAGGAGTGTAATGGTTCAATCTGCCAATCCCCAATAGCTTGCGCACGGCGGTAAAGACCTTATAAGTTCCCATAAGTGTCTTGAACCTTACCTTTTTATAATAGCCATACTCGAGCTGGCGCCATAGGCACCCCCAAGCATCTGACCCGAGTAATAGTTCAAATGGAGACGGGAGGTCCGTAGTCAAAGCTAAAGGCCAACCTTGTAACAAAACTGGGCAAATCTGCAAAATAGTGGCCCAGTAATAAATTTTCAGGTTCGGAAGTGCCCAACCGCCTTTCTCGTGCGGAAGAGATAGATATTTCAACGACCTCCTTGGCTGCGAATATGCCCAAATAAACCGTGAAAAAAGACTGTCAAATTTCTTTAGCATTGTGTTGGTAAATTCAAGGGGGATGGCTCTAAAAAAATAAAGAATTTTGGGGAAAAAAATCATTTTGAGGACATTACATCGGCCAACTAATGACAGATGTAAGTTATTCAGCCAGTTCAGTGCCTTCTTCGTCTCTAAGGCTAGCGGGACTAGATTCTCTCCAACTATCAGGTCTGTTTCAGCCGAGATGTTCACCCCAAGATACCTTGCTTTAGTAACAACACTGCCATCAATCCAATTGATTTTATCATTCATGATTATCTGGGTTTTTCCTTTGTTAAGAGCATACCCGGAGACCGCCCCGAACTGCTGGGCCTCTCGTTCTATAGCTTCTATAGCCTTGCAGGGGTCTGGGGTCACAAAAGCCAGGTCGTCTGCATAAGCCATTAAAAATTTGAACCAAAAGGGCCTCAAAAATGTTTTTAATTTGTGTAGAAAAAACTTTATAAAATTCTACCGGTATGCAATCGGTTCCAGCCGCCTTGCCATCAGGTAGACAAGACATTGCCATGGCAATCTCCTCCCAGGTAGGGGGATCCTCTAGACGTTCGCAATCCTCTGAACTGAGGCGTGATATCAAGACCGGATCTAAAAAGTTGTCAATAGCTTTTTGTCTAGCAGCTGGAGAGCCAGTATCTTCCTCAGTATACAGGTCTTGATAGAACTGACGAAAGGCGGTTTGGATTTTATTTGGCTCGCTAGTAATTCCCCCTGAAAGGGCGCGAATGGAATGCATGGTATTATTCGTAAGATGCTGCCTGGTTCTTAGAGCTAACTGGTGACCGATTTGCTCACTGAATTCATAGATTTTTTCACGCGCAGCGGCCCATTTAGCAGCAGCTTTCTCAGCCAAAATGGCACCGATTTCGGCTCTTACTGCTGCAGCTTCCAGTTGTACCGGCTCAATATCCTCCCCCTTCTGGACAGCTCCAATAAGTTTTTCCTCTGCCCTTGCTAGTTTTTCTTGAAGCTCCAAGATCTGCAGTTTCTCCTGCTTATTCTTCCTAAAACAAAACTGCAGAGTCTCTCCCCGAATACACGCCTTCAGGGCGTCCCAAACCACCTCGACTGGGGCAGAACCAATATTTCTCTTGAGAAAGTCCTATAACCAGCTTTTCATGTGGTTTTGGTAATCTTTATCGAACAGCAGCGCCCTCTCAAAGCTCCAAGACGGAGCTTCCTTGCAGAAGGACATTCCCTTGACACCTAAAATTAAAGGGTTATGGTCCGAAATGAATCGTGGAACAATATCAATACTAATATCCTGAACTAAGGCAGAGGAAACCAAAAAATAATCAAGTCATGCATGTGAATGATGGGGCGCAGAATAGCAGGTGTACCCTGATCGATTAGGTTTTAAACGGGCCCAAGCGTCAGCCAGCCCATGCGTGTGGAATAGATTCCTCAAGGCCTGTAAAACTTTAGGTTTCCGGCCTCAGTAATGTGATTGTGTATCCATATCCCAGTCACAGGGTAGATTGATGTTAAGGTCCCCACATATTATAACAGGGAAAGGCCAATGAGCTAATTCCCCTGTAAGTCAGTTGATTACTCCAGGGTCATCTACTGTGCTCCCATAAATTGAACATAGGGTGAAGAAGGGCTTAGATGATAGCTTACATTCTGCCAGAACCCATCTCCCAAGAGGATCCGATATAATTTGCTTGGTCTGAAGCGAACCATTGCGTCGAGTCAAAATGGCAACCCCTCTAACACGCACGCCTTGTGTTGTCCCTCCAATCAGGGTATATCCCATAGTATTTAGGAGATTTGTCTGTGATCCGTCAATGTGTGTTTCCGGGAGGCAGACTAAATCTGCCCCCAACAGACGTAAACCCTGTGAGACCTTCTGCCTCTTTCGTGCATCATTTAAACCGCAAACATTCAGAGAAACAATTCTAAAGTGCGTTAAGTTCACCATATTAGCTACATGTCTATTCCATCAATGAAACAGCATAAAAAATATGACAGGAGAATTCGAACAAGGGAGCCCCCCCATAACAAGATGCCATCAGTCTAGCATCGCCACTACCACATTTTCTTATGCTTTCTAATTCATCAGAAAAAAGCACATTCTCTCAATAGCACCTAAACAAAAACAGTGAAGGACCCAGCAAAACAGAACCCACCCAGCCCCCCCTCCCAACCCCCCAAACCCTGAAATCCCCCCATCACCCCCCACCCCCTCCACACAGTAGAGCAATCAGGAAAAACCTGAATGATGAACGCCTATAGTAAGCCCCAGCCACCCGACCCTGCCACATATTTTACCATAAAGTTTTAACCTTTTTAGGCCAAAAAGAAAGAAGCAAAAAAAGAGAAAAAAAAGAAGAAAAAGCCCCAAGAGCCCATCCAGAACTGGAGCTCACTAATGTCGGGCCCGGCTCTCATCCCTCGCAAGAGCTCCCTTTTGAAGGTTTCCTATAGAGAAAAAAAAAAAGGGAGCAGAGGAGTCTAAGGCTGACCCACATTATATGATAACATTCTTTAGCTATGCCCCTTCCTAGCCTTGATTTCATTGAGTTATTCTTGGGCCTTAATTTCTGACACAAAGGTGCGGGAAGAACCGTTCAGAATGACTTTCAGTTTAGCAGGGTTCATAAGAAATACTTGAGCGCCCAACTGCTGATAAGGGATGAATAACTGACGAAGACGCCATCTACTTTCGACCGTAGCATGACAGAAATCAGGCTTAGCAAAGAAAGACACCCCCTCGAACCCCTTCTGTGAGTTCGGCCGAGCATGCTCATACACCAATATTCTGAGTAGAAAGTTGCCAAAAAACACCAAAAAGGCTCTAGGTTTCTCACCCCCATTAGTATGTTGTTTCTTCAAGGTGAAGGGGAAATGGTGAGCCCTCTGTATCTCTTGCTCCCAGTTCCAATCTGAATACTCTGGAAAGGCACCCTTCAGGAGCTTCACGATGTACCGGCGGGAGACTTCTCCTTCTACCCCTTCCGGGATCCCCAGCAGGCGAAGGTTGTTTCGACGCTGCCTGTTCTCTTGATCTTCTAACTTCCACATAACATCGGTCATGCAAGCGCCTTGAGTAGAACTCAGTTCTTTCAGGGAGGTGACTTCTGTTTCCATGCATTCGGTGCGACTTGCCATCATCGTGACCCGCTCTACAATGTCTGAACAGGTCTTATTCAGTTTTCTGAGTCCCACTTGCAATTTTTTGGCCGCCCCTTTTGCTTGTCTATTGTCCATCCATACCTCCTCTTGAAATTGTTTGGTAGACAATAAGATAGCTGTCAGAGAGGGTTCTTAAGTGATTTCAGTGATCGCATTAGTGTTTTCTGAGCCAGGAATCCTACCGGAATCTTCACCATAGGGAAAGGTAAGTTGTGAGCCAGAATAGTCCCATTTCAACTGGTTATATTTTTCATGTTGCCTCCCCTTTCGCTTACTGGAGGTGGGGTCCTGGCGCTGTACGGTGCCATTCTCCTTAGCGAAATGACCACCATTAGAATCTGATTGATCCCCATCGCTTGAGGTGAGTGAGCTACCCCCAGCGGTAGAATCTGAGCCGTCGGAGACCGAGAAGAAGTGCTCCCCTGCCAATTCAGGGGACAAAGCTGCATGAGACAGCTGTTCGCCAGTGGCCCCTCTTTTCTCAGAAGTGGCGAGATTAGAGCTACACCCTCTCAGCTCAGTCAAGCCTATGGACGTCCCAGCCTGGACATTAGAGTCCTCTGCGGCAATAGCTGGCGATAAAGACATGAAGTCTAAGCCAGCCTCCAAAGAGCCCATAGTGCCGCCTGGAGAGAGCCCTTGTCTGCAAGGCTCTGAGATTAAAGCCAGATTCTGACAGCCGGTAGAACAAGGGTCATACTGCTGCCCCAGATCGGATACCCCAGTATTATCTATTGCCAGTTCGGGGGGCTCGGCATCTCCCCCAGCTCCTTCAGGGCTTGTCATCTTCTTCCCCTTGAGACCCAAGGCACTGGAAGGGGGAAACAAATTTGCAATAGAGGGCTGGGAGCCCGTACCCTCTCTTAGTGCTCCCCCCAGCTGCTTTCCCTATGGCCTTCTTCTTGCCCCCGTGTCCCGTTTACCTTTGGGGACAGAGTCCAGGTCTGGGGTCGTCATGCCAGTGCCAGTGGCTCCAATATTAGCAGGAGCAGTCCTTGTCTTGGTCCCTCTTGCCCCGCGGGCCGCCATATTCAGCCTCAAACTACAGCCTGTCTCCTTCAGCAGAGCCGCGGAGCAGATCAAAGAGAGAGCGGCAGCGATCCCGAAGCAAAGATAATCCTGTATCCCCGTGTAGAGAATACTCGCAGCGGCACCAGCACCAAACCCGTGGCAGAAACGACGACGGCGTCTTCCAGCAAGGAGCAGAAAATTACGGAGCAGCGTCCACTGGCCAGGAAGCATAGCAGACGGCCGAGAACCACTCACGGCTCAGGAGGCGGTGTAGCGGAGAATCACTCAGGCGCCATCTTGCTCCTAACGTGTCCCGGCGCTATGTGCTTTTCAGAGCTATTTCTACTTAAAACTTTAAAAATTCATATCTCAGGTTCCCCTCATTGAATTATTGTCATTTTGGTGTAATTGTGTTTATTAAATTTGGCACTTTTTTTCCAATTTAATTTGGGATTTTTATTGTTTTGCATTTTGACCTTACTACTGTTTTGATACTGCATACACACTTTAAGCATTGCCCTAAGTAAGCCTTTCTGCGCTGCGCCATAGCTACCAGGAGGTTGAACTCAGATTAATTTAGTGACTTTGAGGGTTCACCCTGGCAAGGATGAACTACTATTTGTGATTATTCCTTGAGGTGGGTTGTCATCCATCGCAAATAATAATCCAATTTTTTACAAGTGGTCTTTTTTATATCAGTTTTTTATTGATGTTCAAAATACAAATATTGATTTACATCTGTATAAATATGTAAAAGAACCCTATCAAATCTTATAACCCACAATGTGTTCAATGTTTACAACAGTGCATATTTCCCAAAACTTCTAAGTACATACAAGTGGTCTTATAGATCGGAGGCAACATGGGAAAAAAATGGAGTGAGAAAGAAAAGTCCCAGAGCGAGACGTTTGTCTTTATGCCATCTTATTACACACATTTAAATGAATCCTATTTACAATTTGAGGCACGGAGAGTTAAAGTGATTTGCCAGGAATCACAAGACAATTTTTTTTTTAAAGTATCAAAACCAAGATTAGAGCCTATGTCTCCAAGCAGGGGCTGCTCCTCAGTTTGAGCGGAGGAGCGTTGCACTACTTAAATGCCCCCCCAAGCCCAGATATGAGAAATAAAACGGTAATTTATTACCATTTTATTTTTCATCATGCGGTCCTGAACTGATTCTCAGGACAGGGTGGTACCTGCTGAGTGGCAGCATGGAGGAGCAGTCGGCAGAGTGTTGCCTGTGCACTGTTTAAAGTGCACGTCTCTTTGGCCGGTTGTCTTGAGATGGCCAGTCAGATGTGCACACTTTAAACCTCTTAACCCAGCTGTCCTAGACAGCTGGGTTGGGAGCAAGTGCAGACCTCCAGTGCGCTGGGGAGTGCAGAGAGAGGCCTCTCCCTCAAAACAGGGTGCTGCTCTCATGCTGGTTAAAAGCATGTGAGCAGCACCCAGATTGGGCAAGGGAGTTTGCTAGTGCCCACACTGCAGTCTACGGAAGAAGAAGTCCGGAGCGGAGGATGTGTTTGGTAAGTTTTTAATTTTGTATTTTATTTACTCACCAGCCCTCCCCGAAGATGCCGGCCGCCACTGTCTCCAAGGTCTGCAATTTAGCAATGAGAGTAGTTCTTCTGCAGCCTCCTTGACAACATCTGTTTTGTCGTATTCATTGCCTAGGATGCCTAGGAATAAAAGGATATGGTTGTTGGTGCAGATGGGACCTTATCTACAGTACATTTCATATCACCCGGGATCTTGAGTGACATTTGCAATATTTTCATTGAAAATGACATCTTGAGTGCTGGCTTAAAGTTGTCCAACTCATGGACCTTGAGACATCATTGAGAAGTACCTTGACTAGTACTTTTATGAAACTCTCCAGTTTCAGTTCATAATGCCTTATTTTCATCTTTGATGATGAGCAGGTCTAGGTTGGAATCTATAGGAGCATCAGAAGATTACTATATATATTTAGGGAGGGCGTGAGACTTCTAAAGCAATTTTTAGTTCTGGTGCAGTGATCCATTGTACAGCAAAAAGTTTGTAAATATATTTGCTAAAGTACCATTGTTTTTATAGGCAGCTCTGAATAGAAATTCATGATCTATTCCAATACGTAAGGGTCATAGTGCCCAGGAACATTATTTTTCTGCAGAAGCAAATTTACTGTTTCCAAAATTGTATGCCACTCCCACAGGTCTAGGTGGGCTGAAGATCATCTGCCATCCATCCCTGAGAGCAGCCTCCTGCTGCAGAGCCCACTAGCGTGTGATTGTACAATCCAGCATTGGAAACAGAACAGTTGCCAGTAGGGTATAAAGATGGTCGCTTCAGATATATGATCATTTTGATGGTTGTGGTTTTAGATACACACTAGAAGAGCGGATGGGGTCAATTATTTTAGTGTTGTCTGTGGTGGGTTTTCCTGTAAGAGGTAGAATGTCTACTGGCATGGCAGAGATATTTTCTGGGAATCCTGAAACGTTATTGCGGAGGCTCATTGAGTAGTTAATGGAGCTCGTTATGAATACTAGATGGTGAAGCTCTCTGGACACTGAACGGTTCCATGGAGAGGTTTTCTGCAAATAGTATTGTTTGCAAAGTGGAGTTTTTTAATTTTTTATGGATTTGTGGTAGATCCTAAAGTGAGTTTTATGAGGTCATTTTTCTATATGTTGGCCGCTTTACAACCATACTCTGTACAGGTTAGAGTACTTCCTTGTGATTGTATGGAGATCATCGTTGAATGATGCTGTGTCAAGGTTTTCTATTTGGCTTCTACTTTAATTTTAAAAGGTTCTACCTAAACTTCTGATGGGGTCCCCGCTGTTAAAAAGTCCTATATTTCCATAATATTGTTACAGTGTCATTTTGGGTATTGTGATGCAGCTGAAAACGTCTGGTGGAATCTTGTGATAGTTTTGGTAAATTTGAGTTGCCAAGTATTTACAGCACATTGTGTTATAGAAAATAACATCTCTGTCAGGAGTACCATGGTAGTTAAGTAATGAGCGGTCCCACCTGGCACATGGTTGCATGGCGTCTATATGTGTATCAAGTAATAGACGGTGTAATAAAGATTTTGGGCCACTATGAAAGGAACTACCTCAATTGCTTGCGACAAGGTTAGAGTTTCTGTCTTGAAGGAAAGGCATGCTTGCTAACACGGGTGACAACTTTTGATTTTCATTGTGGGATCTGCCTGCTGGTGTGTTCGATTTGCTCTTTCCTCCTCAGGCCAAACGCTTACCATTATGTGACAATAATAGTAGTTTGTTCTTTATATAACCCTCCTTATCACAGTTTATCCAAGTGCTGTAAGGAATATTGATACTAATAGCCAATTGTATGGCACTCAATTTGCCAACCACAGACGGATGGAAAACTGTGTGGGTCATTTCAGGATTCAAACATTTGCCTGGAGATTTCAGCGGAAGGTTCCTCAGCCATCTTGTGTGCATACTGCTTCCATCAGAAGAATCTACCCTTTGCTTATCCCTGACCCCAGACTCATGTGGGGGGAAGAGCACCAAAGGGACTGCCAGCAATAAAATGAATTTAAAAAATGATTCTCACCATGGAACCAGGAATCCTATGTCAGATTTGTGATTCCTGGACCCTCTCTGGGGACTCAGGATTTGCAAATACATCTCCGGGTACGCAAATCTTGAAAAAGGAGGGACCAAACCTATTCATCACAACGCTCCTGTTATTTGGGGTTGTCCGTGTGCAGTGGGTTGGGGCAGGGCCTGGATGTAGTCCTGTCACTGCTGCCAACACCTAATGCCTATGGCCGAAGGTCGTGTGCAGTGGGTCTTGGCTGCTCACAGGATGGTGCTCCGCAGCCAACCTCTGCTGCACACATCCAAAGTCCTTGCACAACAGGGGCTGGCTGCATGCTGCAGGTTGAGTTCAGGGCCTGGTTGCCTGCAGCCACCCCCGCTGTGCCCATTCGAAGTCAGCGTGCAAAGGGTGTTGGCTTTCCGCAGAAGGGTTGTGTTCCAGTTTGGCCAAAGGCAAAGCGTTGCAACCTTTTCCTGCTCTGGGTGGAGCAGAGTTTGCCTGTCCGCAGAGGTTTGGACACAGGGACTGGCCACAGTCTAGTCTCTGTGGCTAGTCCCCATTGCACACAGGTGAAGGATGTGTGCAGCAGAGGATGGCTGCCCATACTTGGTTTGGCATGTAGAAATATTGCATGTGGAATATGATAAAGAAAGAATCAATGGAAAAAACAATTAGCTTTGGCTATAAGACATTAAGATATGATTGAAATACACTAGAAATTAACCAAAAAAACACAGTTAAAGTATCATTATGGTTGTGTCATAACATGCACACCGGCATACAACCCATAATGAATGAATGAATGAATAGCAATGCTTATGACCTCATACTATGTATTCAAATAAGTAACAACACTTAAAAGCACCACAAAATTAGATAACAATACATACTCAGCCCAATAATAATACATTCATAGTTGTTTCTTTCATAGTGTTAATGGTAATATGATACATCATCACATCTGTAAAAATGTTTACATTTGTCATACATCTCTCGCATCAAAGGAGAGGTCAAGGGAATTGCATCTGGTGGGCAAGTTATGGTTTGCATTTCTGTTGTGTGAGTTGTAGATTGCTGTCCTAAACTTACCTTGCAAATCGCGGTATTATTTTGGTTTTAATTCAAAACCATAACTCCACTTTAACTGTGTTTTTTAAACGTATGTTATCCAAAGCTAACTTAACTTCACTTTAACCGTTGCTTTTTCAAGGAATATATATATATATATATATATATATATATATATATATATATATATACACACACATACACACATGACAGTCGCCACTGTATAGGTATAGTTAGGACCAGGTTTCCATATGAAATGTATTTTTTTATATACTAATAACTTTGGGTCAGTTTGACAAATCTTTACAAAACTTTCTCAAAAACAGGTTTATCCACCTCAGCTCATTCCTGCAAAGTTTCAGGGTGCTCTGTCAAGTGGAAACTGGAGAAAGAGGCGATTCCAAAATGCTTTTTACCAATGCAAATTCCTATAGGAAAATTGAACAGCGCTACAGCCAACATGGCTGAATAAAATTACACCAAATTTGGCAGAAAGCTAGATCTTTACCCAGAAAGCTTGCTTTTGGTTCAATAGTGTTTGAGAAATTAAGGTTCAAAATTGATGTATATATCAGACCGCGTTAGTACTGCAAGTCCAGTACATCAAAGATTAGATCTGACTGGCTGCCTCACATCAACAAAGATGTTTAGCAGCCCTCTGAGTCCCCATGTCCTAAAAATAAAAACATATGAAGGACAGGATAAGAATACCTTGACCCTTTAGGCCTTGTGGGGTGCTAGGATTTCTCAGAGGGACCCTCACTCAGGCCAAAAATGATTTTTTAACTCGTACTGCGGTAGTACCTCGGTACTGCGGTAATATAGTTGTAAAAAGCCCCTTTTGGATACCCCCTGGGGTGGGCCAGGGCCCTAGGGGTCGGTGGCCATATTTTTCAAGGTCCCCCATGTGGTCCCCATCCCTGAACTAGTAAATGGGACCTGATGGTGGATAGGGTCCCCAGGGTCTGAGTTTTACAGTTTAATATGGAGATGGGTGGCATGTGCCCCCCGTCTCCGAGCCTTAGGATGCCGATGGCCCCGGGTCCCCATCCCCCTGGGCTTGTAGTGAGCCAGTGGCCCGATGACCCCATCCTGCCTTCGGCTGTGCGCAGCGGGGGTTTTGTCACACGTGGGGTGGGGTTGGACTCAAGGCCTGGTTTGCAACCAGTTCTGTGTCAAACTCCCCGCAGGCAGCCACCCGGAGGCAGCCAATCCCACGCTGTGCACAGCCTTTGGTCATGCTTGGGGTTGGTCTCAGGCCTGACTTGCAGCCTGGCCTTATGACCAACTCCCTGCAAGAAGCCAACATGCCACTGTACACAGCCTTTGGCTGTGCACAGTGGGGAGTTGGCCACAGGACTTGGCCTGCCACAAGACCCTGTGGACAACTCCCCAGCAGGCTGCCAACCCTATGCCACACACAACCTTTTGTGTATGCGGCACAAGGTTGGCCTTCTGGCCCCCGAGGCGCCCCCCTCAGGGTCAAAACATATGTTTTAAGGGGAGGGGTCATGCAGCCCCCACCCCAAGCCTTATAAGGCCCTGGCGATCCCATTCCTTGGGGCCAAATACATTTAAATAGGGGAGATTTGCGTGCGCCCCCCCCTCAAGCTTTCTTGGGCTCCAGGGACCCCATTCCCTAGGAACAAATTCTAAGGTAAGGGGACCCCATCATACGAGGCCAAATACAGTGAATCAATCAATCAAAGATAAGTGGAGCACACTACTCACCCGCGGGGGTCTCAAGGCCCTGGGGGGGAGAGGGTTGCGCGCAGCTTCGTCTCATCCGAAGAGCCAGGTCTTGAGGCTCTTCCTGAAGGCTTGCAGTGTGGGGGTTTGTCTGATGCCGAGAGGGAGGTGGTTCCAGGTCTTTGCTGCAATGTAGAAGAAGGATCGCCTCCCCGCTCTGCGGATCCGTGGGATTTCGGCTAGGGCAAGATCGGCGGATCGGAGGCTTCTCTTGGGAGCGTAGAAGGAGATTCTTTCGTTGAGGTATTGGGGTCCGATGTTGTGGTGGGATTTGTAAGCGTGAGTGAGGAGCTTGAAGGTCACTCTCTTTTTGACGGGGAGCCTGTGGAGTTCTCGTAGCTGTTGGGTGATGTGGTGTTGTTGTGGGATGCCGAGGACCAGTCTAGCTGCAGCGTTCTGGATTGTCTGGAGTTTGAGGAGTAGAGATTTGTGTATCCCGGCGTAGAGGGCGTTCCCTTAGTCCAGTCTGCTGGTTATGAGTGTGTGGGTGACGATCTTTCTGGATTGGGGGGGATCTATTTGAAGTTCTTCCGTTTTCTCTGAGTTGAGCTTTAGGCAGCTGTTGTTCATCCAGGTGGCGACGTCTTTCATACCTTCCTGGAAGCTGTGTCTGGTGACGTCGGGTTCATTGGTGAGGGAGAGGATGAGCTGGGTGTCGTCGGCGTAGGGTACTATGCTGAGTCCGTGTTTTCTGACGATGGTGGCGAGAGGGGCCATGTAAATGTTGAAGAGCGTGGGGCTGAGTAAGGATCCTTGGGGTACTCCGCAGCTGATCTCTGTGGGTTCGGAGAGGAAGGGTGGGAGTCTGATTCTTTGGGTTCGGCCGGTGAGGAAGGAGCGAATCCAGTTGAGGGCAGTTCCCCGGATGCCGGCGTCGTGGAGTCTGGCGGTTAGGGTGCGGTGGGAGGCGGTGTTGAAGGCTGCTGAGAGGTCTAGTAGGATGAGGGCTGCCGTGTGGCCCTGGTCCAGGAGGGTGCAGATGTCCGTGGCGGCTAGGAGGGCGGTCTTGATGCTGTGGTTGCTGCAGAATTTGGATTGGGAAGAATCGAGGATCGAGTTGGCTTCTATGAAGTTAGTGAGCTGGTTGTTGACGATCTTCTCGGTGACTTTGCTGCGAAGGGGAGGAGAGAGATGAGACGGTAGTTCTTGAGGTCCGTCGGGTCTGCGGTGGGCTTCTTGAGGAGGGCTTGACCTCTGCGTGTTTCCAGTCGTCGGGGAAAGTGCCTGTTTCGAGGGAGCAGTTGATGGTACGTCGTAGTTCGGGTGCGATGGTGGAGGCGGCTCTATGGAAGATGTGGGGCGGGCAGAGGTTGGTGGGTGCTCCTGAGTGTGTACTTCTCATGGTCTTGGCGGTATCTTCTGAGGTAACAGGGGTCCAGGCGGTGATGGTAGGCTGGGTTGCGTTGTCGGTTGGAGGAGTAGGGTCCGTGTCTAGGTTTTGTTTGTCGAAGTTGCCGAGTCTGTTGCAGAGGTCCTGGGAGGAAGGGACATCGGAGGATTCGCTGGGGGGTTTGGTGAATTCTTGAATGATGCTGAAGAGCTCCTTAGAGTTGCGGGAGTTGGTGAGTATTCTGTTCTGGATGAAGTTCTTCGTGGTTCTGATGAGTTAGTGGTGTTCTGTCTTGTAGGTGGAGCGTGCTGCAGGGGTTTTGCTGTTCCTCCAAGCTTTCTCGAGTCGTCGGCACGTGCGCTTGGATTCACGGAGGTCGAAGGTGAACAAGGTGGCTTTCGTGGTCCGCTGTCTGTCGGGGATCCGGAGGGGGGCGAGAGTGTCTGCGCAGTCGGTGGTCCATCTGTGGAGTGCGTTGGCCGAGTTGTTGGCGTTGGTTGTGGAGGTGGGAGGAGAGCGGTTGAGTGCGGAGTTGAGGTGTCCCTCAGTGATCTTGCTCCAGTTCCTGCGCAGGGGGCGAGGTGTGGGCCTGTGTGTGGTGGGCTTGGAAAAGGAGAAGTGGACGCAGTGGTGGTCCGTCCAGATGGGATGCGTGATGTGGCTGAAGCGAATGTTGTGTCCTCCAGCAAAAATGGGATCAAGGGTATGTCCTGCCTTGTGGGTGGGGGTGGTGACAAGCTGTCTTTGTCCGATGTTGGTGAGGTTGTCCAGGAGAGCAGTGGAGTTTGGGTCGCTGGGGTTGTCAAGGTGGAAGTTCAGGTCTCCGAGGAATAAGTAGTCCGTGGATGCGATGGAGTGGGGAGCGATGAGGTCTGCGATGGTTGCGGTGAATGTGGTGCGCGGGCCCTGGAGGTCTGTATGTGAGGGTGCCACTTAGAGTCGTTCTGGGGTTGATCTGGGAATGAAGGTGTTCCGTCGGGTACCTGGAGTCGTTCATGCTGGATGTGGTGAGTTGGAGGGTGTTTTTGTGTACGATGGCGAGTCCCCCTCCAGGGTGGTTGGGGTGGTCCTTCCTCTGGATCTTGTATCCTTCGGGGACGGCGGTTGCGATGTCGGATGCAGAGCTGGCATTGGTCCAGGTTTCTGTGAGGAAGACGACGTCGGGTGAGAGGGTGCTGAGGAGGTCCCAGATTTCTACTGCGTGTCTGTGCAGGAAGCGGACGTTGAGAAGGATGCAGTTCAGGGGTTTGGGTGAGTTGGCGTCTGGTGGGTTGGTGGTGGTGGTGGGCATACGGAAGTGGTTGAAGGTGCGGTGGCAGTAGAACTGGCCTTGGGTGGTGTTCGGTGAAAAAGGGGAGGAAGGCCACAAGGATTTAGTATCCTGTCCTGAAGTTAACAAAAAAATATATATATAAGGGGGCAGGGTAGGGATATCCTGCCACCCTACGCCCTGTGGGGGGGCCAGATGGACCTCCCTCCCCTGTGGTCAAAATAAAAAAAAGAATTTGCAAAATCTGCAATTTCTGCCACAATCCCAGGGAGGTCAACGGGATCATGGCAAAAACAAATAATGGCAGCCCGCCATTCATTTAATAATATAGGGAGCGGGGATCAGTGGAGCCCTCCTCCATGAGCACATTTTGGGCCCGGGGACCTCATCCACTGGGGCCACAATGCAATAATATGGGGAGGAGGGCCGTATGCCCTCCCAAGCCTTTCTAGGCCCCGAGGCCCCTCTCCCGAACCTTTTAAGGTCCCGGTGACCCCAACTCCCAGGGCCGATTGGTTAAACAAAATGGTGAGGGTAAGCCAATGGGCCCCCTTCTTCGAGCCATTTTAGGTCCTGGGGACTCCATCCCCGGGGACCAAAACTAAGTTTAAAGGGAGGGGGGCTGCGTTAAGTGCCCCCCCCTAAGCCTTTAAAGGCCCTGGGAACCCCATGCACCTGTGCCGGCTCAGTTAGTGTGTCCCGGGGGAGCCCACCCCTGGTACACAGTAGTTTACCTGCCAAAACGTGTTTGCTCCCGCCTGGCGGCAGCATTTTTAAATCTCTGGCCAAACGGGAGCAAACATGCCTTTCCTGCCTGCAGTAATGCGGGCAGGGAAGGCAAGTCTTCTCCCACCTGGCGGAAGAGTTAAACATGCTCCCACCGGCTGGGAACAGACTTCTGTTCTGTTTCCCTGCCCACACTCCTGTGAGCCAGGAAACAGAACAGATATTGCTGCCAGCAGGAGCAATTCCAACTCCCGACCATGCAAGGAGCTGGCTAAGGCCGTGGGGGCCCTGGGGCTCCCCCCGTAGCCCACAACATGTGGTTTGTGGGTATGAAGGCTTGTGAAGGAGGGCTGTGTGGCCCCCTCCCCATTTTTGTCCAATTCAGTCCCTGGGGCCTAATGAGGCTCTAGGAGGATGGCCCTGCGCTCCCTCCCTTTTTCTTGAATTTGGCCTGGGGAATGGGGTCCCTGGGGTCTATGAAGGCTCGGGAGGGAGGCCAAGCGGCCCCTCTCCACTTTTTATTGGAATTTGGGGCCCCCGGGGCCTACTAAGGCTCGGGGAGAGGCCGTGCTACCCCTCCCATTTTTTATTGCATTTGGCCCTGGGGGATGGGGTCCCCAGGGCCTAATAAGGCTCTGGGAGGGGGTGCCACAGGCCACTGCTCCATTATTGGGGATGGGGTCCTGGGGCCAAATTGGGCTCAGGGAGGGTGTCCGTGCAGACCCCCTCCCATTTTTTATTGCATTTGGCCCTGGGGGATGGGGTTACTGGGGCCTAATAAGGCTCGGGAATGGGTGTGGCGCAGCCCCTCTCTCCTTTAAAAAAAAAATGCCAGGGGAATGGGGTCCCTGCGACTTGAAGGCCAACCCTATGCTGCGCATGCCAAAGGCTGTGCGTGACTTGGAGTTGGCAGCCTACGGGGGGTTGCTTTCTGTGAGGGGGTTGGCCACAGTGGCCAATCCCCTTTGGCTGTGCGCAGTGTGGGTTTGGCTGCCTGCGGGGGGTTGCATGCAGAGCATGGCTGCTAGCCAGGCCCTTTGGCCAACTCCATGTCACGCACAGCCACAGGCTCTGGAGGTGGTTGACCACATATCTTGCAGCTAAGCCTGCTGTGCACTTACGTATGGTAATAAATATTATTTTACATAAACTAGATATTCCCAGAAAAAAAACAAAGTTTAAAGTGACATTATAGTTATGAATTATTATATTTTACTTTACATTAAAAAAAGACCTTAGAAATTCACTGAAAACCCAAAAGGGACGTAGCCTAATGGTCAGAGCGGTCGACTTTGAAGCTGGGGAACCGGGTTCGAGTCTCGGCAGGGACGCTTAACATCCTGTGATTCTGGGCAAATCACTTAAACTCCCCATGCCTAACACAAATGAATGTGTCCGTCTGTAACGCAACTGGTGCTCATGTAAAGCACTCTGATACCTTCGGGTCAAGTTCGTGCTATATAAAACTCCCCCCCCCCCCTAAAAAAGGTAAATAGGTGAATATTAGGCCTGGGCGCAATTGGAGGAATTTTGTAATTCCGCGTTACTCCTGTAACCTGGAATCACTAATAAATTCCGCCCGCATAAACATTTAATTGTTAGTAATAGTACTGTTGTATTTTTTCTATTTTTATATACAGGTATAGCTACAGTTACCACGATTCCTTCAAAATATTACCAGAAAAAATGAAAATGTACTCTAAATATTTTAGAGATAAACTACCCTTAGCTACAAAAGGACAAACTAGATGTTCAAAAAAGGAAAATGGTACAAGTATAAACTGCTTGTTTGTAAATTAAGAAAGGAGTTTTTAGGCTGCTTTAAAAACAATATGTGTAATTCGTCTTATTATTACATTAAAATGCTTTTAACTCATCATTCCAGTATACGAAAACTAGTACAAGCTTTATCCTTTGTTAAAAGACCTGCAATACAATTGGAGGTAATCAATGATGCTCTATAACACTGTAATCCTGAGGAGGTCCTATCAATTACAAAGTATGTACAATCAAAATACTTTGGTGTCAACTCTGAAGATGACGTGTCCAAATATTGTATACCCAGAAAGTGCAATGGACAATCCAATTATGGACTTTCAATAGTAGGATTTAGAGATTTTGCAATTCCACAAACCATTTCTGAAATTCCAAATAAAGTGTGCATTTGCTGTAGACATACAAATTATGGAAAACAAACTAAATATATTGATTTAATAGAAAAAAATGAAAAAGTAGAGTAGCTTGGAGAAAACTTGTTGATCATCTTATTGAGGAAAACAATTTGTTCTGATCAAATTGGATGTTACTATTGCCTTGGGAAACTTGACCATAACTTTATGCCCTCACATGCAATTTGGAATCATTTGGAAATGTACCCAATACCTGCTGAACTACAACATTTGAATTTATATGAAAGTATATTAATTCAAATATTACATCCTTTTCAAACTATTATTATAATGTAACCTAAATTTGGGAATTTAATAGCTCAGGAATTAGTGTGTGCATTAAAAGGAAAGATTGTTTTTCTACCATTAGATTTTTTTCTAAAACATTGAAACTGTGGGAGTACAGCTCAAATTAGAAGAACCTTTAGTTGTAATAGTTAACGGAGTACCAACAAAAGATAAAGAAAATTGCCAAGAATTGATAAGCATTTCTAAAATACAAGATGCTATTTCATACGTGTTAGAAAATAACATACGCTACCAGAATTTCAAAGTGAATTACTTCATAGATACCACTGACCTACTAGTTGCAGATGAAAGTAACGTAAGCCAGTTTCAGAAAATTGCTAAAGAACACTCAGAAGAAATATATGAGCATTATAATATACGCCCACTGCATTCTAAAGATTTACTGGATGATGCTTAGAACTGTATCAAACGAGAGTAGCTACAAGAGATCCTGTTAGTATTTGGGGAAAACTTTAGCGGCTCAATGTTATCCAATTTTATTTCCAACTGGAAAAGGAGGACAATATGATGATCATCCTATTCCAATTCCTGCAGCAGAATATCGTTCTACAAGATTATATTCAAAGGGCACATATTGTAGGCAAAACATACCTTATATTTTCACTTTACTATATGAAAGCGAGCAGGATTTATTAAGTTAACAGCTAAAGATTTCCTAAATAAAGTGGAAATCAATGACGAGAACTTAGAATATAACTTAATAAATATTATGGCATGTCAGTGAGGTAGTAATGAATATTGGTTCCGAAGACATGGAGTACTAAGATGTATGTTGAGGAATTTGGGACAACCATCTTGGTTTCTTACTTTGAGTTGTGCCAAATACCTACGGTATGATTTATACACGTTCCTACTCGAAGCTAACAATAATTTAACAGATGTTGCGGTGAAAACACCAGGGGAATTATGTTCCTTAGATCCAGCAAATGTTTGCAGATTTTTTAGTCACAAATTCCAAACTATGCTTAAGTTTATAACAAATAAAAACAAAAATCCCCTAGGAGAGGTTGTTGATTTCTTTTGGAGAAAAGAGTACAAGGCGAGAGGTGCACCTCATATTCATATGCTGTTATGGATAAGAAATGCACCAAAATCTGGATATGACTCAGATGAATCTGTCCTTCAGTTTACTGAAGAACGTGTTACTTGTGACACCCAAATAAAGAAACAAACAAAAATAATTTGAACAAGTTATTACATTTCAAAGTTACAAATGTGAAAATACTGTTTAAGAAAATTTAAAAACAAATCAAAACAGTACACTAAATGTCGTTTTGGATTCCCAAGACCAATTTTAAATAATGGAAGAGTCAACAACCTTATTTCTTCTGTTAGGCATGTTGTGAAAGGAAAGTCCCCTAAAAACACATATAATTTTAAAAGAGGACACGCATCACAGTGGATAAATGACTTTAACCCTTTAATACTGCATATGTGGAATGCTAATATCGATATCCAATTTGTTACTAATAATTTAACTGCTGTTGCCCGGTATGTGACTTCATATATTACTAAAGCAGGGAAAACTGATATGAATGAAGTATGGGAAGAAATATCTGCTTAGCATTCTTTAACTAAAAGGCTGTATCAATTTAGCTTTCAAATGCTATCTCACAGAGATGTTAGCAGTTATGAGGCGTGTGACCGTTTAATCTCTTCAAGTTTGTATGCTAAATCTTGGGCTATTACATGGCTTAGTTTAAGGTTAGCGTCTTCGTGAAGAAGAGTTTTAAAAAGTTTACCAGAAATTGAATATCTTGCTCACTTTGATCCTGAAAAAGAACTTTGTCAAAACAAATTTAATAGACACTTACTAATCTAACAGAAGCTCTTTATAGGAACAGTTATCACTATATGAATTATCTCTATTGTATACTTACAGAAATAATGTCGTTGAAGGGGTTAATACTGGAAATGAATATGTCACTCTAAACCTCCACTAATTAATCATCGCAAACTTACATATGATAATCCTGCAAACAAAGAATGTTTTTTCTTGGCAGTGTTACAGCTTTTTAAACCATGGCGAAAAGAGGAAAAATAGATTGTAATTTTTATATCATATGAGGAGCCTTTTTATGACTTCAGGCCCTATATTAAAATACCAGAGTTCAAGATTGAAATGTTGGACCAAGAAATTTTACATGAAAAAAAAATCCAATCGGAATATTATTATGCAATACCGCAAGTACCAATAACCTTTCAAATATAACACCTGCAGACACACTTGGGGAACCAAATATTGTTAATGATGGAACAATTGCTATGGGTGAGGTTGAACTTCTATGGGCGAAATGCGTAAGGACGGAGAAAAGTTTGACTTCCTCTTATCACAATTAAATAGTGATCAACGTGAAATATTTAAGGAAATTAAAACAAGTGTTGATTATGGCCTTCAACATGACCATTGTTTATGTATATGTTCAGATTTTCAGCTTGTATTAAAATATATATCAGGCGGGTACCGGCGAAACGTTTGTTATAAAAGTTATAACTGCTTACCTTCAAAAAGTAACCAATTCAAACTTATTTTGTGTTGTTACTGCCCCAACTGGATTAGCGGCAAATAATATTAAAGGAATAACATTACACCGACTACTACTACTACTACTACTACCAGTGGAACATAATAATAAACTGGAATACTTAAAAACTAAATTGTGATACCGCACAATAACTTTGTACAGTTCTCAAAAAACTACACATTTTGATTATAGATGAGGTTAGTATGGTTTCTAACTTAGGGCCCGATTACGATGTTGTCAGGAAAGCAGTCCAACCGAATCGGTTCCGGAATGCTTTCCGAACTAATTGGGTTGTGCGAGTCCGAAGGACCGATCACGATGCTGCCCAACACCGTTCGGTCCGACTCGCATTGACTTCAATGGGAGCATGTGTGCAGAACACAGGCTCACATTGAAAAACGGGATGGTTGAGGAAAACCTTGCACCCTGTGGAGGGCACACCATGGTGCCTGCCACATTGTGCATGGCTGGGAAGAGGGGTCCCTTGGGAACCCCTACAGGCCCAATCGGATGCCTACGTGTGAAGGGGGGTCCGCAACGGGCCCCCAAAGACAGATTCCAACAGCCGTTTCGTGTCGGGCAGACCGAATCAGAACGGCTGTCCGAATCGGTCATCGTACTCGCTTGTTCGGAAACCGTGTCCATAGAGCTGTACGAATCGGTTCCGAAAGACAAGGGCTGTCAGAATGCCTTTCGGAACCGATTCGGACTGCACAAACGGTTTCCGGGCATCGTAATCGGTCGTTGGGAAATGTGTACGATTCGTTCTGAAACAAGGGTTCCGAATCGGATTCTGCAATACCGAATCCCATCCAGAGCCCTTCCTGATGGCTTTTGTTCACTTACATTTGACAAAATTACTCAAGACATCACATGATAATCTCTTTGCTGGTAAACATGTCATTGTTTTTGGTGATCTACTTCAACTTACTCCAGTTAAAGGGGGCCCAATTTTTCAAACTGTGACAGCTAAAGAATCTTCTTCGGAAGTATAGGTAATGTTAGTATTTAGTTACATTTCTCATACAGTGAACTTACACAAAATATGAGACAAGCAAATGATAAAGAATATGACTTAGGCTAGGAATTGTTAAAGAAAGTGCCCAAAAATCCTTCTGACTAGAAGTATATCTACTTTATTTGTTCGCATTTGAAAACTCCAGAAGTTATGCATCACCTTCTTTTGAAAGCACTACCCGTTGTTTGTTTGATGCCAACCCTAAAAGAATGCAGTGATTTAAATATGGAAATGTTATCAATGGAAAATGAAAAAAGTATACATTTACCTTCTAAAGATTCTTTTGAAACTCATGGAGCAAATATTCCTGAAACAAAAACCTTATGTACAAAATTATTGAGCATGGAGAAATGTGTCACAAACAACAGGATTAGAAAAAGACTTATTTCTTTGCAAAATTATCCGTGTCATTTTACGATGCAATTTTGATGTAGAACAAGGACTTGTAAATTGAGCTATGGGACATATAGTAAAGTTTCTACAATACAAAAGTAATCGAGATTGATTTTGGTATTGCCAAATTTGACAATATTAATGACCCAAAACACATTGCAAGAGCAACGGCAAGACTTTTACTAATGAAAAACGTATATATTCGAAGAGTAAAATTCCCTTTAGCTGATGCTGTTAGAATACATAAATCTCAAGGTTTAAGATTGGATTATGCATTCATTAACATTGGTACAACAGTTTTTAAAGAGGGTATGGCTTATATTGCTTTACCCTGTGTGAAAACATTACAAGGACTATATATTATAGATGTAGATGGCACCAAAATCAATGCAGACACTTCTTGTGTATGTAAATATAATCGTTTAAGACAGATACATACTCCTTTTCTTGGTGACTGTCCAGTGGTGTGTAAACCTAAAATATATATGAAAAGGAAAGAAAGCTTCACAACTAATGAGACACTTCAAAATGTTGAACCGTGTAAAAAAAAAGAACACAACCTTGAAATTGTAGGCTTTCAGTTTACTAATACAAATGGTATTAACTGCTACAGTAATGAGATAGTTAATTTCATTTTATATTTACCTTTAGTGAAAAATTTACTTCTGGAAAACACAGATATGCCTCTTTGTAACACTGTAAGTACCTTGTATTCCGTACTTCAGTTGAACAAACAATTGTGCCAATCTACAATTGGTGTAAGAGATATTGTGGAGATATTGTGGATATTTGTACAGGAGGTGTTTGTTTTTCAATAAATAAGCAATAGGATACCCAGGAATTTTGTATGTCTACTCTGGAAATAGTAGCAAATGAGAGTTTCCCACATACAGATTTTTTTGCTCTTAGCTACTATTGTGAACATGAATGTTTCCAATGCTTAAATGCTTTCTCAACTGTCACAGATTTTGAACGATTTGTATACTTTCCTATTCCTGATTGTGAATCAATATAATTTAAAAATGGATCTATCAAGCTGTGCACTCTAACTTTTGTTCAAGCCGTGGATCTAAGACTGTCTCGACACTTTGTTTAATTATGGTTAATAAGTATTTATGTTTAATGATACAAAGAAGTGCTCCAGATAATACAAAAATTCATACCGTAATTACTGATTTCACTGCTACTCAAATTTCTATTTCTGGATGCACTTTAACTTATCTTGCCATTATTTTCCATCATGGAAAAAACAGTAATTCTGGTCATTACACCATACATTTAGGGAACAATACAGGATGGACTGAATGTGACGATAGTAAGTTAACCTTTAAACACAGATTGCCAAAAAATGTAATGAACTGTTGTTTTTTTTAAACCAGATTTAATTGGGTTTTCAAGTCGCTGCTTCTCATACATCACTTGCACAGTGCAATATATGTACAGTGATATTTACACAGTTCTGGTTCCCCTCAACAACAACAACTTGGTACTGTTCCCTACCCTCTCCCTCCTCTCCCCCCCACTTGAACTGCTGCCGCTTATTGTTAGTGGTCTAAGTGTCACATGATCTCGCAGTGAGGTCCTTTGCTAAGCATCTTCAGTAGCATGCAGTTGTACGCAATGGGGTTAGGTGTAGGTGGTTGGCCAGCTTTCACGCTGTCATGCTTGTTTCCCCTTCTCCCCGGTCAGGTGTTGGGGGCCGCGAGGGGCCTACCCCTCCGCTTCCTGCCCAGCCACTATTAGTTTGGCAACCAGTCGCTCCCATGCCCTTGCCTTGTCTAGTGTGCCTATGCCCTGTCTCGCTTCTCTTAAGAGGTGTTTGCCCATTTTTCCAATTCCTTCTTCAATGTTCCCACCCTCGGCCCTCCTGACGACTTCCAGTTCCTGGTGATTTCTCATTTGGCCAGGATATATGCGAGATTTTGGAATTTCCTGGTCGTTTTTGTTTTGGCTGTGTGTGGGAACCATCCTAATAAGCAGTGGTCTGGTGTGTGTGAGATCTCTCCTTCAGTGGCATCTTCTACTATGCGTATTACCTCCTCCCAAAATGCATGCAAGGCGGGGCAATCCCAGAACATGTGCAATATGTGGGCTTCCTGTTCTCCGCATCTGGGGCAAGCTGCCGTCTCCGTCTGGAAGTATCTTCTGATTCGCTTCGGGGTAAGGCACGCTCTATGAAGGACATAGTAATTTATTAATTTAAACCTTGCGTTCCTAGAGACCTTCGGAGTCCTTTCTACTATAGTTTCCCAGTCTGTGTCAGGGATCGGACGCCCCAAATCCTCCTCCCACTGCTTAATGAACTGTTGTTACCTTCTACTACTAACTCCTAAGTTTTAATTGTAGGTGAAAACTTCTAAATCTGTGAAATATGGACTACATATACTACCTACTGTAGATATGTCATTATGTGGCCTAGCATGGTTGATGACTTGTGAAGAAATCTACTGTTTTAGGTAGGAAATGTAGTTAGTTAGTAGGAATTGCTTTACAAAAGAAAATACAACTCACAATCCATTTGTTGGTGTTTTCCCGACTGTTTGATAATGAACAAAAGAAAATGCTTATCTGCACCCTGGTGGGTGATAAATGATAGCATTCATTAGTAACTTCCCATCTGAACAATACTAAAGAAAAACATATTGTTTGATTTTCTATGTATGTTAATTTAACTACATGTAATGTATTGTAATGTAGTGTTTTATGTAAAACAAGGAAATTACATTTGTATTTTTGAAAGTAACAATAATATTCATTTACTATACATACCTATATAATGTAACTTACAGTTGACTTACCTTCTCCATCGTTCTTTGAAGCAAATTGAGACCAAGTCTATATAAGACTTTAAATGTGCTCTAATTAATGCAAGGTCAATGGTAATGCATGCAGCGGAGGTTTGCATGCTGTTTGAAGACAACAAGTTGGACTGTCTGTTTACCACAGAAACTTGGATTAGGGGGGATTCTGGCCCGATATAGCTTTTGCTGTACTGGCGGGATATGTTGTTCATAATGTGAACAGGCAAGATACAGTAGAGGCAGGGATCACTTTGATTTGTAAAGAGATATTTACATGCTGCCTGCAGACTCCTTTCAGAGGGCCACGGGGTATGTAGGGGCTACTAGACCCAACCGTGGTGGTTGAGGCCTTTTAATCCTGATGTCCCGAGGCCCGGACTACTATGGGCCCTGAGCAACTGGGCCAAGTACCCCTTCTACACTTGACTCTCAGTGTTAGCTGTGGTCCCTCAGGGGGTGTAGATTCAGGGCAATGAGCACGATTCATAACTCAAAATGCAAAAGATGCACACAATAAATCAGTGTCCAGTCCAATATTCGCTTTTCCTAACTCTACACATGCAAAGGTATACGATATTCAGAAGCAATAACACAATCCCCCATAGGTCGGGGCACTAGTAGTTATCAGGTGAATCCTTGTCCCACCTGTCTTTTATGTAACATGTTTGGGGCCATTCCCCATTGACTGGCAGCCGCATCTAGGGAATGCAAACTATTAGGTCGTACTCAAGAGTTCTCACTTTAACTCTTTAGGAATTAGTCAAAAATGTCTATGGTGCCGCAGCACCATTAGCGAAATTCCCTGAGGCCCCAAAGGCCCTGTTTCAGTTTTACCTGCTCTGGTGGTATGGCAGTGTTTAGCGGTGCAGCGAGTGCCCTCTCCACAGGAACTCCCAAGTCTGGATCCTATGCGGCGAAGTCCGGCCACTGACGTAGGACTAGGCAGCACCTGGCGGCGAAGGTTGCTCCTGTCAAGCAGCACTGCCAGTCAGTTTTCAGTGATCGAAGCTGCTCCTGCTTGGCAGACACAAAAAGTACGTTGCTCTTCCCCCTGCAGGGGAGAAGGGGTGCTGGTGTGATCTTCTGTATCCCGATCAAAGCTCCAACGAGGGTGCAACGTTCTCTGCGGCGTCTTGGTGAACCTCGAGGACTTCGTCAGGTAGAGATCACAGCATACAGGCTCGACCCATTGGTCAAAGTACTCCTTCTGTACGGGCGACAATCTGAACCCTTGGGCAACATAGTACCGGCAGCCCCTCCTGGCATACGGGGTTGCTGCAGTAATTATGATCTGGACGCAAACTCTCCCTATGCGATCACCCTTACTATGGCGGCCCCAGCTGGCATATGCAGTAGCCGATTTCAGCAGTCATAGTCCGGCGCACCTGGCCCAAACTCAGCTCACCAGTGACCCCCTCTGGCATACGAGGTCACTGCTGCATGGCTTGGTGCTTCCCGCCCAGTGCTGACGATACAGCTCAAAACAATGGAGCCCTCTCTTGGCATACATGGGGTCACAGAGCCGATACTGCACAGCGTTACACCACGCTCAGGTAATCCTCAGGCAGCGCTCTCCACTGGACCTCACTCCCTCTAATGCTCTCCTCTTCCTCACAGGGCACACTGGTCTTGGCAAGCAGGCAGGAATGGTACTTCAGGTCCAGGGCAGGTGATCTTGGTGTCCTGAGTGATGTCCACTCACCCAGCAGGGAGACTAGCAGGCCTTTGGCCCCAGTCCTGGTCACAGGCAGAAGTCCTACAGAGATTCCCCTTCTCACACATCCAGTCTGGCTGCTTGGCAGATGACTAACCTTTGTGGACTCAACCTTCCCTTCTTATAGTCCCTCTCCAGACACCAAATGTGATTAAGGGTTTGGGTCTTTGAAGTTTTTTGTTGGAGCTTTGCTTCTTTTGAATTGGGCCATTCTCTATTTCTTCTTTCCTCATGAAAGATGTCGTCATATCAGGCATGACTCCGAAGCTGATTGACCCACAACACAATTCATGGGAGTGACCAGAGTTCACACTTGAATGTCAGCCACAGTGATATGTGCATCAACAGGTTAATCCCAGGCTCCCAGCCCTACTCTTTATGATTCCCTTATCAGCCATATCTCCCTTCCTGAGATGTGTATAGGCTTCTTCCTTGTGGTCTATCACTGAATCAAAGAGCAACCTGTTGAAAAGCAAAGGAAGTCTCTCCCTTTCCTCCAATGTGTGTCCCTCGTAGTTCACAAGAATGCAGCAATCCACAAATCCTTCTGGGGGGAGATTCCTCTCCTCCTCATATTTTCATCAGGCAGCCCTGGGCTTCCTAAAATGGTACCCCGGGTCCTCCATGTAAGGTACCATTGCAGGCCCACTCACTCAGTGTACATTCACAGCACACTTTCGGTACAGCACTGTTACTTCTATGCATTATACCATTACATGTACACATGCATTCAGCACACACACTCAGTCTACGCACACTGTTCAGCACTGAAGCTTTTCTATGTTTGACCAGGGTGTGCTATTTACAAATACATAAACTGCCAGCACACACACTCACTACATGCATGCTGCACAACGCTTCTCCCTTCATGTATTGTATATATCCTGCACATACTTTCATTGTGCATACACTGCACAGCACTACATCTCTCATGTAACAGGCATACATACACCAAGGACATGTACTATCCCCACATGCACTACAGAATACTGCTCTATCCCTGTACTGTACCCATACTAGGCACACATACATCCAGTGCAGAGTTACAATTCCTGCAGAATGCAGAACCACACATCCACCTGATGTATGCTGAGGGTGAGTTAAGCGCACAGCAGCTTAGCTTTTAAAAAGGTGAGTGAGCCTGTAGACCTCACTGCAGTGACACAAGGCAAAAAGGTCCTGTTCACTACTACTGATCAATACACAATATGCTGCCCCCACCGTGCTTCTACTGCTTAACTGTTGGTGAAGGTGGTAATCCTCCACCACTATGTAGATAGCGCTTTAGGTGCCCCTCCTGGTCCAACAACGTGAGACAGGCCTATGTCATGGCGCACACGCATGATCTGTGTTCACCTATGAAAAAAAATCTGCATTAGGGCTCCAGACAACAATACATATGGGCACTCAGGGCAGGGGTACACGTCTTTGCCATGCAGAGAACTTTTCAGTCCCAACACTCCCCATGGCTTGTACCACATGTACAAGATGTAGAAACTCTTGCTAGATCATTAACTATAAATCATAAACATTTAGTCAAATTCCTGTTAATGTATAGACCACCAGGCCCTTTAAAGAACTTTATCAGCTCATTTCAAGAGGTAGTATTGACTACTTTTCTGGAGACTGAGATTTTAGTGGTATTGGGGGATATAAACATTCATTATGACAATTGTCTGGACATTAACACCTCTCAGATAATTAATATGTGGTCAGCTTTGGAGCTACAACAGCTTGTCTTAAAGCCTAACCACAATGCAGGCCATATATTGGACCATAACTATGCCAGAAATGGACTGATTACTGTGGGTGCAATTGGGGAGTTCTTATGGTCTGACCACAAGATGATTTATTTCCGCTCGTTTAAGGCTGGAGGCACACCTCCCTCGCTACCACCACCGAACACACTCGATTGTGCTTGGGCAAAATTGGACAATACAAGATTAAGGGATTGTCTAGGGATTGTTTAGAAAGATCTAAACTGAATATTCAGTCAGATACTAGTGCTGACGATGCTATTGATCAGGTTTAATACTTGGATTATGTGGGCCTTGGACGAGGTGCTGCCATTTAAACCATCATAAAATGCTGTAATCTCCCTGGTATTCCAAAGAATTGACTCGGGCCAAAGGAAATGTAAGAGGCTAGATAGGCTCTGGAGACATGATTATTCTGAGGCAAGGAGAGGGGCTTATAAATCAGAAAATACAATGGGCTTGTGAAAGCCTCTAGGGGTGATTACTATCATAACAAAATTCTGTCTGCAAATAATCCCGCTAATGAACTTTTTGCGGTCTATAACTCTTCGCTAACGTTCCTCCAAAGCAAAGATTTCTGGCAGATTTGTTTCAAAATAAGATTTCTACCATTTTATGGTTGTTCAATCCAATAGTGAAATCTGTAGAAAGATTGGATCCAGGTACTTCTTATTTTTTCAAACATATTTTTATTGATTTTTAGCAAAAAGTACATCACTCGGCAATGCTATCTTTTCACCGCTCGCAGGGGGTGATGCAGAATTCAACAAGTCTGAAAACGGGTAGAATTACAGAGTGCTCAAAGGTAGTCCAACCTCGATCTCAATGATTTGCGTTACAGAAGGTTACAGTTTCTCTCATCCTCGGGGTCTTGGACAGAGCTTAAGACTTGGCTAGTGAAAGCATACAGATCAGCTTGCCTCCCATCTTTCTTTTGCGATGGTGAGCATCCTGAATCCCCCAGACTGAGGGGAGCATTGGGTGGCAGGTATTGACATGTAGAAGCAACCCCCAACCGGGGGGTCGCATAAACAAAAAAGAGAAAGCCCCTCCTCCCCCTCCCTCCTCCCCTACCATGGTGGCGGCAGCATCCATACATTGTACGCGACTAATAGCATGAGCGGCAGATCAAAATTGAAAGAGATGGAAAGCTCTGACGGCAGAGGGACAAACAGCAGACGGTAAGCCACTGGAAAGGAAAGTGACCAGGGGGCCCCATTTGAATTCAAAGTTCTTAAAGTCGTCTCGAAAAACATCCGACATTCGCTCCAGGCTGAGCAGCTTCCAGAGTCGGGAGTGCCAAAGAGAGATTGCCGGGGCCTCCCTCCTTTTCCAAGCAGCTGCCAGAGTGATCTTCGCTGCTCCTATACAGAGCCACATGATTGTCTTGTCAGCTCGGGTCTGGTGCTCTAGGGAGGGGTCACGCAGCCCCAGAAGGACCTCCGCCATGGAAGTCGGGACAGGGTACCCCAGTATGTCCTTAATGTGTGCAAGTATTTCTTCCCAATAAGGGCGAATGGTCGGGCAATCCCACAATATGTGCTGGAAGTCTCCCAGTAGCCCACACCCTCTCCAGCATCTATCAGAGGTGGCCGGGAAGATTCTTTTAAGCCTGGATGGGTAAAGATACCAGTCCATCATTGTCTTGAGGTGGGCTTCCCATAGCTCAGAGGAGTGATTGAATCGTGTAATGTCTACCCAAAGGTGCCCCCATTCCTCTTCAGAGATATCTCGTTGTAATATGCCCTCCCACATGGACATGTATCTCGGGCGCGGGGAGAGTGTAGTGGTGAGTAGGAACCTATAAATAAATGAAATCGTCCCCCTCATAGCAGTGGTCTTGGTGAGGAAGGATTCAAACTTCGTAAGAGGTCGGGTGGCCGCTTCTCGCACTTGGGGTGAGAGGGCCCAGTGCATTAACTGGGTATAATGGTATCGCTCTGTGTTCCCTAGGCCATAATCTCGCTGACAGTTGTCAAAGGTGAGGGGATCGAAGTTGTGGAAGAGATGAGTCAGAGCAAGGCATCCCCCCTCCCTCCAAGCATCGAAAGGGCCCTCCTGCAGTCCCGGTGGGAACGCTGGGTTAAAATGAAGTGGTGTAAACGGTGAGGGAAAGGAGGTCCAGCGACCGTCCCCCGCCACCGTGTCCCAGACCTTCAGGGTGGTGCGGGTGGGGGTGGCAAGGTAAGCATTCTTGGGTCTGTCTCTTTTTGGGCGCCATACCAAATCCCAAATGGTCCTCCCCGCTACACCACGGTCCATGTGAAGCCAATGTTTGTCAGATTCCCTCTTTGACCATTCGATCAGGACTCTTAACTGTGCTGCTTTGTAATACAATTGGATGTCTGGAAGTCCCACCCCCCCTTCCGTACGGGAGCGACGCAGAAGAGAGAAGGAGAAGCGAGCACGTCTCCCCTGCCAAATGAAATGTAGGATCATAGTCTTGACACGACGGAAGAAGTTTCCGCCCATCTCGATAGGGAGGGCCTGGAATAAATAGAGAAGCTTCGGTAGGAGTGTCATTTTCACCGCGTGTATCCGTCCAAGCCATGACAAAAAGAGAGGTTTCCACTTTGTAAGTTCCGTTTGGATACGCGTAAGAGCGGGTGGGAAATTAGCTGCGTATAGTCCTTCTACTTTCAGAGTTAGGTGAACTCCCAAGTATTGTATAGAGGAAGAAGACCACGAAAGTGGAGTAAGGGATTGGAGCCTGCGGGCCTCCATTTGCGGTATGGTGAGGTTGAGAATGTATGATTTGCCGAAGTTGATTTTAAAACCTGCTACCGTCTCAAAGCGTTCGAGTTCCGACTGTAAAGGTGGGAGGGACGCGGACGGGTCAGAGAGGGATAAAAGGACATCATCCGCGAAAAGGGAAATTTTGTGGGATTCCCCTGCGAAAGGTATCCCTTGGATCATAGGGTTAGTCATAATCGCCATTGCGAGCGGCTCAATGCTGAGCGCGAAGAGGAGGGGCGAGAGAGGACACCCCTGTCTGGTGCCTCTAGAATGGAAAAAGGAAGGTGAGCGTAGCCCATTAACTACTACCCTAGAGCGAGGCTGCTGATAATTTGCTCTTAACATGGTTAGTAATTTAGGAGAAAATCCGAATGCCCTGAGAGTGTGGAATAAGAAAGCCCAGTCCACCTTGTCAAACGCTTTCTTGGCGTCCAGTCCCACCAAGACAGCGGGGATCTGTCGCCTGTTGGCCTTTTCTATGAGGTGAATAATTCGGCGAGTATTATCGTGGGTTTGACGACCCTTAATAAATCCTGATTGGTCAGGATGTACGAGGTCAGGCATAAGGTCGTTCAATCGCTTGGCTATGATAGAGGAGTACAGTTTTGCATCTAGATTTAGAAGCGCAATAGGCCGATAAGAGGTGCAGTGCTGGGGATCCTTCCCGGGTTTAGGTATCACAGATATCGTGGCCTCGGTCATGGAGGCAGCTGTCTCCCCTTCTTCGGCCATCTTATTAAAAAGCCGCGTAAGGTGAGGGCATATGTCAGGGGCAAAGGTTTTATAAAAAAGGGCTGTATACCCATCTGGGCCTGGGGCCTTGTGGGGCTTGAGGCCTTTAATAGCAACGGTGACTTCATCGTGGGTGATGGGCGCGGTGAGCGAATCGTTCCAATCGGCAGAGACCTGAGGTAAGGTCATGGTCTGAGGAATTCCTGCTGGGCATCTGAGTCTAAATTATCGCTAGAGTAGAGATTTTCGTAGAAGGTACCGAAGATCTTGGCTTTACCCTCGTCACTGTGGGTAACCTCCCCCGAGGGTCCCCGAATCCCGCCAATGTACTCTCTCTCCCGTTTATCCCTGAGCTGCCTTGCCAAGTGGTTCCCGATCTTATTGCCCTGTGTATAGGATAAATGACGGAGTTTAAGGAGCGTGTACTCAGCTCTATTGTTGTAAATACCCCGCAGTTTCCCACGGAGCGCTGTTAAGTTACGTAGGGTTTGCCGCGAAGGATTAAGTTTGTGGTCATGTTCGACAGAGGCCAGTTCACGCTCCAGTTGCTCCCTTTCACTAGCACGTTGCGCATTCAGCGCCGAATTGAGGGCAATGCACTTCCCCCGAAAGACCGCTTTAAAAGCATTCCAAGTGTTAAAGTCTGATGTATCCTCCGGCTTATAAACGTCAAAATATTCCGTAATGGTTTCTCTGAGTTTAGTACAGGATTCCTTATCCCGCGTCAGTGCGGCCGGGAAGTACCACCTAGGGGCCGTTGGGGCGTTCCCCCCCCAGGACAAGCCAACGGCGAGGAGACTGTGATCTGAGACTGAGAGCGGGAAAATCTTGGATTCCTGAAGAGTACCCAGCAGAGATTGACTAATGAAAATGTAGTCCAGTCGGGAATACGTATGGTGGACGTGGGAGTAAAAAGTGTAATCCCGGGTGAGTGGGTAAAGAGTACGCCAGGCGTCGAGCAGGCCCAGGTCGTGAATGCACTGCTGAGTGTCGGTAGAGAAGGAGCCCACATCAGAGCGCTGTGAGTGTGTGCTATCCAAGTCTTTTTGCCATGTCAGGTTGAAATCCCCCATAAAGATCACCAGTCCCTCAATAAAATCCAACATCCTCCCCAGTAGTGTATGCAAAAATGACGTCTGTCCAGTGTTAGGAGTGTATACCGCCACAAAGGTGCAGGTTTTTCCTCGTAGGCGACCCTTGACCATTATCCATCGGCCATCTTTATCCCTGAGGACCTCTATAGGTTGGAATTGAATGGCTGAGCGGAACATCAGCGCTACCCCTCTATGCTTCGTAAGAGCAGAGGATCTATAGATTAATGGGTATTGTTTATGTTTAAGGCGAGTGTCTTCTGCTCTAGCTAAGTGAGTCTCCTGTAGGGCCACTACGTCTAGATGATGATCAGTAATATACTTCCAGACCTTTTGGCGTTTCTGAGGGGAATTAAGACCCTTAACATTCCAGGTTGCAATGGTGATCGTCATGACGCCATAGGGAAATAACACCTACTCTCTAAAATCTCCCACTGTCCCTTCACATCTCCCGCCCCCCCCCGGAGCCCCAAGAATCATGTGCTGCCGTCTCACTCGGGTAGCAGAGGTCAAAACGTCAAAGACTCTGCCATAGCTAATTGTTAAAAAGCCGCCACCATGTCCCACCCAGTCCCCCCCCAACCCCTAAACAAGAGAAAAACAACCATACATAAAAATGTATAATCAAATAACATTACTTTACTAGTACCCCGCCGGGGGTGTTAAGCCCCCACCGGGATTAGGGGGGACCACGGGTCCGAGGACCCCGTCCACGGCCGCCCCGGCATCAAGTACCATGAAGAGTAGAAAGCGTCATCAGAATTCGACTGAAGGCTAACCAATAATGTAGGCCTACGCCTGGTGGAGAGAGAGAGCCTGTAGGGCCCCCGCTTGAAAAGCAAGGCCCTGGTGTAGACTGCACATAGCATGAAAGGCCCCGCCCAGTAATATTTATAACAGCTAGTCGAAAATAACATTAGAAATCAAAGAAAAGCACTGTTCTTACATATGGGAGGAAGATAGTCCGAGGCTTCGCCCTCCATCGACGGGGTCTCCGGGGAGCTGGAACCCAGGGAGAGCCGAGAGTCGGAGGCTAAGACAAGTATCGAGGGCCCTCCTCCGCCACCGGGGGGCTCTCCAGGCGCCGGTCTCAGAAGTGGGGAGCCTGTGACTCCCCGAGCCCCCGCTACAGCAGACAAGGTCCATCCCGCAGTACCCCCACCATGACCGACAGAAGCCCATCAGCGGCCCCTGCGGGAGACCACAGCCCATGTAGAAGTCGTTGGGGGTCTACGAGAAGATACCCCGGTCTCAGCATGCGCGGGGCTATGGGCCTCGACCGGAAGGCCCAGCAACTCCAGCCCCTCATTTAGTTCAGTCACATGGCAGCGTTTGTTTTTAAATTCGAAACTGAGTCCGAAGGGGTAGGTCCATCTGTACCTTATGTGTTCGTCTCCGAGCTTGGCCGTGATGGGTCGGAACATCTGCCTCCGCGCCAAAGTCGTCGGCGCAAGATCTTGGTAAATGGCGCAGGAGTGGCCCTGAAAGGAGATGTCTCCCCTAGTTCTGGCCGCGTCTCCCCTAGTTCTGGCCGCTTGTAATACCGCTTCTGTAACCGTGAAGGAGTGAAACTTCACCAGAACGTCACGCGGCCTCTTCTTCTCGCCAGCCTGCAGGCCACCCACACGATGAGCCCTGTCCAATTTGATTTTAGGAGCCTGAGGAGCCAAGATCTCTGCAAACAGCCCCTCCACGAAAGCCGCCAAGTCAGGTCCCTCCGCTCCCTCCTCAAGATTCCGAATTCTTATGTTCTCCCTTCGGGTTCTGTTCTCGAGGTCTTCCGCCTTGAGTTGCGTCTGGTGCAGCTGGCCACGGAGACTGCGTACATCCTCCCTAAGTTCCGTAGTGAGTCGTTCCTGCTCTTGATGCTGTGCCTCTAAGTCCAGCACCCTGGTGCCCATCGAGTCCATATCTTGCTGGAGGGAGGACAAGCGCTCCGTTAGATCTGACCAAAGCTCGTCCATAGAGGATTTGATGTCCTGCCCCAGTTCAGTGCGCAATTCACTTTTGAAACCTTGAAGCATGGTAAGTAAGTCCGCCTTCGTGAGTGCCATATCTGTGGCGTCGGTGTCACCCCGCAGTGGCGGACGCCTGTCTGAAGAGGCGAAGAAATCCGACACAGTGCTCGTCGTCCTGTTTGTCGCCTTCTTCGGCGGCATGTGGAGTCGCTCAAGACGCCCCTGGGATCCAGCCAGAGCGGTAATGCTGAGTGGGGTCTATGTCCGCAGGTCTAGGCAGGATTCCGCTCAGCCAAACCAATATGGATCCTACTGTCCTTAGCAATCTACGCCCCATCTCACTTTTGCCATTTATCAGCAAACTTTTAGAAAAGCATGTAAACAATACCTTGACTGACTTCCTGGAAACTAATGAAATACTGCATCCCACTCAGATGGGTTTCCGTGCCTCCCACAGTACAGAATCAGCACTGTTGGTGGTCACAGAGGAGTTAAAGGCACTTTTGGATGAGGGTGGTTCTGCCGCCATCCTTTTGTTGGACCTCAGTGCAGCATTCGACACCGTAGATCATACCACATTAATGGGGAGACTAAGGGAAATAGGAGTCCATGGCCTTGCCATGGACTGGTTGGCTTCTTTTTTGGAAGACAGGTCCTTCCAAGTGATGGAAGGGGACTGTTTTTCAGACCACCTTCCAATTACATGTGGCATCCCACAGGGTTCTTCCCTTAGTCCTACCCTATTTAATATTTATGTACGACAGCTGGCTAATATAGCACAGGAAGATGGTGTCTCAGTGGTGTCATATGCTGACGACACTCAGCTGATAGTCTCCCTAACAGATAACACAAATCAGCAGTTGAGTCACTGTCTGGAGAGAGTGGTAAATTGGATGGCCAATAGCCATCTGAAATTAAATGGCGAGAAAACAGAGATCATGCTATTAGGAAAATCCACTATCCAGGCACCCCTGACACAGTGGCCCCCTTGCATGGGAAACCCACCTATACCCAAACCAGTTATAAAAAATTTAGGGGTCTGGATGGGAACTCACTCACGATGGATTGCCAATCCAGGAAACTGTCAGGAATATGTTTCTCCCTGCTTAAAATACTAAGGAAGATTATTGAGGTGATCCCGGAACATCTGAAAAAAATGGTCATCCAGTCTCTTATAATCTCGCGCTTGGACTATGGAAACTCACTTTATGTGGGCGCGGCTAAATATGTGACGAAGAGACTACAGGTAGTACAAAATGCGGCAGCAAGACTCCTTCTAAAAATCCCCAAATGCACTTCGACTAAAGAAGCACTGAAACAGCTACACTGGCTCCCTATTGAAAGAAGAATAAAGTTTAAGTCCCTATGCTTGGCATATAGGACTGTTAACAAAAAAGGCCCAATAAAACTGAGACAAATGTTGTCCAGGTATATCCCGACCAGGCATCTTAGATCAGCTCAGCAACAGTTTCTTAGGACATCGAGAGCCAGGTAGGGGGGAAGATCATTTGCCCACCTGGTACCAAAGATGTGGCATGCCCTCCCATATAAAATAAGAATTCTACCCAACGAAACAGTTTTCAGGAAACATCTCAAAACTTTGCTGTTCCCCTTGTAGACGCACTATGGATAGAGCTTGTAAACAGCACTCTTTAGCGCTGGGAAGCCCTCGGGCAGCCACGCGCTCTACAAATTTCTAAACATAAACATAAACATGAAGTGGGCAGGGGGGAGGACCCGCCGGACAGCAGGGCTAAGCGATGTCAAGAGTGAGAGGAACCCAGGTTCACCAGAACACCAGAGGATCAGCACCCCAGCCATCCAGCGCCAGCACCTCCGTGTGGGACCGCGACGGTTTCCCGAGAGCACGTGGGGGCAATCGTGATCCGTGCTCTGTGCAACCAGTTCAAGCTGGAGGGTGGGCTCTGCGGGCGAATCTGGGAGCCGTTACCACTGTGCTGCAATCGCAGATCCCCCGTGAGACTCGGCGGAAGAGGCAGGAGGGCCCAGCACTGGTACACATCATCCGGCGCCGGGCAGCGAGGTCCCACCGCAATCGAACTGTGCCGCCGCCGTGCAGCCCCACCCAGGACAGGCCCGCACTGGTATCAACCTGAACACAGTGGGCACGAAGGGGCGGCCGTGCGCGGCAACAGGCGCCTCTATCGTCGCGAGACAGGCGCCGGGCATCAGGGGCATTCAGTCTTTGTAGGCCTTCTTCGTGGGGTGCGTGTCGCACCCGGCCGCCATGACTGCGTCAGGTAGGCGCGAGCGAGTCGTCCGGAGCGGGGGCCGCCCCCCGTGCGGCGTCGTCGGTAGAGTTGGGTGTCGCTGATGGTGGCAAGCGGTGGGCGCTAGGAGCAATCTTGTACTGGGGCCACCCTCGTGGGGCGAATATCGCTCGCGGCCGCCATTACAGAGTCAGGCAGGCTCGTGGGATGCATCCGAAGCGGGGCCCCCCCGTGTGGCACCGCCGGCAAGGTTAGGCTTTGCTGGCGGCGGCCGCCGGCGTGCCCCCCCTAGCGCGCCTCTTTAGACGTACTGCCTCCGTGGTCCCGCTGCCGTCGGCGCCTCCAGCAGTACTCCGTCCGCCATTTTGTCGCCCGGTGACCTCTCCCTAGTTCCTCTGATTACCGCCGTCCCCGCGGCTCCGGTAGCGATCAGCGCTGCCCAGCAGGTGCCCCACACCTTCCGCTGCAAGTGGGGAGCATTGGTAGCTTCGCAAGGTTCCTCCAGCCGGCAGGTACAGGGCCAGAGCAGCGCGTGAACCGGGAACCGATACGGTCTACGTCCGATCGGCCATCTTGCCCGGCCACGCCCCCGGTACTTCTTATTTTAATGGGTGGTTAGATATTAGTCTTATTACAGAGGAGGAGGTGATATCTAAAATGTCTATGATCAGGTGAACCTTTCCTTTTAACCCCTGTCCTATTAGGATTTTCAAAGAGCTAGCATCCTTTCTTTCTCCTTGGATAAACATGATGTGTAACAACTCCCTAAAGAGGGGCGTGGTGCCTGTTTTTTGTAAATCAGCATTAGTTACTCCGCTCTTACAAGAAGGAAACTCTAGACCCTAGTATTTCTTCTAAATACCAACCTATCTCTCTTCTTCCGCTTTTTCCAAAAGTCCTGGAAAGCTAGGTAAATGAACAGTTAGCCTCTTACTGTGAGTAAAATGTGTTTAATAAGCATCAATCTGGATTTAGATCCTACCTTTGCATGGAAACCATACTTACGGCGGCTACCAATGACATACACATTTTTCTGGATGCAGGAGGGCTGGGGGCACTTATCCTCCCTGATTTGTCAATCGCCTTCTATATAAACAGTTTCCCATGCTATCTTATTGGAAAGACTATTTACTATTGGTCTGAGAGATAAGTCACTTAGATGGTTTTAATCCTTTCTGGAAAATAGAATGCAGGCCAGGTGGCAACTTTTCACTCAGTTTTTAAAGACAAGACTTGTGGTGTTCCTCAAGGGTCTGCTCTTAGCCCTACACATTTTAATATATATGTGGCTCCCCTGGCACATCTGATTGCCTCTTCTGGTTTTCAATTTTGGGGCTAAGAGGATGATATTCAAATAATCACCTTCATGGATGCCAGTTCTCTTTAGCTAAACTCAGACAAAACGAAGGTTTGATTTTGAGTAATCCCTCGATATGGTCCTCTATGTAGTGGCCCCAATCATTAAGAGAATGCCCGGAACCAGCATCCAATGCTCGTAATCTAGGCGTGCTGTTAAGGAAGGATATTCAGTTGATTCCTCAATATTCTTGACAGCTGTTGGTGCATGTCCTGATTTTAAGCAGACTGGAGTATTAGAATGTACTTTATGTTGGGCTTACGGACTACTTTCCTCACAGGTGAGTAGTCGCGCTTTATAAGATCACTGATTTATTGATTGACTTTATAAAGAGGTTACACCTTATACAGAATGAGGCAGTCAGTTTGATTTTTGGGAGGAGTAGGTTGGACAGTGCTTCATCCTTACTCAGACAGCTACATTGGCTTCCTGTTTATACAAGATGCCGGTTCAAGGCCATTTGTATGGTTTATAAGGCCCTTTATCTAGTAGCTTGGTCCTCGTATATTTCAGATATGTTCAATTAATAAATTCCTCCCAGATTGCTTGGCTAGAACTCTGCCTGTCTGATCCCGGTACCTAAATACCGGAGAGCAAGATTGGGAGGAAGGGCCTTCTCTCTGTGGTGACAGCTCAGACATAAAATGGATTGCCACCTGAGCTACGCTTAGAGATAGATTTCTTTACATTTTGCAGGGTTCTAAAGACCCATTATTTACTTAAAAGAGTTAGACATGCAAACATAGGAACATTTAAATAAAATAAATAAATAAATATGCAAGTTTGTTAATAGAGTGCATTCGTTTGGTAGCGCCAGGAGACTCTTCGGTAGTCAGGCACTTTATAAAACTAATAAATACATAAATGAAAATAAAAGGTGGGAGGTATTCCAAGTTTAGTCTGTCTTTGAGATCAGAGGCAATCCATTTTAGTGCATTTTCACGTATTTCGGGATGAAGGAGCATTTATAATTATGTGCATTGATGGACAGTGTTTAATGCTTCAAAGGCAATAAGACTACCACTCCATTTTTCTCGGTTGTGAAATTTAGGTCATCCCAAATGGATACGAGGTCTGACTCTGTGTCTCCACCTGGTCTGAATCTGGATTGTTGGTGTGACATTAAGCTGTTTTCCTCTATAAACTTGGAAAGTTAAGTTAAAACTGCTCTTTCAAATATTTTATCTATGAAATGTCATTCGATATTGACCTGTAGTTTGTTGGGTCGGATGGATTGTGTTTTTTCTTTTTGTGGAGTGGTCTACGTTTTCAACTTTGGGTAGAAAGAACCTAGTTACAAGCTCTTGTTAAGTAGGCCTCTGGCTATCTCGCCTGCTCAGGCTATGTGAAGGATATACTTAAAGATTTTTGGGGGTACTGGGTAAGAAGGTGATCCTGATGGCCTGCTTGCAATGATAATGTTGTGGTATTCTTTTTCTGAGAGGGTACTGAAAGTATTAAGTAGTGGAATATTGCTTTAGGCCCTCTGCATGGTGGTTTAGTCATATGTGGGGAAGTGTTAGCTCTGTTCTCCTTTAGGTAATTTTCTATCTTTTTAATTTTTGAGATCAATTCAATAGAGGCTTAGGATTGTAGTGTTTCTGTGTTTTGGTAGTCTGGATTGCAGAACTCTGCTAGAATCTTGTGAAGTTCCTTAGAAGTGCAACGCTTCAATTACGTGTGGAATAATGTTGTCTTTTGTTGACTTCTGATGGCTCTTTTGTAAGCTCTGTTATATTTGTATTTTGTCTCTTGATTTTCTCCGCATGTTTTAATATGTTCAGTTGTGTTTCCATTCTTTCGATGTTGTCATTAATCCTTGTTGATAACCCTGGGTGTGGTTGTTGGTATCTGGTTGTCCAGTGCAATGTAAACCAGCTGTAGACAGTGTGTATGTTCCTTCAAGATGGGAGCTCAGTTTTTTTAGGTCTAGTATTTTTACATTATCTGTATGCGTGCTTGTTATTGGTGGTTGTTGTCTTTTAAGTGTTGTTATAGGTGGGTATATTAATCCTGCTGTGGTCGCTCCAGATTATTGGGTGTTGTCTATTTCTGTGGCCTGTCCCATAGGGGCTGATATGAAGTTCAGAGTGTGTCTGGCAGAGGACATTTGGCCAGAATGAATTTGCTGGAGGTTGAAGGCCTCAAGGTTGGCTGTGATGGCTGTGCTAGTAGGTAGATTATTCTTGTTAAACAAGAAGTTGAAGTCTTCTAGAATGTATAGGTTGGGTTTGTTCAGAAGAGTCTGTCACTATATCTAGTAGACATCTTTACAGTTTGCTTCACTGGGTGGTGGTCTGTATATTAGAAAGAAGGAATAAGGAATAGTTTGAGTGGGGTGACTTCTTACCAGCAAGGATTTGTAGCTGTGTTCATGATGTAAGATTTTGATGTGTGTTATTTTTAGTGATTTTCTATAGGTGACTGCCAGGTTTCCTCAAATTTTGAAGGTGAGGTCTGGTGTGGTTTCTGAGAGTAGATTAATGATATTGAAACGTTTTTTGCTCATGAACCTTGCATTGAAGACTAAGCAGAATGCCGCTTGATGTGATGGTGGTTTAAGGAGGTGTGGGCCAGTATGGGAGGAGGAGCAAAGGCACAGGAGAAATGGGTTGGGGAAGTAGTGTAGTCAGAATGGAGAGGATGTCAGTGTGTTAGAGAATTCTCATGTTTGAAAGGTGGATGTGAGTGTGTGGGCTTTTGTGGGAGGTGGCAGTGTTACAGCTGCTGGTTGTATGCTGGTTTGAATGGGGTGTGGAGGGCTCCAGAGGAAAGGCGCAATTAGGGAACCTAGCGAATTTCCTCCTGCAAGGGATATTGTATGTGTTAGCTGTTTGGGTTAAGGTCTTTCAGTTTGTGTGATGTTTTCAGATAAGTTTTGTGATTTATGTGTGGGTGGTTACGTATGAAGCTGTATAAGTGTGTGGGTACTGGTATGAGTTCTTTAAGTCCATGTGAAGTACTGGTTATTATATGTACGTGTGGATAATAGTGTATTGTAAAGTTGGCAGTGGATAAATATTGTTGCTGCTGGCATCAGAATGGTGAGATAGTGGTCTGGGGTGATCAATGAGTAACAGGAAAGGAAGCTGGGTACAGGGATGTTGTTTCATATCCTGGGTGCATAGACGGGCCTGCTTTCCTGTTCTATTTTCATTTTTACACTTCTTAGTCTGCAAACTGGCTATGGGAGTATCTAGAACCACCAGAGGTGGTGAGCTTATCTGCAAGATAAACAAGTGTGCTGGTTGTGATGATTTAGGTGGTTGTAGGTATGATGTAGGTGGTTCTGAAGATAGCGCGGGGCAGCAAAGGGAGCCAATGGAGTTCTGTAAGAATGGTGGGCAATGTGATATTTCTTCAGGCACTTAATGAGACCCTAAGGAGTGCTAGTTTGGAGTCTGGGAGGCCATGGAGTAGGGCATTACCACCATCCAGATGCAAGAGTGACATTTTCAAGGCTAAGGCAGCGGTATTCGGCTGCTGATCCCGAAAGGCAATCCGGTTAAGCAGTCGGAAAAGTGGAAGTGATTCTGAAATCCGAAGAGAACTTATAAGTATTGTAGGTAGGTCCGCCAATAGTAGTAAACATGAAGTCCATGAGAAACGGAGGACATCTGTATTGTCCTATTATGGCAAGTTTCTATGGAGGAACTGCAGTGCCGGACGTTACTTGTGTCCTCTTACTGTCTGTCCAGGGGACGTCGTGAGAACTGACATGCGCCTTTATAAACTCCCTGTGTAATGTTGCCGCGTCCTGTGTCAAAGTCTACAGCGTCAGGAAGTAAAGTCCCCTGGACTGGCGTGACGAAACACATGTCAGCTGTACTTTCCAGACTGGCTGTTTTTTACACCAACCGAAAATACAAACTTCAGTAAAAAACATTTGACTCCATGTTCTTGAATTTTTTTGTACTAAATGACTACAGTAAAATTTGGAAATAACTGTATATGGATTGTTGTAAGGAGTGCTATGGTATTTGTCTTTCATACTCACACACCTACTGAAGTCTGCACATGTTTAGACAATATTGATATGCAAAGCGACAGCATCGCCCTCTCTAGAATAGGAAGCATATGATGCTAACGCCTCCTCAATTTGCATAACTGTTATAGGTTTTCTTTGTACATTGCTTCAAATGAGAGTACATGTGACAGAAACTGAAACTTAGATACTCTAGTTCACAGCTTTTTCATGAGAAGAACGAAAAAGGACCTTGAAAAAGATACAAGAAATGTAAACTACCAGACACTGAACCAATCATTTATGAACACCTGCTTAGCAGTGCCAAATATGAGCATGAGGCTGACGCGTGTCGGAACGTCCACCGCAACACCCATTGCCCACCCCTTTCACGCTAAGTGTAGCGTGAAAGGGGGCCTTAATTACAAAGCGGTATTAAGCCACGTTAAGTGGCTTAATGCCACCTTGTAAATAAGGTGAAGCCCCTATCGTCACAGGAACGTCGCTGAAAGTGACGTTCCTGTGGCGATAGGGGCTTGTAAATATGCCCCTAAGTCTATATCGCTTCCTATCGTGGGATGCAATCTCCCCCGAATGTTAGTAAGTTCTATACTATCTGTTTTCTGCCGGATGAAATTTGAAGGAAGTAGATAAGTTAGGATTCAGGGAGTTGTTGGTCAGTATGTTTATTTTGAAGAACACCGCTTTGTGATCTGTCCAGGTTAATGGCAAGATCTTATCCAGCATTACGTCGGGGTTGCTAGTATAAACGCCATTGAGCGTGTGATTGGCTTGATGATTTGGTAGATTCACCAGTTGCGCCTATGCTGTCGACTAGGCGTTCAGTGGCTGCCCTCTGGCAATTCTAAATGGAAATTAAAATCCCCCAGGACAGTGAAATTGAGAATTTCTATACAGGATTCCATGAAGTCCATTAGCGATTGGATGAAATTCTCTCTGGACCCAGGTGAACGATAAACCAAGAGGCCATCAAAGGCATTGGTGCTGTTTAATTTTAAATTAAACATAAGAGCTTCACAGTCCAGGTGAGTTATTGCTTTGAAGACGGCCCTAAAATGGTTGAGATAAATAATCGCAATCCCTCTGCCTCATTTTCCAGGTCTGTCAGATCTAAAACATCATAGCCTTCAGGGATAGCAATTCTAAAATCGGGGTCTGATGCAGCATCTGCCCAGGTCTCCATAAGGAAAGATATATCTACAGCCTCAAGTTCCATAAGTTCATAGAATTCATATTTGTGTTTTGTTAATGATCTGGTGTTAAGGAGTACACAGGTCTATGTATTTTGCAGGTCTGCCACCTTTCTCAAGTGGAGGGGCTAAGTCAGGGCTTAAGACAAATTTACAGTTTGAACAGGTAAATTGACCTAATGGGGACTTGAGATTATGCGTAATACAAAGCATGGGCCTACCTGCATTCCCAATACTCATAAATTCTTCTCTTGAGTAGACTTGGATGGCGGGACAACCAGGGGTCATGGCGCAGTCCAACCGTGGACGGGCGCAGATGGGCCTGCCTTTCGCGCGCCATCGGTGCAGACTCGCTTCCCGGTCCATTAGGAGGGCCAGCATCAAGGGACGTGGCCAGCTTGAGAAGTGTACTAAGACACTTCACAATTAAAACCAATTGGGCACAGTAAAAAATAACCAAACTGGGGCCCAGCACACCCCCTCATGCTGCACAGGCTCCCCATCCAGCTGGAAATACTGGAAACCAATAAAGAATTAAAATAGCAGTAAGAACCAAACGGAAAACATAAAATGAATAAAATAGGCAGCACAAACTTTCATATGTCGGCCAAATACAGTTTAGGAGCCAGGGCCCTCCTAAGATGGCCACTAAGCCTACAAGGAAGCCAAACCGCCTTCTATGTAAGCAGTAATGTGAATGCTGCGCGGACGAGCTTTCCGGTCCCTTAATAGGGCCGGCAACAAGGGGTATGGCGGGAGGCAGGGCCAAGCTTGAGAAGCACGCTAAGACGCCTCACAATTAAAACCAATTGGGTGAAGTAAAAATAACCAAACAATCTCATGGCACGCGCCCACCAAACAAGACCTTACTGCCCTACAGAAAGGTTTTAAGTGTTTTGCAAAATGTGGTCTCAGCAGAGAATCAGGCGCAGTTTATGTGAGAGCTCATTCCATGCTTTAGCAGCACCCATGGAAAAAGCTTTGTCGCCCCTTCGGACACTGGCTTGAAGCACAGGATTCACAGAAGTGAAGCAGAAGCAGAGCGCAGCGCTCTGGAGGGGAGGTACTGGACAAATTGCTTTGCCAGATAGCCAGCACTAGAGAGATACACTGCCCTGTGAAACCAAAACTAAGGCTTTGAATAAAATCTGTTTTTTGATAGGCAGCCACTGGAAAGCTTTCAGTGCTGACGAGGTCGAAGAACACCTAGGTAGATGCAAAAGAAGCATAGCGGCCGCATTATGGACCACCTGCTGGCGATTCCCAGGGCTTTCGCCACTTGTAGATAGAGGGTGTTCGTGTAGTCCAAGCGCGAGGTGATCAGCGCATGGATCACCACTCTTGCCTCCAAAGGCAGGAGAGGAAAACATTTCTTAAGAGTGCAGAGCATCGCAAAGCATTGGCCCACTACCGCAGAGAACTGTAGCCTCATGTAAAGGGTGGTGTCCAGCTTCACCCTTAAGTTTTTGACCATCAAAGATGGAGAGGGCAGGGCCGGCAATTCAGAGGGCCTTAGATCTCCCCACTCGTTGGACCCGTGTGATCCAAATGGAATAATTTCTGTCGTCTCTGCGTTACATTTTAGTTGATTTCTCTGTATCAAGTCAAAGACAGCTCGCATGCAGCCTGTGAAAGACGCTGCAATAGAGGCATGGGAGCCATCGAAGGGAAAGAGCAGCTGAGTATCAACGGCGTATGAGATGATTTTGCATCTAAATGGCTCGACTACACAAGCCAAGGGGGACATATAAACATTGAAGAGGGTAAGGCTTAGCGAGGAGCCCTGTGGGACCCCTTGTTTGACTGCCTTGACCTCAGAGGAAAAAGTGGCGAGCCAAACTAATTAGCCTCTGGAGGTCAGAAAGGGCTTGCACCAGTCCCACACAGTAACCCCTACACCCACGGCTGCTGGTTGCTGCAGGAGGATAGAGTGTAGGATCATGTCAAAGTCGACAGACAGATTGAGAATGATCAAGGCCGCATTTTTCTCTGTGTCCAGTGGCCACTTAATATGGTCAGAAATCTCCAGTACTGCCGATTTCGTACTGTGACGGGGTTGAAAGCCAGATTGACTGGGATGTAACAGCTTGCCTTGCTCAAAGTACTCCGATAGCTGAACATTGATCTGTTTTTCCAGCATTTTTGTAAAGGCTGAGAGAAGGGAAATGTGCCTATAATTACAAACGATTCTAGAGTCCAGTACAGGCTTCTTGAGCAAAGGGACCACTTTGACCAGTTTCCATTCATGTTTATATGGGTAGTACTGGACACAACATCTTTTTTTTTTTTTTTAAAGCTTTATTTATACATTTTCTGAATAACAAAAAAAAAAACAATTAAAAAAACCCACAAAAAGACAATACAGTGTCAACATGGCAAAAGATTACTCCGACAGTAGATGCAAATAATATCATTACATACAGTGGAAAGAAATAGTAAAGAATAAGCGCTCAACTAACAGAGCATGAGTCCAGCGGAGCATTCTCGGTGTAGTGATCACAGCCCATACTACAAATTGGTATACATACAGTCCCTCACTCCAGAAATAAAAGCACACACAGACTTTTGGCACAACCAAGGTGGGGGAATCCCGAGCCCTAGTCCAATTAGAACAGCATACAGCTACTAGTGGTGGTGTAGCTGGTGGAAATGTTGCGAGCATTCCAAAAACAAACCTGGGGAATCTATCCTAGGAAGGAGACCATCTGGGGGAAGTGGCCAGAAGCCCCCCGTCCTGCCGCTGTGGGTCGGATCCATCCTGTGAAGTCTGGAGCGTCCGCTGCAAAAATGCACGGTAAATACTCCAGACATCACAGGGTCGAGAGGAGGGAGGCTGGAGCGTGGCATAAATTTCGGATTGCACATTGCAGTACGCCATGCTTCGGAGCCAGGCCACCTTGGTTGGGCGGGTCTTGGCGCCCCAGTGGGAAGATATCTCGCGCTTCGCAAGCAGTAGGGCAAGCGCCACAAAACGTCTATAACAACGTTGAAGAGGACGGACTATTCCCAGCAACCCCAACTCTGGGGCGGGGGCCAACTGCGTCTCCACAATCTGGGAGAGCACGCCAAACACCTCATGCCAATAGGGTAGAATGCGGGGACAGGCCCATGACATATGGGCGAAGTCGGCGTCCAGGGCATCGCACTTAGGGCAGTTCGTAGATTTAGATCGGTCAAATCGAGCCAGTTGGACGGGGGTCACATATATTCGATGGATAAATTTAAAATGCAGGAGCTTGTGTCTATAGTTGGGGGATACCCTGTGTATCTGCTCTAAACAGTACGCCCACTCCCTGTCCGCCAGGGGACGTCCAATATCATCTTCCCATTTTCTTCGTGCCCCGCAGTCCCGTCCCGGCCGCAGCGCCATGCAAGCCTTGTAGAGTTTGGTGACCAGATGTGTCCCGGCAGTATCAGCAATAAGAAGAGTGAGTTGGGGGAAGTCGTCGTGTGGGGCCGGATAATCTGGAAAAATAGCGCGGAGCGTCCCAAGGAGCCGAGCCACATTAAGAGCATCCACCCCGGTAAGCCCAGGCATTTGTGTGAGATCGGCGAGCTTACGCGCCCGGCCATCTGGGAACAAGGAATTAAAGGTGTCCAGCCCCAGCTTGGCTAACGTCGTCAGGACCCCTCTATCAGTCGTAAGCGGCAAATAAGGATTATGGGCAAGTGGAAGCGCGGGCGAGTAGAGAGGGCCAGTCCCGAACAGCCGATTTAACTTGCGCCAAGCCCAGCAGGTGGTAGCCAAAGGCTGAATGTCGTGTGTGTCGAGGGGGACGCCCTGGGCAGCAGGGAGGCAAGGGGCGTTGGGGCCGCCAGTTCCTTGTCAGTTTTGGTGTATGGTATTCTGGCATCTGGGTGAAACCAGTGATGGGCAAATTGCGCTTGTGCCACCAAGAAATACAGTTGGAGATCCGGGACTGCGAATCCGCCCCTGGTATACGGTAAAGTGAGAGTGGTCCAGGCGACTGGGGCCTCCGCCCCCCCACACCAGACGAATAAGAAGGCCGCGCACCTGAGCGAAGAATGCATTGGTAAGTGGGATGGGTATAGTGCGGAAAAATAAAGAAAGCGCGGTAGCACTTTCATTTTAATAAGGGCGATGCGGCCCGCTATGGAGAGAGGCAGTGGTATCCACCTGTCCACCTGCGAAGAAAGCTGCGCAACAGCCGGTCCATAGTTCAACTGGATAACTTGTCCCTTGTCACGGTGTAAGTGCACCCCCAAATATTTAGTAGTTTCTCGCTCCACTCTCAAAGGGTATTCCGCTGTGTCAGCCGCCGCCGCATCGGTAATAGGAAACAGTACCGACTTTCCCCAGTTGATTTTTAGTCCCGATACGGATCCGAAACGTTCAATTTCAGCGATTAAGGGCTGGAGATTGCTTTGTGGGTGCCGCACGAACAACAAAATGTCGTCCGCATACAGAGACATCAGCACCGGCCCGGCGGGGAACTGCAAGCCGCGGAACAAGTGCTGTTCCTGTAGGTGTCGGACCAGAGAGTCCATTGCAATGATGAACAAGAGCGGGGACAGGGGGCATCCCTGACGCGTGCCACGGGTGATGGGGATAGCGGAAGAAAGGGATCCATTGACCCTCAGACGGGCCACGGGGGAAGAATACAGAAGAGCAATGAGGGCAATGAAATTGGAGGGAAGACCAAGTTTTCGGAGCGATGCCAGGAGAAAGGGCCACTCGAGCGAGTCGAAGGCCTTTTCCGTGTCGAGCAGCGCGATCGCCGCGGGCATAGTGGGTTCAATGCGATTAATGACAGAGAATACAGTGCGGAGATTCAGTGCCGTAGAGCGATGCGGAATGAACCCCGACTGCACCGGAGAGAGAATTTGATCAAGAAGGAGCGATAGTCGAGAGGAGAGCAACTTGGCCAGGACCATATTGTCGAAATTTATAAGAGAAATCGGACGATAGGACGAGCAGGACGTGGGGTCCTTACCCGGTTTAAGAATCAAAGAAATGGCCGCCTCGCGCATGGTATGGGGGAGTATACCGGATTCCAGCGCCTCAGCGAACACCTCCAGAAGCTGGGGTGCCAGGCATTCCTTATAGGTTTTATAAAAAACACTGGTATAGCCGTCAAGGCCAGGGGCCGTGGAGCCCGAGAGTGCATCTATGGCCTCGGATATTTCATCAACCGTGAAAGGGTGCGCCAGGAAGTCAGCCTGACCCTTAGTCAACCATACCATTGCCACCTCCTCTAAATATGCGAGATGTTGCGAGATACCCTCGGGCAACGTGGTGGAATAGAGGGAATGATAAAAGGCCACCAGTTCTGCTATAATGTCCCAATCAGACGTGGCGACAGACCCGTCCTCGCGAACAAGGGACGTAATATGGCCGGATCCCCGGGGGGGGTTCACCAGACGGGCCAATGTCCTGCCCGGGTGCTCGCCCTCACCATAGCGCCTCGCCAGGCAGTATTTCCCCAGTAAGTTCGCCTCCCGCTCCGCATGGTCATTAAAATCTAGCAGGAGCGCATTTCGCCTGCTCTGCACCAGCGGATCAGAGGACGACTCGTCCAAAAGGGCAAGCTCAGCCTCCACTCCCGCCAGGCTACCGCGAACCGAACGCAGCACCCCGGCCTGCTTGGAAATAATGACTCCCCGTAAGAATGCCTTAAAGGCGTCCCAGAGGGTAGAATAAGTCGTCACTGAGCCAGTGTTTAAGGCAAAGTATTCCGTAATGGTCTCCTGGACCTCCGCCCGAAACACCTCATCAAGGAGAGTCGAGGCGGGAAATGACCAGCGACGTTCCCACCCCACCGAATGAGGAATCGCAAGGCTCAAGATCAAGGGAGAATGATCAGATAAAGTGCAGGGCAGTACATCCACCCCAGTAATCCAACGGCAACCCGTCGCCGTAGCGAAAAGATAGTCTATGCGTGTGTGAGTGGAGTGGGGGGCAGAATAGAAAGTATAGCCAGGGGCCAACGGGTAATGTTGCCGCAAGGTGTCCCGGAGGTCCAGCGCAGCGAGCATGTCTGTAAGTGTCGCAAGGGACTGACTCTTCGAAATGGCATGAGGGTTAGAGGAGTCAAGAGCGCTATTTAACCAGATGTTGAGGTCCCCCCCCAGGAATAAGATCTCGCAGTCATGATGATTGAGAAGGGTATGTAGGTTAGTGAAAAAGAGAGGGTCGTCAGTGTTCGGGGCATACACATTTAAAAAAAGTACCGTGTGACCCAACATTGTGCCCTTAACTAGCAAGTAACGTCCCAGGGGGTCCTCCTCTTTATGTGATAGAGTAAAGGGAAGGGAGTTATGAATCAGAATGCAAACCCCACGCGAATAGGTGCTGTAGCTAGAAAAAAATCTACTGGGACCCCAAGAGGAGGCAAAGGGAGGGGAACCCTGAGGTGGTAAATGGGTCTCTTGTAAAAAAGCTATCTTGACCGCATGGCGTTTCAGGTATGCAAGCACCAATTTACATTTCCGTGGGTTATTGAGCCCCCTAACGTTCCAAGTAAGGAAGCGCAGAGCCACAGATGGGTCTACCGCCATGACGCAACTTGTAGGAACTGTAGCATGAATAGCATCAACCAGTCGAAGACAAAAACAATACAAATACACAGTCGACACTCATAGTGAAAAGAAGGAAAATAAAAATAAAAACAACAGTTCTCAAAACGTACACCCACCCCCACAAAAACCCCACCCCACTGGGTCCCACCCACCACCCACACCTGAGCCCCCTGGCTCCGAGAAATGGATCCCCCCCCTCCCAACCCCCTAATTCCCTTACAACAACAAATCCCAAACAAAACGAATGCGGAATCATCAGTGGGGGGAGGCAACGCCTCGGACTGCCGGCGCCCACATCGCTACTGAATGAAAATGAACAATAGAAGCAGCACTTGCGAAGAGGGTCGCAACAGCGGTCCTCCACATAGGGCACTTAAAAAATAGGTAACGATAGCGTGAGATCGTCAAGAAGGAATGAGGCAGACAGAAGAACAAAAGAAAAACCTCCCACCGGCTTAAGTAAAGGCACACTGGCCATGGGAACAGGCTATGAAGAAACCCATACGGAAAATGGAGCAGCCAAGCACCCCTGCATTATACACACATAAACCATCAAAACTGGGGTATAGTCACCAAGGTTCGCCAAGCGGCAAGTAGGCAGGAGTCTCGAACAGGGGGGCCAGCCTCAGAGGCTCAGTCCGACGTGAAGAGTTCAGCACTGGGAGCCAAATTGTTGTCCGGAGAGGAGTGCCCGGGCAGGACTGCGGCGAGCATCGGCGACCCGTTGTTTACAGAAGGCCAGCACATCCGGGGCATTCTCAAAGAAGCGCGGTTTACCGTCCACCCACACCCTGAGCCGCGCGGGGTAGAGCATGGCGTACTTCAGATCCAGATCTCGGAGTCGCTGCTTGGCCTCAGTGAATTTGCGGCGGGCCTCCTGGACAACCAAAGTGTGATCAGGGTAGAAAGAGAGGGTTGATCCTTGGTAGGTGACTGGAGCGGTTTCCCTCGCCAGCCGGAGGATGGTATCTCGGTCCCTATAATTTAAGATACCAAAGGGGATGATGGACGGAGCGTTAGAGCAAATCAAACACTCACCCCCAGTCAACTGATCTGGGTTTAATCCATCATCATTCTTTAGCTCACTCCACCACCCCAGTTCAGACATGGCCATATGCAAATCAGTCTGACCCTGTGCCTCATGGGATCAGTCCAGCCCGAACTGCCAAGCCATGTCTTCACTGGACCGGAAACAAGCATCCTGGGACCGGTTTCGGGTTCAAAACCATCATCAGCCAGGCTATCTTGAATCCAGTGGCAAAGTGAGCAAGGGACCCACGTCTGGGCATACCCTGCCAACTTAGGGCGAACAAAGCGATACCAAAGGGGATGATGGACGGAGCGTTAGAGCAAATCAAACACTCACCCCCAGTCAACTGATCTGGGTTTAATCCATCATCATTCTTTAGCTCACTCCACCACCCCAGTTCAGACATGGCCATATGCAAATCAGTCTGACCCTGTGCCTCATGGGAACAGTCCAGCCCGAACTGCCAAGCCATGTCTTCCCTGGACCGGAAACAAGCATCCTGGGACCGGTTTCGGGTTCAAAACCCTCATCAGCCAGGCTATCTTGAATCCAGTGGCAAAGTGAGCAAGGGACCCCTTTGGTATCCCTATAATTTAAGAGACGCGCCACGATGAGTCGCGGGGGGCGTCCCGGCTGCGGGCGCGGGCCCAAGGAGCGATGAGCCCTCTCCACGACAAACGTGGCAGAGAAGTGTTCGGCACCAAAAAGTTCCTTCAGGAGCCCCTCAATGAAAGTCTCCGGCCGACCCATGTTGGTGGTCTCCGCAAGGCCCGCTATGCGGACGTTGTTTCGCCGGGACCGGGCCTCCAAATCTTCATTCTTGATGGCCACGGACTTCAAAAGGTGCTCCGTGCGTTCCAGCCGGCGTGCCATATCCTTAGTGCAGTCTTCCTGGTCGGACAGCCTCTGTTCGGCCTCGCCCAGCCGGGTATGATGGCCATCTATGCGCTCTCCCATCCTGTCCAACCTGGAAGTCAAGGTGTCCAGGCGATCATCGAGGCCCCGGAAGCCGGCACGGAGCTGCTCCAGAATGGCCGACATCCCCTCTTCAGTCGATGGACAGCCCGTGGCACCCGAAGCACTCCCACGGTCCAGCGAGTGGGAGGCGCGGCCCGACTCAGCCGGCCTGACGAAGGCCAGTTTGCGCTGCTTGGGGTCCCCTCGCCCCATCTCTTCTCCCAGGAGGGGCTGCAACGGTGGGTCAGGCGGCGCCTCCGCCAGCCCGCAGACCCCAGCACCCCGGGGCACAAGGAGTCGTAGTCCAGAAGAGAAGGGTAACGCTGGGACGTGGTGCAAGTGTGCCAAAGCGCCCCGCAAATCAGGGCCCCCACCCGCTAGGCCCGCGTGCAGTTGTATCAGGGAGGCCCCAAGAGTAGGCCGGGACGGCAGATTCAGAACCCCAACTCACCGGCCGGGTCTATGCACGGGGCAGCACCCCCTCATCACACTTCGCCCCCGATGACACAGGCAGTGCCGGGGCGTCTCCACGCAATCGCTGTCACAGGGCTTAGGGAGCACCAGGAGCCCCGGGCTCGATTTCGTAGTGCCGCCGCTCACAGGCTCAGCGCGGGACAGGCCGCGCCCCTCTCAGCTACCAGCGGCCGCCACAGTCTCCAAAGCCACCGAGCCGGTCGTCGTCGCCACTGCCCTCAAGGTCAGGCGATGGCCGCAATCGCGATCACAGGGCCCAGGGCGCACCAGGAGCCCCGGGCTCGATGTTTCAGCGCCGCCACTCGTGTGAGCAGCCCAGGACAGGCCGCGCTCCTCTCAGCTCCCGGCGGCCGCCACAGTCACCAAAGCCGCCGAGCCGGTCGTCGCCGCCACTGCCCTCAAGGTCAGGCGATGGCCTCAGTAGGTGGCGGGATACTGGGAGGCATATTCACGAGGTATAGCGATCTCACGCTGCCGGAATGCGCCGCTTGTGGGCATCGGCGGCCGGAGCTTCAGCGCCACACGGCCATTGCGGTCGGCGGCTTGGCCACGCCCCAACACAACATCTTTAAGAGCCATCCCTCCTCTCCAGAAGATTCGGACATTGAGGATATGATTCTGATGTTTTGGGGGAGACCTTAAATTCCAGCCCTGATGATTTTTCGTCTGCTGGATTCCGGCATTCTACTGCTAACATATGCATGTTAGCACATGGGAGCTCTCCAGTGGTGCCTTAGTCAGCAGTAGGTCTAGCATGAAGGAGGTCTGTCAGGCATCATCAGGATCTCCCTAGACACTGCAACACTCTTGCGTTGGTGGACGGTAACGGAGCACCTTACCTAAGGCACGTCATTCTGCACAGTGGCCACAGTAGTGACGGATGCACCAACCCTAGGGTCATCTGATCATTTGGAGGAACCAGAGATCAGGGGCCAAACGGCGGGCAAGTTGCCTGATACTGCAGGCCTTCCGCCTATCCTTCATTTCTGGTCTGTTCAGATCATAACAGACAATACTACCTCGATGTGGTATGGCACCAAGCAGGGAGGAGTTGATCTCATTTTCTCTGCCAGGAAGCTCTGAGACTCTGGACCTGTGCACACATGCATGGGGTCTGGCTGGCGGCCCACCATCTGGTAGGCTCTCTGGACACCAGGGCCGACAGCCTGAGTCAGCGTCATCTTATCAACCATGAACAGCGTCTCCTGCAGGATATGGTTCAGAAGACCTTTTCCCGGTGGGGCTCCCCTCAAGTACACTTCTTCGCCACTTGCAAGAATGTGCACTGCCCACTGTTTTGTGCCCTCTAGTACCCTTTGCAGGGGACGTTGGGGTGCATTTTGGTTAGTCTGGCATTTTTCAATTCACTACACATTTCTTGCCATACCCTTGATTCCTCTGGTTTTGAGGAAGTTATGCTGACACCAGGTATAAGCCATTCTGATAGCCCTGGACTGGCTAAGGAGGGTGTGGTATGCAGACGTCCTGTTACTCTCAGTGTCCCCTTCTCTGACTACCTTTCTGAGTGGACCTTATCTCCCAGTCAGAGGTGCAAGTGCTTCACCTCGACCTCCATTCACTCCACCTTCATGCATTGAAGTTTAGCAGGGACATCTGAGTTATTTTGAGCTGCCAGAAGAGAAGGTTGACGTCATACTGTCGGCTCGTCATCCCTCCACAAAATCTGCCTGTTCAGTGAGGTGGAATTGGTTTGTCACATGGCGGGAATAGTAGAATGTGGACCTGTTGAAGGAACATCTGTCAGAGGGTCTGTGCCTTGCCCTTTCGCTAGCTCAACAGGGGTGTGCTGTGGACTCTCACAAGTGCTACATTGCTGCGCCGTTGGCATTTATCTGTCTTTCTTACCAGTCTTTCCTGTTCAGATCCTCGAATTGACATCCAAATCTTGAAGGTGACTTAGGTATTTGCTTCATCTTACACCCTTTGTGATACTGCAATGGGATTTGAATCTTATGACTTTTTGATTTTAGTTGTTTGAACCCCTCCACAGTTGCCAGTTAAGATTGTTAACTTTTAATATTGCGTATCTTCTGGCCATCATGAGGGTGAGATGCGTCAGCTAATTGCAGGCGATGTGTGTTCATCCACCTTTCACACGCTTTTATCCAGACATGCTGGTCTTGAGGGCTAAAGCAAGGAGGAGCGATACAAAAGGGGATGATGGACGGAACGCTTGAGCCAATCAAACACTCACCCCCAGTCAACTGATCTGGGTTTAATCCATCATCATTCTTTAGCTCACTCCACCACCCCAGTTCAGACATGGCCATATGCAAATCAGTCTGACCCTGTGCCTCATGGGAACAGTCCAGCCCGAACTGCCAAGCCATGTCTTCCCTGGACCGGAAACAAGCATCCTAGGACCGGTTTCTGGCATTCCAGCCGTCATCAGCCAGGCTTGCTTGAATCCAGTGGCAAAGTGAGCAAGGGACCCACGTCTGGGCATACCCCCGCCAACTTAGGGCGAACAAAGCGATACAAAAGGGGATGATGGACGGAACGCTTGAGCCAATCAAACACTCACCCCCAGTCAACTGATCTGGGTTTAATCCATCATCATTCTTTAGCTCACTCCACCACCCCAGTTCAGACATGGCCATATGCAAATCAGTCTGACCCTGTGCCTCATGGGAACAGTCCAGCCCGAACTGCCAAGCCATGTCTTCCCTGGACCGGAAACAAGCATCCTAGGACCGGTTTCTGGCATTCCAGCCGTCATCAGCCAGGCTTGCTTGAATCCAGTGGCAAAGTGAGCAAGGGACCCACGTCTGGGCATACCCCCGCCAACTTAGGGAGAACAAAGCGATACAAAAGGGGATGATGGACGGAACGCTTGAGCCAATCAAACACTCACCCCCAGTCAACTGATCTGGGTTTAATCCATCATCATTCTTTAGCTCACTCCACCACCCCAGTTCAGACATGGCCATATGCAAATCAGTCTGACCCTGTGCCTCATGGGAACAGTCCAGCCCGAACTGCCAAGCCATGTCTTCCCTGGACCGGAAACAAGCATCCTAGGACCGGTTTCTGGCATTCCAGCCGTCATCAGCCAGGCTTGCTTGAATCCAGTGGCAAAGTGAGCAAGGGACCCACGTCTGGGCATACCCCCGCCAACTTAGGGCGAACAAAGCGATACAAAAGGGGATGATGGACGGAACGCTTGAGCCAATCAAACACTCACCCCCAGTCAACTGATCTGGGTTTAATCCATCATCATTCTTTAGCTCACTCCACCACCCCAGTTCAGACATGGCCATATGCAAATCAGTCTGACCCTGTGCCTCATGGGAACAGTCCAGCCCGAACTGCCAAGCCATGTCTTCCCTGGACCGGAAACAAGCATCCTAGGACCGTTTTCTGGCATTCCAGCCGTCATCAGCCAGGCTTGCTTGAATCCAGTGGCAAAGTGAGCAAGGGACCCACGTCTGGGCATACCCCCGCCAACTTAGGGCGAACAAAGCGATACAAAAGGGGATGATGGACGGAACGCTTGAGCCAATCAAACACTCACCCCCAGTCAACTGATCTGGGTTTAATCCATCATCATTCTTTAGCTCACTCCACCACCCCAGTTCAGACATGGCCATATGCAAATCAGTCTGACCCTGTGCCTCATGGGAACAGTCCAGCCCGAACTGCCAAGCCATGTCTTCCCTGGACCGGAAACAAGCATCCTAGGACTGGTTTCTGGCATTCCAGCCGTCATCAGCCAGGCTTGCTTGAATCCAGTGGCAAAGTGAGCAAGGGACCCACGTCTGGGCATACCCCCGCCAACTTAGGGTGAACAAAGCGATACAAAAGGGGATGATGGACGGAACGCTTGAGCCAATCAAACACTCACCCTCAGTCAACTGATCTGGGTTTAATCCATCATCATTCTTTAGCTCACTCCACCACCCCAGTTCAGACATGGCCATATGCAAATCAGTCTGACCCTGTGCCTCATGGGAACAGTCCAGCCCGAACTGCCAAGCCATGTCTTCCCTGGACCGGAAACAAGCATCCTAGGACCGGTTTCTGGCATTCCAGCCGTCATCAGCCAGGCTTGCTTGAATCCAGTGGCAAAGTGAGCAAGGGACCCACGTCTGGGCATACCCCCGCCAACTTAGGGCGAACAAAGCGATACAAAAGGGGATGATGGACGGAACGCTTGAGCCAATCAAACACTCACCCCAGTCAACTGATCTGGGTTTAATCCATCATCATTCTTTAGCTCACTCCACCACCCCAGTTCAGACATGGCCATATGCAAATCAGTCTGACCCTGTGCCTCATGGGAACAGTCCAGCCCGAACTGCCAAGCCATGTCTTCCCTGGACCGGAAACAAGCATCCTAGGACCGGTTTCTGGCATTCCAGCCGTCATCAGCCAGGCTTGCTTGAATCCAGTGGCAAAGTGAGCAAGGGACCCACGTCTGGGCATACCCCCGCCAACTTAGGGCGAACAAAGCGATACAAAAGGGGATGATGGACGGAACGCTTGAGCCAATCAAACACTAACCCCCAGTCAACTGATCTGGGTTTAATCCATCATCATTCTTTAGCTCACTCCACCACCCCAGTTCAGACATGGCCATATGCAAATCAGTCTGACCCTGTGCCTCATGGGAACAGTCCAGCCCGAACTGCCAAGCCATGTCTTCCCTGGACCGGAAACAAGCATCCTAGGACCGGTTTCTGGCATTCCAGCCGTCATCAGCCAGGCTTGCTTGAAACCAGTGGCAAAGTGAGCAAGGGACCCACGTCTGGGCATACCCCCGCCAACTTAGGGCGAACAAAGCGATACAAAAGGGGATGATGGACGGAACGCTTGAGCCAATCAAACACTCACCCCCAGTCAACTGATCTGGGTTTAATCCATCATCATTCTTTAGCTCACTCCACCACCCCAGTTCAGACCTGGCCATATGCAAATCAGTCTGACCCTGTGCCTCATGGGAACAGTCCAGCCCGAACTGCCAAGCCATGTCTTCCCTGGACCGGAAACAAGCATCCTAGGACCGGTTTCTGACATTCCAGCCGTCATCAGCCAGGCTTGCTTGAATCCAGTGGCAAAGTGAGCAAGGGACCCACGTCTGGGCATACCCCCGCCAACTTAGGGCGAACAAAGCGATACAAAAGGGGATGATGGACGGAACGCTTGAGCCAATCAAACACTCACCCCCAGTCAACTGATCTGGGTTTAATCCATCATCATTCTTTAGCTCACTCCACCACCCCAGTTCAGACATGGCCAAATGCAAATCAGTCTGACCCTGTGCCTCATGGGAACAGTCCAGCCCGAACTGCCAAGCCATGTCTTCCCTGGACCGGAAACAAGCATCCTAGGACCGGTTTCTGGCATTCCAGCCGTCATCAGCCAGGCTTGCTTGAATCCAGTGGCAAAGTGAGCAAGGGACCCACGTCTGGGCATACCCCCGCCAACTTAGGGCGAACAAAGCGATACAAAAGGGGATGATGGACGGAACGCTTGAGCCAATCAAACACTCACCCCCAGTCAACTGATCTGGGTTTAATCCATCATCATTCTTTAGCTCACTCCACCACCCCAGTTCAGACATGGCCATATGCAAATCAGTCTGACCCTGTGCCTCATGGGAACAGTCCAGCCCGAACTGCCAAGCCATGTCTTCCCTGGACCGGAAACAAGCATTCTAGGACCGGTTTCTGGCATTCCAGCCGTCATCAGCCAGGCTTGCTTGAATCCAGTGGCAAAGTGAGCAAGGGACCCACGTCTGGGCATACCCCCGCCAACTTAGGGCGAACAAAGCGATACAAAAGGGGATGATGGACGGAACGCTTGAGCCAATCAAACACTCACCCCCAGTCAACTGATCTGGGTTTAATCCATCATCATTCTTTAGCTCACTCCACCACCCCAGTTCAGACATGGCCATATGCAAATCAGTCTGACCCTGTGCCTCATGGGAACAGTCCAGCCCGAACTGCCAAGCCATGTCTTCCCTGGACCGGAAACAAGCATCCTAGGACCGGTTTCTGGCATTCCAGCCGTCATCAGCCAGGCTTGCTTGAATCCAGTGGCAAAGTGAGCAAGGGACCCACGTCTGGGCATACCCCCGCCAACTTAGGGCGAACAAAGCGATACAAAAGGGGATGATGGACGGAACGCTTGAGCCAATCAAACACTCACCCCCAGTCAACTGATCTGGGTTTAATCCATCATCATTCTTTAGCTCACTCCACCACCCCAGCAAGGAGGAGGCACTGCTGATAGCGTCTATTCAAAAGGTGAAGAGTCTGCAGATAGAAGTATCCATCAAAAGATAAACTTAGTTAACTTCGGTAACAATCTTTGTTGTGGATACTCTACCTGCAGATTCCTAACTGATCCCACCCACCTCCCTGATCTGACCTGTGGTCAGGGCCACTTCTATTAATAAAGTTCCAAGTTAGTTCCACTGCACATCCATGCTTGACCTTATGCTATTTTCATCTCTGCCTCTACGGGCTTTGAAAAATGGATGAGCAATTGGGATTGGTGTGCTGAGGTGAGTTATGGCAAAAGTTTCCGGATCCATACCGGGATATTAAGAAGTTGAGGAGTCTGCAGGTAGATAGAGTATCTACCGGAAAGATTGTTATTGAAGATAATTCTGGGCCCCAATTGTCTTCCTGTGTTGGTTTAAAGAGCCTAGTTCTGTTTCCCTGCCTGTACACGGTTTATCACCTTAAGATGCACAAGGCTCAGTTTGAAATTAGAAAAATATATTTTTATTCAAAAAGGAATAATTCAAAATAACAGAGTTAGAGCGAAAGGGAAGAATACGGAAATCCAAATTGTTTTGTATGATGTGTGATAGTGAGCATACCGGGCTTTACTGCAGAGAAGACACAGCACACAAAAATGCATTTGGTCACACCCATCCACCTGAGAATGAGTCTGTATTTTCCCCAATCATTGCTAGGTCTACAGGAACACTACATGCTGTGCGTCGGAAACAATAACTACGTTACAGAGCTGTCAGAAAAGAAAATCTTTCTATTTAAAAAGCGTTGTTTCCCAAGTCAGCCATGGAATTGCATTGTACCTCCTTCTCCACCATAGGGCGCGGGATAATGAAATATCTGTACAGTCAATTTGAAAGCAAATTCCTGCAGTAACCGTAGCGCCGACCCGAGGGCAGAGCCCACCGCCACCGCCGGCGTTAGATCTTAATCATATCCCGCCAACGTGAGGAACATTCCAGCCCGGCGGATCGGACGGGAGGCCGCTCGCTGCGTGGAAAATAAAAGCAGACGCCATGCTGGCTTGGGGTTGTCGGGATCCTGTGTCTGAGTTCCAAGCAACCAATGTGCGTGAGGAAGCGTGCGTGGGCAATGGTACCGCCTGGAGCTGTGGTGCATGGGCACGATCGAGTTCCCTTCCTCTTCTGTTAGAAATGTAGAGTCGCAGAGCGCGGGAAAGTCTTGTCTTCAATCTGTGTAGGATTTCAAAAGGTCTTCCTCGATGCAGCGCTGAAGTAAGGATTTTGTCGCGCGGGGGAAGTGACGTTTTTGCCGACCCGCCTCTCCCAGTGTGGGCACTCTGGTATGGTCTTATGTTAGCACCGGCCCTGGCCTGCTCTTTCATAGCTGCCAAGGTTTCAGGATGGTATGTGTGACATTTTCATAATTTAAGAGAAACTATGAGTGACATTTCAAGGACTATGAGTGACAGTTTCTCGCTAGCAAAAATCATGCAATGATGACGAGGAAAACAAACAAATATCAGAAATGACACCCATTTGAGCAAAAAGAAATTCTAAGAAAATCGTAGCAGTGCTTTTAAGCACCAGAAATGTAAGGGCACTAACTTAATGCCCTTGTAGCCTGATCATTCTGTTAAAGAAATGTGTAACCATGATATAGACTGGCAGACAGTGACTGCAGTCAATATAGAGGAGCTGTAACTTTACTTACAGTACTGGCCGAATGATGGCGGCGTGGCGCTCCTCTAAACATCAAATAAATAAGTGACACAATGTTGTGCAGACTGACTGCTGTAGAAATACTAGTGACTGCAATGCAGACAGAGCTCAGCACACCTCTAACTTTACTTATAGTATTGGCTGAATGATGACGTGCAGCGCTCCTCTAAAAGTAAATTCCATTTGGTTGGATGAGTGAAACCTACTCCTCAGCGAGGGCCATGACGGACTAGTAGCCTTGCATATTCCGACTTAATTGCCATCTGTAACTAAAATCCTGGATTTCGATCCTCATTTTCAGCAGCTGCTTTAGTGACTGCCCTCACTGTCGAGTGTCGACTCTTTCAAGGAAAGATCGCTTTATTACTTGTAACGGCTGCTTCAAGTATTCTGATTCTCTTTCTTTTTTACTTTTCTTTAGCATTTGTACATTAGGCACTGTGACATTTATGTATCGAAAAGATTCGGACCGGTCAAGACGTTCACCGGGCAGCGCCGCGGCCGAGGTCCATAGGACTTGACTCATGCAGCATTCATGGCTCCAGGCACTGGACTGCAGTGCAGGGCGGCCACTCTGCACTGTGCTAAAGCACCATACCACCACTCCGGCGGCCGCCGTCATATGCCAGGGAGGGGTCTCTCGCGGCCCGCAGGTGATTTTGATTATGCACCGGCCGGGCCGCGCTGCACAACACGATGGTGAAACAGCAGCAGTGGGCTGCAGGCTGTCAAAGTTAAACTGTGCCGGGCAGCGCTGCACAGCGCAACGCGGTGGGAGCTACAGGAGCGGCGGCTGCTAAAATTAAACTGTGTTGCGCCACCCTCGGCCTATTAGGTGTGTGTATTACAGTCCGTCTGCCCTGGCAGGCTGCGTCAGCAGTAGGGATTGGGCAATTACTCTTTTGAGTCGTGAGTGAGTCAGATGTGCCTGATGGGGGATAGGCTGAATGTTTTACATTGTAGCCAGCCACGCGGGCTGAGCCAGCCCCGAAGCCTGCGGCAAGACGCGCTGCTGAAGAGCAGCTTTCCTCTCTCAGTGTGGTACTAATTAGCAGTGCTCCTCTAGGGCTTGCTGAGGAGGCGCTATAAATGCGTGACAATGCATTTCAGTGCGGTGATGCGGATCACCACACCGAAATGCGATAGTCTAACGCTTGATGCGTGGTACTTGGTAGGGCTGCTCTTTGGGTCAAATTGAGTGTGATGAACTGGCAGAGCAGAGTACTCCAGCTACCTTACACAAATAACAAACAAACAAACAAACATGTCCACCGCTCAAATTAATTTCATATCTCCATATACTAACTCGCCACTAATCCTTTTTGGGTTCCGGAGTAGCGTGTTACTCGCCGAAAAAGTGTTTTGACACCTCGTCAGGGGTAGTCAGCGCTATAAAAATGCAATTACAATTACAAGTAAGTGCAGTGGCGATGGCTTGCAAGCCCTTGGTGTGTGTTGTAGAGGGCTAATACCAGGGATCGCAGACCTACACGATGGGTAGAACAACCAGCTAGACACACAGGCAATACTTGGTACGTGCAGACTGCCACGAGCGATTGTCACACCTTTATTTATTGCCTTCGGTCCGCACCCGGGCCGGAAGGCTGAAGTGCGATACAAAGTATTGCAGTGGCCAGATGGCTCACTACATTCCTCCTAACCTTTCATAAGGAGTGTAACAGTAATTATCAAAACAACTAAACATGGCTCCACTTCCAGTTCGTGTGGTCAGCAAAATAATTCAACAAACAAAGTCTCGTAATCTGTGGCTCGGATGGGGGTTCTCTCTCAGCCGATAGGGATGTCTTCGCTGAGTTATCCCCTCGCTCCCCTGCTCCGTGGCTCTAGACTCCTCACCTGGCTCCCTCTCTTCATCTGTTCCGTTAGGCTCAATGTTCTCATCCCCACCTGTCGGCAGGGGTACTTTCATCTCCAGTAGTAACACAAGCAAATCCTTGGGTCTAAACTTACAAAACTAAGCACGTAGAGTGATGGACTAGAATCTCATACAATTCCCTTGTGGGAGAAATCCCTTTTAGGACTAATACCCTCACCCACCGAAGGTGGCATGCTTCATCATCTGGGTATCTCCTCTTAGTGGGAAAAACTAGTCCCACTGAGGGCTACAACCTCTTCTCTGAGAAGAGGGAGCTCAGGGATGTTTTATATAAGCCTACCCTATAAAGGTTACACTAAATCCCATAGATGTGAGATGCTAAGAGAAAAGTGGTGAGGACGCAGCGCAAAATAACATTTAACTAGTGAGGAAGTGAAGTTAAAACTGCCTAGTCTGGAACACATTTTTTTACTTGTTCCTTCTGACAGGGTTAAAAAGACAGTGCAAAAAGCAGTATGGATTTAAACTGCTTGATGTTCGAAAAAGAGGTCTACATGTTTCAGCCCTAGTTGATCCAAGAGGTATCGGGGCTTTCGTCAGGACCTAAAGAAGATTGCTGCTGCCAGTGACAAAAAAGTGTGTACTGATATCAAACCAGTTATCCCTTCGGTTTCATTTTTCGGATTTTACTGGTTGTACCCAAAGTTCTTGGACAAGCGGCCACACCTCAACCTGGCGACAGCTCAGGGAAGGGGGCCCGCTCTATCCGTCGGTACCTCGTCTCGGTACTGAACTCCTCCCATGATATGGGCTCCTGTGATGGTGTCCCTCGTTGCCCATTACTTCCATCCTCCTGTAGAGGTGTGACTTTTTTAAACCATGACACATTTCTCGACACCTGTTGATCTCCTCTCCGTGCCGTGATCATTGTTCCTTTCACTCCAACAATCTCCCAGATCACTTTTTCGAACTGTGTTCTAAACTTCCCTCCTGGTTGTCTGTCTCTCACAACTACCTGGTCTCCCACACCAAGTTCCACTTCCCTCCCTCTTCGTTTCTGGCTGGCTCTGTCATTGTTCCTTTTCCTCTTGGCTTGGGCCATTTCTCAGTCTATCATTCCCGGCATCCACTGTTCACTCACTGGAAGGATGTCTCTCACCGCTCTCCTCATCGTGCTCTCACTCAGTGAGCACTCAGTCGTGCTGTAGGGTGTTTGCCAGTATGCCCTTAGCAACTGATGCAGACATCCCTCCAGCTCCACCTGCTGTTCCACTCCAATCCTCAGTCTCTTATTCAGAGTTGGCATGAACCTTTCAACCTCCCCATTAGCTTGGGGCCACTGGGGAGTCACTCTTCTGTGCCTGACATTACGATGGTGCAAGTAGTCTCGAAACTCTTTTCCATGGAAGGGCGGACCGTTGTCCGTTCGCATCTCCTCCAGTAGCCCAAGCATTGCAAAGGTTTTCTCCATCACTGGCTTAATGCACTCAAAAGCCGTGGGTTGCACTACCTCCACTATCGGAAACTTCGAGTAGCTGTCTATCATTACCAGCGTTGCAAGTCCATCAGGAAATTTTCCAAAATCCATGCTTATGGAAGACCAGGGTCTGGTGCTGGGCGCTTCAGTTATTATCGGTGGAATTGGGGGATCGCCTCCCATGATCAGGCAGGAGTGCCACCCTCTCACAAGCTCCTCAATTATCAGGTCTACCCCAGGGAACCATACCTTGGCTCGCACCCTCGCTTTTGTTTTAGCTATTCCTTGGTGTCCTTGGTGCGCGAGTTCCGCTGTCCTTCTCCATAGCTTCTGGGGTACCACGATCTGTGTCCCTCTCAACACCAATGCTTCCTCGCTTTCACTGAGCTCATCTCTACACCTCCACAATTGCGTTCTCGCCTCTCTCTCTTCATCAGTTAACCTCTTCACCCGTCCGAGAAATTCCTCCAGTGATGCTGACGCAGCGCCTCCTTAACTGCCATCAAACAGTCATCCTATTAAGTGGCCTCCTCCAGCTCGGCCAACAACAGCGCCCTTGGGCAAGCCAGCTCCGTGATCATCTTCACAAAACTCTCCACCCCTCCATCTACCCCCGCTGACACCGAGGGTCCTCAGCAATGGGGTGACGTGACAGATAGTCGGCTGGATTGTTCCCGGCCTGTAGACCACCTCAAAGTCATAGTGTTGGAGCTGGACTGCCCACTTTTCAATTCGTGGAGAGCCATTTCTTGCCGTCCGTCCAAACAGCGGCACTAACGGCTTGTGATCAGTGACTACTCGAAACGTATGCCCACAGAGGTATATATTGAAGTGTTGGCATGCCCATCTGATCGCCAGTGCTTCTCTTTCTATCTGCGCATATCTAGTTTCCACTGCCATCAGTGCCTTGCTCGCATAGGCATTGGTCACCCATTCCTGTTGTTCAGTTTGTTGCAGGAGTACTGCTCCTAATCCGACTGGACTGGCATCCACTATAAGCTACGTGGGGCTCCTGAGCTTGAAGTAAGCCACTGTTGCTCCTTTCAGGAGAGCATTTTTCACCTCTTGGAAGGCCTGAGATGTTGCACTCGTCCACACCCATTTGGTGTCCTTCTTTGTGAGAGCCCTCAGGGGCTCCGAGATAGTTACCAGATGTGGAATAAATCTTCTGCAATAGTTCGCCATCCCCAGAAAACTTCGCATTTCCGTTGGGTTTTGGGGAATGGTGGCAGCAAGGATGGCTTCGACCTGGGCTGGTTCTACCTGTAGACCTTCCTTGGGGAACTTGTATCCAAAGAACTCCACCTCATTCGTATAGAACACACACTTGTCTCGGTGTAGTTTTAGACCATGTTTCACCAGTCTCCTCAGTGTCTCTCTGACTCGCTCATGGTGTTCCTCCAGAGTTTGCGAGAAGATTAGCACATCGTCGCTGACATTTATGACTACTATCAAGCCTCCTAGGGCCTCATGGATCGCATCCTGTAACACCTCGGCTGCTGATGATACTCCGAAGCTCAGGCGATTGAACCTCCTCAGCCCCACATGGGTAGAGAAGGTTGTGGTGTATCGGCTGGCTTCATCCAACATCAATTGGTAGTATCCGGAATTGAGGTCCACCTTCGAGAACCATTTCACCCCGTTGATATCAGCGACAATTTCATCAATGGTAGGTGTTATATGTCTCTCTCTCCTTATCGCCTTGTTGGGCAGTCGCATATCCACTCACAACCGGATCGCCCCTGGCTGCTTGGGTTTTGGAGCGATCCCCAATGAGGACACCCATGGCATCGGCCCAACACCTTCTCAATGACACCTGCTTTCTCCAGTTTGTCAAGTTCCGCCTCCACGAGGGGTTGCAGATGAAATGGCACTCTCTGATGACATAACGCCACCGGTTTGACTGATCGATCTATATGCAGCTTGACCTTAATACCTTGGAGGCACCCCAGCCCCTCGAAGAGTTCCGGAAACTCTGCCATGATGTCTGCTGCATGAGACTGGTGGACCTGTCGCGCAAACATCACCAATCACAGATCCTCTACCGAATGACAGCCAAGTAACATTCCTGCACTGTCCTTTGTCACGTGGAACTTCGTTCGTGCCGAGATCTTGCCATGCACGACATCCACGTCAATTACTCCCTGTAGAGGAATCGTGTATCTCCCCTAAATGTAAAGATCTTCGCCTTCTTAGTCATCAATCTTGGGCGGGGATTTAGCTGGCGATAGTGTTCTGCATCCAGGACGTTCACTAACACCCCCGTATCAGTGAGAGCAGTCACCTGGCTGTCACCGATCTGTATCTGGCAGAACGGCGGGGGCCTCTTCTTTTGGTTATTTCGCCCTGTAAAGGATATGACGAACGCCTCATCGTCATCTTCTTCATCCATGATATGCATCTGTTGACACAGGGTGTCCAGGTTCTCCGGCGTCTCGGCCCCTCGTGTCACCTGCTTGACTTGTCCAAACCTTTTGCCTCGTCCTCCTGTGTTGGATGTCCTCGCGGCACTCTGGCACACTTTGGCAAAGTGGCCTACCTTTCCACACTTCAGACATGATTTCCCATAGGCAGGGCAACCCCTCGGTGGGTTACTCTCCATTCCACAGGTGCTGCATCCCCGCTCTTCCTTGATGGTGATGGGGTGTGTTTGCGGTGGCCCTGATGACCGTCGTGCCAGTGCCGACTCCATTTCACCTGCTCTGATGTCCGCTAGCTCGTGTGACCTTCCCAACATTAGTATGTCATCCAATGTGATGTCGGGTTGGTGTAGGATGAGCTTCCTCAGGTCAGACGACCTACACCCTTGTATGAGTTGGGCCCTAATTTCAAATTGTTTGTCGATGCCCGTGCATTAGCTCGCCAATCTGTGGAGTCGTGCGAAAAACATATCTACTGACTCCTTCCTGTTGCTTTGCCTATCGCAGTTTGAAGTGTTCAAAATCGGGGTTTAGTTGTGGATCTAAGTTTTGGTTGAGCGCTGCTACTGCTGCCTCATAGTCATTCTGGTCCCCCGTGTCGGGCAGGTTCTGAAACAGTTTATACAGTTCATCTCCACCCATGTGAAGCATTGTCGACTGCTTGACCGCCCCATTTGTCTCAAGTGCCGCCAGAATTTTTTTTCCAGGCGTCCGATCCATTTCTTCCATCGTGGGGCAGCCATGGCCAGGTCCGCTAGCTGACTGAACGGGGGCAGGGTGGCTAGTGTGGAGTGGGAATGATGTTCCACCGTTCCTCCTGCACCCCCACCTGCTCCAGCTTCTGCCCCACCTCCTGCACCATCTCCAGCCTGGACAGACATTTTCTCATGCTCACCTCACTGGTTGGATGTCTGGGAGTTCCCCTTTCCTCTTGGCTCTCTCTTCCCAACTCCAGCTTGTGATCTTCCTACCCCTCTTAGCGTTGTGCAGTGCCTGAGATGTTCTGGTTTCTGTGTGTCTTATTATCCTGGTCTTGATTTTCTGTACTTGTTTATTAGTGCTTAGTATTGTTTTTAGGTCTCGCCTAGGCAGCGCGCATGCGCTGCTGTAGGAGAGGGCAGTTAGCAATCGGTCTTCACTTTTCAAGCACTGCACTCGTGCTTGTGGCGGCATCCACCTTGCGGGAGCGAGCAGCGGCGCGGTCACGTTAATTACAAACATATGGCTCCTGCGCGCCGCTGCTCGCTCCTTGGATGCCACCACAAGCACGAGTGCAGTGCTTGAAAAGTGAAGACCGCTTGTTTTTTTAAACAAACAGAAAGACTTCTCGCACTCAAATCTGAAACACTTTAGTGTTATAAATGTCGAAGAGGCCGTTTTTGTAAAGTAACCTTTAAATGTTTGCCGCAGTCTTTGCTTCAGGGTGTTCTGACCTCACATGCCTTGTTTGTCGCCCACCAGCTCACCCCACTCACCTGCAGTCCGTCACTCTTGAGCGTTACTCACTCACCTGCACTCTCTCGCTCATTAGTGATACTCACTCACCTGCACTCGCTCATGACCTCTACTCACCTACAGTCTGTCACGGAGGTGATCCCGTCCCTTCACTGCAGTCTGTCACTGACAGCATCTCCCTCGCCTGCAGTCTGTCACTCATGAGTTCTACTCACTCACCTGCAGTCTGTCACTTATGAGCTCTAGTCACTCACGTGCAGTCTGTCACCCACTCGCAGTTTGTCGTTTAGTGGTTTCACCCTTAAGCTGGAGTCTGTCACTGGCATCACCTCCGTCACTCATGAGCGCTACTCACTCACCTGCTGTCTCACTCATTAGCGCTACTCACTCACCTGTAGTCTGTCACTCACTCGCAGATTGTCGTTTAGGTGGGCCCCCCATGAGTTGGGGTCTGTTACTCGCCTGCAGTCTGCCATTCACAGACTCTCGCTGACCTGTATCTGACTGTCAGTCACGGCCTCCCAACCTGACTCACCTGCAGTATGTCACTCAGTCGCAGTTTGTGGTTCAGGGGTTCCCCCTTAAGCTGGAGTCTGTCACTCTCCTGCAGTCTGCCATTCACAGTCTGTCACTCACCTGCAGTCTGTCACTCACGGCCTCCCAGCCTCACTATTCAATATTCAATTACTCTCCCCTCATACTAACTCCATCTCCCTTTCTCACATGTTTATTTCTAACCCCCTATACTCACAACATCTTACTTCAAACTTTCGTTCTCTATCGCTGATATCAATGGTTCTATATATATTATATTATACTAATTTCAAACTAATATGCCCCGCTGCCATTACAAACACTGGCAAAACCAATAGCTCTAGCTAAACACTTATAAGGTCCCAAAGGCGAGACCTATTGGCTATGCCAATGCTTGTTTCACTTGTCGCGGTGCAATCACTGCCTTCTGTGCGAGGCGCTGAACTGTGCCCCTTCTGCTTTGTGCTCACCCTCCAGCACGCTCACTCTGTGCGCTACGGGGGGAGTGGGGGGAAGAGAATCTTCTTTGTTGGCCGGCTCTCCTGGCTCACGGGCGTGCCGACGCACCCTCGCTCCTGCACCGGCCCCTTGACACTGGCCGCAGCCCTGCAGCTGCCTCCTCCACCGGCCCGCGGTCCGCCCCCACAACAACGCCTGTTACAGCCACTGGAGCTGCCCCCTTACCTGCCTGCTGCGGGATCACATGGCTCACTACAGGTGTCAGCAGCAGATTTACGAACCTGAATTATTTACATACGATCTGTATGTAAAAATATTTTACTCCGGGTGCCACTGACAGACAGAGCATACATGGCAACATTTCGAAAGAGGGAAATCGGGGGAAATTCATTTTCCCATTGGCTGACATTGAAACAGAGGCAATTTTAGATGAGAGCCAGCTAAAAAAAAGCCATTATTGGCTTTTAAAAGTAATCGGGAGAGGTCCTCATGACTGAATCCGGTCTGTTGACATGTATGATATAGTGTCCCTGCCTTGTTCCCCTGTAACCCCTTGTAACCTGCCTGGTCTACAGTACGAGCAGTGATTAATTTGTAAAAGAATAAGTGCTGGTGCACAAAGCTTTGCTCAGACGCTGCGGTACACGCTGTCTAATGCCAGGGTGCCGAATACCCAGTGGCTAAATACTCTTCATTTCACCTCATGCCTTTTCAGTGCATTACCACATCAGTGCGTAATTTTAGCCAGGGGGGCTACCGGCTCTCATTTTTGGGGACCGGCTCTTATTTTTCTGCATCAGACATTTAGCAAGAGAAGGAGAACACAAAGCAGAAAGGTGGATGAAGAGAAGAAAATACTGTCACTAAGGTGGAAAGCAGGCGCCTGTAAGAGTGAGATGAAGGCACAGGTTGTGTCTAGTAATAAATTAAAGAGGTGTTTTAAGGCTACGCAGCCTTGATATTCCTCATGCCAGTATTTAATTGCACTGGGTGCGGGCTTCTGAGAAGAGCTTCGGGCACCGGTACTCAATATTTCACAAATTAAGCACCGCCATGCATTCCCTGCCCCTTTATTTCCCTTCTGTAGTTCTTATTTCATCAATGGTTTCTTCCTTTGTCACTGTTTTTCCCTCTTGCTCTTGCTTTCCGCCTTTCCCTCTTTTGTTTTTTTCTCCTTCTTGCTGTGGTTCAAAATCTGATGAGAAAAATAAGTGGCGGTCCCCAAAGATGAGTGCCGGTTGTCCCCACCTTCCACCACCGGCTCAGATTTAGCACTGAACACAAGTCCGCCAGAAATATATGTTTTCCAGTTGCACTATGAAGAATAAGAAACATTTGTGTCTGTTCTCACCAGTTCCCTGTAGTGCACCACCCTGCACTGTTCATTGTACTTGCAACTGCATAATTGCACATGCTATGTGTGAACCGGTGCTCCCACCCATAGAAAGACACACTTGTTATGATTGTCATTGATACCTTTTTCTAAACAGGTGATGAGATTGGACTTTTTTTTTTTTTTAGCAGCAGTCTGCCATTCCATAGGTTCTTGAGTCCTAGGAAGAGCCAGGTGCTGCAATCTCTGTGGTACACTTGTATATCGTCTGGCGTGTGTCCAACATAGATCTGCACTAGACGGATCCGTACCATATTTTCGGAATAACCACTGGCCATTTAAATGAGTTCCATTTAGATTTGTTGTTTATAAGTGTATTTTAAGTGGACATCTGGCATAGATTTAATGCCACTGGGCCCAGCTGGACTTTCCTCACCTAGAGGTACAACTGTGAGAGACGATGCCTATCTTTTTATATTCACCAGTAGGTTTTCCTTCTCTCACAATTGAGCTATGGAAGCCACGGCAGTTCCAGGAGGCATGTGAGAGATAAGGGGCATGCATTAATTAAGGGAGGGTCTAAAGACAGACTAGGTTTTTCGTTTCCCAATCAATGGATACTTATGAAGCCAAAGGAAGGGAGGCAAAGGACAAAATATGCCAGGTATTTCCAATTATGCTGAGGGAGGAGGCAGGTATATGAAGGAGTCAGGAAGTTCTTAAGGGAGGACGAGAGGCGGACACACAGAGGATTAGGAAGTTCTCAAGGGAGGAGAGGCAGGTACATAAGGGAGTCTGGGAAAGGCTGGAGTAAGAGGCTGGTACGTGAAGGAGTCATGAATTTCTCAAGGGAGAGGGAGAGGCGGGTGCATGAGGAAGTCAGAAAATGTTCACGGTTGGAGGAGAGGAGGGTACATGAAAGAGTCTGGAAGTTCTCAAGGGAGGAGGAGAGGCTGGTACATGAAGGAGTCGAAAAATTCTCAAGGGATGAGAGGTGGGTAATTCAAGATGTTCTCAAGGGAAGGCGGGTACATGATGGAGTCACGAAGCTCTGAACTAGGGTTACCTAATTTTCTTATTCTGAAGTAGAGTGTGAGGTGCCAGCAGTGATAAGAGATTTGAGTGAGGGTTGTGGAAGAAACCAAATAATGTTTCTTCCTGATAACCATGGCATTGAAGACCAGAAGTTTCCCTCACAGGGAACAAATCAAGAGAGGCTGGAGATAAAAGGCAGCAAGGTTTACCAACCCTGGAAAAGGAAAGCTATGCAAGAGAGGCTGAGAGAGAGTTAGGATATTTTTGGTATCTCCAGGAATTATGGGACGAGGGTAAGATGGAGGTGGAAGAACATTGATAAGTGCATTTGACATGTTATATATATGATGGAGAGATGTGTGTGCCTGAAAAGCAAACAACCTCTGTACCACAGGCAACACTCTGGTGTTCATTGAATGAGTCTTCCCCCTGCTGATTGCCCTTATGTGGTTGTGTTGATGGGAGTACCCCCTTTAAGAAAAGACTAGCATGAATCATATGATGAATTATTTAATGAAACCCTATACTGGATAGTCCACCACAGAGGCATGTCTTTTCTCCATGCAAGAGATATTTTGTTTGTACAGAGATGTGCATGGATAGGGCCTAACCTGCCAGATGCTCAAGGAGACTGTATTGTGGTAAATTTTAGATTCCCATGGCTGGTACGCCAATTGTTATTCAACTCCAGGTGCAGTTTTATGCAAAACAATTCTATTACTCTGGTCCCTTCAGGGTATTTTTTATAGACCTCCTTTCTCTCAGAGGTAGAGGCCTAATCATTTTTCTTCAGGTCAGCAGCAGGGTGCCCAGGGTACTCGCTCGCTCACTCATCTAGGGGATGAGATATTGCCTCCTGCCCACTGTAATGTGACCGGAAGAGCTACAACACCAGCTAGTGCTGTTACAGTTGGACCCATTGACAATTTTTGCACTATACCCATAGCAAATAGATATGATGTGCTTTCCGACATGGATTGACCCGATGGGAAAATGGATCATGTACTACCTACTGTCCCAATTGTCATACAGCACCAGGTTAAGACCCCTCACATCAACACTAGTCAGAGCAGATCCATCTCTATACCTAACTGGAATGTAGCTGGTCTAAAGGAGAAAACTGATAATTTGGACTGGCAGGCATTTGTTTCTAATCATGACATAATAGCTTTGCAGGAAACCAGGCTTATTGATGCAGTGTATTTTGGAGGCTATGCCTGCTACTCCCAACCGGCCATTCCATTGACCAGGGGCCAGGCCATAGGTGGTCTAGCTACCTGGGTCAGTTTAAGCCTCCAGGTAGAGATGACATTAATTAAATCTGACTCGCCATCCTTGAGCGTTACAAATTTGTGACCCCACGATAAACTTTTATAATACGTTTTTATTAATACACTTTTTATCCACTTTACTCACTTATTTAATATTTTATCTAAACTACCAGCCCAAGAAGCAAACAAAAAAGCACAACCTTATTATTTTCTTTGCGGTAACGCTAAATTGAATGGGAGCACTTGGGCCCTTGGATAATTAATAGAAGAGAATGCTATTGCATGACGCAAGGGGGTCCGAGCTCCATAACTCCCTCGCTGCTCATGGTTGGTGGACTGCTTGAGTCAATAGAAGGGGCCAGTACCATGGCACCCTCTTTTAGAGGGGGTGGCAGCACCTCAATAATCGATTACATGTTTGTAAGCCCTAATTTTATATCATGGTTTTCTAAGGGAGAAATTATACCCACAGAGTGCGGTGACCACAATGCCCTTTGTGCCTCCGTACTGTTACCAATTAAAAGAGACTCGTGCAATATTAATTTAGTCCCTATTATGCAACATTCGACGGATTGGTTGAGATTAGTTTGGCGGGGGAGTGGCCAAGCATAATGGCCGACAGGACGTGAGACCTTGGAGCTCCCAATCCAGCCACCCGAACATCCTGCAAAATCCTTTTCGCCACATCCTCAGACCAGCTCGGAAAGTGCGAAGCCGAGCCCTGCTGATTTCCTGCCGGCTTCGAGCTGTCCTGCGGCCACCCAGAGCAGGTGACCGAGCGAATTACGCCACCACTGGCTGGGCAGTGCCGGGGCGCGGCTGCCTGGCCTGAGGAGATGAGGCCTGTATCGGGTGGCGTTTACCTGCAACGTCAAAGTGGTGGGGGCCGCCGCAGCTGCCGGATCGGCACACCGAGAGGGGCGAGCCCCCCTGCTGAAGGAGACTGCATGCCGCCATGGGGGCGGTGAACACAAACTTACTGGATGCGTGAACATGTGAGGGCGCAGCCCGGACCGCGCTTGAGGTGCCTACTGCTGGCAACTAGTCCCAATAGGAAGTTGTGGGCGGCGACACTTCTTCCCCTGCCAGACTCCTGCCTTTGAGGATTGCGGGGCCGCACGGGCTTCTCCCGCGGTCCTGCCGTAACACCAGGAGGGGCCCCTGGGATCGCTGGCAGTGAACTGTGCGGGCCATCTGAGCCCAGAGAGTGTACTGGAGGGACCGGCTGGGAGCAGGCCGAGTGCCGACAGCTTCCCCCACCCCCTGCCGGGTAGGGCGGGGTGATCGAATACTCCTGGTGCTGGGCAGGGCTCCTGCACAGGGGGGCTGCCTGCGGCGGTCGCTCTGCCTCTCCCCCCCCTCCTCCCCGCCCGATGCAGCCTGCAGAGAGATAGTAGGCACCTGATTAGACGGTGAGGCCTGTTATGGCAATGGGGCCCTCAGCACTGATGGTTTGGAACCATGGGAAACGTCCCAACTGAAGACTGTAATGAACCAGAGGCAGGTTCATAGGCATCCGGAGGGCTGCTGGGTCATGAGTGGGGAACTGTTGTGGCGCCGGATCGCTCCCACCCCCCCAGCAGGGGCAGACCAACATCAGGAGCGCGGACAGTTTGGGAAACTCTTACACTATTGCTCCACCTGCCTGACTCGGGGTGCCACCCTGCACATCCGAGCGCAGCACAATCTGAAGATCTCCTAGGGAGGTGGGCCCCCATCGCAGTGAACTTCACAGTTTGCAGGGAGAGTGGCGGTAGGGTCCACTCGGGGGGTTGATGGGTGCTGCTCCCCCCACAAACCATCAGTCGGGTCCTGTGGTGGGGCCCCCTGAACTGCCAGGTTGAAAGTGACTTCCGAACCCGACCTGTCACGCTGCCGTAGTTATGGGCAAGGACAAGGCAGCAAGAGCAGCCATGCCGAACACCATAACTCAGTATATCACGCCGAGACACCCTCCCCGGCGTATGACCAGACAAACGGGGTGGTGAGGCGGGTGAGGAGGAGGATCGCCCGAGCCGTCCCACGCGGAGCTCCTGGCTGCTATACAGGGGTCTAGGGAGGCCCTAGCGGACCGCATCGAGACCGTCTCGATAGAAGTCAATCTGCTCCGTGCGGATCTGCGGAAGGTGGCAGACAAGGTCACGGCAGCTGAGGGAGTCATAGCGGATCTGCGCGGAGACGTGACAACCCTTAAGCAACAAATGGCACAGATGATGATGGTCACGAGGGCACCGGAGCAACGGGCTGAAGACGCGGAGGAGCGTGCCAGACACAGCAACATCAGTGTGCTGGGAATCCCTGAAAAAGTGGAACAGGGATCGACCAAGCAATTCCTGGAACACTGGGTTCGCACACACCTTCTCCCCAAGGGACTATCCAACCTGTTCAAAGGGCCCATAGGGCGCTGGTGCCAACCCTCTCCCCCTGGGTGCACAGCCCCGTGCTATAATAGCAAAGGTGCTAAACTACAGTGACAGAGACTGTACTCTGCGAGCTGCCAAGGAACATCAAGATCTCCAGTATGAAAACAATAACATCACTATATACCCGGACTACACTAGACAGGTCCAGGAGCTGCGGAAATCCTTCTAAGGGGTCAAGCCAAAGCTACGTGAGTTACAGCTACAATACATGCTTCTTTATCCTGCCAAATTGAAAATCCTAGCACAGGGCAAGGCCCACTTCTTTGAGTCCCCGAAGGAATGTTGGGAGTGGCTTGAGTTACGGGGTGACGGTCTATCCCCATGGGAGACCGCGAGGTCAGAAGCGAAGATTGGGCTTTCGCCCCGGTTGGGGCTCCCGGCAAAAGTCTGACCAGGCGGAGACCCACGACCAGGACTCGCAGGAGGAACACAGGATCACAGTGGGAGAGGATGGATAACTGCAGCTAAGCACCACTGTAGCTGCTGGGTCCCCGGATCTGCCGGTTGCTGTTGCCCTCCTGGATCCGGAGGGAGTGTTGCAGGAACTGGGCCCAACAGCAGACATTGTCCCTTAGATTCTGATGGACAATTCCCGAACCGGGGGGTGACTGAGATAAGTTTTGGCTGAACTGAGGGTACTCGGACGGTGTGTTCCCCAGCATGCCTGGAAGGGGAGCTGTACCTGTTAAAGGCACAAGTGCCTTTGTGAGTGATGATTGTGAGGGTGTGGAAAATAAGCCTGCTCCATGGGTGGCTTGAATTCATGGGGGGAGGGGCTCACGGCGGGAGCCTAGGGGTGGTCGCTGCTGCCTTTTGCGGGACCTAAGGATTGCTTTGATTCTGCTTGTTTGTGTTTGGGCGGGCGGCTGAGGAAATCTGTTATTGACTTGCCCCTGTTGGGCTATTTGGGATGCTATGTACGTCCTGGAATGAGCATGGGGTGGGCAATCGCAACTGTAAAGTTGTGCGTGTATTGTCCGTAGGCGGGGGTGGGGAGTTTTTGTTCCCAGTTTGTTGTTGGTTGTAAGATGTATGGGTGTGCAGTGGCTGGAGGTGCTGGGCAGTGGTTGCTGCAATTCAAGTAGGGTGAAGAATGAGTGGCGTTCCTATGACACAGAGGGTTACGTTTCTCAGCTGGAACGTCAGGGAACTGGACACTTGCACTAAGCAACACAGGGTGCTCTCCTTCCTGAAAAGGCATAATATTACGTTTGCTTGCCTGCAGAAAACACATTTAGATGACACTGGGACTGCAAGGGTAGCGAAAAAGTGGCAGGGCCAGGTATTTCACTCCTCCTATTCTACTTATGCCAGGGGCGCGCTGCTCTTGGTGGCCCCGGGAACTCCGTTCACTCTCCAGTGTATGGAAGCAGACGTGCGGGGCCGTTATGTGCTCCTATTGGCCAGTTGGATGGCCGTGACATCGCCATTTTGATCTCTTATGCCCCGAATACAGACGAACCAGCCCTTTACCAGCCGTTGCAGGATGTCATAGCTGCAGAACTGGGTGTACCGCTCATATGGCTGGGTGACTTTAACTTTGTTCTTGAACCTGCCCTGGACAGAGATCCCTCCAGAGCTGGCACTAAGCCTCGCATGACAAAACAATTGTAGTTAATGATGAGGGAATTGGGACTGCAGGATGCCTGGCGGATGCGTCACCCGACTCAGAGGCTCTTTACATGTTTCTCACCTACACACAACATGCATAGCAGGTTGGATAGGATCTTAATGACCGAGACACCCGCCTTTCTTGCCGCTGAGGTGACCCACTTGGCTAGGTTTTTATCAGATCACAACCCTGTGTGCTGTGCAATACAGTGGAATGCTACCATGCAGGGGCCCGCCGCTGGCGAATGCCCCCTGAGATCCTGGAGGATCAGGCGGGAAGTGCGACACTCTCTCGGGCGCTTTCAGACTACATGGCATTCAACCGAAATACCACAGCTAGCAGAGGCATGGAGTGGGAAGTGATGTAGGCGGTAATACGTGGAGCGGGAATGGGATTCACTTGTGGAGTCCGGTGCCAGTTGCAGCAAGAGTTTAGGGACAAGAGGATGCACTAGCGGGGATCCAGACAGAAGATTAGGGGCTCCCTACCATTATGCCCGAGAACGCAAGTTGCGCGAACAAATCATTGATACCTGGGACACATTGGACAAATACACGCTCACTCGCTACCGTCAGCGGCTACATGCAGAAGGCGATAAGTCTGTGCGCCTATTGGCCTGGATCTTGTGCAGGGAGCAGGCTCTCCCGGTGACGACCTGCTTATGTAACGCAGTGGGAGACATGGCACTCTCCAGAGCGGGAATACTAGAAGTATTCCGACATCTACAGAAGGTATACTCTGCGGTCCCAACTGTCTGGGTGGACCGTTATGTCCCGTTCCTGGGGGGACTCCAACTGGCGCGCCTCCTACCAGTGGCCCGGAAGGAATTGGAAGCGCAACTAACGTTTGAGGAGATACTCGAGGCGCTGACCAAGATACCTAGAATGAAAGCACCGAGGGGGGGATGGATTCCCGATTGAATTCTACCAGGCCTACCCAGAACAGTTGGTGCAACCACTATTGCAAATATTTAACGAGGCGTTCGACAGGGGAGTATTACCTCCCTCCCTGCGGGAGGGGGAAATTTGTATGCTCTTGAAACCAGGGGGAGATGGTTGTGACCCAGCGGCGTACCACCCGCTTACCATGATAAATTCTGATGTCAAAATACTGTGCAATGCACTGGCAAAGTGACTAACCGCGCACATGTCCCACCTTGTCCACTAGGACCAGCACGGGTTCATCCCCGGCCGCAACACGAGCATGAACATACGGCGCTTATCGCATGTCATGCACAAGGCACGCACAGAAGCGAAGAATTGGCCTTCGATACAGTGGATTGGGGATATCTTCATGAGGTATTGAGGGTGTCGGGGTTCGGCCCGCGGTTCTGCAGGTGGGTCAAGCTTCTCTGTACGGAGCTGTGCTTCTGGGTTCCAATGGGCCAAAGTTGGTCAGAGAATTGGACGTTGGGACGAGGAACTTGGCAGGTCTGCCCTCTATCACCGCTGCTTTTTGCCCTAGCCATTGAGCCCATGGCGATGTGGGCCCAACGTGACCTTGAGCAATGGGGAATACGTGTTGGGGAGAGTTCTCATCTCATATAGGTATATGCTGATGATGCACTGTTCTATGTTGCATCCCCCCCGAGCAGTGGTCCCTAAACTCTTGCAGCTTTTGGATGAATTCGCCGATTACTCTGGCCTGCACCTTAAAAGGCATACGTCTCTGATCTTTCCGTTGGCAGGATTGACTAGGCTACCATTGGAGGACCTCCAGAGACTCGGGTTGCGTTGGGAGAATGGGCACTTTCGATATTTAGGCATACAAGTTGCACACGCAGATACACAATTATTACAACTGAATGTGAATGGAGTAATCAAATCCCTGAAGCAATCAGTGGCCTTCTGGAACACCTTGCCGCTCTCCCTTAGGGGTAGAATTGCAGTGGCCAGAATGGTTGTCCTACCACGTTGCCTATATGTGCTTCAGAACTCGTTGTGTGGTATACCCATGTCAGTGTTCATGCAGCTGAATTCAGTGCTGGTGTCACTATACTGGGCATACAAGCGCAGCAGGGTAGCCCTACATGTCTTAACGAGGCAATATGAGGAGGGGGTTTTGAGGCTCCCAAGCTAGACCTATATTACTTTGCGTCGCACCTGCAACATGCGGCCCAGTGGTTAGATGAGGGAGACAACTGGGAGAAGCATCTGCTCAGAGGGCGAGTGCAGCCTGGTAGTCTACCAGCGGCCTTGATAGAGGGGGTGGGTGCACCCGTAGACCTGCCCTATGTGGTCAAACAGACTGCACATATCTGGCAAACATTTGTGGAGCGCATTCTTAGGCACGCGCCGTTCCACCGGGAACTGAATATTTGGATTCTCGCCCCAATGTGAAAAATGATGGAAAACATTTCAATTCAGGCATGTAGAGAGGGGGGCTGCCAGGTGTTGGCTTACCTGTACCCAAATGAAACTTTTATCTCGTACGAACAGGCTTGTGAGGGGTTCGGCTTGGGGCAGGGGCAGTATCTGCAGCATGCCGGCCTCACTGATTTGGCCAGGACGACATGGCCCACATACCCTAATGCCTCTCAGACGACCCAAACACTCGATATAATGCTTACATGCCGGAGTGGGTGCCGATTAATCTCATTATTGTACAGGGCCATGAGGGCGGACACAACGGCTCCACCTCTCAGGGCACGGACCGCATGGGATGGAGATCTACAGACACCCATGGGCGACAAGAAAGGGAGGGCAGCATGTACTCTAACGCACAGAGTATCCTGCAATGCATGCTTCAAGCTAATATATTTTAACTACCTGCACCACGTGTATTTGACTCCAATGTGGCTATGTCACATTGACCCGGACAGCTCTGACTCTTGCCCCAGGTGTAGTAGGGAGGGTGCAGACTTTCTACATTTAGCCTGGGGGTGCCCGGAGATTCTGGATGCGTGTTGATGAGCGAGCGAGGGCGGGAACTGGCCTTCGAGTGGAGGCAACGCCTCTGCATTGCCTGTTGGGGCAAGTCACAAGACCTACAAAACACAAGATGGCATATAAATTATTGCAGACGAAGGGTCGCCATAGTATGGATGGGTAAGTGCTCCCCCTCAGTGGATGATTGGTTGAAGGACGTGCGTGAGTGGTCGCTTGCGAAGGAGGTCCACATGAAAGCGTGTAGAAAGGACGAGAAATTGGATGAAGACCTTAGAATGTGGATGGAACTCTGCAGGAATCTCTTTACCACTGAGGTTGTTGAGAGTGATCAATTTGAAATGGATGCGAGTGATGGTGGGTCAAATAGGGAGGAGAGCTTACGCCCATAAAATAACTGTGTTTAAGTCCCCTGATATACACGAATGTTGGCACCTGCAAACGGCTGACTCCATTGTATCAATGTTTTCCACTATATCTTGTGCTTAAGTTCATGCGGGCCGACTACCCGCACCTGTACACCCACTGTGTTGTTATTGTAAAATGGAAAAATAAAGCTTTAAAAAAAAAAAAAAAGATTTGTTTGGAGCCTTAAAAATTCTATTGAATCTCTGTCTACCCTACTCAAGTCTCACTTGGGTTTGTTTCTTAACTGCTTAGCCGACAATGGACATGAGATGATGATCTCACAATAGTTTAATATGCAGTATTACGGAGTCTATGCTTAAGCCAATTTGTCTATCTATTGAAGACCCCATGGCAAATCGAAGACTGCAGAAGGCCTTGAATGCACATCCTAGGGTAAGGTCTGAGATTTGTCAGGCACGCCAAGAGTATAAAACTGCTCTGCTACTCAGGAAGAGGGAACTATACAAAAGGGACTGGGAGTTATTGGAAGGTGCTGCACTTGAGAAGGACAACAAGTCCTTTTGGAGCCTTGTAAAACAAATTAGATCAAGGAATTCCTCCGCAAATCCACTCTTGCAAAATAATATTTCAGAATCAGACTTGGTTTTACATTTTACTTTTATTTATCACATCAAGGACGATCCGAATATGTTAGCCTCTCTGTGTAATAGATTACAGAATTTACCGCCCCTTTTTATATCTTTGCAGGAAGTGGAACTGGCCAGTCAACATAATAGGGACGGGAAAGCGCCAGGCCCAGACGGGGTACCTATTGACCTGATGAAATGTATGGGGCTCCTTGAGTTCCAATGTTTTTAATTGTTGCCTAACCAATATTCCCCACTCCTGGACTACATCAACAATTGTGCCTATATTTGAACAGGGCGATTGTATGTCTCCTAGGTTCCACCGTCCTATTTCGCTCATAAATAGCACAATTACAATTATTGGTAGAGTGATATACGACCGCTTAGTCAAATGGGCAGGTGACAAGGGTATTCTTTCTCCCTTTCAGTTTGGATTTCGTCCAAAATAAGGTACAAATGAGCAGTGTTTGAACCTAGCTCTGAAGGTTAACAGGTATACCCACGCCAGACATTCCCCCATCTACTTCGCCTTTATGGACCTGTCCACTGCTTTTGATTCAGTGAACAGGACCAAATTATGGTTAATGTTGCTGGATCAAGGTGTGGACCCCCTGGGGAATTTTCCCGATTCTTTACATGCAGATCTTTTAGCTAGAGTGCATCTAACCGCTCATTGCAAGCTTTCACCCGAATTTCAATTGAAGAGGTGAGTGCGGCAGGGGTGCATATTGGCACCCCTGCTTTTCATCCTCAACATCAGAGGTCTTCAATCTGTGGGGTGCGACCCCCATGGGGGCCGTGGAGTCCTGGAAAGGGGGTTGCGCATTCCCCAGCCTCACTTGTGCCTGGAATCCAAAACGTTTGCTTTCGTTTTGGAAAAATACAGCCGACCTGGGACGGCTAATTTCAATCGTTAAAATGATTCAGCTGAGTCTCCAGTGCTGTTAAAAGCTTGCGAGCCAGGGTGCCTGGTCGCCTGAAAGAAATGCAGATGTGCCCTATTAGTTAATCTGCAAGTGTAAAGGGTGCTTGGGACCCGGTGCATCACTCCAAGCTTTGTGATGACAAAGATTTGTGGTTTATTAGTGGTAGTGCAAAGAGTTAACAACTGGGCTCTGAGGTGCTTGTATTTACACAGCCCTTAGTACCCATTAGGAGGTGCTGAAGGGACAGTTATGTAAAAATAAAATTGTATTACATGCGCCCCGGTAGTACTAAAATCTACATTTTGGAAGCACCATTTTATCGTAAAACTATTTACACATTTTGTATCAGTCTGTCTTAAACTGTGTGTAATGAAATGCAAGTATAAAATAATGACTTACATGTTCACAGTGCTTTCTGTCACAGGCTGTGACCTCGTGGCACTTAAAATACACAAGTCACTGTTCTCCACTGCACCAACCAAGATTTAATTATGTTGCGCTCTGGTTACACACTGACGTCTGCAGTGCATTAACTAATAGAGGTTTCATAATGTACTACAGTGAATTTCCGACTGAGTAACAACTTTTTCAATTCATTTTTCATTTACACTGCCCATTATTTTATATGTAAGTAAGTAAGTTTGTTTTATAAAGCGCTCAATTTCCCAAAGGTGTCTTAGCACTAGTTGTTAAACGACAGCAGACAGAAGGAAAGACTGGAGTTGAGTTGAACTTACCTAATTTTCAGTAAACAGCCATGTTTGTTTTTCTCAAAACTGTGTTTATTGGTTTTTCAGGTGAGTATTTAAACAGTCCAAGTACAATGTAAGAGGCTGTCCAGTAGATACATTTCTAATACAGTTTACAGTTGCTAAATATAAGCACCTTAGTGTACAGTGGTATGTCTCCGTATTTTCTCTGATTACTCCATTTTACACCCCCTCCCTCCCCCCAAACTCCTTTCAACATAACTGTGGTATATAATCTTTATCATGACTTCTAGAGTGTATTGTAGAGGTCTCTGTGTGGTCGCCTGGATCGGGGGCTGTGGTGCTTTTCTTCCTTTTCTGTGGGTCTTCCCATAAATCGCTTCAAGTTAGAATTGAAACAGGTGTAGTGATCTGGTGCCCGTGGAACATGCGAAAAGTGGCAAACCCGTAGATAGGTAGCCCACCAGGGGACCCCATATATATTAAAAAAAATTGTATGAGTCTGAGGCGATATCTGCCATTCGCTCCATTGTGACCGCTCGCCATAGTCTGGCGTGCCATTGCATTAGCAAGGGTGCGGAAGGGCGCTTCCACGCGGCCGCCACCGCCATCTTCGCCGCCCCTTAACAGAGCCATATCACAGCTTTGTCACTGCTTGCTTGGTAGCGAAGATTATTGTTGCGCAACCCCAACAGAATCATCTTGCGAACATTTGGTATTGGGTATCCTAATATGGTTTTCATCTGGGAAGAATCTCAGCCCAGAAGGGGCAAATGTTCGGGCAGTCCCACCAGATGTGTTTAAAGTCCCCCAACAGGCCACAGCCTCTCCAGCACAGGTCTGATGAGTGGGGAAAGATTTTCTTGAGCTTAGTGGGGTATAAGTACCAATCGTAGATGAGTTTGTAGTGTGCTTCCCTCAATCCCATAAAGTGTTTACACCGCGTGATGTCTCACCACAGCCGTGACCAATCAGGGTCTGAGATAGGTTCCCCCAGTGTGTCTTCCCAATGCGTTACATGACGTGGCCTGACCGGTGTCTGTGTGGAAAGTAACTGTGCGTATAGAAAGGAGATGCAGCTCTTGGCCCCACTATCCCTCTTAGCAAATTGTTCTAGGGAAGTCAAATCCCTGGTGGTGGCCTCCCTTATGGTCGTCTGCATGACCCAGTGTTTAAGTTGGGTGTATCTAAATAGTTCCCTGTCGGGAAGTTTAAAGTCACGTTTGCATTGATCAAACGTTTTAATATCCTCAAATTTAAACATGTCCGAGATCGTTAAGCAGTCGCCCTCTCGCCATGCCTCGTATGGACTCAATCGATGTGCCGGAGGGAACGCCGGGTTGAAATGAATGGGTGTACGAGGGGAGGGAAATGTGGTTCAACCCTTCTGCCTGTTTATGTCGTCCCAGACTCGCAATGTGGTTTGTGTGGGTGTGCTCAAGTACACATTTGTCGGGCAGTCAGTTTTGGGTTTCCAGATTAAGTCCCAGATGTATTTCCCTGCCACCTCCCTATCCATGTGTAAATAATGTTTATCGGATTCCCTCGCCGACCATTCCGGTATCACCCGGAGTTGGGCTGCCTTATAGTAAAGGAGCAAGTCTGGTAGTGCGAGGCCCCCCGCCGACTTAGATGCGTGCAGAACCTTGTAAAGGAGTCGAGCTCTTTGTCCCTGCCAGATAAACCGTGTCACCACGGAGCGAATGTCAGAGAAGAGTCCCCTGTCCAGTGTGATAGGCATGCCCTGAAACAAACAAAGAAGCCTAGGCAATACCGTCATCTTCACTGCCTGTATGCGCCCCATCCATGACAGGTATATTGGTGCCCATCGTTTCAGGTCTGCTTTCAATTGTTGTATCAGCGGGGGATAGTTAGCTTTAAATAGCCCCTCAAATCGCGGGGTTATTTTTGTGCCCAGATAGGTTATGTCTTTCTTAGCCCATTGGACGGGGGTAGTTGCCTCGAGGCATTCCTTGTCAGTCTGGAATAGATTTAAATTGAGTATGGAAGATTATGTTAGATTGATTCGGAAGCCCACCACCCCTTCGAACGGCCTTAGTTCTTCCATTAGAGGGGGCAGCAATATTAGGGGAGAAGTCAAGGCAAGCAGGACGTCATCCGCAAATAGAGATATTTTATGTTCTGTGGCACCAAAGTGGACCCCCTTTATCTCCTGTGTGTAGCGAAATTTTAGCGGCTAGTGGTTCAGTGCTCAGGACAAATAGAAGAGGTGACAGTGGGCACCCCTGTCTTGTTCCCCGCCCTAGGGAGAAGAGTTTGGAGCTTACCCCATTGACCAATTCCCATGCCATTGGTGCTATGTAGTTTTCTTGAACCATTTGTATGAATTGGTCTCCGAACTTCCGGAGCGTGGAGAAAAGAAAAGTCCAATCCACCCGGTCAGCTTTTTCAGCGTCTAGACCTACTAAGATCGCTGGGACCCCTGTTTTTTGTTGTCTTCTCTATTAAGTGTATATTTACGGATGTTGTCATGTGTTTGCTGACCTTCGATAAACCCCGATTGGTCAGGGTGTATTAGTTCAGGGAGTATGGTGTCTTGTCGTGTAGCCAGAATTTTTGAATAAAGTTTGGCATCAAGATTTAAAAGGGCAATGGGTCTGTACGAGCCGCACTGTTTGAGGTTTTTGCCTTGTTTGGGCAGGACTGAGATTATCGCTTCAGTCATTGTGGGTGTCACCGCTCCTGTGGCCGCCATATGGTTGAACAAGGTAACAAAATGGGGAATGAGCTCTGATCCAAATGTCTTGTAAAAGTGGGCCGTCAGCCCATCCGGCCCCGGGGCCTTGTGAGGTTTCAGAGTCCTCAATGCTGCCCGGACCTCCTCCTCTGTGATTGGGCTCCCTATCCACTCGTTTTGTGATTTCGTTATTTGGGGTAAGTTGATGTCGTCCAAGTACGCCAGCTAGGCTTGCGTTGTTGGGTGTTCTGCCGTGTATAATGTTTCGTAGAAGCTCTCGAAGATTTTTGCCTTGTCAGTGTCTGACCCCGTGGTCCCTCCCAGGCCATCCTCAATGTCCCCAATATATTCTTTTTCCCTTTTGACTCATAATTGTCGTGCTAAATGGGAGCCTACTTTGTTGCCCTGGGCGTAGCCTATCCGCTGCAGTCTCAGGAGGGTAAGTTCTGCTCGGTTGGTGTATATGGTGTTTAGTTTCCCCCTCACAAATGAGACTTGCTCGGATGCAATCTCCTCACCGTATTAATTTATTAAACTTGTATTGTTTATACTAACTTTGCATACATTACATGAATAGCAAGGAAGCTTGCCTATATGTTTTCACTAACAAGTAACGCTTGTCTTTTTCTAAAATGGCCGCTAAAGCGCGGGAAACTTACTGCGCGTGTCTCAACCATATCACGTGGTGTGATGTCTTTCTTTGCTTGGTGGGAAACTCCTGCTTCTGCGCAGTGTGCATTAAAATGGCTGCTTGATGTTTTCACATGCTTCAGCTTGCTCTCGTGTCATTATTTGTCGTTTCTCTAACGCTACTAATACGGGATAGAATTTATAATTAAATGGGAATAGAGAGAGTGGGTATACAGTGAAACATTTTATTTGTGATTTTAATATTTTTCTTCTTTGACTTTTATCAGTTCGTAAACTTGGGCCTGGGGTTGGTGAACTGAAACTCGAGAGACAATGATTCTGCGCATGTGTCCTGCATGGCTGTCAAAGAATAAAGATGAAGTCAACCTGGACGTCGTCCAAGGCCACGACCTAATGACCAACATTGATGTATTCATGTTGTTCCTGTTGTCTTTGCAACTATGTACATGAAAATTGAATAAACTTTGTCGTGAGACGGGTGGGAAATAAAGCAAATGTATAAAAATTGATGGGCGGTATTTAAAAACAATGGTCTTCAGAAACTGAACTAAATCAATATGGTGTGAGGATCAACCCCCTGTCCCTGTCCAATCAGAAATAGTGGTCCCATATTTTGGCAACATTAAGGGGAGGTACATGGGCATAGAAGGGTATAACAGATATAGAATTAGCTAATTAGTCAGAGCAGGCATTCACACAAGAACAGGCGTTCATGCTGTCAGGCAGAAGCTCCAGACCGGCAAGCTGATCGATTGCAGACTTAACCACTGTCCAGAGAGGTCCTGAGGAGGGGCGGCGGAGTCCATTAGAAAGAAGGCACGGGAGAATCGAGGAGAAGTCGAGTATCAGAGAGGGAACGACGCAGGCGTCGTTGTAGAGAGGTCACCGGTCCTGTCCTGAACCTGGAGGAGGTCTTTGCTCTTCATCCTTCCTGGGTCCTATCTTTTCCAACTCCTTGGCCAAGGGGTTTGGTTCTCGCACTTAGGTAAATATACCTGCAACCTTTAGTTGTGCTGCTGTCTTTATCTTCTCCTTTCTGAGGGACCGTCATTAATTAATAATGATTATTCTGTGCTTCATCCTTGATATGCAATTAAGTACCATGTGGTTCTGTATTTCACTCTGCTAAATCTTTAGATAAACATTTTAAAACTTCCTGACTCAGTGGTTATTTCAAGATTATGTACTGTAATGAATGTCACTCATTTTAAACTTCCCAAATAGCAAAGGATTCATTGGTAAGTCATTACTCTTCGATCAGAAAAGTAATTGGTAGCAGGGATTTTGATAAAAGAGTACAACTGACTCCCCAGCGTAAGTATTAGCGTAGTATGAATGTATGGGCCCAAGTGAGTATTTAGTGTATGAATGCTGTTTGCTAATATCGCGCTGGATCAGTTTTCTGGTTAGCAGAGGATGGTTTTACTTTGTTAATTGGGTAATGAGAATTTTATTTTTATGAACTAACATCTGTGTATTCAAAGTTTGTTTTATGTTGTCCAGAATTCCCCGGGGAAAATTGAATAGCGGATGGTAAGTGGAAGCCATACTGCAGTGAGGTTATCTGTCAGGCAGAAATAGTACTGAAAAGTTAAGCAGGACTATCAGTACTGGTTAGGGACTCTATGCGTGTGAGTAATAGCAAAGGAGTACGCTGGTAAATTTCGATGTGATATCACCTAGAAAGGGTTACATTGAAAAAGTAGCAGGTATTTCGGAAGCTTGTGTGAAGAGTAAACGGAAGGGTTTTACTCGTAGTGTATGTTTAGTAAAACGGAAAGGGTTTTTACTACGTATGAAAGAAACTATCTTTTCGAACTTAGAGAAACTGGCACGATAGCGAATGTTTTATGTTGTTACTGAAATTTAATTAAGATTTGTAGAGAAAATAAGTTTGCGTACGATTTTGTAAAGGGAGGGTCAGTTGCCGGAGAGAGAGCTGACGTCACAAAACGCCGCGCTGGGATTGGTTGAATCAGCGGGTGTGGAACAACTCTTGTAAAGGAGGGGTCAGTAGTCAGGAGCAGTACTGACGTCACAGGTGCCGCGCTGGGATTGGTCGAAAATAGCGAGGGACAGAGAAGCACAGATTGTAAAGGAGGGGTTGGCAGACAAACGTCACAGAAAGGCCGCGCTAGGATTGGTTTAGAATTAAAAAGTTAGCAGACACTTGATTGGTTGCCATCATAGAAGCTAAAATCTTAGTGGATAGAGATTGCATGTTAAAACGCGATCCAACTTTAACAGGAACTCGACCGGATAGGAGATATTTAGGCTTTGCAGAATATAATTTTATACATCAAGATTTACCCAAGATGTACGGAGAAAAGAGAAAAATGTCATTTCTGCGAAAGATTAAGAATTATTTTAAAAAGGATAAACCAATCAAAACTAGAGAAGGAATTATCATTCCACCAGCTAAAACGCCCGCTTCATTCATGATGATGGAGAGAGGTTATCATACTTGTGTATGGATAGAGAATTGGATAAAATATACCAAAAATGATGGAATATTAGCATTTCCCGAGAATGGCACTTTCAATGGGCGAATTCTTCAAAATTTAAGATTGAGGATGAATGACTTAGAACCCAGACCTAGATTAACTCAATACGAAGCTTTAGAGGAATGGGAAACCGAGGCATTTGATCATGACCGATCCAGGAGTAATAGGGGTTATCGAGGATTTTTCCCAAGAAACCAACATGAGTCTAGGGACGGTCAGATGAAACAGTGGAGGAGGGCAATGCTTACAGAGGGATTATATCCAATATTGACAGCAGAAGAACTGTTAGGGAGGAAATGCACAGAAAAGACAAAACACTTAATGAGAAATGGAGATTCTGAAGATGAATTTATGGAAGAGATATTAAAGAACCCCCTACCATATCAGGAAGGGACAAGTGCATGCACTCCAAGTGCACCACCGTTAAAGACTCCATTAGTACCGCAGGTAATGCATGATTTCACACCTATTAGGATACTTCACGATAAAGAAAAAGAAGCCCTAGAGAAGACCAGAGCAGAATTAATACAGAAAATAACACAGATAAAAGTGCATCCTGACTCTTTGACCATACCTGTAACAATTGGGCCAGTAGTCCCGTTATATAGTGACAAAGGAAACTATCCTCCACCACTAGCTACGCCTACTCCTGTGAATATTCCTAAACCTGAAGCAGTAGTAATGGTTGAGGATCACTTTAGTGACTGTGAATCTACGATATCATTAATGGATTTACCCATTCGAGACTCTGTCAATAGTACTCCCAGAAGAACTACACCTGGGTGCTCGAAAGATATAAACCTAATAACTTCATCGGGAGCAAAAAGTGTCACTGTAGTAACACCCGAAGACTTAGAAAGGTGGGCACAAGGATCAGATCAACTGTGTACACCTCCAAAATTTTTGGATATTTATAAATTAAAAGTCGAATTAGAAGAAATAATAGCAGGAAATGTAGGATTAGATCGCCTAAATACATATGATGAAGAAGAATTATTGTTCGTATGCAGAAGTATCACCAAAAATGTAAAATTATTCCATGAGAAATTATCAGACTTAGCTCTACAGATGGGAATTGAAATAGGGAGATCAAAAGTGTTACAGAAACCCTATAGAGCAGATTTTTCAGACAAAGATTTAGAAAACATGAATGACTCTGGAAGAAAGTTACAAGTAAAGGAGTTAATGACAGTCTTGCAAAAATGGGGTGACCTAGATAAATGGAGAGTTAGATGGGCCAAGAAAAAGGAGGAGGCACGATCAAGTAGAACAGCATCTGAATATTTAATGAAGGAAACAGGGAAGACAGATCAAATGTACCCGATGCGAGAAGTCCCGGGAGGAGGATATGTACATGTCCCATGGAGCAGACAGGATATTTTGTCATTTACGAATGATTTTCCAAAGTTGAAAGAAAAACCAATTGAATGGTACAAGCAGGTTGAGAGGTTTGTGAAGGTGTCAAAGGTATTGTTGAAGGATTTAGATGGTTTGTTTGACATAGTGGTACCTGCCGATTTGTGGACAGATTGTAAGATTACAGTTGATTGGCCAAGTGAAGAATATCCTAGAGACCCAAAGACGGGTGCCCCGTCAAATGATGTAATGAAAAAGTATCAGCAGGTGATAACTTACCTGAAAGGCAAAATACCCCCAAAAGAAACAGATTGGGTGAAAATAGACCGAACCACCCAAGAAGCCAGTGAATCAGTACACGCCTATTATGAGCGTTTATTGCAAGTATTTATGCAGTATAGTGGATTTGAGGACATTGGAGATAAAAACATGAGTCAGTTTGTGTACCGGTTTGTCTATGGTCTGAAGTCAGAGATTTGTCAGATGATTAAGCAACACATGTTGTGTTGGCAAGGGAAACCGATCGACGAGATCTTGAAATATGCAAAATATTGTGGAGACGATATTGAGGATAGGCACAAGAAATTGCAGGAGAAAGTAATGTGGGCACAGGTGAAAATGGCCGAGAAACAAGGAATTAATTTGGATAATCCGAGTGAAAATTAGGGAAAGGATTCTGGAACGAGTGGTGATACTGGGAATGGTGGAAAAGTGAGAGGACGAATGAGTAGAGAAGAAGCTAAAAAGAAATTTCCTTGTCATGGATGCGGAAAATTGGGGCATTGGAAGGATGAATGTAAAAAGATTCGGAATAATAATGGCCCAAATCAAAATTTAAATCCACAGACGCAGAATGACTCACAGCAGGGTGTAAATCCTCAGAGTCAGTTGCCACCTGCCCCTATTCAGGGTAATGTAAGCAGAGCAAAGCACAGTACAGATGTCGGATATCGAGGAGGAAGTGGTAAGAATGATTATGTAACATCACAGTTTCTTTTACAGGACGATTTCTGTCAATACAGTTCATGACGGTGCCTAGGAGAGGGGGAGAAGGAGTGCGTACTTGGCGCATCCTTACCGGTAGATCAGTCAGGTCCATATGTTGAAGGGAATGTGAGAGGTAATGATATTACTTTTCTTTTGGACACTGGTGCTACCCGGTCTACTGTGAGAACAGCAGACATTCCAGACCTTCCTCTCTCTGGAGAAGCTATCCAAGTAGTGGGGGTAGCTAATCGAAAGATTAGAACACCTCTTACCGAACCAATGGAAGTTAAAATTGGAAACTTCAGAGAAATGCATCAATTTGTTGTGTGTGATTCCAGTCCAGTACATTTATTGGGCCGAGATTTGTTATGCAAAATGAATTGCACAATTTTCTGCACACCGGATGGTGTGGCAGTCCAGACTCCAGATGAAGATCATGTATCTAAGTTTATGATTGCAAAACAAGGTACAGAAGTAGATGAAATGTTTTCGTTATTAACAAAAGATGAGCTGCCAGAAGAATTAAAAGGTACAGTAAACCCCATAGTATGGGATTTCACAGGAAAAGAGGTAGGACTTATGGCCAAAATAGACCCAGTTAAAATTACTGTAAAAGAAGGTGCGATTTTCCCAAATACCAGACAGTATAAAATGAGTGCAGAAGTAAAAGCAGGAGTCATTGAAGAAATCAACCGAATGGTAGAACAAAACATACTAAAAGAAGTAATGAGTAGTCCATGTAATTCACCAATAATGGGTTTAAAGAAACCTAGTGAAAAATATAGGATTGTTCAAGACCTGCGGAAAATAAGATTGTGGAACCTTGTTGTCGTATAGTGCCAAATCCTGCAGTAATTCTATACCAGATCCCTTGGAGGGCAGGATGGTTCACAGTGATTGATTTATGCCAAGCATTTTTTTTCAATACCATTGCACCCAGACAGCCAGTATCTTTTTTCATTTAAATTTGAGAACAAAGTCTATGTATGGAATCGTGTTCCTCAGGGGTACACGGAAAGTCCTTCTATCTTTAATCAGATATTGAAAAAGTGCCTTGAAAAATTAGTGATGCCAGGAAACTCAGTCCTAGTACAATATATCGACGACTTGCTGGTGGCATCGAACACCAGAGAGGACTGTGTTGTTGATTCTATTGCACTGTTAAATCATTTAGCTGATGAAGGGCATAAAGTCTCACCTGAAAAATTACAGTTCTGTACAACAGCAGTTAAGTATCTGGGACACCAAATTGAGAGGGGAAAAAGAAGAATAACCTCTGAAAGAGTGAAATTAATAAAGAAAATGCAAATGCCTGTAACGCAAAGAGAAGTGAGAATGTTCCTAGGAATAGTAGGTTACTGTCGACAATGGATACTAGGATTTTCCCTGTTAGCCAAGCCATTAATTCACATGACAAAAAAGAAGGCAAAGGACCCAGTTGAGTTGGATGATGAGAGCGTAGGAGCCTTTGTAAAATTGAGAAATGCTCTGTGTTCAGCACCAGCCCTAGGCATGCCTGACTATAAGAAAAGTTTTGCATTATTCTGTCATGAGAGAGAAAATTGTGCACTTTCAGTCTTAACTCAAAGACATGGTTTAGACAGACGTCCTATAGCATATTTTTCTGCTATCTTGGACCCAGTGGCAGCCGCGTTGCCAGGCTGCTTAAAAGCAGTAGCAGCTACTTGTTTGAGCATTGAACAAAGTGAGTCAGCTGTGATGGGACATCCTGTGAAGGTGTATGTTCCACATGCAGTTGTAATTCTGTTGACAAGAACCCGAACTCAGCATCTTACTCCTAGTCGGCTGACTAAATATGAGAGAATAATAATGGGTGCTGAAAATGTGACCATAGTAAGGTGCACCATAGTAAATCCCGCTACCCTTCTTCCAGACCCATATCATGAGGAAATTAAAGATGACAAAGAAGAAGAACATGATTGTTTACAAGTCACAGAGTTATGCACGAAACCACGTCCAGATATCGAGGAACAGCCCCTTAGAAAGCCAGACAGGGAGCTATTTGTTGATGGTTCATGCCAAAGACATGAAGACGGTAAACTAACTGCTGCCTATGCGGTGTGTGAATTAACTGGAATAGTTGAAGCATCCTATTTACCAGGAGTCAAATCTGCACAAGTAGCTGAATTGATTGCATTGATAAAAGCTTGCAAAATTGGGAGGAATCAAAAAGTAACTATATTTACAGCTAGCCAATATGGTTACGGGGTTGTGCATGATTTTGGCCAACTATGGATGCAGAGGGATTTCATGACTTCTTCAGGATCCCCCATTAAAAATGGACAGTTTGTAAGGGAATTGCTGGAAGCAATACAATCACCAAAAGAATTGGCTGTGGTGAAGTGTGCCGCACACCAGTCAGGGGATGACTGGGTGGTAATCGGCAACCGATATGCAGATCTTGTGGCTCAACATTGTGCCAAAAATAGATTGTCAGTCAATAAAAAGGTGGAAAGAATGGGAATCAGCTGCCAACTTATGCTGTATATGCCACCTGAAACATGGAATGATGTTAAAAGATTGCAAGATGATGCTGATGAAAGTGAAAAGAATATATGGGTCAAGGTGGGTTGTTCCCAAAGGGGAGATGACAAGGTGTGGATTTGTGCTGATGGCAGACCAGTCATGCCTGACTGTCTACTCTCTCAAATGTCCAGGATGTATCATGGAGACACACACATAGGGAGAGATGCAATGATCAGGCTCTTCAGACAAAACTGGTACAATCCCAAGTTTAGGGCTGTAGCAGAGAGTCTTTGCCAGAGATGTTTGACTTGTCAAATGCATAATCCAGGAAGGAAAAACAATAATTGGGTTTGGAAAAATTGGAAAGGCAGAAGGACCATTTATAAGACTACAGTTCGATTTTATACAGTTACCACCATGTAGAGGGTTGAAATATGTACTGGTCATAGTGTGTCTGTTTTCAAAGTGGGTGGAGGCTTACCCTACCAGGAGGAGTGACAGCATTACAGTTGCAAAGTTGTTGCTACGAGAGATCATTCCTAGGTTTGGTTTCCCAGTAACTTTGGAATCAGATAGAGGAAAACATTTTAACAGTGAAGTGATCCAAATAATCTGTGAAGCATTCCAAATTGAACAAAAACTGCACTGTGCATATCGTCCAGAGGCTTCTGGAGTGGTTGAACAATTGAATGGCACTATAAAATCCAGACTGGGAAAAATGTGTGCATCAACATCATTGGAGTGGCCAGATGCATTGCCACTTGTTTTAATGGGACTCAGAAGCATTCCTGATAGAAATACTGGATTGAGCCCACACGAGATAATGATGGGAAGAGCAATGAGACAAGCCCATGTTCCCATAAACAAACCGCTGAACATATCTGATGATATGGTTCTGGATTATTGCAAAGGATTGGCTGACCTAGTGCGTTCTGTCTCTCACCAGGTTGGAGAAGACGCAGTTTCAAGGCAGCCTGAACAAGAACATGATCTGAATCCTGGTGATTGGGTGGTAGTGAAGAATCACACCAGAGAAACGTGTCTATCACCTAGATGAGGTAAACCTTGTCAAGTCATACTGACCACCAATACAGCAGTGAAGTGTGCGGGATTTCCTAATTGGATTCACGTAAGCCACACCAAAAGAGTACCAGACCCTGAAGAAGAAAATCCTCAGTCAGCATCAATCACTGAGGAAGCTGAAGGTTGCCCAGCTGAAGAATCTCAGGCTCGAGATTCAAGAGAAGCTGAAGAAGAACAACCGAGCACAAGTCAGGACTGGATACCGGTGGTAGAAATTCCTGAAGTTTACCACAGAACAAGAAGTCAAACAAAATTGGAAGAAATTGAAGAAGATCAGATAGGTGAAGAAGAAGCAGCTCAGGGAAAAGAAGAAGAGACAATAAAAGAACCTGAGCAAGACCAGATAGGGAAAGGAAACTGGGCTCAAACCAACGACGAACCAACAAATTTTGAGCAGGGACAGACAGGTTTAGAAGAACCCGGTCAGGCTGCAGAAGTACAAAGTGCAATAAGCCCTGATCAGAACCAGTTAGATCCAGAAAAGTATACAGAAGAAGAAAAACCTGAGAATCATGAACATGAAGTAATAAACAAAGAACAAGGTCAGTTATTGGAAACTCACAGAGGAGCTGCCGAAGAGAAACCAATTAGACCTGAAAAAGAGCAAGTAAGAGAAACAGTAATTGCAGAAAACGAAACAGTGCTAAACAGTGAAAATAAAAAGATTTCTGAAGACGAAAATAAAGAAACAGTGCAAACAAAGAAAGCAAGAAAAGGAGATCATTGGCCGAGTGTCATTAAAAGAGTAAAATACCACATAACAACCAGAAGTGAAGATCCAGACCAAGTAAATGAAGTAACAAGTCAAATAGGATCAGAAAATAAAACTGAGAAAAGAAGTAAAAGACTGAAACTTGTGAATAACAAATTCAAGGGTCCTGATTGGACTTACATCATTCTTGAAGATTACGAGAGCTCAGAGTCAAGTGAAAGTGGTGACGAAGGAACAAGTACAGAACTGACGTATGAGAAAGAAACAAGACCATCTTGACTACGTGAAATAATAGTATAAAGAAAGGCGAAAACAGATAAGAGCAATCTTCCTTGTCAAAAATGCCTGATGATAGAGTTGCTGGGAGACCAAAACAGAAATGTTGTAAAAGATGCTGTGCAATATGCATATGTAGTCTAGTAATGGTGCTTATAGTATGGTTAGTCCTGATCGTAGCAGTTCCTTACCTTATGATAATGGATAAAAAGGTTAATAACGAAACTAAGGAAAGGGCAGAAAACTTGAAGAGTAATAGCGTAGAACTAATGGCAGAAAACGAACCAGAATTTCATCATGAAATAACTTGTAACGACACTAGTCTAAATGTTTTCACAAAATTATTGTTTCAATATGTAGACACCATGGAAGTTGGTAATTGTTATGTCCGTATGAAGTTACCTGAATCAGTAGCAGAAGGGTTAACATATCACCACCTACCATTAACATATGGCATATCATGTAGTGTATTGTCTAGTCTAGTTTATAGAACAGGGAGACTTCAGTATTATTATTCAAACATAGATGTGATATTTTCTGAGGTTCCGATTCGAAAGAGTATGAACCCAGTGCTTAGTAGTCAAGACGCACAGTTTATGGGAGAATTTTTCTTAACATTGAAATCGATAGATATAACACATGCACATAGACACAATCTAACATGTTCTTTACATGAAGAAGAAAAGATATTTTTCAATTTAGTGGAAGATAGAAGACAAGATTTTCAAAAGAAAGCTTCTGAGCATAAGGCTCATTTGCCACCTTGGGCTGAGAAAGAAGGGAGTTACACACCTGGCAAGGCTCAAGCTGCTATGGCTCTGGATTTTGTAAAGACAGGGAAAATTTGTCTACATAGATTAAAGACTGATTATAACAATGTTTTCATCGGTACCAGTGAATGTGAACACAATTTCTTAATTCTTGGAGGTTGGGGAATCAAAGGAGGAACAGATTCAGTTTTTCCTGGAATCTATTATGTGTGTGGGAATAAGGCTTACTTTAGGCTTCCTGCACGGTGGTATGGAAGTTGTTATTTTGGAATAGTATTTCCAAAAATATACCATGTTAAAAGAAACACTGGGAGAAATGAAAACTATGGCGAATTAACACGTAGTAAAGAGCTAGGGGCATATTAGCAAGACCCACGTTAAAATTATCGCCGTTTTAGCGGCAGGAAACTGCCGCTAAAACGGCGATAATGGGCTTGCTAATATGCGTTATGGAATCCAATAGAAGCCCAGGTTAGATGTCCTGCACATCTAACCTGGGCTTCTATTGGAATTCTCATAACGCATATTAGCAAGCCCATTATCGCCGTTTTAGCGGCAGTTTACTGCCGCTAAAACGGCGATAATTTTAACGTGGGTCTTGCTAATATGCCCCCTAGTTTTTCTGAAATTGTAGGTGATATATTTGGTGCATTGATACCTTCAGTGGGAATCATTCTGAACTCAAGGAAAATATGTAAATTGTCTACAGTGGTTGATCGTTTATCAACGGATACTTCTGGAGGATTTCTAATGATTAATGCGGAGATGGTTGCGATTAGGTCTATGGTTATGCAAAATCGACTTGCTCTTGATATTATATTGGCAAAAGAGGGCGGAGTCTGTAAATTATTGAAGACGAAACACTGTTGCACTTACATACCTGATAAAAGTGCAGAAATTGAAACATATATACAAAATATAACGAAACTTGAGCAGGAATTAAAACCACTGGAAGTTGATAGTGTATGGGAAAGATTGACAAGTAGTATTGCGTCAATTGGTACCTGGTTTGCTAATGTAGGAAAAGGACTTATAGGTCAAATATTAGTACCCTTAGCAGGAATAGCAATAACAATACTGACGATAATAATATGGTGCAAATGTTGTAGAAGGAATGAATCGAATAATGTGACAGGAAGAGGAAAGAAGAGAAAGGTTGATGAAATTGAACTTGAAGATTTGAGAAGTGAATTATACAAAAAAAAATGAAAGGGGATGTGAAAAATAGAAAATGTAAAAACGAGAATGAAACTTTTATGCTAGAAGTTGGCATCTGATTGTGGGTGGTATTTGATGGCTCTTAAACGCCATCAGAGAGGGGATTGATGGAGCAAGGACTCACAAATGAGACTTGCTCGGATGCAATCTCCTCACCGTATTAATTTATTAAACTTGTATTGTTTATACTAACTTTGCATACATTACATGAATAGCAAGGAAGCTTGCCTATGTGTTTTCACTAACAAGTAACGCTTGTCTTTTTCTAAAATGGCCGCTAAAGCACGGGAAACTTACTGCGCATGTCTCAACCATATCACGTGTTGTGACGTCTTTCTTTGCTTGGTGGGAAACTCCTGCTTCTGCGCAGTGTGCATTAAAATGGCTGCTTGATGTTTTCACATGCTTCAGCTTGCTCTCGTGTCATTATTAATTTGTCGTTTCTCTAACGCTACTAATGTGGGATAGAATTTATAATTAAATGGGAATAGAGTAGAGAGAGTGGGTATACAGTGAAACATTTTATTTGTGATTTTAATATTTTTCTTCTTTGACTTTTATCAGTTCGTAAACTTGGGCCTGGGGTTGGTGAACTGAAACTCGAGAGACAATGATTCTGCGCATGTGTCCTGCATGGCTGCCAAAGAATAAAGATGAAGTCAACCTGGACGTCGTCCAAGGCCACGACCTAATGACCAACATTGATGTATTCATGTTGTTCCTGTTGTCTTTGCAACTATGTACATGAAAATTGAATAAACTTTGTCGTGAGACGGGTGGGAAATAAAGCAAATGTATAAAAATTGATGGGCGGTATTTAAAAACAATGGTCTTCAGAAACTGAACTAAATCAATATGGTGTGAGGATCAACCCCCTGTCCCTGTCCAATCAGAAATAGTGGTCCCATATTTTGGCAACATTAAGGGGAGGTACATGGGCATAGAAGGGTATAACAGATATAGAATTAGCTAATTAGTCAGAGCAGGCATTCACACAAGAACAGGCGTTCATGCTGTCAGGCAGAAGCTCCAGACCGGCAAGCTGATCGATTGCAGACTTAACCACTGTCCAGAGAGGTCCTGAGGAGGGGCGGCGGAGTCCATTAGAAAGAAGGCACGGGAGAATCGAGGAGAAGTCGAGTATCAGAGAGGGGAACGACGCAGGCGTCGTTGTAGAGAGGTCACCGGTCCTGTCCTGAACCTGGAGGAGGTCTTTGCTCTTCATCCTTCCTGAGTCCTATCTTTTCCAACTCCTTGGCCAAGGGGTTTGGTTCTCACACTTAGGTAAATATACCTGCAACCTTTAGTTGCGCTGCTGTCTCTATCTTCTCCTTTCTGAGGGACCGTCATTAATTAATAATTATTATTCTGTGCTTCATCCTTGATATGAGATTAAGTACCATGTGGTTCTGTATTTTACTCTGCTAAATCTTTAGATAAACATTTTAAAACTTCCTGACTCAGTGGTTATTTCAAGATTTTGTACTGTAATGAATGTCACTCATTTTAAACTTCCCAAATAGCAAAGGATTCATTGGTAAGTCATTACTCTTCGATCAGAAAAGTAATTGGTAGCAGGGATTTTGATAAAAGAGTACAACTGACTCCCCAGCGTAAGTATTAGCGTAGTATGAATGTATGGGCCCAAGTGAGTATTTAGTGTATGAATGCTGTTTGCTAATATCGCGCTGGATCACTTGTGCTGGTGAGCTAGAGTCCGGGTTTCTTTGTGGAGCTTTTCGGTTGTGGCAAGTTCAACCTCAAGTGTCTGTCTTTCAGCGGTTCTCTGTTTATTCAAGGTGGAGTTCAGGGCAATACATTGCCCCCTTATCACCGCTTTGAATGCGTCCCAAGTGATTGAGGGAGATGTGTCCCCTGTGTTGTTTTGAAGGAAATATTATTTTATTGAGGTGCGGAGTTCATCCCTCAGTAATCTGTCTCGATTCAGCGAACCAGCATTTGTATTTTAGGGGTGGGGGCTGTCCAGTCTAGAGTCGTTTCTAAAGGCGCATGATCTAATAGTGTGATGGGATGTATGGAGGCCGTTCGTATGGCCTGTACCAGGGTGTTGCTCACAAAGATGTCGTCTATACGTAAATAGCTTCTGTGCGAGTGCGAAAAGAAGGTGTAGTCCCTGTCCTGTGGGTGCAGTGTTCGCCAAGAGTCTAGTAGCCCTAGATCCGCGAACTTCTCTATCAGTGTTTTGGAAAAGCTGCCCGGTCCGTGTCTGGTGGCGTGTGTGCCATCTAGACTGGGGTCCCACGTCAGATTAAAGTCTCCCAGAAGAATAATTTCCCCTTCTGCGAACCCTCCCAACGTATCTAAGAAGGACTGTATGCAGGGGATTTGATTGGTGTTCGGGGCGTATATTGTGGCGAAGGTGCATACGCGGCCCCTAAGCTCACCTTTAACCATTACCGTCTGTCCTTCCCTATCTGCTTTATAGCCCGTCGAGGAGAACTGCACTGACTTGTGGAACATTAGCACCACCTCATTATGTTTGGAGGTTGTGGATGACCTGTATATTAGGGGGTTGTCTCTGTGGCGCAATCTGTGTTCTTCTGACTTCTTCAGGTGTGTTTCTTGAAGGGACACTATGTAATTCCCCCTATCTGTAATGTATTTCCATATTTTTTGGCTTTTCGCAGGGGAATTCAGGCCCTTCACATTCCAAGTTAATGTGGTGATCACCATATTCATACCCAGTGGTGTGTTCGCTCATAATTTTTGTCCCGACTAATATGTTTGTTCTCCCTGTACCCGCTCCCTCCCCTACAAGGTGGAAATGTACCCTCCCTCTCGACTCCTCCACATTGTCCCTCTCTGTGGGTGTTCCATGTACCATTTTGGAACGTTTAAACTTTAGACATAACATTACAACATGAATTAACATTCTTATGTCTTTGTTTCATTAATACTGTCCTACTCGGGTCGTGGTCTAGTCCGCTTTAGCGTATTTATTGTTATCTCATGAACCACAGGATATGCAAGGAAGAAATATGGTGGAATATTCATAGAGAAATTACTCTGTATGGACTACTAGATCTTAGGTCGCTATGTAGTCCCATAATGTCCCGTTATTGACCCCGCCAACCTATGAGAGCCCAGGTATCCCATTTTGGCTTATCTGAGTAGGTGCCCCATGGGGGTTCAATGTATTAAAGTGTCCGGATTGTTCTTTGTGCATTTCATGTAGTCATCGCCGGCTAGCTTCCACGCGCCTCAATTGTTTACTTTAGCTGCTTTGTGCGTTTTGCGTGTTCCACTGATGCTTTTCTTTGGCTGGTTTGGTGGCACTGGAGGATTCTTCGATGTAGGAGGTTGATGCTTGCTCTTCTTCTTGGGGAATCCCTAGTAATTTTGCTGCTTCTTTAAAGTCAGCAACATGATATGATTATTGTGCAGCTCAAATGCTAGGCTGAATGGTTATGTTCACTGGTATCTGATTTTTTCTTGCCGCAGCTTATCCGTTCCTGGTCTGAATTGTAAGCGTCTGGACAATGAGGCTGGAGCAATATCCTGAAATAGTGCGCATGAATGTCCCTGGAAGGCTACGTTGTCCTCCTTGCATGCTGCTTTCAGTATGGCCTCTTTCACCGGGAATGAGTGGAGTTTGACCAGAACATCTCTGGGGTGCTTTTGAGGGCCCTCCTGCTGAGTACCCATGTGGTGTACACGTTAAATTTTTATTTTCGTTATCGCATCATTTTGCAGCTCTGAGAACATCCCTGTTACACAGGCCTCCAGATTCGGGCCATCCACTGATTCTGCCAGATTCCATATACGTATGTTGTCTCTACAAGACCTATTTTCCAGGTCTTCGCACTTTAGGATGGTTGACTGAAGTTGTGTCTTCATGAGGTGAGCCGCTTCTTCCATGTTGTGCGCCTGTTGCTCCAGTTGTTGCACTTTGGCTTCTAAGTCCAGTGTTCTTGTGCCAACTGAGTCTACATCATTTTGGAGGGACACTATGCGCCCGTTTATATCTGCTTTCAGGTTTTCGATGGAGGCGTTCATGTCAGTTCTCAGTTCCTCTCTTAATTCCCTCTTGAAGTCCTGCAGTGAGGCGAGGAGGTCCTCTTTGGTTAGGGCCATGGTTTCTTCTGTGGTCGTTGCTTGGCGGGCCTCCACTGGCAAAAAATAATTGGACACCCTGTTTTGCTGGGTCTCCTTTAGTGGCATAGGGGCAACCCAACGGTGGCACTGTGTTATGCGAACCGTTAGGCCTAGTGTTGTTCAAACCCTAGCTCCCCCTGGATGGCCTTCGTCAGCTTCCTTCCAAGTTTCTTCGCTGTTCGGCGCGTATTTTCAGGATGCCATCCCGAGAGGTAGGGAGTCACTGTCGTTTGGCACCTCCTGTTTTGCGGGACCCCCTGTTGTTGTTTAACTTCTGGCTTTTATCTCCAGTTGCGCTAAATTGAGATCCATATAACCAGGTTTGCAGTGTGGCCGCCTTATGCCTCTGTCGGGGTCTGTATCCCTCCTGCTTTGAAGGTCTCTGCCTTGACTCTCTGCTGTATCCCGTCACATTCTCTGCATTTCCTAGGCCGCTCTTTCTTGTCTGTGTATTCGTGAGAGCATCTGAGCCTGTGTCTCTCCCTCACGTCTAGTGGGCCATTGGTCACATTTTTCCACCTGTCTTTGGAACCACTGCTCCTGCAGTCCAGTGCAGTTTGCTTCTTTCCCTGATTTGCTTCCTGCATGCCCAGTTTGGGCCTTTCCCTTAGTAGATGATGAGGGCCCCGGCCTTCCTCATGATGTTACCCTCCGCTTTGTCAAAAGGGCTTAGTGTCCCAAATTCTTCAGTGCCCCCATGACCGCAGTGGTAGGCAGTCCCTTTTATCAGTATAGTGCTTTTTGTGTGGGGATCTATCGCTGCTGCCCGTTCGCCCCCTCCACCGTTTATTGCTCTATATGTTCCAACCCGGCGCCATCTTGGGGTCAGGCATGGGCGGTCTCAATCTCCCTGTTGGTTCCTGGAGGGCTTCACCTCCGCTCCCTGCTTTCTGCCGCCCTGGTCGCTGTGGAACCCACCTTGAGGTAAGTGCGCCTTTGGACCAGTGATCTGTCTTCCTCTTTCCGCAGCTCACGAGCTATGGCGTCTCCGCTTCCTGCGAGTCCGAGGCGAGGCGTTTAAGCCGTCCCGCCTTTGCTCCGGGAATTGCGTCGGTGGAGGGGGGGAGAAGGTCCGTCTAGACGGTCCCTGTCACCATCCTCTGCTTTTACTGGGAGCTCTGTTTCGGCTGCGGCCTCCCGAGCCCGTGTCGATCACCGCATACTGCGGTACAATCTTGTGGCATCCGGTGATTTTGGCCGGATTGTCTCGCTTCTGCCGGTTGCTTCTGTATCTATGTAACCCTCTGAGTTAATTTCATGCCGTTATAATCGCTCGCTGTTCATTTTCCCCGTGATTTTGTAACATGCACTGCGGAGCCCTTGTGGATTACGTCCACTCAGCCATCTTGGTTGGCCACTCCCCCAACAGCCATGTTTTTAACAGTTTCCTAAACTGCATCAGATTGGACTGAGATCTCAAAGCAAAGGGCAAAGAGTTCCAAAGTTTACCTGCGCCAGAGGCGAAGGTTCTCCCACCCCATCTGGCTTTATTTATTCTGGGAACCAATGTCAGTCTAGCTGAGCTGGATCTAACCGTCCATTTGAGAGAGTGCTATAAGAAGATCTTTTGAAAATATTCTGGTAGGTACCTGATGTAGGTACCTGACGGTGAAATACCTAAAAGTCTTACAGAATATTTTGGGGCTTATTTATGAGAGGCTTGCGCCGCCGGAGCATCACTTTTTTTGATTCTCCGGTGGCGCAAGCGTCTCAACCATAGCAAGGAGGCGGCGCAAAGTCACCCTGCATGGCTTTGCATGGCCTCATAGATATGGAGTAAGACAAAGCAGCGCAAGTCACTGTGTTGCCTTACTCTGCGTCAAGGAGGTGTTACACCTATGAATTTTGATGCTGCCCCATATTTACAAAATCACTTAAACCTGGGGCAGCGCCAAAAAGTATGCCTCCCCAGCGTTGGCGTAATGAGGAGAAATGTTTTAATTTCTCCTCGTTTTTTCATCTTTCCATGTGTGCTGCATTCTGCAGCTCACATAGAGAGAGGAAAACGCCTCTCAGGATTGTTTTTGTGAAGGAAGGTGCCCCTTCCTGCACAAAAACAATCCTGCCTATGTTGCTGCTAGGCAGCAATTTGTGCGCCAACACAAGTGGAAAGGACAGGAATGCACTGTATTTCATAAATACGGTGCATTCCTGCCCTTTCACATTGGCGTAGGGCAGCGCAGCAAGAAGACTTGCGGCGCTGCCCTACGCCAATTCCTCATAATGAGGCCCTTTGTTTTTAGCAACGCCTTTGACCACACCCCCATGCTCACTGACTTTTGGTTTGCTAAACACTGTTTAATATTATTTTCCCACCATAAAAATGAGTTGCTGTGGGAATTGGGGGCGTTTATGGTTGTTGATGATGAGGAGTACCAGGTTCAAGAAATTTTTGTCAGGAGGGGGTCCTTACGCCGAAATGTTTTTGTTTCAGGATCAAAAAGTTTGAAGACCTCTGCTCTACATTAATGGGTTAACAGATCATTTAGTTTCCACTCATGTAGACACCCCCAGAATGGCAGGCACTCCGGTGCCTGCCTTACTCTGTGCCGATGATGCAGACCTTCTAGCTCCTACTCCTAATGTATTGAGGCAGCTGGTGGACCATTTTGCTTTGTTTATGCAAGATCTCAATTGAAAACCAAATTATACCCGGTAAACTAGAGGTAAATAAAATTACCATCAACGGTCAAGCACTTACTAGTGTTGACAATTTCTGCTATCTGGGTTTTGACTTTTAGTTCTTCAGGGTCTTGGTACTCCCAGCTCAACAACTCTAGTCTCAAACTCAGCAGAACTGCAGGGATAGTTTGCAGTCTTATTAGACCGGGCACTAGAGGGACTGTCTCACCAGCATTAAAGGTGTACAACTGTCAGTGTATTAGTGATGCTACCTATGGAGCAGGTTTGTGGGGTTTTAATAAAATTTGCTCCCTTCAGGCAGAGGAAAATCGCTTTCTTTGTCTGCTGTTGAATTTACCGCCCACTGCTTCTAGCTTTATTATTCATTCAGAGCTGAACCAGGGATTTATCTCCGACCAGGTGCACTTGGCTCCTCTTTTCCTGTGGGTCAGCATTTGGACAAATTCGGCAGCTACGTTATGCAGGGATATCATTCTCAAGTGTCTCAACCTCGAAAATACTTTTTCTATTCCATGGCTGAGTTATATTTGGGACACTCTAGTTACCCTGGGATTGTCTTATCTGTTTACTGAGCCTAGTAGCATTTCTAAAGCAGATAAGATAAAGTTGAAAGCAATATTCCTGGAACACTGTGAAGATCTAAGAATGAAAGAATGAAAAATGAGCTAGTTAAATGCACAGTCTTGAACTATTATAGATCTTTAGCTACAGGAGAACCCACTATGTATCTATCGATCTCACACAAAAGGAGCAATCACATCTTTTCCACTTTAGGGCAGGCTCAATTTACTGGTCCCTGGGCTTTAAAAGTGTTCCAGATCTAGAGGGCAATATAGTACCATCTTGCCCATGAGACAATCAATCTGCGCAAACACAATTGCACTTTGTTTTTTTGTAATTTGCAAAGTTTCCCATGTAAGCACGTTTTGGAACCCCTGTTTTGTAAATTAGGATTAAGACGATGTAGAGTAGCTTTGCTTTATTTACAGTCTTTACGCTCGCCTGAAATATTTCTTTGTGTTTGTGCATTTCTGAAATTAGTTATCCGGGCAAGAAAAACATTGATAGGGTAACTGTACATTGGTCTTTTCATTGTCACATAATTCTTATTGTAAAATTATAATGAAGTATAGTTTAGATTTTAGGAAGTTTTTTTTTAATAACCAACTTTATTGAAGTTTTACGGCATGACAGCATATCACACAGTGGGAAATATGAGTTTGGCAATATGCAGTATACGGAGTAAACAGCTATACCAGCGAGCCTACTAATTCAAAAAAGTCAGTGCAAATAGCAGGCTTGAGGTAGTGATGCTTCCCCTCAAGGGTGTGTGTGTGGGGGGGCAGAAGAGGGGGCGGGGACCCCATCAAGATCTGGTAGCCAAATAAGATCCAAACAAACACATATCTTCAGGAAATGTTAGCCATAAAGCTGATAATGGATTGAATCTGCGTGCTTCATTCAGCATCCAGCAACAATCTCAGTGGAGGTCAGTAACGTTTCAGACATTCAATACAGGAGGTAAAGATGTCATCTGGGATGTCTTCAGTAATGTCATCAATGATGTCATTTAACATGAGTGATGTAAGAGGTCATTAGCAGTGCATGGTGTGGGGCACAAGTTACATATTATACTATTACATTATATTATTACAACATCTAATTATGTTACTATAACCTTTCGTTTTCTCATTGAATAACATAAGCTAAAATCTTATTATCTTACCTTACTAAAATTTCACGTTATCCTTTGTTTTTAGTGAGTTTGTAGGTTTTTTTGTAACATAAAGTAGGATCTTATTATCATACCTGTTTTTTTATTTTTTATTAATTTCTGTGTTTTTTTAATCATATTCACCTTTGAAGAAGTCTTTTACACTATTAATTTTAAAAACATTTACCTCATTTAATAAAATGTCTTTATTAAGTCTGCATGCCTGATACCGTTTCATTCTGAGATCCATGTTTATGTGGCTACAGGTAATCTAGCAAGTCCAGTTCTTGGCAATTCTAGATAGTGAAGGCATTTTTAATTACCAATACGTAAGCCAACATAGAATAACTATTATGGGGAATTGTAATAAAAGGCCCGTTGAATTATGTAACCATCATGTGTTGTTCCTATATAGGCATCCTTTGTATTGTATTGTAATTGCATTTATATAGCACTTACTACCCCTGACAAGGTGTCAAAGCGCTTTTTCGGCGAGTAGTACGCTACTACGGAACCCATAAAGGATTAGTGGTGAATTAGAATAGTGAAATATGAAATTAATTTGAGCGGTGGATATGTATGTCAGCTATCTGGATTGAGAAAGATAGTGGAGGGATAGAAGAGGGAAAAGGTTTGCATTTATATAGCGCTTGTTACCCCTGATGAGGTATTGAATCACTTTTTCGGTGATTAGCACGCTGCTCCGGAACCCATAAAGGATTAGTGGTGAATTAGTATAGTGAAATATGAAAGTAATTTGAATGGTGGATATGTTAGTCAGTTATTTGGATTGAAAAGGATAGTGAAGCGATAGAAGATGGAAAAGGTTTACATTTATATAGCGTTTACTACCCATGATGAGGTGTTGAAGCGCTTTTTGGTGAGTAGCATGCTACTCCGGAACCCAAACAGGATTAGTGAGAATTCGTATAGGGAAATATGCAATTAATTTGAGTGGTGGACACGTTAGTCTGTTATTTGCATTGAAAAGGAATAGTGGAGGGATAAAAGAGGAAAGGGTCTAGAATTTTTTTTTTTTTTTTTAATTTATAGCCGTAGGAGAGGGTTTGGGATGAGTAAAGGGGAGGAGGAGGGGAGTTAGTATAGGGAAATACGAAATTACTTTGAGTGGTGGACATGTTAGTCTGTTTTATGGATTGAAAAGGAATAGTGGAGGGATAGAAGAGGGAAGGAGGGATAGAAGAGAAAAGGGTCTAGAATCTTTTTTTTTTAGTTTATAGCAGTAGGAGGGGGTTTGGGGTGAGTAATGGGGAGTTGGAGGTGGAAGAGTCAGAGGTAAGGGTTTAGTAAGGCTTGTTTGGGAGATCTGAATAGTAAAAGAGGTAGGAGAGGATGCAAGGAGGGGTAGAGGAGGGAAGAGTCTAGAAAGGGTTATTTTGATGATCATAATAGTGGTATGGGATTTGGGATGAATGAGAGAGTGGAGGTAGAGGATATATTGATTAAGGTATAGGGTTAGAAATAGGGTAGTGCATTGGAAATTGTAGTAGAATGAGGTTTGAGATAAGTCAGAGAGTTGAGATAGAGGATATATAGAGAGCGGAATAGGGTGAGAAATAGGGTAGTGCATTGGATAGGCCGAATTAGAAGAAAAGTAATAAATATATAGATACATAGGTACAAGGAAGGTATATATATGCATAAGGAAGGTTTTATATGTCGATTAAAGAGGTATTTAATAAACTCTGGCTTTCAAGTGTTGTTGTACTTTAAATTAATTTATTTGTTTTTTATTGTTTGTAATTCGATAGTGTAGCAATTGTAGATAAAACGTTTTGATAAAAGATTTACTTATTTATGCAGTCACTTATATAAATGTTAAAAACGTAGAATAATGTAACTATCAGTAATTTGTACATTTGTTAAGAAGAGCTAACGAATATCTATATTTTTAAAAACATAATTATTATTAAAGTTTATACATAGCAATACACATATGTAGGTACATATCTATAGTCCAAATAAATGCTTATATACAGAGGGATATGCTGTATATTTCTGTTTGCGTATGGTGGTTATGTGGGGAAGAGCCAAATCTTGAGTAGTTTTCTGAGTCAGTGCATTAAGTGATTTAGGTGCTCAAAACTTGGAAATAGGTCGCCTATCCAAGAGGGAAATTGAACTCAATGACAATTAAGAGATTGGTGTTCCTTCTATATAACCTTCCAAAAAGTCCATCAGCCATTGAGACATATTAGCTTTCGATTAACATTTACTGCTCGTGTTTATGTAATTGAGCCAAAATCCATCTACCCTTCGGATTTTCAGAATATGAATCCAGATTTCGTAATCTATATTTCTTAAGTATCATAGTAGCAACCCCATTCTTTTTAGATTTAAATTTAGTAAAAATTACTTTGCGCACCCATCCACCTTACATTTTTACACCTCTGAAAACCACATCGCCTTCACGACATTTTATGTAACATTAGCATTTTAAAATGTAGTAAATGGTGTAACCCTCCTGAAACAAAATGAATTCCAACACTCAAAAAAATATTGTCCTGTAAAATTTCCAAGATATATTATTGCACTTAGGGTTGAAAAGTTTCTTCAAAGTGACCTCCTTGATAGTATTTGGTCTATCATGCGGTAAAGAATGTAGTAACACACACTCAGTAGGTGGTTGTGGTGACCTTGCCAGAGGGCAGTAGATTAAGACATCATTCTAAAAAGATACATTGGCAAAGCCAGTAGGTCTGGTGTTGGCTGCAACTGTTTTGCCTATGTCAGTTCTTGTTTTTTGTTGTGTGGTTTTTTAAAAACATTATTTTTGGGGGAGCTGCTGGCTCTCACCCAGCCGCGGCCCATGCAGGTAAGAACGGTGGGGCCGGTTTGGGGGGGGGGGGGATTCGACCGATGACCACGAGGGAAAATTAAATAAATAATTAATTTTCCCTCGTCGTCATCTGTCAAAATAATTTGCTGTAGGAGAGAGCGTAATAGCTTTAACACACAACACGACAGGACATCAGTTTGAGGGTAACCCCAGATGACCTTAGGGGTTGATGTAGAAAAGTCTACACCCACCTAATAAGATAGGGTGCCTGATCTATGATTAAACCTTCACTGTTCTGTGTGCGCCCAACTCACTAAGCGTTCCTGTCTGAGGTGGGAATTACTCCTGGATGTCTGGGGCCAAATCACACATCTTTTTTTCTGTGAGTAGTCCTATTCCAGGCTTAGATGTGTGATTTACTCATGAATTTACGCGAGTGAGGCATGCTTGCATGAAAAACTGAGTGATTAAGGCCCCAAATTTCATTAGTAAACCACACCTATGCACATATAGAAAAGGTTCTGTCAGTTAGACCCTTTGGCAACACATGTTGTTTAGTATGTGTTCTGTTTTTCGGAAATTGTGCATACGAGCAACCTTTATTTTTATCTTCTCCTATGCTATAATAATAATGGTTCCATTCTTAATGTAGTTCCAAAGGCTTGGCCATATCATTGTATGACACTCCAATGGTTAGCCTGTAGGGCTTACCAGGGGTTCTAATATTGTTGCTCTGTGGCCTTCATTTTCGGATGTGCCACATATTTAGTTTCTAAAACCCACTATGAGTCTTTGTTTTCCACCCTCATGCCCCAGGAGCCAGCAAGAGGCCGATGAACAGCATCCAGAGGCCCAGTTACTTATGTCATAGGTGTTAATTTAAAAGTCATCAGGAATTGCAATTGCTTTTTGGCTCTTGCAAGTTTGAAGGTAAGGTACCCGCACACATGTAGGTTTTGTTTTCATCTACTCCCCGTGACTTCATTAAAGGATGAAAGCTGTGGAAACACTCCTACTGGCCTGTTTTCAGAGTCAATCGCAATGTGGAGGCACCTTCTTTGATGTTACCTCTGTGATGTGAGGGGGCGAATAGTACATAAAATATTTTCCATTACATCTAAGATTTTGGTGCACTCCTTGATCCTTTAAATCTAGAAGCTGTTTGAATGCATTTGTTATAAAAAAAAAAAAGTATTGTTGGTGAATTTGAACATTTAGTACATTTCTAGAATCAAAGATTATTGTATTTACTTATAGTATTCAATTTTCTCTGTGCTTCTTTCTTTCATTTCCCTGGACTCTTGTTATCTCTTTCCTGTGGTTTTACAGTGTCAGTGGTTCTCAATTAGTCCCCTCTTGTGCCCCTGTACTTTAATCCCCGTGCTACTGTCTTGCCTTCTTGCATTTCTTTTCTCATCCATCGCAGGAAGAGTTTTGCTACATGTTGTAGTTGATCTGCTCCACGTTATTTTTGGCATCGACCTGTGCCAGTTATTCTTTTTTTACTTTTAGAACTCCCTTGTCCTTGTGTTTTGACTTAAGCATGACTGCCGACATTCGTTGGGAGTGAGGACATCCAGGAATGTAATCATGGGATAACTCGAGATTTTTAGGTCGAAGCCTACCAGACAGCTCTTTGCTTATCATTGGCTTTGTGGTTTGTAACTCACATTCTCTGACTTGCAGTTTGCTGGCTTTATTTATTTTAGACTGTCCAGCTCGAGTTAAACCCTCCCAAGGAGCAAAGCTTTTTCACACTACCTCTCCTTGTATTCTTCCACAAGTGCTCTTTTCTGCAAACAGGCCTGTGAATCTTGTTCTTATAATGTCACCTGCAGTGTACTCAAAGACCGAGGTCAAATGGCAGGCTCTGTCTTCTGAGGGTGCTTGGTGTTTATCTTTCTTTCTCTGATTTCAAAGTGAGAGCATTTATGTGACTATCTTGCTGGATACTGGGGGGAGGAAATGTTTTTTTTTAGCACACAGTATTTAAATCAACTGTGCAAGTATTTCAGAATATATCAGAATTAGCAACACAAAAGAAGCACATTTTTGTTAATTCTGAAGTATGTTGTAAACAAATACTTTAATTGCACTAGTTGATGCCATTTCCACCCATTATCGTTTGTGCGCTGTATATTTTTATTAGAAAATCTGTATTTCTGTGAAAATGTAATGGTCATTTCAATTGAAAATGTGTTGTCTGTAATGGCAGTGTGCTACCACACCATGCATACCCCACTCTACACCACTCGACTCTACTCTTCACTACTCCACTGCATTCTACTCTGCACCACTCCACTTTACACCACTCCATGCCACTACACTCTGCACACCTGCATTCTACACGTCTTCATTCTAAGCCTCTCCACTCTACTCTGTATCCCTCTATTCAATGCCAATTTACTGTACGCCACTCTACGATACACTACAGCACTCTTCTCCACTGCACTCTACACCACTCCAGTCTAGGCCACTCCAATCTACTCTTCACAACTTCACTCTGCAACACTGCACTCTATGCGAGTACACGTAATGCAAATTCACTTTACTCTGTAACACTCAACTCTGTGCTCTATGCCAATCCACTGTACGCTACTCTAATCTACTCTGCACCACTGTACTCTACACCACTTTACTCTATGCCATTACACTCTACACCACTCTACTAGTGGTGGCTGGCATGGCTCGCGGGTGGGGGGCGGGGGGTCGCGTGGAGTGTCGTGCAGGGGGTTTAGCGGTGTCGCGAATGCAAGAGGGAGTGAGCATAATACAAAAAAAACCTTACCTTGCCGCTGGCTCCCACGTCTCTGCGCCTCCTCTCCTGCCTCCGACTTCAGGAACAGGAAGCAGGCAGCCAGGCTCCCTCCCCTAAGCAAATCACAATGCTGCAATGCAGCGTTGTGATTGGTCAGAGCACCATGACACGGTGCTCAGCCAGGGGCTGGAGTGGTGGGCATGTTCTCCATGCAAACTGTAATGCAGCCTGCATGGAGAATGGGGACAGTGCACATGACTGGTTTGGGCGGCCCAAGAGGGCCGACCAAACAGTCATTGAGCACTTAGGATTGGGCAAACCACTCCTCCCCTGCCCTGAGCAGAGCAGGCCTACCCACCCGCCGCCCGCAAAGCAGCACAAACATAAAATGATAATAACTGAAAGTTATTATCATTTTATGTTTTTGCTTCTCGCACTGCTTGAAAGCAGTGGGGCGACGCTACTCTGCCATAGCGGATGAGCCGCCAGTGCACTCTACCCTGCAGAAATCTACTCTTAAACAATCTAATCTACACCACTGCATTCTACGCCACTCTGCTCACATCTGTGCCACTCCACTCTATGCCACTGCATTCTACGCCACTTTACTATAAACCACTGCACTCTACGCCAATGCACTCTACACAACAGCACTCTACGTCACTGCACTCTGTGCCACAGCACTCTACACTGCACCACTGTACTCTACTCCACTCTACACCATAGTACTCTATGACACTCTACTCTGCAACACTGCACTCTGAACCTTACACCACTCTACTCTGCACTCTATGACAATGCACTGTGTATCACTCCACTCTACGCCACTCCACTCTGCACCACTCTATGTCACTGCACTCTACGCCACTGTACCCTGTCACTCTACTATGCACTCTGTCACTCTACTCTGCACCACTTCACTCTGCACAACTGCTCTCTACTATGCACCACTCTAATTTATGTCACTGCATTCTATGAAGCTGCATACTTTGCAACGCTCTGCGGCAGTGCACTCTACACCAGTCCACTCTCCCTTACGCCACACCACTGCACTCTACTCTGTGCCACTGCACTCTACGCCACTGTATTCTACTCTGCCTCACTATACTCTACTCTGCATCCCTGTACTCAATGCCACTGCACTTTGTTCAACACCACTCTACGCCACTCTACTCTGCAACACTGCACTGTATGCCACTGAACTCTACACAACTCTACTCTTCACTACTGTATTCTATGCCAATGCTTCTCTACTCTGCATCACTCCACTATACGCCACTGCACTCTATGGCACTACATTATACACTCCACCACTCTACGACACTAGACTCTGCACCGCTCTATGTCACTGCATTGTGTGCCACTCTACTCTGCACCCTTGCACTCTACGCCACTATACTCTAGGCCACTCTACTATGCACCAGTTCAGTCTGCACCAATGCACTCTACACCACTGCATTCTACTATGCAACAGTCTAATCTACACCACTGCATTCTACGACATTTCAATGTACACAGCAGAATTCTATGCCACTGCACTCTACACCACTATACTCTGCAACTCTCTACACCAGTCCACTCTACTCTATGCCACTCTTTTGTACGCCACTCTACACAACTCCACTCTATGCCACTCCAATACACGATACTCTCTGCCACTCCACTCTACAACACTCTACTCCACTCTTTGCCATTCCACCCTACAACACTCCATGCCACTCTCCTCAACACCACTAACTTTTACCCATGCTGAACAGCAGCCACAATGTCGTACAAAATGGCTAAAGCACATTGCCAAAGCCAATAGCTCTTGCATAGGCGCAACCTATTGGCTTTGCCAATGCTTGTTCTTCACTTGCCATCGACAGACCTACTACTATCGCATTTCACAACCAGACCTAGTTTTTTCCGTTATCCCATCTCTGTGCCCCCAATCTACATTCCATGCTTTTTGTCCGTGGTTTGATGTGTCTTAAGGAACACTGTAATTGCAGTCCTGTTGCAAATGAAGGATGTGTAAATTCTCTTTTCAGAAAAGCAGAACTTCAACATCTAATACTCCAAGATGCCGTGACCCACTTTCTGGGCACTTTATGCCCCTTGAGAAGCCATTAAACCATTTTAATATATGTCTTGGCACTTCTCTTGCGCAGGCCTTACAATTGTAGAATTGTTTTCCATTATTTTATATAATAGCCATTATGCTTATCTAAGGGCTCCCAGTTTTAGCTGATAATGGATCTGAGGCACTAAGAGGTGAATTGATTTGCCTGGGATCACACAATTTGGTTAAGCGAGGAACCCATGGTAGGAGTTCCTATGTCCTGGATTGGCATTTGGCAATTCAACTGTTAGATCTCATTACCTCCCTTGCTTCCGCTTTGATTTGCAGCACTGTTTCAATTTGCGGTGTGTTTTTCCCTAAGGAGCTGGTGTGGTCTATTCCATTCTTCTGTATGCGCTTGCACTTCTTCTGCAGTCGGCTGCTGGATGACCTCTCGCTTTAAGGTTTAGGATTTGATAAAAAAGGATCATTACAAAAATACCTCACAGCTGAGCTGACGATTCTTCCTTGTGTATATTTTGAGCTGTCAACATCAGCTTAGAGTCCTGGCACTGTGCAGGATTCCTTTGACGCCATTAGCCTGCACATCTCAGCTCTGACTCGCTCCTGCTACCAACACCTTTGCAACAGATGAAGGATCTGGCCCTTATTTCCTGTCTTCCTGCTGCTAAAACACGTACTCACAACTTGGACGCCTCAAAATCACCCTGCGGATTGGACACTCAACACATTCAGTCTTCTCACCTAACAATTCAAAACCCTGATGCCAGAATCTTTGTTATTTCAGAAACTTACATCACTTATAGAAACTTTGTAGATTTTTTTTATTCTCCCACACTGATTTGTAGTTCGTTTCATAAAATAGTTCCTTTGTTACTGATCTAACGTAGTTGTATCGCATTATGGTCGGTTACGTTAATGTGTAAATTCCACAAGTGTTATCGGAGTGGCCTTCGTTTCACCACCCTTCTTCTTAGTATCATGTCTCTTCTTCAATAGATCTTTTTCAATTGCTCCCCTTCCTTTTGTGCCTTTATACTGAATGCAAGCTTGAACTCTTCGGAATGATCATCAGTCCTGAGTTAATGCAACATCAAGGAATTCTTAGTTTCTACTCCATACCCCTTTTTCTAACCATAATTTACAAAATAATGCTTCATAGTGGAGCACCGTACATCCCGGTGTAAATGTTAAGTGGTTACAGCACTATTTTATGTCAACTGTACTGACTATGAAGTTGTTCCAACATCGTGGTTTGAAATGGTATGGCGACATGGCCATCATGTCAAGAGGGTACTTGATAATGCCTTCCTATGCATGCCATGAGGTTTGAGTGCTGGGAGTTATGTAACCATAATCCATTGGCCAGGAGATTTGGGTGCCCTGAATGCACTAGTCGGGGAAGGCAGGTAGGCTCAGATAAAATTATATGAATTAGCGTTGAAAGTCTGGTAGACTTAGATAGAACTTTAGCATTGATTTGAAGGCTAGTGTAACTGGGGATAGCCCTCAATATATTGGTATAGAAATTCGTGTAGACTCAGATGTAACTTTAGTATTGGTTTCAAGAGTCCTGTATTCTCAGATAGATCTTTATGTACTGCTCTGGAGAGTCGGGTAGCGTCCAATGGAGCTATTGATATCGACATTCGGATAACCTCAGATAGAACTTATATACTTTCCTGGTCAATCAGGTAGAAGTCCAGCATTGGTCTGTAGTGTCGGGTAACCTCACATAGGACATGAAAATTTGTTCTTGAGAATAGAGTGGCTTCTGATAGAACTTATGTATTGTTCTAAAGAGTTTATAAGCCTCCAGGAGACCATTTGTAATTGGTATGGAAACTTGTGCGTACTAAAGATTTTTTAAAGGACTTGTCTTTCAGCAGTTACCTTATCTGACAGCTGGTGTGGAGTAAGGGGCAGTATGACATTAAAGGACCTGCTACTAAAGCTTTTTCAAGTTTCTGGAAATTGTTAGTTGAGTTGTTGAGGTTTTACTGAAGACTGATTGTGCGGAGAGAGAACTGCTTATTCACTAGGTAAGCATGAGTTGTTTGTGTGCAGGGATTTGCGGACAATGCTTTGATATATATGTTAGTGATTTATAAAGCCATAATTCTATTCTATTCTATTCTATTCTATTCTATTCTATTCTATTCTATCAGTTTGTAGAGCGCACAGTCACCCAGAAGGGTATCCGAGGGCCATGGTATTGATAACCTGCACAGGTTTGATTAATGTCTAAACAAATACAGAAGGAAAGAGGCAAGATTAAAGGACTTTCGGAAGGCTGTGTGTGTGGTATTGCTATAGCGTAAACCGAGCCAAAAGGCAGTGAATCATCGTGTAAGCTTAGATTAGCCAACAAGGAGTCTGTAATGTTGTACAATCTAATGATATTCTTTGTGATCCCCCCCTTAAAATTTTTAGAAAACTTTCAGGGTTCTGCATGGTTTATTAAGGGGTTGGGATTCCAAGATTGTCGGTTGTGAGCAAGCCTTGGAAGAAACTGCATGAATCCAGGTTTAAGGAATAAATCTACATTTAAAGCATCTCCTTGTGTTGGACACGTCATTCGAGACACTAAAGAGTCCATAAGCTTGGCTTACAATAAGGTGAAATGGCATGCTTCAATCCATGAGGAAGGATCCTGATTAATGACCAGTAGCTGCAAAGATGAATATCTTAAGACATGAGGTGAAGTGTAATGCTGGAATCTGGTTGGACCATATTTGAGGTACAGTGCAAATTCTCACGAAAAATCACATCCTTACACTAGGCTAATTCCCCAAGTTGTTGGACAGATCCTTTACTTGTCTCTACTGTAACTCTAGTGTTATATCCCGCATAGATGCCCAAATGTAGATCCGTTCGTACATGCCCTATAATGGACGTACTCATATTTACCCTAATATGGTCATATTCGTACTTGCCCAATTATGGTCATGGCCGCATATGCCCAATTATGGTCACAACTGTACATGTCCTATTATAGTATGATTCCTTATATAGACATGATCTTTCACCTACATTGGTCCCAGCTAGTACACAACGAGCTCTGAGGGCTGAACGTTATCTATCCTGTGGTTTTGAATGCAGCAGGGTTCTTCCAAACACAGGCCCACACTGTACTCATTAATTATGCATGGCTTTCTAAGAATACACCACCAGCATAATGTATGTACAAAGTTCACCCCTGACGTCTTCCTCATGTCCAATACAAACCATACTGAGGACCGAGACTCTTTAGGGTATAAATACACCACATCTTGCCCCGGTAAACCAGAGGGAACCGAGACTTCCATGCTGACACACTGACCAGAGACGCTGAGGCTCCTGCATGCAGTCGCTCAAGCTGACAGTGGTCTGACACAACCCGGACGGGGTGTCCAACTCGAGACCAGGACGGGGTCCCACACTCTCTCTATTCAGGTATGGGGGTTCGACTAAATCCTAGGAAGATTCTTGGCTCTTAGCTTCTAAGACCTACACACATATGCTAGGTACACTCAGGTACATCTAGGTAGGCATCGTAGGAGTACGCGCACTTGCATAATGCTTTTATATTCATGTATGTACTCATGATTATCGCAATATGGTAGAACTGTTCTATCCCTTTGCTTTTAAAAATTTTTTTTTATTAGTCCTCATTTGCCTCTTTAGAGAGAGTACGCTCTCTATCTCTTACACATTTGAAATGAGCAATCCAAACTACGTGTGCTGAGAGATCAAGGGATAAAGATTTAGAGATCACAAGCTGTTCCACCCTTGAGATAGATCTCTTCTTTCATGATCTACCTTTAATCGCTTTCTATCCGCTCTCAACCGAGAGGGAAGAACAGAGAATACCAGTAGAGGCGTGAAGGCTTAATCATTGGACCTCTATTCTTTAACTTCTAGTACTTATCTTTCACACCATTCAAGTATCGGGAGCCAAAAGTCGTGGTTGCTGAAACCGGACATATCTAAGAAGGCTATATGTTTAACAGAACGCACCCAATTTTCAAAACTAGGAGGAGCTACAGCCACCCATTGTTTACAGATCTCCCTGCGAGCCAGTAGTATACTGTAAAAGATCAGCCTTGCCTGATTCTTTGTAGTCTTAACCAATGAATCCACATGCCCAAAAATAACAAGCATAACGCTTACCTCAATGTTGATTTTCATACATTCAGAGAGAGCCCTACTCACGTCTCTCCAAAAAACCTGAAGTTCTGGGCACGCCACAAACATGTGAACATCATCCTCTTTCATACTACCGCATTTTGGACAGGCGACGTCCCCTCCTCTCCCAAACTTTGACAGTCTCTTGGGGGACCAATAAGCTCTGTGAATGGAAAAGAGATGATTCCTTCTAAGGTATGCAGGCTTAACTATTTTAAATAACATGATCATAGATACTTGCCATTGATGTTCTAAAGATGCCTCCGGCAAGTATCTTCCCCATAGTTCCGTTGGCAGAGTGAAATCTCCTTCTTCTGAATCGATCATCAGCCAATAGATAGCCGCCAGCTCCTTCTTAGATACCGTCTCTGACATCCATCGTGTTTCCAGATCATTTGGTTTCCCAATTTTTGTATCCGTGGCTTGATACCAGCTTCTCATTTGCAGGTATACTATACTAGGATTCTTGGCTCTTAGCTTCTAAGACCTACACACATATGCTAGGTACACTCAGGTACATCTAGGTAGGCATCGTAGGAGTACGCGCACTTGCATAATGCTTTTATATTCATGTATGTACTCATGATTATCGCAATATGGTAGAACTGTTCTATCCCTTTGCTTTTATCGTACTGCTGATAATTTATCTCTGCTATTGTCTGCTGGTTACCGCAGCACATATATTTTACACTAGAATAACAACTGTTCAATAAATGCTTATTGAAACGCCCGACTGTTTATTCTGTGTAACTCTCTGAGACAAACTGAATAAGTGAGCACGAGTGACTGAGCGAAAGGTAGTACATTGTTTCCACGATTCTAAGGGAATCAGGGTTGTCATGATCTAAGGTTGCCAGAAACTAATCCCTCCCCGATAAGAGGAGACACTAGTGGCACTGCGAGCTATCTAATGCAAAACTAGGCTACCATATACGGTGGGGGTGCTCGGAGTCAGTCTGCCACCAAGCCCGCAGTATATGTTATCCAAACGCGCAGGTCCTGCAGGGGTAGGAGCTACACAACACTAGATAGACAATAGATCATTGTTAATACACCCAAGTTTACCGACTTCATCCAACTCCTTCTCAGTAAGCGAACCACCTTCAGTCAGAGATACACCTGCTCCTGGGCCCATGCCCCATGCAATGCAGCAATGACCTGCTGGCCATGCAAACATTAGCAACGCCACCCAGTATGACTCACCTTATACTAATACCAAATACAACGTCCACAGAACACCATGACTGTGGTCAACGGATATCCCAGAGCAGTGAAGGTGCCCAGATTCCAAAGGCTCTATAGACCATACATGTGCTACACTAGATAATGTAGCATAACGTGCAGGCCACTCTGAAGGGATACTGTGATCTCTAAACACTCCCAAGGCAACGCTCTTATTACCAAGAGCATACGCTGCACTTTCAACTGGGCCAAAGTTGTCACTACATAATGGCTTTCATTAAAGTGCTGCTGACTGGTCATTTAGTTGTAAAAACAGGAGCAGAGTGGTTAACTCTTTATAGTAAGATGAAATCTCAGTGCAGACCTCCTGAAGGCACTTTCAATGGGCCATGGTTTGTGCAGCTACAGACCTTTTCCATCTCTTCCTGCCTGGCAGGGGGTTAGTGGGAACGCATGAGAATTTCATGCATTATTTATTTATTTGTTTAGTTAACATTCTTAAATATCCCTGCTAGGTTGCAAGGTATAGAAGCGCTTCGCATTACATTAAACCGAGGAAAGGAAGAACTGATCCTTATTCCCTGGGTTCCTTCCAGACTGAGGACTGTGATTGTACGAATTAATGTTTGAATGAATGAGCAAACACATTGGATTCTTGTATAACCGGGCTCTGTGCACGGTATTGGCTGCTGGTGCAGTTTCGTGAGGAGACAGCGGGTGCATAGAAGCAGCGGATAAAATGAGTTTGCTTGGGTTTTTCTAAAGTTGAGGTGATGGTTTCAGTGCAGAAGACTTTATTATAATAAACTAATGCAAAACTCATAGTAGTTTGAGTTTGCCCTCGAGTTTTGCATTCCATTAAAGTTTCTTGCTGACCACATGTATACGCTGAGAATGTTTATGGTACAGGAATCTTTGTGCTGTAAACTAAACATGTTATTTGAACCGCAGAAGCAATTGTTACAAACATCCGTCAAGTTAGCTTCCTTTCACACAAGTGCATGTCAATGGGCACGTATTCATGGGATCAGGATGGAGGAAAATAGATCTCTGGAAACCTTTTCCTTGCCTGCCCCACTTTGGGGAGCTTTAGAGGCACGTCCTCCGGAACAGCACTTTGTAGCATTAACAATTAATAATCCAGTAGACATATTTGCACGTTCTGTTGGGTAATGAGTGAGAATTAACTTGCTTAAATTTACGTTTTGTACGGAAACAATTCAATAGTTGCTTATATGGATAGATGTAATAAGAAATTGTTCAATTTAAACAGCAATTAAATGGATAGGGACGCCAGATAACCAGCCGGAGAACGCCTAGCTGTTTTGTGAGTCCCTCACAGTGGCCACTTGACGGTGTGCACCATGAATACTGACCCCAGAATACAATATTGAGGACAAATTATTGAAAAACAAATATTGACAGGTAAGTCTAGATTTTCTAAACCTAACTCCACATATACACACTGACGAGGTATATATATCTTCAAAGTACTTAGATGTGGTATTAGAAATAGTAAATCTATACGTACCTTTCAGTAATTTGTCCCTCGATATTATGTCCTTGATATTCTTGCACCACGATGTTCTGGGGATGATATTCAGTAGTACAATCCCACTTAACAAAGGCGTTTTGAAGTACATAAAGTAGTGCTCCTTTAATACTCTTTCCGACAGATACGTTTCTTTCCGACAGATACCTAAAACCACAGATTCCTCTCCTTGTGAATATCCCTAGGTACCAGACTGGATCCGGATACTCAAAAAGCAGCTCCTGTGTGCTGATAGGTGGCGCTGTTCGGCTGTGCACCAACGCTATTCCACTTCGGAAGTGACGAATGGAGCAATGTATAAGCACCATCCATGCATGCTGATGTCAGTTCCATTCTTTCCACGCCTTACAAGCGGATCTGGAGCTCCGCTTTCCTTTTACTGTGACTTTTCCTTCAAAATTTACCACTGTGTATGCCACCTCCTAAAATTACAGGGGCATATTTACAAGCCCCTTGCGCCACTTTTGCGCCGCCGTTGCGTCACGCATGTGACGCAGCGGCGACGCAAACCATGCGCCGCGTTGCGCTATATTTACAACGTGACGCATCTAGGGAGATGCGTCACGTAGTAAACCCCTGCGCCACATGAAACCTGCGTCAGGTTTCATGTGGGCGTACCGGAACAGGGGGGGGGGCGTTCCGGCGCAGGAACGCCTCGGAAAAGTGACGTAGTGAAATCTACAAGATTTCACGCAGTCATTTTTCCGACGCTGGTGCGTCAAATCCTTACGCCTGCTTCAAGCAGGCGTAAGCATTGACGCACCATGTTAGGGATAGGGAAGGTTGGAACAGTGCTGGAGTTGCGTCGCGCTTGCGACACAACTTCAGCACTGCGCCAACCTTCCGCCGGCAGATGCGTCACGCATCTGCTTATCCTTGTGCCACGATGCGCTGCATTGTAAATGCGGCGCATCGGACGTGGCGCAAGGGTAAACTTGCGTGACGCATTTTCTCTGGCGCATCCCTGCTGATATGCAGGGATGCGCCAGGGAACGTAAATATGCCCCACAGAGTTTAAGCCTTGAAGGGACTGTCACAAATAGATGTCTCTGACAGATCCTCACAAGGTGTATCTTTGGTGTTTGTGTTCGGCACTCGACTCCAAGGCCTGGGACGACTATGTCCGAATGAACCCGAAGGCCATTCGTGAACACTAGGTGAAGCTTTATGTGGCGAAATGCTGCAAGACTCCACGCAAGTCATGCTCCACATCGAAGTTGAGGGTGCATACCTGTTTCTGCTCCCAAAGTAATTCTGTCTAACATTTGATCCAATAGTGCTGTGTTTTGGTATCCCGAAACCCAGATTTAATGTTTGCCAGATGTTGCAGATGGTGGACAATGGCCCACTCATTTTTTGGGGATCAGGGCTTACTTTTCATCATCAGACTTTGACCCAGAGAATGAGTCAAAAAGGGAGATGACGGAGGAAGAGATGGATAGCAAAACAGTGGCAAAGAGAGACGCAAGGATAACAAGTAACTTCAAGAAAGAGAAATAAAGTGTAAGGCAATAAAAGAAAGAGGCATAAGTGCAATAATAAGCAGCCAAAATATTCAAGCAACCTGGCATTGGGCAGCCCCACTGTGTAGGCTCCTAAGACAAGTCTTGGGACCCTGCACTAATGTTTTCCAAATTAAGAACTACAGAAACCTCTTCCTGACCAGCTGAATCAGCAGCCTGATCATGCGCCTGGTCAGAGCTACTCTAAGATGATCCAGTAGGGCCAACCCTATTGAGGATAGTGGAGGTAGGGATCCAAACGCATATTTCTTTATACAGAAGATCCTCACTAACCATGAATTTGCTACATTTTTGCAGATATCTTCAACATTCGGACGTTAGTCATCATGCTGATTTTCAAATTTTGACTAATTCTTTTATATTTACCAGTCTTGTGGTAGAGACAACCATTAACATTAAACAAGCAACATGATAGATTTGCGTGGATTACTCACATTCAAAAAGTAGCAAAAATGTATATATAATCACCTTGAAAAGAGATATTTTTAAAGGAAAAGAGAAGACAAAAACTGTCCCGGACTCAGAAATGATTAGGCATTTTAATCCTTCATGACAAATGAGTTACAACATGAGTCACTCTTACCCATTTTCTCCTATCTCATGTCCTAAGACCATCAACTGCTGCCTTGTACTTCCAGGATCACAGGGGACTTCTGGAAGGCAGGGAAGAGCAGTGCTTCTCTCCTTGATAGCTTTCTTAATCACGCTGGCAGGACTATGTAAACCACAAGGTATGGGGAGACCCGGGAGGGACAAAAGCATGCTGACCGTCAGTTGCCCTCCGGAGTATTAGACTGAAGATTACCCCCTGATTGCTTTATTCATCATACTCATGTCATCAAGGGAGTCATGACGCCCTTTGTCACCCACATGAACCATGGCCTCTTCTTTCTCCCTGCAAACAGGTAGCAGGTAGACCTTCTTAAGCATGTTCGGCTCGTGCAATTGGTCTGACGCGCTGGCAGCATCATGAACATGTGTCATGATGTCGTGTGGGTGGCCCATCATTGGAAACGCCTCATGGGAACAATATTTCTGCTTGATAGCTGTGTCAAGTGCCCAGTTTGTGTTGTCGGAACCGTTATTATCAGGTAACTGGTTCCTTGAATCAAAGTTTTCCTTAAATTTCTGGTGTTTTGAAGGTGGAGGTTTATAATTTCTGTAATGTATGCAAAGCCTTGATGTATCTCAGCATGGCAGGTCTCACATGCACAATTACATTTTTTACCATTCATAAATTCTGAGTTCATACCTTTTATCAATGATATGTGGGGTTGTGGCACCAATTACATGTGTGGATTGCGCATCTTCTTTATCTATACAAGTTGTGATGTACAAGTGAATCAATCAGGGAATTGTGAAGCGCGCTACTCACCCGTTAGGGTCTCAAGGCGCTGGGGCGTGGGGGGGGGTGCAGCTCCGAGTCAGCCGAAAAGCCAGGTCTTGAGGCTCTTCCTGAAGGCGTGCAAAGTAGGGGAGTGTCTGAAGTTGACCGGGAGCTCGTTCCAGGCCTTAGCCGTGACGTAGGAGAATGCTCTTCCACCCGCTCTGGTTCTGCGGATGCGCGGGGTTTCTGCTAGGGTGAGGTCGGAGGAGCGGAGGTTTCTTTTGGGTACGTGGAAGGAGACTCTTTCGTAGAGGTATTTGGGTCCGGTGTTGTGGAGAGATTTGTAGGCGTGGGTGAGTAGCTTGAAGGTAACTCTCTTCTCGACGGGGAGCCAGTGGAGGTCTCGCAGGTGCTGGGTAATGTGCTCATTTCATGGGATGCCAAGGACGAGTCTGGCTGGGGTGTTCTGGATGGTCTGGAGTTTGCGGAGCAGGGATTTGTTGATTCCAGCATAGAGGATGTTTCAGTAGTCTAGTCTGCTTGTTATGAGAGCGTGGGTGACGGTCTTTCTGGATTTGGGGGGATCCATTTGAAGGTCTTGCGAAGGATGCAGAGGGTGTTGAAGCAGGTGGAGGCGACGGCGTTGATCTGACGGGTCATGGTGAGGGAGGAGTCGAGTATGATGCTGATCCAGCGCTTACAATAAAAATATTTTCTCCTACTATGGTTTTGGGTCATCCAGGTGCAATTATTTCTCTAACACACACACTATATCCATATGACGGTGGGGCCCATAACACCGCATATACATTCACTTACTCATTTATTTCCCTGGATTTTCCTCCGACATGAAACCTAGGAGAAAAACGATTTGCTGGAAGGAGACGGGATACCTCTTTTCTAAAGACACAATAATTTTCATTTGCTTTTAAGGTATTCCGCTCATTGGTCGATGGACCAACTAGTAGGAATCAGTTGATGGTGATTAAGACCAGCTCAATCACAATGAACTCTTTTACCAAAACATTATTAATCATTATGCTAAAGAAAATCACTGAGTCATTTGTTTAAAGAATAATAAAGTTTATATAAAGTTTTGAATGCAGGAAATTCGAGATTAATTTATTATTCAGATCATTGCGTTTATCATCATTATAAGAATAATTTTAAATTGCATGACACTTTTAGTAGACCAAAAATGAAGTTATCATACTAAGGACTCTATAGATCAACCTATCTATCTCTCTGGGAAATCCTAATAATTCTAATATAAATCTTGTCAATTGCTAGTTCTCCTAAAGCGGCATTTCATACTCAACTGGAAAAGGAAAATAACAGCAGCAGCATCAGCTCGTCAGCATCAGCAACCGCAAACTCTCCCAACTACAGCATCTAACTTCTTCAGCATCTCCCGCAGCATCCCGCAGCATTCTAACCCCCTCCCACTAAGAGTAGGTCTTCTTATACTCTAATTCTAGCTTACAGCATAAAATGTTTCTTCTTACATGGCGCGATTCATTCTCATTGGTCCAAAACTCAGGTCCCTATACATTCTAATCAAACTTCCTGGTCTTAACTAGTTCCGTGAGGAATGTCCATGCAAGCATCGTTTCCCACAGTTCATGCACTTGCTCATCCGTTTCGATCAGTCCAAATTGTTTCTTTTTCTGCAACAAATTGTATAATAATGTTCTTTCTATTGATTCAACCAGGCTTCTCACGCTTCTTGCTGATCATCTTGGCACACATCTGCTCAGAAGGGTCACAGCAGCCTTGACCATACTTTCATCCTAGCCTCTCGGCATCAGCACGTGATCATCTCTTTGCAACAGCCTCTCTCCTCTATCACGTGGTCGCATCCGCTCCTGCGCACTCTAATAACTCGCGGCCATTTTATATTGCTGCTCAGCAGGCCTAAGCGCACTATTTCTAAAGAAAACAAAATGTTATTAAAACAATGAAATATAAACCCTTTCGTTTCCCTCCCGTCTTTCTACGTACCCCAATTAGGTATTACCTAGCAGAAGCAACATATAAAGCTGTCCCTTACTTACCATCGCTTTATTTTGCAACCACACGTTTTATTTAAAGCACGAAAACATGCATTTTATTATCATTTTAGTACGCAAAATATTATGTTATATTAGAAACGTAAACAACTATTAGTTCATTACTTTGCACATAAAACTGCGTGTTATCCTTTCCCCAGACATACATTGTTGGTTATTTACTTGAACAAACATGTTTATGGTTATTATACGAAAATATTAGGAGGTTAAAATTTTTATATTTACCCTGCTCCATCAACTCCCCCTTTGGTGATTTTTAACATCACCACACAAACCCAAGTTATACAATTTTCTCAGACAGCATATATCTTTTATCCATTTGCTTTTGTTAGTTTTATACTTCTGTATCGCTTTCAACTTGTCTCTTTGTTTTCTTGTACAGGTTCTCTTTTATTTCTTCTAACTCTATTTCACCTATTTCTCTCTCTCTCTCTTTGTTTATCATATTTTCTTTTTCTAACTGTTTCTGCTTTCTTCGACTCTTTATACAAGCTTCAATACTAATATTATTATTATTATCATGGTTGCTATTATTATAACTTTCCCTATTATTAATCCACTCATTCTTGTTAACCAATTCGTTACAGAAGAAAACCCTTTACCAAGTTTTCCCCAAACACTTTCAACCTCCAGTGGTACTAGTTCTTTATGCAAATTTGTAATATTTGTTATATACTTCTGTATATTTTCGCTTTTATCAGGAATGTAAGTGCAACAATGTTGGACTTTCAGCATTCCACAGACTCCGCCCTCTTTTGCCAAAAGAATGTCAAGGGCAAGACGATTTTGCATCATCATAGCTCTCATGGCAACCATCTCGGTATTTACCATTAAGAACCCTCCAGCAGTATTTGTAGATAAACGATCTACTACTGTGGATAATTTCCGAATTCTGAATGCATTCAAAGATATTCCCACTGCTGGTATCAATGCACCAAAAATATCACCTACTATTTCTGAAAAACTTTTCCTTTTTCTACGTGTAAAGGTATTTATCATTTTGTGTGTTCCTTTTTCTTTTCTATCCACATGAAAAATCTTTGGAAAGACCAGGCCTAAATAACATGATCCATACCAATGGTCCGGCAACCTATAATAAGCCCTATTCCCACAAACGTAATAAATCCCTGGAAATATTGGATCTTTTCCCCCTTTGAATCCCCATCCACCTATAATTAGGTAATTGTCATGGCAATTACTGGAACCCACAAAATAATTGTCATATCTTGTCTTATTTCTTCTAATGCACAACCTTCCCTGTTGGGGCCAATCCAGAGTCATAGCTGCATTTATCTTTTTCTTGTCATGATGGTCTTCCTCAAACGCCCAGAGAGGTGTTTTTGTCTCTTCAATTACTTTTCTTTCAAATTTCACTCTTCTTTCCTCAACCATTTCTAGAAATACTTTTTCTTCTTTCTTTAACTCACAGGTAAGGTTGTACCTAAATATATTATCTAATGTTAAAATCTTATCTTCTAAGAAATATTCACCAAAAATCTTTCCCTCTTTTATTTTATTAAGCTCGGGAACTACAGAAACCTTTGCAAAAATCCTATCTACATCAGTGTAATAATATTCTAATCTGCCTGTTTTATAAAATAAGCTTGCTAATACACTACATGTTATTCCATATGTTAAAGGGAGGTGATGATAAGTCACACCCTCTGCTACAGATGCAGGCAACTGCATACAAACATAACAATCTCTTACATCCATTGTTTCTACGTACTCATACAATAATTTAGTAAACACATTCTTTGAAAAATCTGTTATTGATTTGTCCTTATGTAATTCTGCACTACTCCTTAAGATAACTGGCTCTTGAGTGTTAGCTCCTTTTTCTTTCTCAGTGTTATTAGACTTTTCTACTACCGCTAAACTAATTGGAATAGTTATTGCTAAAACTACCCATACTGTTATTAATAATCCTGTACAAAAACAGCACATTTTGCACCATCTTTTCAAAAACTCACATCTACATCTTCTATCTTTAATATTCTCCATTTTGTACTTGTTTTCTAGAAAATTGTGTCACTACACCTCAGAAATGACTTGCTTGCCACTCTGTACTTTCAGAATTTTGTCTTTGCTTGGTTCTTTCTTTAATTCTTTCTCAGAATTCTTTCTTTGTCACATCCGGTATAGTTGTCAGTCCAGTGTTTTGTCAAATCCGGTAAACTATCTACAGAAACCACTTCAGGTTTGTTGCTTCAGGTTTGTTGCACTTCACTTTCTCCCATCAGGTTTCTTTGTTTTGGGTTTTCGTGAGTGTTCAATTCTTCTTTGTAACTAGTCAGAGCACGATACAACCATTCAGGTGATCTGTACTTCTGATTCACTTTCTTTATTCTTTTTGTTTTCTGCAAGTGCTTACCACCTTGTTTTCCTTGCTCCTTTTGACTTGTTATTTCATTCACTTGTTCAGCACTTTTTCCATCCAATTTTACTATTCTGTATCTTAATTTTCTTACTTCGTTGGGCCAATTGTCTCCTTTTCTCGGCCTTTTTGCTTCACTTCCTTTTTCCTCTCTTTCTGTTTTCCAATTTCTTTTTCTTGTCTCTAGTTTCTCACTTCTTTCTTCTCCACTTTCTTCTGATTCTGTTTCAATCTTTTCGTTATTTCCTCTTATTTTGAAACTAATTATTTCGCTTTCAGCTACTTGTGGTTCTTTTCTTATCTTCCTTCGTTCACCTACTTCTGTCCCTCCTCGAGGTTCTTCCGGTTTTGTGTCAGTTTCTCTATCTGCTTCTAAATTTCCCTGTTCTTGTGTTTGACTATCTGTCCCTACTGCTCCTCGGGGTTTTTCCGATTTTTCTAACTTTTGGTCTGAACCTCTCCCTTCTTCATCTATTAATATTATCTTCGAAGGAATTTTACCACAACTTGTACTTGGTTGTTCACTGTCACTGTTTTCTGGCTCAGTTTCTTCTCTTATGCTTTCAAAATTCCATTTTGTTTTTGAAATTTCTTCTCCTTCTGACTGTTCTGTATCAGATTCTGAACTAGTATCAGATATTTCCAGATGTCGACTTACAGGTCGATCTTCAAGTTCTGGAACTTCAGCTATTTCCTCTATTTCTTCTTCTTCTTCTATCGTTTCACTTGTATTTAGGTCTTCCAGATGTCGACTTACTGGTCGATCTTCAAGTTCTGGCACCCTGTTTGTCTCTTCTTCTCTTTCTGATGCTGAACTGTTGTCTAATATTTCCAGATGTCGACTCACAGGTCGATCTTTAGGTTCTGGAACTCTGATGGTGTGGCTGGCATGAACCCAGTATTTCACTCCTGCACACTTAACTGCGGTGGTCGTCACTAGGATCACTTGTCGTGGTTCGTCCCAGCGAGGAACCAAACAGTTTCTTCTCCGGTGGACTTTTATTCGAACCCAATCTCCTGGATTCAAGTCGTGAGCTGGTTTTCTTTCAAGAGTGGTCGCATCCGGTCCAACCTGATGAAACACAGAACGCACCACATCAGCCAATCCTTTGCAATAATCCAGTACTAGATCATCAGTTATAGTCAGTAGCTTGTTGACAGGTACTTGTGCTTGTCTCATTGCTCGTCCCATGATTATCTCATGTGGACTGAGTCCAGTCTTCCTTTCCGGAATACTTCTGATTGTCATCAGAACCAATGGCAAAGCATCTGGCCATTTCAGTCCTGTAGCTTGACACATTTTTCCTAACCTGTTTTTTATTGTTCCATTCACTTGCTCTACTATTCCAGAAGCCTCTGGTCTGTATGCACAATGCAATTTCTGTTTAATACTAAGGGCTTCACAAATCAGTTTAACTAATTCGTTTTGAAAATGTGTTCCTCTATCTGTTTCAATCGTGACTGGAAAACCATACCTCGGAATGAATTCTCTCAGCAAAAGTTTTGCTACTGTGATACTGTCATTCCTTCTTGTTGGATATGCTTCCACCCAACGGGAAAACAAACAGACGATCACTAAGACATACCTCAATCTGCTGCAAGGTGGCATTTCTATGAAATCCATCTGCATTCTGGTAAAAGGACCCCTTCTCGTCCTATTCTCCCTAGACTCACTACTGTCTTCCTTCCTGGATTTAACTGTTGGCAAATTAGACATCTTTGACAAAGACTCTCAGCTATGGCTCTGAATTTTGGATTGTACCATGTTTGTCTAAAAAGTCTGATCATTGAATCTCTCCCAATATGGGCTTGCCCATGGTACATCCGTGCCATGTCAGAAATCATGCTATCAGGCATAACTGGTCTCTCATCCCTGTAAACCCATACATCAGTTTCTTCATGTTTCCTACATCCTGCTTTTAGCCAAGTATCTTTTTCTTCGTCTTCTGCAGCTTCTTGTAACTGTCTTACCTCATCCCATGTTTCAATTGAGTTAGTAAAAAGCAATGGACAAGAAATATGCTCTCTCTCGCGGCATTTGTTTAAAGAGACCACATTCTTTGCACAGTACTGTGCCATTTCGTCAGCATATTTGTTGCCAACAGTAATGTAGTCTTCCCCATTTTTATGTGCATTGCACTTTACTACAGCAATCTCTTTTGGCAGCTGTATCGCCTCAAGCAACTTTTTCACAAAATCTCCATTCCTTATGGGTGTCCCTGCAGACGTCAAGAAACCCCTTTGTGACCAAATCTGACCAAAGTCATGCACTACCCCAAAGCCGTACTGGCTGTCAGTCATAATCGTCACCCGTACATTTCTTCCCAACTTACATGCTTGAATCAGAGCTACTAATTCTGCAACTTGGGCAGACCGTACACCTTTCAGACAAGATGCTTCCAAAACAGTTGCTACTGTGCAAACTGCATATGCTGCACTTAGAACTCCATCACTCGTTCTCAAACATGAGCCATCCACAAACAGAATATAATCTGATTCTTTTAAGGGCTCATCTCGTATATCAGCTCTTGGTTTAGTACAGTATTCGAGCACATTCAGACAATCGTGATCTACTTCATCCATTTCAATCACATTCTCTTCATCTGGCAATGATGTTGAAGGATTCACATTCATACATCTGTCAATGGTCACATTATCTGCACTCAAAATTACCTTTTCATACCTAGTCAGCCGACTATGTGTCATGTGTTGTGTTTTGGTTCTTGTCAAAAGAATTTCCACAGAATGGGGAACATACACTCTCAATGGATACCCCATCACTATGCCTTCACTCTGTTCCAGACTCACACAAGTAGCAGCAACTGCTTTCAAACATCCAGGCAACGCTCTGGCTACAGGGTCTAACACAGCAGAAAAATATGCAATTGGTCTTTTCATAGTTCCATGTCTCTGTACCAAAACTGAAAATGCACATCCATCTCTTTCACTGCAAAACAGCTCAAAATCTTTCTCATAGTCAGGCATTCCTAATGCTGGAGCCTCACACAATTTCTTTTTCAGCTCTTTGAATGCTTTCATTTCTTCATCATTCATTTCAAAAGGATCTTTAACATCCTTCTTTGTCAGTTTCTGCAATGGTTTAGCAATTAGTGAAAAACCGCTTATCCATTGTCGACAATATCCAACCATTCCCAAAAACATTCTTACCTCTCTTTGTGTCATTGGAGCTCTCATTCCTTGAATCATTTTTATTCTCTCTGTCGTTACCTTTCGTACTCCTTTCTCAATTTTATGCCCTAAATACTGGACTTCTTGTTTACAAAACTGCAATTTTGAAGGGGACACTTTATGTCCTCTTTTTGCTAAATGATTCAGCAGAGCAATCGTGTCATTAACACAGGCTTCCTTTGTTTTTGATGCCACCAGTAGGTCATCAATATACTGAACCATTACTGACTTTTCTGGCATTTTTAAGTCTTCCAATGATTTCTTTAGAATCTGATTAAAGATTGAGGGACTCTCTGTATACCCCTGAGGAATTCGGCACCATGCCAAAATACGCTCTCCAAACCTAAACGCAAATATTGGCTGGCTATCTGGATGTAATGGAATAGAGAAAAATGCATGACATAAATCAATCACAGTGTACCACTCTGCCTCGCGTGGAATCTGGTACAGAATTACGGCAGGGTTCGGTACTATTGGGCAACAAGGTACAACAATTTTGTTTACCTTTCTTAAATCCTGTACGATTCTATATGTTCCATTTGGCTTTTTAAGTCCCATTATTGGCGAATTACATGGACTGCTCATGATTTCTTTTAGAATTCCTTGTTCAATCATTTTATTTATTACTGGCGTTATTCCTTCAATTATTTCTGGAGTCAATTTATACTGGGGCGTATTTGGGTAACTCGCTCCTTCTTTTACTGAAATTTTTACGGGATCTACTCCTTTCATTAATCCTACATCTTCTCCTGTCAAGTCCCACACTTCTTCCTTTACTGTCCCTTTCAACTCAATTGGGATCTTCTCTGCATCAAATACAGGAAACAAATGATTTACTTCTGGTTCTAAATTTACCATTGTCATTTTGTACAGCACATCCTCATCTGGAGTCTGAAATGCAATTCCGTCTGGAGTACAATAAATTGTGCAGTTCATCTTGCACAATAAATCGCGTCCTAAAAGATTAACGGGACTACAATCACACACCACAAATCGGTGCATTTCACTAAATGGACCAATTCTTACCTTTACTAATCTAGTAAGAGGCGTTTCAATTTGCTGATTGGAAACTCCAACCACTTGTATATGTTCACCTGAGAGAGGAAGATTTGGAATTTCCACTGACCTAACAGTAGAACGGGTAGCTCCAGTGTCAACAAGGAATGTTATATTTGCACCATTCACTTCTCCATCCACAAATGGACCTGACTGGTCTACCTCTAGAGTTGCGCCAAGCACGCACTCTCCCCTCTCTTTCAGACACCGTCATGAGCTTTCATACGACTCATCCTCACTCTGTCGTAACCAATATTGTGAGATTTCAGCTGCACGTGACAACTGTTTTACCTGTTCTCCTCCGTAGAATCCTGTTTCTGCACTGTACTTCTGTTGATTAGCACTCTTGGGAAGTGGTGGTTGTGGCACCTGACCTTGTTGAGTAACTACCTCACTCTGCACCTGTGAATTTAATGTTTGATTTTCTACATTAGGTTTAGGAGGAAATTTACACTCGTTTCTCCAATGCCCTAACTTTCCGCAATTGTGGCATGGCCACTTTTTCTTTGCCTCATCTATGCTCATTTGTCCTTTTCCTTTACCTATATTAGGTCGGGATTTAAACTGTCCTGTTTCACTGCTAGTATTATTCAATTGAGCTTCTTGCTTCTCTGCAACTTTCACCTGTGCCCACATGGCTTTTTCTTTCAATTTACGCTGTTTACTCTCAATTTCATCACTGCAATACTTAGCATATCTCAAAACATCATCCACTGTACTATTCTGCCACCCTATCAAATGCTGTTTAATCCTTTCACTTATCTCCGGTGTTAATCCATACACAAACCTATATACAAAATGACTCATGTCCTTCTCACTTAGCGTCTCATAACCACTATACTGTTTGAAAACCAACAACAATCTCTCATAGTACGCATGCACTGATTCTTTGCTTTCCTGTGTTGTTCTGTCTATTTTCACCCAATCTGTTTCTTTTGGTGGAATCTTATTCTTCAAAAAGGTAACTACCTGATCATATTTCCGCATCACTTCTGGACCTGGCGCTCCTGTTTTGGCATCCCTTGGATATTCCACAGTTGGCCAATCAATTGTAATCTTACATTCCGTCCATAAATCAGCAGGCACTACTATGTCAAACAATCCATCTAAATCTATCCACAGCACTTTTGACACCTTAACAAATCTCTCCACTTGTCTGTACCATTCTACTGGTTTCTCTCTCAATTTTGGGAAGTCATTTGTAAATGACAGTATATCCTGTCTGGTCCACGGAACATGCACATAACTACCACCTGGTGTTTCTCTCATTGGGTACTCTCTGGTAACTGGTTCCTTATCTGTCATTGCAAAAGCCAAAGATGCTTTATCTGTTGTTTTCTCATTCCTCTTTGTCCATCTATTTCTCCATCTATCCACATCACCCCATTTTCTCAATAAAACAATCAGCTCTTTTATCTGGGTCAGTCTTCCTGATGTGTTCAAATTTTCTATGTCTTTCTCACAAAAATCTACTCTGTACGGTTTCTGCAATGTCCTCACTTTCACAAATTCCACTCCTAGTTCACCTGCAATCTCTTCCAATTTGTCATGTAAATTTCTAGCTCTCCATGTAAGACTCTTACACAAAAACATAATTTCATCATCCTGATAATTCTTTAGTTTTTCCGTTCCAATTGTTCCCAAAATCAACTCTTCCATGTCTATTTTTAACCTAATTACATCTAATGGTTTTTCTTCTGGTTCTTTTGCTTTTAGTGCTTTCATCCATTCATTTAGCTCTTCTGGAGTCGGACCTACAGGTGTACTATTTAATTCAATCCAATCACTGGTTCTTTCTGGTGTTCCTGATGCGGACTCTGTCACCATAGGCATTCTTCTAATCTCACTCTCATTTATCGTCAAATTTGTAGGTGGACTTGGTCTACACGTACTCGCCGAATTATGTGTACCTTCCTTATTCAGTTCCATCCCTTCTCTTTTCCTTTGCACATGTGAATTCATAGGAATCACCAAAGAATGTTCATTTATTTTCTGATTTTCAAAAATTGGCATTACTGGACCTATCGTTACTGGTACAGTTACAGCTTCCATATTCATTGTCAATTCTCTTATTTTCTCTGTCAATTCTTTTGTCGTTTTTGCTAGTTCAGTTGCATTGTCACTTTCTGTCTCATTATTTTGTGAATTTTTAAATGTTTCTTGTGACCTATTTATTTCATTTCTTCGTTCGGGTTTTTTATTCCTCTCAGTTTCCATTTGTGGTGCATTAGGTGTCACCACTACAGAAGTCTGTTGGTATGGGGGTGGATTTCTGTTTAAAATATCTTCCAGCAATTCGTCATCCGTTTCACTACCACCATACACATACTTTTCTACCACTACATGTTTCTTTTTCTCAGTACACTTTCTCTTTGCTTCTTCCTCAACCGCAAAAGCTGGAAACAAACCTCCTGCCATGTTAGCGTATCTCCAACGCTTTACTCTGTCCTCATGATTTATTCCCCACAACCTTCCTGGTATAAACTCATGATTCTTCAAACCTCTGGATCTCTCTCGTTCATACATCTCATCTTCCCATTCCGCTAAAGCTTCAAACTGTGTCGGTCTAGGTCTAGGTTCTAACATTACCATCTTTTCTCTCAAGTTCCGTAATACAGCAACATTAAATGAACCATTTTCAGGAAAAGCCAATGCTCCATCGTTCTTGGTGTATTTTGTCCAATTTTCTAACCAAATGCATGTATGATATCCATATTTCAGCATCATATGTGAAGCTGGTGATTTTGGCGGAGGAATTATTTGTCCCTCTCTAGTCACTACCTTTTTATCCTTCTTAAAGAAGTTCTTAACTTTCGACATCCAAGACGTTTTTTCTTTTCCATATTCATAGTACGACATGATTCACAACCTTTCTCTCCTACAACAATCGGCAAATCAACTCTGTTCCCTATGCGTTTATTTCAACCAATGCTAGCGCGACTCACACCAACGCTCCAATCACAACGATTTCTTTCTACGGCGCACTGTCCAATCCCAGCGCGGCTTTTGTCTACGTCACTTCGCTCCTGTTCTCATGTGACTAGCGCACTATCCAATCCCAGCGCGGCTGTTGTCTACGTCACTTCTGCTCTTTACCCCTCCTTTACAAAATTTATCGGCAATTTCTTTTTCAACAATTCTTGTTAGTTACAACATTTTATCCACATTTCCATTGTCTGATTCACTAAACCGAAAAGATAGCTTCAACCATTCACACAAGAATTCTGTATTTTCCAGTAGGCAGCGCTTACCTCTACCCTACCACAGAACTTTCAGTTACGTCGATAAAGTAGCACTTCCCTCTACCTTACCCTTCTTTCAAGCAAACGATAAACCCGTTTCTCTGGGGATAAAACACATGTGGAGACTATACTGCTCCTGAGAATTAAGGCCAGAGTTTCACAAGGAAACCGATCACTATTTCACTTACACACCTTTTATACACAAAATGTCCCTAAATAACACAACCTGTGTTATTACCAAAAATGAACTCAGACAGTGTAAAATTCCATGCGACTTCTCTTGCCACACGTGTTCCACTTCCTACTTCCCGGAAGCGTGAAAACTTACATATAACATAACGCGACTCAACAAAAAGTGTTAGACATAAACTTATCAATAATCTATAATCAAAAATCAATAATCACCAAACTAATCTATAGTAACCATAACTCTGCTACCAAGAAATCTGATCCAGCGCTTACAATAAAAATATTTTCTCCTACTATGGTTTTGGGTCATCCAGGTGCAATTATTTCTCTAACACACACACACTATATCCATATGACGGTGGGGCCCATAACACCGCATATACATTCACTTACTCATTTATTTCCCTGGATTTTCCTCCGACATGAAACCTAGGAGAAAAACGATTTGCTGGAAGGAGACGGGATACCTCTTTTATAAAGACACAATAATTTTCATTTGCTTTTAAGGTATTCCGCTCATTGGTCGATGGACCAACTAGTAGGAATCAGTTGATGGTGATTAAGACCAGCTCAATCACAATGAACTCTTTTACCAAAACATTATTAATCATTATGCTAAAGAAAATCACTGAGTCATTTGTTTAAAGAATAATAAAGTTTATATAAAGTTTTGAATGCAGGAAATTCGAGATTAATTTATTATTCAGATCATTGCGTTTATCATCATTATAAGAATAATTGTAAATTGCATGACACTTTTATTAGACCGAAAATGAGGTTATCATACTAAGGACTCTATAGATCAACCTATCTATCTCTCGGGGAAATCCTAATAATTCTAATATAAATCTTGTCAAATGCTAGTTCTCCTAAAGCGGCATTTCATACTCAACTGGAAAAGGAAAATAACAGCAGCAGCATCAGCTCGTCAGCATCAGCAACCGCAAACTCTCCCATCTACAGCATCTAACTTCTTCAGCATCTCCCGCAGCATCCCGCAGCATTCTAACCCCCTCCCACTAAGAGTAGGTCTTCTTATACCCTAATTCTAGCTTACAGCATAAAATGTTTCTTCTTACATGGCGCGATTCATTCTCATTGGTCCAAAACTCAGGTCCCTATACATTCTAATCAAACTTCCTGGTCTTAACTAGTTCCGTGAGGAATGTCCATGCAAGCATCGTTTCCCACAGTTCATGCACTTGCTCATCCGTTTCGATCAGTCCAAATTGTTTCTTTTTCTGCAACAAATTGTATAATAATGTTCTTTCTATTGATTCAACCAGGCTTCTCACGCTTCTTGCTGATCATCTTGGCACACATCTGCTCAGAAGGGTCACAGCAGCCTTGACCATACTTTCATCCTAGCCTCTCGGCATCAGCACGTGATCATCTCTTTGCAACAGCCTCTCTCCTCTATCACGTGGTCGCATCCGCTCCTGCGCACTCTAATAACTCGCGGCCATTTTATATTGCTGCTCAGCAGGCCTAAGCGCACTATTTCTAAAGAAAACAAAATGTTATTAAAACAATGAAATATAAACCCTTTCGTTTCCCTCCCGTCTTTCTACGTACCCCAATTAGGTATTACCTAGCAGAAGCAACATATAAAGCTGTCCCTTACTTACCATCGCTTTATTTTGCAACCACACGTTTTATTTAAAGCACGAAAACATGCATTTTATTATCATTTTAGTACGCAAAATATTATGTTATATTAGAAACGTAAACAACTATTAGTTCATTACTTTGCACATAAAACTGCGTGTTATCCTTTCCCCAGACATACATTGTTGGTTATTTACTTGAACGAACATGTTTATTGTTATTATACGAAAATATTAGGAGGTTAAAATTTTTATATTTACCCTGCTCCATCAACTCCCCCCTTTGGTGATTTTTAACATCACCACACAAACCCAAGTTATACAATTTTCTCAGACAGCATATATCTTTTATCCATTTGCTTTTGTTAGTTTTATACTTCTGTATCGCTTTCAACTTGTCTCTTTGTTTTCTTGTACAGGTTCTCTTTTATTTCTTCTAACTCTATTTCACCTATTTCTCTCTCTCTCTCTTTGTTTATCATATTTTCTTTTTCTAACTTTTTCTGCTTTCTTCGTCTCTTTATACATGTTACTGCAAGCTTCAATACTAATATTATTATTATTATCATGGTTGCTATTATTATAACTTTCCCTATTATTAATCCACTCATTCTTGTTAACCAATTCGTTACAGAAGAAAACCCTTTACCAAGTTTTCCCCAAACACTTTCAACCTCCAGTGGTACTAGTTCTTTATGCAAATTTGTAATATTTGTTATATACTTCTGTATATTTTCGCTTTTATCAGGAATGTAAGTGCAACAATGTTGGACTTTCAGCATTCCACAGACTCCGCCCTCTTTTGCCAAAAGAATGTCAAGGGCAAGACGATTTTGCATCATCATAGCTCTCATGGCAACCATCTCGGTATTTACCATTAAGAACCCTCCAGCAGTATTTGTAGATAAACGATCTACTACTGTGGATAATTTCCGAATTCTGAATGCATTCAAAGATATTCCCACTGCTGGTATCAATGCACCAAAAATATCACCTACTATTTCTGAAAAACTTTTCCTTTTTCTACGTGTAAAGGTATTTATCATTTTGTGTGTTCCTTTTTCTTTTCTATCCACATGAAAAATCTTTGGAAAGACCAGGCCTAAATAACATGATCCATACCAATGGTCCGGCAACCTATAATAAGCCCTATTCCCACAAACGTAATAAATCCCTGGAAATATTGGATCTTTTCCCCTTTGAATCCCCATCCACCTATAATTCGGTAATTGTCATGGCAATTACTGGAACCCACAAAATAATTGTCATATCTTGTCTTATTTCTTCTAATGCACAACCTTCCCTGTTGGGGCCAATCCAGAGTCATAGCTGCATTTATCTTTTTCTTGTCATGATGGTCTTCCTCAAACGCCCAGAGAGGTGTTTTTGTCTCTTCAATTACTTTTCTTTCAAATTTCACTCTTCTTTCCTCAACCATTTCTAGAAATACTTTTTCTTCTTTCTTTAACTCACAGGTAAGGTTGTACCTAAATATATTATCTAATGTTAAAATCTTATCTTCTAAGAAATATTCACCAAAAATCTTTCCCTCTTTTATTTTATTAAGCTCGGGAACTACAGAAACCTTTGCAAAAATCCTATCTACATCAGTGTAATAATATTCTAATCTGCCTGTTTTATAAAATAAGCTTGCTAATACACTACATGTTATTCCATATGTTAAAGGGAGGTGATGATAAGTCACACCCTCTGCTACAGATGCAGGCAACTGCATACAAACATAACAATCTCTTACATCCATTGTTTCTACGTACTCATACAATAATTTAGTAAACACATTCTTTGAAAAATCTGTTATTGATTTGTCCTTATGTAATTCTGCACTACTCCTTAAGATAACTGGCTCTTGAGTGTTAGCTCCTTTTTCTTTCTCAGTGTTATTAGACTTTTCTACTACCGCTAAACTAATTGGAATAGTTATTGCTAAAACTATCCATACTGTTATTAATAATCCTGTACAAAAACCGCACATTTTGCACCATCTTTTCAAAAACTCACATCTACATCTTCTATCTTTAATATTCTCCATTTTGTACTTGTTTTCTAGAAAATTGTGTCACTACACCTCAGAAATGACTTGCTTGCCACTCTGTACTTTCAGAATTTTGTCTTTGCTTGGTTCTTTCTTTAATTCTTTCTCAGAATTCTTTCTTTGTCACATCCGGTATAGTTGTCAGTCCAGTGTTTTGTCAAATCCGGTAAACTATCTACAGAAACCACTTCAGGTTTGTTGCTTCAGGTTTGTTGCACTTCACTTTCTCCCATCAGGTTTCTTTGTTTTGGGTTTTCGTGAGTGTTCAATTCTTCTTTGTAACTAGTCAGAGCACGATACAACCATTCAGGTGATCTGTACTTCTGATTCACTTTCTTTATTCTTTTTGTTTTCTGCAAGTGCTTACCACCTTGTTTTCCTTGCTCCTTTTGACTTGTTATTTCATTCACTTGTTCAGCACTTTTTCCATCCAATTTTACTATTCTGTATCTTAATTTTCTTACTTCGTTGGGCCAATTGTCTCCTTTTCTCGGCCTTTTTGCTTCACTTCCCTTTTCCTCTCTTTCTGTTTTCCAATTTCTTTTTCTTGTGTCTAGTTTCTCACTTCTTTCTTCTCCACTTTCTTCTGATTCTGTTTCAATCTTTTCGTTATTTCCTCTTATTTTGAAACTAATTATTTCGCTTTCAGCTACTTGTGGTTCTTTTCTTATCTTCCTTCGTTCACCTACTTCTGTCCCTCCTCGAGGTTCTTCCGGTTTTGTTTCAGTTTCTCTATCTGCTTCTAAATTTCCCTGTTCTTGTGTTTGACTATCTGTCCCTACTGCTCCTCTGGGTTTTTCCGATTTTTCTAACTTTTGGTCTGAACCTCTCCCTTCTTCATCTATTAATATTATCTACGAAGGAATTTTACCACAACTTGTACTTGGTTGTTCACTGTCACTGTTTTCTGGCTCAGTTTCTTCTCTTATGCTTTCAAAATTCCATTTTGTTTTTGAAATTTCTTCTCCTTCTGACTGTTCTGTATCAGATTCTGTACTAGTATCAGATATTTCCAGATGTCGACTTACAGGTCGATCTTCAAGTTCAGGAACTTCAGCTATTTCCTCTATTTCTTCTTCTATCGTTTCACTTGTATTTAGGTCTTCCAGATGTCGACTTACTGGTCGATCTTCAAGTTCTGGCACCCTGTTTGTCTCTTCTTCTCTTTCTGATGCTGAACTGTTGTCTAATATTTCCAGATGTCGACTCACAGGTCGATCTTTAGGTTCTGGAACTCTGATGGTGTGGCTGGCATGAACCCAGTATTTCACTCCTGCACACTTAACTGCGGTGGTCGTCACTAGGATCACTTGTCGTGGTTCGTCCCAGCGAGGAACCAAACAGTTTCTTCTCCGGTGGACTTTTATTCGAACCCAATCTCCTGGATTCAAGTCGTGAGCTGGTTTTCTTTCAAGAGTGGTCGCATCCGGTCCAACCTGATGAAACACAGAACGCACCACATCAGCCAATCCTTTGCAATAATCCAGTACTAGATCATCAGTTATAGTCAGTAGCTTGTTGACAGGTACTTGTGCTTGTCTCATTGCTCGTCCCATGATTATCTCATGTGGACTGAGCCCAGTCTTCCTTTCCGGAATACTTCTAATTGTCATCAGAACCAATGGCAAAGCATCTGGCCATTTCAGTCCTGTAGCTTGACACATTTTTCCTAACCTGTTTTTTATTGTTCCATTCACTTGCTCTACTATTCCAGAAGCCTCTGGTCTGTATGCACAATGCAACTTCTGTTTAATACTAAGGGCTTCACAAATCAGTTTAACTAATTCGTTTTGAAAATGTGTTCCTCTATCTGTTTCAATCGTGACTGGAAAACCATACCTCGGAATGAATTCTCTCAGCAAAAGTTTTGCTACTGTGATACTGTCATTCCTTCTTGTTGGATATGCTTCCACCCAACGGGAAAACAAACAGACGATCACTAAGACATACCTCAATCTGCTGCAAGGTGGCATTTCTATGAAATCCATCTGCATTCTGGTAAAAGGACCCCTTCTCGTCCTATTCTCCCTAGACTCACTACTGTCTTCCTTCCTGGATTTAACTGTTGGCAAATTAGACATCTTTGACAAAGACTCTCCGCTATGGCTCTGAATTTTGGATTGTACCATGTTTGTCTAAAAAGTCTGATCATTGAATCTCTCCCAATATGGGCTTGCCCATGGTACATCCGTGCCATGTCAGAAATCATGCTATCAGGCATAACTGGTCTCTCATCCCTGTAAACCCATACATCAGTTTCTTCATGTTTCCTACATCCTGCTTTTAGCCAAGTATCTTTTTCTTCGTCTTCTGCAGCTTCTTGTAACTGTCTTACCTCATCCCATGTTTCAATGAAATATGCTCTCTCTCGCGGCATTTGTTTAAAGAGACCACATTCTTTGCACAGTACTGTGCCATTTCGTCAGCATATTTGTTGCCAACAGTAATGTAGTCTTCCCCATTTTTATGTGCATTGCACTTTACTACAGCAATCTCTTTTGGCAGCTGTATCGCCTCAAGCAACTTTTTCACAAAATCTCCATTCCTTATGGGTGTCCCTGCAGACGTCAAGAAACCCCTTTGTGACCAAATCTGACCAAAGTCATGCACTACCCCAAAGCCGTACTGGCTGTCAGTCATAATCGTCACCCGTACATTTCTTCCCAACTTACATGCTTGAATCAGAGCTACTAATTCTGCAACTTGGGCAGACCGTACACCTTTCAGACAAGATGCTTCCAAAACAGTTGCTACTGTGCAAACTGCATATGCTGCACTTAGAACTCCATCACTCGTTCTTAAACATGAGCCATCCACAAACAGAATATAATCTGATTCTTTTAAGGGCTCATCTCGTATATCAGCTCTTGGTTTAGTACAGTATTCAAGCACATTCAGACAATCGTGATCTACTTCATCCATTTCAATCACATTCTCTTCATCTGGCAATGATGTTGAAGGATTCACATTCATACATCTGTCAATGGTCACATTATCTGCACTCAAAATTACCTTTTCATACCTAGTCAGCCGACTATGTGTCATGTGTTGTGTTTTGGTTCTTGTCAAAAGAATTTCCACAGAATGGGGAACATACACTCTCAATGGATACCCCATCACTATGCCTTCACTCTGTTCCAGACTCACACAAGTAGCAGCAACTGCTTTCAAACATCCAGGCAACGCTCTGGCTACAGGGTCTAACACAGCAGAAAAATATGCAATTGGTCTTTTCATAGTTCCATGTCTCTGTACCAAAACTGAAAATGCACATCCATCTCTTTCACTGCAAAACAGCTCAAAATCTTTCTCATAGTCAGGCATTCCTAATGCTGGAGCCTCACACAATTTCTTTTTCAGCTCTTTGAATGCTTTCATTTCTTCATCATTCATTTCAAAAGGATCTTTAACATCCTTCTTTGTCAGTTTCTGCAATGGTTTAGCAATTAGTGAAAAACCGCTTATCCATTGTCGACAATATCCAACCATTCCCAAAAACATTCTTACCTCTCTTTGTGTCATTGGAGCTCTCATTCCTTGAATCATTTTTATTCTCTCTGTCGTTACCTTTCGTACTCCTTTCTCAATTTTATGCCCTAAATACTGGACTTCTTGTTTACAAAACTGCAATTTTGAAGGGGACACTTTATGTCCTCTTTTTGCTAAATGATTCAGCAGAGCAATCGTGTCATTAACACAGGCTTCCTTTGTTTTTGATGCCACCAGTAGGTCATCAATATACTGAACCATTACTGACTTTTCTGGCATTTTTAAGTCTTCCAATGATTTCTTTAGAATCTGATTAAAGATTGAGGGACTCTCTGTATACCCCTGAGGAATTCGGCACCATGCCAAAATACGCTCTCCAAACCTAAACGCAAATATTGGCTGGCTATCTGGATGTAATGGAATAGAGAAAAATGCATGACATAAATCAATCACAGTGTACCACTCTGCCTCGCGTGGAATCTGGTACAGAATTACGGCAGAGTTCGGTACTATTGGGCAACAAGGTACAACAATTTTGTTTACCTTTCTTAAATCCTGTACGATTCTATATGTTCCATTTGGCTTTTTAAGTCCCATTATTGGCGAATTACATGGACTGCTCATGATTTCTTTTAGAATTCCTTGTTCAATCATTTTATTTATTACTGGCGTTATTCCTTCAATTATTTCTGGAGTCAATTTATACTGGGGCGTATTTGGGTAACTCGCTCCTTCTTTTACTGAAATTTTTACGGGATCTACTCCTTTCATTAATCCTACATCTTCTCCTGTCAAGTCCCACACTTCTTCCTTTACTGTCCCTTTCAACTCAATTGGGATCTTCTCTGCATCAAATACAGGAAACAAATGATTTACTTCTGGTTCTAAATTTACCATTGTCATTTTGTACAGCACATCCTCATCTGGAGTCTGAAATGCAATTCCGTCTGGAGTACAATAAATTGTGCAGTTCATCTTGCACAATAAATCGCGTCCTAAAAGATTAACGGGACTACAATCACACACCACAAATCGGTGCATTTCACTAAATGGACCAATTCTTACCTTAACTAATCTAGTAAGAGGCGTTTCAATTTGCTGATTGGAAACTCCAACCACTTGTATATGTTCACCTGAGAGAGGAAGATTTGGAATTTCCACTGACCTAACAGTAGAACGGGTAGCTCCAGTGTCAACAAGGAATGTTATATTTGCACCATTCACTTCTCCATCCACAAATGGACCTGACTGGTCTACCTCTAGAGTTGCGCCAAGCACGCACTCTCCCCTCTCTTTCAGACACCGTCATGAGCTTTCATACGACTCATCCTCACTCTGTCGTAACCAATATTGTGAGATTTCAGCTGCACGTGACAACTGTTTTACCTGTTCTCCTCCGTAGAATCCTGTTTCTGCACTGTTATTCTGTTGATTAGCACTCTTGGGAAGTGGTGGTTGTGGCACCTGACCTTGTTGAGTAACTACCTCACTCTGCACCTGTGAATTTAATGTTTGATTTTCTACATTAGGTTTAGGAGGAAATTTACACTCGTTTCTCCAATGCCCTAACTTTCCGCAATTGTGGCATGGCCACTTTTTCTTTGCCTCATCTATGCTCATTTGTCCTTTTCCTTTACCTATATTAGGTCGGGATTTAAACTGTCCTGTTTCACTGCTAGTATTATTCAATTGAGCTTCTTGCTTCTCTGCAACTTTCACCTGTGCCCACATGGCTTTTTCTTTCAATTTACGCTGTTTACTCTCAATTTCATCACTGCAATACTTAGCATATCTCAAAACATCATCCACTGTACTATTCTGCCACCCTATCAAATGCTGTTTAATCCTTTCACTTATCTCCGGTGTTAATCCATACACAAACCTATATACAAAATGACTCATGTACTTCTCACTTAGCGTCTCATAACCACTATACTGTTTGAAAACCAACAACAATCTCTCATAGTACGCATGCACTGATTCTTTGCTTTCCTGTGTTGTTCTGTCTATTTTCACCCAATCTGTTTCTTTTGGTGGAATCTTATTCTTCAAAAAGGTAACTACCTGATCATATTTCCGCATCACTTCTGGACCTGGCGCTCCTGTTTTGGCATCCCTTGGATATTCCACAGTTGGCCAATCAATTGTAATCTTACATTCCGTCCATAAATCAGCAGGCACTACTATGTCAAACAATCCATCTAAATCTATCCACAGCACTTTTGACACCTTAACAAATCTCTCCACTTGTCTGTACCATTCTACTGGTTTCTCTCTCAATTTTGGGAAGTCATTTGTAAATGACAGTATATCCTGTCTGGTCCATGGAACATGCACATAACTACCACCTGGTGTTTCTCTCATTGGGTACTCTCTGGTAACTGGTTCCTTATCTGTCATTGCAAAAGCCAAAGATGCTTTATCTGTTGTTTTCTCATTCCTCTTTGTCCATCTATTTCTCCATCTATCCACATCACCCCATTTTCTCAATAAAACAATCAGCTCTTTTTTCTGGGTCAGTCTTCCTGATGTGTTCAAATTTTCTATGTCTTTCTCACAAAAATCTACTCTGTACGGTTTCTGCAATGTCCTCACTTTCACAAATTCCACTCCTAGTTCACCTGCAATCTCTTCCAATTTGTCATGTAAATTTCTAGCTCTCCATGTAAGACTCTTACACAAAAACATAATTTCATCATCCTGATAATTCTTTAGTTTTTCCGTTCCAATTGTTCCCAAAATCAACTCTTCCATGTCTATTTTTAACCTAATTACATCTAATGGTTTTTCTTCTGGTTCTTTTGCTTTTAGTGCTTTCATCCATTCATTTAGCTCTTCTGGAGTTGGACCTACAGGTGTACTATTTAATTCAATCCAATCACTGGTTCTTTCTGGTGTTCCTGATGCGGACTCTGTCACCATAGGCATTCTTCTAATCTCACTCTCATTTATCGTCAAATTTGTAGGTGGACTTGGTCTACACGTACTCGCCGAATTATGTGTACCTTCCTTATTCAGTTCCATCCCTTCTCTTTTCCTTTGCACATGTGAATTCATAGGAATCACCAAAGAATGTTCATTTATTTTCTGATTTTCAAAAATTGGCATTACTGGACCTATTGTTACTGGTACAGTTACAGCTTCCATATTCATTGTCAATTCTCTTATTTTCTCTGTCAATTCTTTTGTCGTTTTTGCTAGTTCAGTTGCATTGTCACTTTCTGTCTCATTATTTTGTGAATTTTTAAATGTTTCTTGTGACCTATTTATTTCATTTCTTCGTTCGGGTTTTTTATTCCTCTCAGTTTCCATTTGTGGTGCATTAGGTGTCACCACTACAGAAGTCTGTTGGTATGGGGGTGGATTTCTGTTTAAAATATCTTCCAGCAATTCGTCATCCGTTTCACTACCACCATACACATACTTTTCTACCACTACATGTTTCTTTTTCTCAGTACACTTTCTCTTTGCTTCTTCCTCAACCGCAAAAGCTGGAAACAAACCTCCTGCCATGTTAGCGTATCTCCAACGCTTTACTCTGTCCTCATGATTTATTCCCCACAACCTTCCTGGTATAAACTCATGATTCTTCAAACCTCTGGATCTCTCTCGTTCATACATCTCATCTTCCCATTCCGCTAAAGCTTCAAACTGTGTCGGTCTAGGTCTAGGTTCTAACATTACCATCTTTTCTCTCAAGTTCCGTAATACAGCAACATTAAATGAACCATTTTCAGGAAAAGCCAATGCTCCATCGTTCTTGGTGTATTTTGTCCAATTTTCTAACCAAATGCATGTATGATATCCATATTTCAGCATCATATGTGAAGCTGGTGATTTTGGCGGAGGAATTATTTGTCCCTCTCTAGTCACTACCTTTTTATCCTTCTTAAAGAAGTTCTTAACTTTCGACATCCAAGACGTTTTTTCTTTTCCATATTCATAGTACGACATGATTCACAACCTTTCTCTCCTACAACAATCGGCAAATCAACTCTGTTCCCTATGCGTTTATTTCAACCAATGCTAGCGCGACTCACACCAACGCTCCAATCACAACGATTTCTTTCTACGGCGCACTGTCCAATCCCAGCGCGGCTTTTGTCTACGTCACTTCGCTCCTGTTCTCATGTGAATAGCGCATTATCCAATCCCAGCGCGGCTGTTGTCTACGTCACTTCTGCTCTTTACCCCTCCTTTACAAAATTTATCGGCAATTTCTTTTTCAACAATTCTTGTTAGTTACAACATTTTATCCACATTTCCATTGTCTGATTCACTAAACCGAAAAGATAGCTTCAACCATTCACACAAGAATTCTGTATTTTCCAGTAGGCAGCGCTTACCTCTACCCTACCACAGAACTTTCAGTTACGTCGATAAAGTAGCACTTCCCTCTACCTTACCCTTCTTTCAAGCAAACGATAAACCCGTTTCTCTGGGGATAAAACACATGTGGAGACTATACTGCTCCTGAGAATTAAGGCCAGAGTTTCACAAGGAAACCAATCACTATTTCACTTACACACCTTTTATACACAAAATGTCCCTAAATAACACAACCTGTGTTATTACCAAAAATGAACTCAGACAGTGTAAAATTCCATGCGACTTCTCTTGCCACACGTGTTCCACTTCCTACTTCCCGGAAGCGTGAAAACTTACATATAACATAACGCGACTCAACAAAAAGTGTTAGACATAAACTTATCAATAATCTATAATCAAAAATCAATAATCACCAAACTAATCTATAGAAACCATAACTCTGCTACCAAGAAATCTGATCCAGCGCTTACAATAAAAATATTTTCTCCTACTATGGTTTTGGGTCATCCAGGTGCAATTATTTCTCTAACACACACACTATATCCATATGACGGTGGGGCCCATAACACCGCATATACATTCACTTACTCATTTATTTCCCTGGATTTTCCTCCGACATGAAACCTAGGAGAAAAACGATTTGCTGGAAGGAGACGGGATACCTCTTTTCTAAAGACACAATAATTTTCATTTGCTTTTAAGGTATTCCGCTCATTGGTCGATGGACCAACTAGTAGGAATCAGTTGATGGTGATTAAGACCAGCTCAATCACAATGAACTCTTTTACCAAAACATTATTAATCATTATGCTAACGAAAATCACTGAGTCATTTGCTTAAAGAATAATAAAGTTTATATAAAGTTTTGAATGCAGGAAATTCGAGATTAATTTATTATTCAGATCATTGCGTTTATCATCATTATAAGAATAATTTTAAATTGCATGACACTTTTATTAGACCAAAAATGAAGTTATCATACTAAGGACTCTATAGATCAACCAATCTATCTCTCGGGGAAATCCTAATAATTCTAATATAAATCTTGTCAATTGCTAGTTCTCCTAAAGCGGCATTTCATACTCAACTGGAAAAGGAAAATAACAGCAGCAGCATCAGCTCGTCAGCATCAGCAACCGCAAACTCTCCCATCTACAGCATCTAACTTCTTCAGCATCTCCCGCAGCATCCCGCAGCATTCTAACCCCCTCCCACTAAGAGTAGGTCTTCTTATACCCTAATTCTAGCTTACAGCATAAAATGTTTCTTCTTACATGGCGCGATTCATTCTCATTGGTCCAAAACTCCGGTCCCTATACATTCTAATCAAACTTCCTGGTCTTAACTAGTTCCGTGAGGAATGTCCATGCAAGCATCGTTTCCCACAGTTCATGCACTTGCTCATCTGTTTCAATCAGTCCAAATTGTTTCTTTTTCTGCAACAAATTGTATAATAATTAAGGGTGGGCGTAGTTCGCGAAGTAATGCTTCGCGAAGCTACGCAAAGTGCAGTTCGCGCTACGCAAGCTTCGCGTAGCACTACGCGAACTGCGTAGCGCACTGTTCGCAATGATTGCACAGTGCCGGATGCTTGTCCGCACTGTGCAATCATTGAAAACGGCAACTTGCACAGTGCGAGCTGTCTTTTACTGCCGCTCGAGTAGATTTTTACTCGAGCGGCAGCTTTCTCAACGCGGACTGGTAGTTTCTCATCGCGAGCGGTCGCAAGCATACGCGACCACTCGCAATGAGAAACCTGACCTCCCCGCGTTGAGAATCTCGCCGGGAGGTTTATTTTCCACGCTCGCGATCGGCAACTTGATGTTGCTGATCGCGAACGAGGAAAAGTCTCGCCGGGATGTCATTTTGCTTGCTCGCGGTCGCCAACTTGACGTTGAGGACCGCGAGCAAGCAAAAATGACCGCGGCACTACGCTACGCTACGCTACGCGTGTTCGCACTGTGCTACGTGCAATTCGGCGTTGTGCGAAGTAGCGCAAACTTCGCAAACTACGCGAGCGTAGCGTAGCACTTCGCCCAGGGTTAATAATAATGTTCTTTCTATTGATTCAACCAGGCTTCTCACGCTTCTTGCTGATCATCTTGGCACACATCTGCTCAGAAGGGTCACAGCAGCCTTGACCATACTTTCATCCTAGCCTCTCGGCATCAGCACGTGATCATCTCTTTGCAACAGCCTCTCTCCTCTATCACGTGGTCGCATCCGCTCCTGCGCACTCTAATAACTCGCGGCCATTTTATATTGCTGCTCAGCAGGCCTAAGCGCACTATTTCTAAAGAAAACAAAATGTTATTAAAACAATGAAATATAAACCCTTTCGTTTCCCTCCCGTCTTTCTACGTACCCCAATTAGGTATTACCTAGCAGAAGCAACATATAAAGCTGTCCCTTACTTACCATCGCTTTATTTTGCAACCACACGTTTTATTTAAAGCACGAAAACATGCATTTTATTATCATTTTAGTACGCAAAATATTATGTTATATTAGAAACGTAAACAACTATTAGTTCATTACTTTGCACATAAAACTGCGTGTTATCCTTTCCCCAGACATACATTGTTGGTTATTTACTTGAACGAACATGTTTATGGTTATTATACGAAAATATCAGGAGGTTAAAATTTTTATATTTACCCTGCTCCATCAACTCCGAGGTTCCGGGCGTGGTCTGTGGGGGTTAGGGTGTTGCTGAGGGCATGTATAGTCCAACTTGGATACAACATTGCGTTTACTTGCATGTCTGTGTGCTGTGCTCGATGTGCAATGTTGCTGAAGGTCAACAAAGGTATGAACCCACATTTGATATCTCTTACGAAATATTCATATATGCAAGAAGCTTACGGCAGGTAGACCCATTGCATGAGTCACATTTTATGCTGTTTGTCCTGAGACAGACCGTCAGACTGTTAGATAAAAAACTATAATTTGGGAAAGGACCACAGACTGTTAGATAAAAAAACAACAATTCTGGGGCACAAATTTTAGTCCTGATGAAAGCTGGGGCCCATAGTGGCCTATAAGAAAAGGCTGAAACATGTCAACAATAGAAAGGATGCAGGGTCCCCCATTGACATCCCACATCTTTTTTGTCTGTATCATAGACACCCAACATTTAAGGGCTACCTGGGGTTCCTAAGGTATTTTTATCTCTCAGAAGACCCTGGCAGAAAAAATATCTCAAGTTCTCCCTGGAAAATAATTGAGCCCATCCTGTTTTATAGGGGCAAGGATGAGACCCGATGATGGAGCATGCCACTTATAGAGTGGATGATGGGCTTTAACAAAATCTATTGAGGCTCCTGTGGGTTACTTTCCATTGTTTTTATTTTCGATTTCAATTGGAAGCCTTTTTGATCATAGGTTGTAGGATACATTTTTGTGATGAATAATTGTTAAGGGAGACAGTATCCTGTATCGTGGAATTTCTCTCTTCTCTCCCCGGTCATAAAACTGCTTTTTATGATTGGATTTAGGTACTTTGGTATTTTATCTCCTACCCAGTCCACAAATTTGAAAATATTCTCCAACCTTGATCCTGCCCAACAGGCTTCAGAAGCCATTTCTCCCCTTGAAAAATGGGCACCAAAATGGAAGCGTCATTGCCTGCTAATGCAATGACCCATTAACCAAGCGGAATGTGGAGGACATTCTCAGATGACTAATCTTTTGTTGATAAACGTTTAACAATTGCCGCCACACAATTTTAGTTGATCAAGAAAATAAGGGCAAACAACAAATACTACATTTTTTCTTTCTTCTATGAATATTAAAGTAAACCCCAGTAGGAATCAATGACATATATGTGGTAACAAGAGCACTAACATTTGAAAGACGATTACTAGACATTAAATACAATAACATTGTTAGTTTTGCAAAAAGCATCTGTAGAGACAGATCTGGAGTATCAGACCAGTAATTGAACATATTGAGAATTACATTAACATCCCATAATTATATGTACTTAGGAAGAGGAGGATTACAAAAATGTACTCCTTTTAATAGATATAAAATCCATGGGTGTGAACCAATTGGTTTACTGGTAAGTGGACCACAGAAATCACTGAACAATAAGGGGTCGATTCCGATTCGGGCCGGAAATCTCTCCGACCGAGCCGGACCCGGAGAGATTTCCGACCGAATCGGACCCGTGCAGTCCGACCGAACGAGTACGATGCGTCCGTATGTTATCGGACACGAGTCGGTCGGACTCCCATAGAAGTCAATGGGAGCCGGTCGTACAACGCGTACGCGGGCTCCCATTGCCTCAATGGGTGCGAGGCGGACAAGGGCGCCCCCTACAGCGAGTACGCCGCGAAGCGCTTCGCGGCGTACACGCACAGGTAGGGGGGACCCTTGGGTCCCCCCTGTGTGCGCCTCGCACGGGTACGCGTACAGGGGGGTCCGACACGGACCCCCAAAGTACAGCTCCGACAGCGAGTTCGAGTCGGACGGCGCGAGTCGGTCGGAGCGGTCGAGGTGCGCATCGTACTTACCCGGCCGGAAAACGTCTCCATTGCGCGGTGCGAATCGGGTCCGAGCGAGTCGGTCGGAGCGGTTCGAGTCCGAGCGAGTCGGTCGGAGTTGTCGGGACGCCCGGACGAGTCGGTCGGCGAATTCGCATCGTACTCGCTCGGCCGGACCCGCGTACGGTTCGGTCGGGAAACAGGCTTTCGCATGGCTTTTTTCCCGACCGAATGGTATTGGGTCCGCCTCCGACCGAGATCGGAATCGGCCCCTAAGTATTGACTGTTCTATAGGTTTTACCGTGACTGTCCAGAAATGCCAAAAGATTACCACTAAGGTGATATCTAATGAAAAGGAATAAGCAGTCTTTCCTACACCAGCTTTAACATACTGCTCAAGCTGATCGAGAGGCCTTAGAATTCCCTAGGGCTGAATGTATCCTGCAGTTTTTGTTGAAATTCCAGGGGTTTTCGGGGTTGGCCCGATATTTTCCAGTCTGTTAGGAAAGCTTCTGATTCCGGATCAGATCATGCATTTTTCCATGAGCATTGAGTAGTAGGCTACGAAAGGATGGTATCAGGATTGTACAGTCTGTCACCAGTTGTAGTAGAGTCGGAAACCACGCTTGTGACTTCCAAAAGAGAGTTACCAAAACCAGGGTTGCCTTCTTCTATCATTATTGGACTAACACTATGATCATTATGAAATTAAGGAATCCATTGCTTGTTTCCTGAGACCAATCCTGAAGGAAGGCGACCACAGCTATTGCCAGCAGATCTGGTCTCCATGGGAGATAGATGTTCAGATGAGATGCAAAAATATCTGTTTGGAAAGCGCCCTATTTGCAAGAAAGTTGCTTGAAAATGTAAGGATGAAGACTCCAATCGCTGGAGTCCTGTAGGTATCCAGAATGCCAATCTTCTACAGAAATGAGACTGCCAGGGATATATTCTTCTAGAACTAGGATCTTCCTTTGAAGACAAAACTCCCAAAAGCCTCTGGCTAGTTCTGCCAGTGATTTGGGTTTTGTACCCCCCAGGTGGTTTATCTTTCTGACTACTGTCAGATTGTCAATGCAGATCAGGCCTGAAAAACGTACCTTTACCTTTGTAAAACTTTAAATGGCAAAGGAGCCGGCAAGTATCTCTAAAGAATGTATGTGTATGCTTGACTCCTCTTTTGACCATGAGCCCCCTGGTGAGTATTGACCTCAACGGGAGACCCAACCTGCCAGACTTGCATCTGATTCTAATACAAGATCGCCCTTCCGCTCCAGGCATCTGGATGGTCCCGCCACCACTGGAGTTCTGAATGAGACTCTGGATCTAGTGCAACTATGTCCAAATAGGATAGACCCCTTTGTATTTGGCAAATGTTTTACCTTTTAACGCTTGACAATGTAGGGGTCCTGAAAAAATGCCTGGATTGAAGAGGACAAGCTACTATTCTTGCTGTTACTCTAAGCGGAATTAGAGACTTGTGAAAAACCTGCAGTATCTTGGCTTTACAGTGTTGGCTTTCAATTATGGAACTTGAAGAATGGATTCTTCTGAATTGATCAGGAAGCCCAGGAATTCTCTCTGTTGCGATGGAATCAACATGGACTTCTCTGTATCTATGATGAAGCCCAAGTCTTGAAGATTAATTGTTGTAATTATTTGTTGTTGAAGAACCAAAAGGTCTTGAGCCATAATTTTTTCAAAATCTTTTTCTTTTAGATTTTCATGTTATACATCGCAACAACATTAACTCGGTTGTCATGAAATCATAATGCCATCTGATCCCATATTACTGCCTGGTGTCCACTTTAAGCATCGAGAGTGTTCACCAATTGTCCTACATGTCTGAGGTATCCTCGCCTCCTACAGCACCTAACCACCCTGGTCAGTATCCCCTGCCCTTCTTGTGTATTAGGCCTTACTGGTCAGCATCGGGGACACCAGCATCCGCAGAAGACCTCTAGCTGCTTGCACACTACTGCCAACTGCCGGCCCAAGCAATCAGTGGTATCCAGGCCAAACCAAATAACGTACTTGGCCCACATCCTGGATGGTTTGAGCCAAGGAATCCTGCATTTCCTCAGGGGCTGCCTGCAAGATGTCGCTGACGATGTCACATAGGATGTGTGTATATTGTCCAACCAAGCCTGCAGACATTAACCAACCTTATGGCTAGGCTAGCCAGTGCAAAAATGTGTTTCCTAAGTCCCTCTATCCTCTTCGACTCCTTGTCCGGAGGAATCGTAGGAAATGAAAAACTGTTCACCTTGCTGATGGAATACTGGACCACCAAACTTTCAGGTGTAGGATGTTGCGTGAAAAAATCGGGGTCATCTGTTGTATCTGACTACCTACCTGTTCACCAGCTTAAAAGAACAAGGCTTAGACCAGGTACCCACTAATGAGTCAGCGTGGGCTACGGGTTCAGAGGAAGTACAGGTTCAGAGGAAGACTGTCCAGGCAGTAATACCTCTGTAAGAATGTTTGTCTTATCTTCCACAGAAGGAAGTTGCAAATCCAAAACCTTAACTGCACATTTAATCACTAAAGTAAAAGAAGCACTGTTGGTAGGCCGACGAGTTAGGGGGGAATCAGCCCAATATCAGGTAAGTGTCCAGCCCACTGGCCTCCTGCAAGTCCATGTACAGATTGTCATCATGATAATGTGGGGGTAAGCCATCTCCATCATCATCCATAAGTGGTGGTAGGCTCTGATCAGAGTTGGAGCCAAAACGTTGATGAAGCACCTGAGAAGGACTTTATGGTAGCAGCAGCGTTTTGTCTTGAATCTGACTGTATGGGACTGGGTTCCTTGGGGTGAATCAAATACACAATCTTCGTCGGGCCAAGATGAATTTGGCTCTGAGTCTATCCCCAACGTTGGCACAGGGTCTTCTTCCTGCACTGGTGGCGTCGGTAGTGGCATCAATGTCGAAGGGACCGGTGCAGATTTTGGCACTCTAAAGGAAGTCGGCACTGAAGTCAGTACAAAATCTGAGGAGGGTTTGAGTGGCAAAGGTGGCGCAAAGGCTGGATCTACCGGCAGTAATCCAACTGGAGGCCCCTACAAAACATTGGAGCCCTAAGGCACACCAGAGGGAACCGGAAGAGTGCCAAATATGAGCAACATGACCTCCCCAAAGGCCTTGATTTGTAGCGGCGTTGCCAATGACCCAGTGAATTCAGCTTGAATCAGGACCAATTGCACAATAGACTCCTCTGCAGATTGGAAGCGAGACTTTGTGACAGCTTGATGTCCTTATAATTTCCCTGCAGACAGAGAGTGGCGAGATGGGGAAGAGCCCTGTTTGGCTTTCTTGTGGTTCCTTTTTGATTTCAATTTGGACTTACCCAAAGACTTCAACCACAACAAGGACTTCTTGCGGGAACGACCTCAGGATTGGGACCAGGTCTGTTTTCTCAACTTCAAGCTGGACCTGAGCAGTTTCTTTCAGTGCTCAGATATATACAGCTTCACTTCACGTTCCTGGATCACCTTTGGATTTATGAGGGCACACACCTCATACAACTTGGAGTTTTAGCCTCAGCCCAAATATCAAAGGCATTCCTCGTGGGGGTTTATCACAGACATTTGTTTGCGACAATTCAGGCATGGTTTACATCTTGTAGTCTTTGGAGGGGACACAATTGCCTTACACACTAATTGAACAATGTATTGAAGAAAAAATCTTGTGAAACCGACGTGGAATAAGGGGATTGGAACTATGGATCCGCATTCAAAGGTACAGAAAGAAAAGAACTAACGTCAGCGTGCAGGAGTAGCTCTTATGTGCGGTTCTGTTTATCACTTCCAGATAAAATAGAGTCAATGCGAAGCCGCACGGCGCCACCTACCAGCGCGCAGGAGCATTGTGTTCTAAAAGTTTCTGGATCCAGTCTGGTGCCTGGGGATATTATAAAGGTGATGAATGTGTGAGGCTAGAACTTGGTCTGATAAGCTCTTTCGTACAAGGGCTGGCCAGTGTGATTCGATAGGGCTTTCAGCTCAGGAACAGTGAAAAGGATTTTATGAGGTATTTTATGAATCGTGAAATGTTTTGCTCGTAATCGGTAAAATATACATTTTCCTGGGATTATAACTTGGCGTTAAGCTATCTTGAACTGCAGGAAGAAGTGCGGCTTCCCTCTCTCCCATACAATTGAAAAGCTGCCTGAAGGGTGCCTCTTGCTCTACCAGCCATCGGACAGATGTTATGTCCTGTATGTCAAAGAAAAGGCTGGAGGCGGTAACTTCGTCCTGCCACCTCAAGGTAGCTCAGCAGTACTTGACCTGGAATTTGGACCGTGGTCTCTGCCTTTTTTGGACATTATTTTGAATGAACTTGCTTCCGCTAAATGTGCTAACTGCTAATTGGTCCTATTCTGGAAAAACAGAGAAAAACAGGGAAAGAGTGTAACTTGTGTAACTCGGGGATCAAGGATCTGAATCATGTACTCTTTATTTGCTCCACTTTGTCTCTTTGACGTAGCCACCTCTTAAGTTCAATGTTCGTAAAGAATAATATCAAATCTGCTGAGGTGGCATGTGAATTTTTATTCCATCCAAAAAATGAAGTAATCTGTACCAACGTTTTAAAATATTTTAAAGGTTTTATGAATTTATATTAACTTGGATTCAGGATTGCTGCTCCGCTATATGAATTAATTTGCACAAAGTTTAAATGTCTTAAGGCTTTATGAATTTATATCAATTCACATTCAGGTTGCTGCTACAGAAAATGAGTTTATGGGTACAAATGTTTTAAAACTTATATACCTATTTATTTATTTTCTTTATAATGTGTGGTTTTATGGATCTTATATTCATTGTCTTGTCTTGTTTTTATGGATCTCTTTTGAGTTCCAGAACATAAATAAAGAATTGAATTGGTATTGAGGAATCTGTGGTTAGAAGAATCCATAAGAAGCAATGTTTATGTACAAAAGGTTTGAGACAATGAGTCTTAAAATAATACCACAGATACATCCAACATGACTTACCATCCCACCTATTTTATTCATCAAGCATGAATGTCTTTAGGATCCGACCTGGAGATATGTTTAGCATACACACGCTCAGCCTCTACATTTGCACACTTGTGCCAGTGATTAATTTGTAAAAATGAAAATGATAATAATAAGTGCAGGCACCTTAGATTTATCTTGGGAACCCACCATTTATACTAACAATGCCAATGTTTCCAAATACCAACCCTACCAAGGGGTCGATTACGATGCGGTTCAGAAAGGCTTCGAGCGGCATTCGGTTTGTCAGAATCCGATTCGGAAGCTTTGTTTCCGACCGACTCGGAAACATTTCCAACCGACCGTTTACGATGGTCGAAAGACTGTCCGACTTGGTTCTGAGTCACATCTGAATGGCATTCAGAGACACTGTGTCGGTCAGAGCCAACTTTTACGCCTCTACGGTCCGCGTTTCTGATCTAGCAATTACGATGTGGGATGCGGACAGCCTTTCCAAATCGGTCTTTCTGATTTGGATCGGCAGTCGGAATCCGACTTTGGGGGCCTGTAGCAGGCCCTCCTTCACCCTGGAGGCCTCCGAATGGGCCCCGTGGCGGTACCCATGGGACCCCTCTTTGCAACCATGCACAGACTGGCAGGCACCATGGGGTGCCCACCACAGGGTGCAAGGTTTTCCGCAACCACCCCTTTCTTCAAAAGGAGCCTGTGTTGTCGGTCGGAACACAGGCTCCCATTGAAGTTAATGGGAGTCTGACCGAACGATGTTCGGAACCATCGTAATTGGTCGGTCGGACTTCCCGAACACGAATCGGTTGGAAACCATTCCAAACCCAATTTGATCGGAATGTTTTCCGACCGACATCGTAATTGCCCCCCAAATCTTGATTATATCTTATGCCTTTTTCTTCCCCAGCACAAGACTTTCTGTTTCTTTATATGATTCTTGCCTAAACTGTGGGCCAGCAATGTCTAGACAGATGGCGTCTCCCTATCTGCCAGCATCATGCCCACATTGAGTAAGCAAACCAACAGATTGCCTTAGAAGATAGAGCTTTGGTGTCGAAAACATCGAGAAAAGACTGCAATGGAAATTGCATCAGTTGCTGTTTTAGGCAGCAAGTAGCTCCTGTTCTAACATGGTGAAGCATCGATTTGAAAAAAACTGTATTAATATGCATTAACATGATGCACGGAAGTGAAAGCACTGTTTTACAGAGTGACAAAATATGAAGCCCTTCATTTCATCCTTTCCTGTATCACATTTTTGTAATACTAATGCAGTAATTGTCTCATTGGAGCACTCAAGTGCCTCTGAGAACTAAAACTGTCACCATGTGTCCTACACATGGGTTGCCCTAATACCTCTGCTGCTCCCTTTTAATTTTACTAAAATTATATATTTAATATAGGTATAGGGGTTTTCAGCCAGTCCTCTGCATTCATTGGTCTGTTGTTGTCATTAGCATTTTTCTTCCACCCACTACACCATACATGTGGCAATGGGTCAGCCCTCTCCAGCCATTGGCTAACTTGACTGTAAGTGAAGACATTCTGCTATTTCACAAGGAGCACATCCTAAAACAAAATGTGGTTCCTCGGTGCCAGTTAAGCAAGAACGTTCGATATTACTTAAATTATATAGATAATATACCTACATACAGGAGCTTTTAGCCAGCCCTCTTCATTCATTGGTCTTCCGATGCGTCATTCTCATTTTTCTTTCACCTACTACAGCATACTGCATGGGGCAATGGGTGAGCCCACTTCAGCCATTGGCTAATTTCATTATGAGTGATGGTTGTGTATGATTTTAAGAAACTCAAACATCAAGAGCATTGTTCTGACAAATGTATTTAGTTGAACCATTGTTGACTAATTTTTCTTTTATAATGGCTTCCACCAGATTTCGTTTCTTCATGTTTGATTTTGTTTTGTGGGTTTTAAAGGGCATTACCCTTTCTTAACCACTATGTTTCTTTTCCTTTTCTTTTTCAAGACCGTCTATGCCCCTTGTGATACTCCCCTTCTAATTTACTCCATTTTTTTACAACCCCCTTACTTCCATTCTGCTTTACTCCTATGTTTTTACAAACCATAACGTCTCCGGATTTCATCCCTTTTTTATATACCCCATACTCCCCTTCCTGTATTTCTCTCTTTTTACAAATGATGCTTTGCCAGGAGTGACAACATTCTGCTCTTTTACAAGGACCATATCGGCACACAAAGTAGTCCCTACTATGGCAATGTGTGCTTTTTGAGATCAAAAATATTTTTGCTTTAGGCCAGTGTTTTATAATATTGGTCAGGGCCTGGGAGCTCCCCAACAATAAAGCATTTACGAAGGCAAAAGGCTGGCATTCAATGCCAGACCTATTGGCTTTGCCAATGTGTGTTATTATTTCTACACAGTTTGCTATATCACCCTTTTTTGGGAAGTCTTATGGATAATGCAGATTGACAGGTTAATGGAGTAATTAACTGACTCGTATTTTATGATCTGTATGCATGTTACAACATTAACTCAGTCTAGGAAAAGAGATGAATGAATAATGCAATTTTATGTTTCGCAATCTGTAAACTGAACAACCTCTAGGCACTCTGACATTTTGACAAGTGAACGAGGCACATGGATATTAAGGGACTAAACAGCTTCACAGAATGTGATACATGGTGAAACTGAAAATCCCAGGCTCCCTGGTTCCAAAACTGCAACTCAATCTCCTTGATAATGTCGCATCATGTCACGATGCCTAGTTCTGTTGTGACAATGGCATAGTCCTAGTGGGTATTCAGTGTCTTTTTATTCTGCTGTAGTTTGTGAAAACCAAAGGGGATGACACTTGAAGATTGTAGTAAATAAATGTTTCCTTCTAAAAAGGAAATAGTTTTATGGCACAATCGTCCAGGGACATGAGTCTAAACTCGTCCACCATTGAACAGTGTGGGGAGAGCACTGCAGCATTCAGAAATATGGGTCCCCGGGGCTTACTCCAGCCTACAGCTTCCACTGTAGCTGAGAAACAGGAAGTGTCCTGAAACCCAAGGACTGGCAATACTATCAGAAGACAATCTGTATCTCTTATTTAAAAATGGCTGCTTTACCGCACGTGTGCTGTAGTTCTGTGTGGTTCGATCCACAGGTTGTATTATATCCACTAATACATAGGATTGTTTGAAGGGGATTTCTGTTCTGATTGTAATCATGCTGGCCTCAGTCCCAAAGCAACAGTAACACCCTGGTGTATCCACCGCTGCTTTTAACAGTGACTTTGGGGATATACATTCATGAAAACCATGACCAGCTGAAGATCAGAGGGAAGGAAGCCATGTTTTGGATTTGCACAAAGGAAGTGGAAATGGGTGGCGCCCGAGAGACTGCAAACGCTAATGTGTAAGTGTCTGCTTCTCCTGGGAGGAGGAGCAGGGGGCACTTAAAATGCCTGCTTGCCTATTGCCTAGGAGTAGGCCCAACTAATGCATCAAGCGATTTAGGCATACGATTTGTGACAAACATTCAAAATTCTATACATTGAGGTGCATTATCCACTAAAATAAAATGTGTTTCTTACACGGAGTGCTGCTTTTTAGGTCTGGGTCGACACAGCAGCTGTCTGCAAGACTTATTGCTTATAATATACCATAGTGGGCTTTGGGTCCTTCCCTTCAACCATTGGCTACTTTGTATCAGTCTCTTTCAGCCATTGGCTTGAAACATTGTCAGTCACATCTTAAATCACCAGTAAAGAATAGCTCTCCTTCACCTCATGCTATTGGCTGTTTGGTGTATTATTCTGCCTCCTGACCAGCAATTGTATATCAGTGCATGAAGAACTATTTTATTTTCTAAAACGTTCACTGAACATCACACTTCTTGTCATGTTCATTTTTTGTTTGATACATTGGTAAAAGAAAAGAATACTTTTTTTTGTTTTACTGCAGCATAATGTTGAATACTTTTGTAATGACTTAAGTGCAGACCTGACCTTAAAATGGATTAGTAATTTCTTTCTGTTTGTCATATCAGCTGGGTCAGGCTGTTTTGAGCTGATAAACAAGAAGTAATTATACCTGTGTGTGTACAAGATGTATACAGATGTGGACACTCGATCAAAACAACCAATACCACACCATCACCATACCAATATCACCATCCATACCATCACCAGTACCACACCCCCACTGATATCATCACAACCACTAATATCGCCACAGCCACCAACATGACTTCCACCACCAATACCTCACCAACAATATCACCAACAGTACCAGCAATACCACCACCACAAGCAATACCATTACTGCCGGACATATCACCACCACCAGTATCACACCTCGAACAATACCACCATCAATACCTCAAATTAATTACCAGTACCACATCACCAACAATACTATTACCAGTAAAGCAACTACTACTACGAGCACCACTACCAAGCATTTGGAAAGCTAGGAGGGCTGGCTTTGATGTACTATAACATGCCTGTGCTTGCATATGTTTTCACATTAAACCCAGCACTATTGGTTTTGCTAGTGAATTAATAAAAAGTATAAAGTGCAGTGCTACCTTAGGAGGTGTCTTAGCGCTAGGATCAGGCAGGTCAGCCGAGGAGAAATAAAGCTAGTAAAATTGAAGATAAGTTAGCACGGAAAGAGATTTTAAAATCTGGAAAGAGGAAAGGGACAGTTTTGAGTGGTTTCAAAAAATAGTTTTGCGAACTGCGAAGATGAAACTGGAGGGCTTTCCATTATTTTGTGACTAGTAATGGGAAGAAGCAGCCGCCTGATTGCGACTTTTGTATTTCTGGAAGAGCGAAGGAATAAGGAAATCTATTTCTCGCTGGCGTAAAATATAATCTGTGCCATGAAGAGCTCTGTGGCAGATGCATAAGGCCATAAATGTAGCCGGCTTTTCTACCAGGCGACAGTGAAGGAGGAAAGGAATTCTGGCCTGAAAATGATGAGTAGGCTAGGAGGCCCAAGAGAAGTCTAGCAACTCAATTTCGAATCAGTTGGAGATGCTGCAGCCGATGTTTAGGGAGACCTCAGTTGAGAGAATGACAGTAATCAATCCTGGTGAGAATCAGTGCCCAATAACCTGTCTTGCAACAATCAGTGGGAAGGATAGGGTGAATGTTGAGGTGCAGATTAAGATAGGACCAGCAAACGTCTGCTGTTCATGAAAACTCCTACGTTATGTGCAGACGTACCGGCACAGGGGCATCACCCAGCTCACGGGGGCCACCAGCCTGGAGTCTAGGTGGACGGACCACCAAGGATAACAACCTCAGTCCAATCACAATTCATTTTTAACAACTGCTTTGCATCCAAGTGTTGACTGTTCTAAAGTAGGCACAGGCGCTATCTTTAGGAGGCACATAAGACACAATTCTTTGAGTGTTGTAAGCTTATGACATGCAAGACAAATTGAAATCTCAAATTATGGAGAAAAGAGGGTAGATATATCAGATGAAAAGGGATGGGCTAAGGGAAGTGCTTAATTTGTGAGAGAAAAAGTGCCGGTGCCCGAAGCTCTGTTCAGAAGCTGGTGGATGATGCGCCGAACACCAAGGCTGGTAGTCTTTTATCCACTACCAGACACCCCCTGTCCCTTTTCTCGCTCTTGCAGGTTCCTGCTTTCTCTCTTCGTGAGTGTTTTGCTGTCTTTCTCTTCCTTCATCCCTCCGATCTATGCATTTTCTCACTTTTTTGCACTCATTAAATATCTGATGCGTGAAATAAGTGCTGGTCCCCCAAAATAAGCACTGGTGCCCCCCACCAGCTCAAATTCAGTACTGGCTAAGGGAACACCCTAAGGAATTCCTCAAATAACCTTTTAGGGGAAGAATGAAGCGAGAGTGACGGCTTGGGTTCTGTCGGTCAACAGGACAGCCGTGGTGTGTGGTGTGTCGAGGGTCCTGTCCTAGGACACACACCAAGGCTTTCCCCGCTCAACTCAGGTGGTTGGAGGAGTGTGTGTACCTTAGGCGAATAGCCTAGGACAGATGCGGCACGGAACCTGACTTCTGCAGGTCCTACCGGTGAATCCGTTGAACTGCTTGGATCACTGGTCTAGTATTTTCTATTTAACATGCCGACGCGGTGTTTATATTGCAATTTCTGTTTTTTGCATCACCTACACACAGCAGTAGCTATAATAGAGATCCTGATGAAAGCCACGACACTGTCTAGGTCTTAGGCTGACACATGTTGATCACTACTCAGTACGACTGCATCTAATGTCTGCAGCCGCACTACACGCCGTTTATTTTTAACCCTAGCACAGGGTAGCAAGAATAAATTGCATCAGGCTAACCTTGTAGCTAGTTTTAGTCGCCCATTTATCAGCACTGCACGTCTCCCATCACCCCAACTGCTCACATTGGGTTTTAGAAATACCCCTCATACTTGAAAACATCTCTGAGCTCCCCCCTCTCAGCGAGGGGGTCATAGCCCGCATCATGACTAGGCTTCATGATGCGAGGAGGATTCCCCATGATGAAGCATGACACCTCTGGTGTGTGAGGGAAACCGTCCTTAAAAGGGAAACCCCCCCCACTAGACTGTCTGTTCCCACTATTTTGACGTTCACTTCGTTACGTCGGACCCGAGGGCTATATGTGTTTTGAGTCTTTAATTGGGGAGTGTGCCCTATTTGGTCCATTATAACTCCTCAGGCCCCCCTTGTGTGTATACGTGAGGGCTAGGGAGGCCAGAGAGTTCTAGGGTCATTTAAGGCCTCTATCCGACATTGAGATCACCCAGAAGACATTGGCTGCGTGCATGACATTGGTTCGAGCAGAAATCACTAGCAGACCTTGGAATGGTACATTAGCAAACCCATTAATGGGGATGTGGGATGTGCTGAAAGAGCAAAGACGACACAGTGCATTAAGTAACAGAGACAAGGCACTGTTGTCTCAAAAAATGATCATAAACGAGCCTGCCACTAACTTTACCTCGTCGATCAACCTGTATAATTTTGAATCCTTTGGATATAGCGGTCACAAGGTCTGGACTGTACATGTCCTTTAGCCGTGCATCCATGAGGAAGGGGATAGCTATGTTTGAAGAGGTAATCACAACATGAATTTTGACATTGTGTTGAAGCAGAGATCGTGTGTTAAGGAGGACAAAGCGGAATAAACTAGGGGAAAGATTGCCCTTGGGAAGTGAAAAAGGGAGGCTGGAAGGCAACATAGCAGTCTTAGGGATGGTTTTAGGTGAAGGAATGTAGCAGTGACCTGGATAGGCCGGTTTTAAGAGCAATGCTTCTTAAGTTCAGTTGTTCAACGTCCTCTGTTGCTGGGTTCCTATCAGTAGCAACGTTCTTGCCAGAAGACCATATACATATATTTGTATGTACAGGCATGTATAAGCGCAAATCTAGCTGCATAATAATTGGGCACTGTACAGAAGTGGAGTCATATAGAGGAGCAGCCTGTTAGGTACATCAGATAGCAGATGGATAGGGTATTTACAGGTAGGGTTCAGATGGGATGAGGCTTGGAGGTAAGGAGAACATAATGTGAGGATGGTGAGATATGTCAGAGAAGAGGAGGGCATTTTCATGTATAGTACAGGCAGATTGTACCCGATTGGACCCGACGTGGGTCCCTTGCTCACTTTGCCACTGGATTCAAGCTAGCCTGGCTGATGACGGCTGAATAGCCAGAAACCGGTCCCAGGATGCTTGTTTCCGGTCCAGGGAAGACATGGCTTGGCAGTTCGGGCTGGACTGTTCCCATGAGGCACAGGGTCAGACTGATTTGCATATGGCCATGTCTGAACTGGGGTGGTGGAGTGAGCTAAAGAATGATGATGGATTAAACCCAGATCAGTTGACTGGGGGTGAGTGGTTGATTAGCTCAAGCGCTCCGTCCATCATCCCCTTTGGTATCGCTTTGTTCGCCCTAAGTTGGCAGGGTATGCCCAGACGTGGGTCCCTTGCTCACTTTGCCACTGGATTCAAGCTAGCCTGGCTGATGACGGCTGAATAGCCAGAAACCGGTCCCAGGATGCTTGTTTCCGGTCCAGGGAAGACATGGCTTGGCAGTTCGGGCTGGACTGTTCCCATGAGGCACAGGGTCAGACTGATTTGCATATGGCCATGTCTGAACTGGGGTGGTGGAGTGAGCTAAAGAATGATGATGGATTAAACCCAGATCAGTTGACTGGGGGTGAGTGGTTGATTAGCTCAAGCGCTCCGTCCATCATCCCCTTTGGTATCGCTTTGTTCGCCCTAAGTTGGCAGGGTATGCCCAGACGTGGGTCCCTTGCTCACTTTGCCACTGGATTCAAGCTAGCCTGGCTGATGACGGCTGAATAGCCAGAAACCGGTCCCAGGATGCTTGTTTCCGGTCCAGGGAAGACATGGCTTGGCAGTTCGGGCTGGACTGTTCCCATGAGGCACAGGGTCAGACTGATTTGCATATGGCCATGTCTGAACTGGGGTGGTGGAGTGAGCTAAAGAATGATGATGGATTAAACCCAGATCAGTTGACTGGGGGTGAGTGGTTGATTAGCTCAAGCGCTCCGTCCATCATCCCCTTTGGTATCGCTTTGTTCGCCCTAAGTTGGCAGGGTATGCCCAGACGTGGGTCCCTTGCTCACTTTGCCACTGGATTCAAGCTAGCCTGGCTGATGACGGCTGAATAGCCAGAAACCGGTCCCAGGATGCTTGTTTCCGGTCCAGGGAAGACATGGCTTGGCAGTTCGGGCTGGACTGTTCCCATGAGGCACAGGGTCAGACTGATTTGCATATGGCCATGTCTGAACTGGGGTGGTGGAGTGAGCTAAAGAATGATGATGGATTAAACCCAGATCAGTTGACTGGGGGTGAGTGGTTGATTAGCTCAAGCGCTCCGTCCATCATCCCCTTTGGTATCGCTTTGTTCGCCCTAAGTTGGCAGGGTATGCCCAGACGTGGGTCCCTTGCTCACTTTGCCACTGGATTCAAGCTAGCCTGGCTGATGACGGCTGAATAGCCAGAAACCGGTCCCAGGATGCTTGTTTCCGGTCCAGGGAAGACATGGCTTGGCAGTTCGGGCTGGACTGTTCCCATGAGGCACAGGGTCAGACTGATTTGCATATGGCCATGTCTGAACTGGGGTGGTGGAGTGAGCTAAAGAATGATGATGGATTAAACCCAGATCAGTTGACTGGGGGTGAGTGGTTGATTAGCTCAAGCGCTCCGTCCATCATCCCCTTTGGTATCGCTTTGTTCGCCCTAAGTTGGCAGGGTATGCCCAGACGTGGGTCCCTTGCTCACTTTGCCACTGGATTCAAGCTAGCCTGGCTGATGATGGCTGAATAGCCAGAAACCGGTCCCAGGATGCTTGTTTCCGGTCCAGGGAAGACATGGCTTGGCAGTTCGGGCTGGACTGTTCCCATGAGGCACAGGGTCAGACTGATTTGCATATGGCCATGTCTGAACTGGGGTGGTGGAGTGAGCTAAAGAATGATGATGGATTAAACCCAGATCAGTTGACTGGGGGTGAGTGGTTGATTAGCTCAAGCGCTCCGTCCATCATCCCCTTTGGTATCGCTTTGTTCGCCCTAAGTTGGCAGGGTATGCCCAGACGTGGGTCCCTTGCTCACTTTGCCACTGGATTCAAGCTAGCCTGGCTGATGACGGCTGAATAGCCAGAAACCGGTCCCAGGATGCTTGTTTCCGGTCCAGGGAAGACATGGCTTGGCAGTTCGGGCTGGACTGTTCCCATGAGGCACAGGGTCAGACTGATTTGCATATGGCCATGTCTGAACTGGGGTGGTGGAGTGAGCTAAAGAATGATGATGGATTAAACCCAGATCAGTTGACTGGGGGTGAGTGGTTGATTAGCTCAAGCGCTCCGTCCATCATCCCCTTTGGTATCGCTTTGTTCGCCCTAAGTTGGCAGGGTATGCCCAGACGTGGGTCCCTTGCTCACTTTGCCACTGGATTCAAGCTAGCCTGGCTGATGACGGCTGAATAGCCAGAAACCGGTCCCAGGATGCTTGTTTCCGGTCCAGGGAAGACATGGCTTGGCAGTTCGGGCTGGACTGTTCCCATGAGGCACAGGGTCAGACTGATTTGCATATGGCCATGTCTGAACTGGGGTGGTGGAGTGAGCTAAAGAATGATGATGGATTAAACCCAGATCAGTTGACTGGGGGGTGAGTGGTTGATTAGCTCAAGCGCTCCGTCCATCATCCCCTTTGGTATCGCTTTGTTCGCCCTAGTTGACAGGGTATGCCCAGACGTGGGTCCCTTGCTCACTTTGCCACTGGATTCAAGCTAGCCTGGCTGATGACGGCTGAATAGCCAGAAACCAGTCCCAGGATGCTTGCTTCCGGTACAGGGAAGACATGGCTTGGCAGTTCGGGCTGGACTGTTCCCATGAGGCACAGGGTCAGACTGATTTGCATATGGCCATGTCTGAACTGGGGTGGTGGAGTGAGCTAAAGAATGATGATGGATTAAACCCAGATCAGTTGACTGGGGGTGAGTGGTTGATTAGCTCAAGCGCTCCGTCCATCATCCCCTTTGGTATCGCTTTGTTCGCCCTAAGTTGGCAGGGTATGCCCAGACGTGGGTCCCTTGCTCACTTTGCCACTGGATTCAAGCTAGCCTGGCTGATGACGGCTGAATAGCCAGAAACCGGTCCCAGGATGCTTGTTTCCGGTCCAGGGAAGACATGGCTTGGCAGTTCGGGCTGGACTGTTCCCATGAGGCACAGGGTCAGACTGATTTGCATATGGCCATGTCTGAACTGGGGTGGTGGAGTGAGCTAAAGAATGATGATGGATTAAACCCAGATCAGTTGACTGGGGGTGAGTGGTTGATTAGCTCAAGCGCTCCGTCCATCATCCCCTTTGGTATCGCTTTGTTCGCCCTAAGTTGGCAGGGTATGCCCAGACGTGGGTCCCTTGCTCACTTTGCCACTGGATTCAAGCTAGCCTGGCTGATGACGGCTGAATAGCCAGAAACCGGTCCCAGGATGCTTGTTTCCGGTCCAGGGAAGACATGGCTTGGCAGTTCGGGCTGGACTGTTCCCATGAGGCACAGGGTCAGACTGATTTGCATATGGCCATGTCTGAACTGGGGTGGTGGAGTGAGCTAAAGAATGATGATGGATTAAACCCAGATCAGTTGACTGGGGGTGAGTGGTTGATTAGCTCAAGCGCTCCGTCCATCATCCCCTTTGGTATCGCTTTGTTCGCCCTAAGTTGGCAGGGTATGCCCAGACGTGGGTCCCTTGCTCACTTTGCCACTGGATTCAAGCTAGCCTGGCTGATGACGGCTGAATAGCCAGAAACCGGTCCCAGGATGCTTGTTTCCGGTCCAGGGAAGACATGGCTTGGCAGTTCGGGCTGGACTGTTCCCATGAGGCACAGGGTCAGACTGATTTGCATATGGCCATGTCTGAACTGGGGTGGTGGAGTGAGCTAAAGAATGATGATGGATTAAACCCAGATCAGTTGACTGGGGGTGAGTGGTTGATTAGCTCAAGCGCTCCGTCCATCATCCCCTTTGGTATCGCTTTGTTCGCCCTAAGTTGGCAGGGTATGCCCAGACGTGGGTCCCTTGCTCACTTTGCCACTGGATTCAAGCTAGCCTGGCTGATGACGGCTGAATAGCCAGAAACCGGTCCCAGGATGCTTGTTTCCGGTCCAGGGAAGACATGGCTTGGCAGTTCGGGCTGGACTGTTCCCATGAGGCACAGGGTCAGACTGATTTGCATATGGCCATGTCTGAACTGGGGTGGTGGAGTGAGCTAAAGAATGATGATGGATTAAACCCAGATCAGTTGACTGGGGGTGAGTGGTTGATTAGCTCAAGCGCTCCGTCCATCATCCCCTTTGGTATCGCTTTGTTCGCCCTAAGTTGGCAGGGTATGCCCAGACGTGGGTCCCTTGCTCACTTTGCCACTGGATTCAAGCTAGCCTGGCTGATGACGGCTGAATAGCCAGAAACCGGTCCCAGGATGCTTGTTTCCGGTCCAGGGAAGACATGGCTTGGCAGTTCGGGCTGGACTGTTCCCATGAGGCACAGGGTCAGACTGATTTGCATATGGCCATGTCTGAACTGGGGTGGTGGAGTGAGCTAAAGAATGATGATGGATTAAACCCAGATCAGTTGACTGGGGGTGAGTGGTTGATTAGCTCAAGCGCTCCGTCCATCATCCCCTTTGGTATCGCTTTGTTCGCCCTAAGTTGGCAGGGTATGCCCAGACGTGGGTCCCTTGCTCACTTTGCCACTGGATTCAAGCTAGCCTGGCTGATGACGGCTGAATAGCCAGAAACCGGTCCCAGGATGCTTGTTTCCGGTCCAGGGAAGACATGGCTTGGCAGTTCGGGCTGGACTGTTCCCATGAGGCACAGGGTCAGACTGATTTGCATATGGCCATGTCTGAACTGGGGTGGTGGAGTGAGCTAAAGAATGATGATGGATTAAACCCAGATCAGTTGACTGGGGGTGAGTGGTTGATTAGCTCAAGCGCTCCGTCCATCATCCCCTTTGGTATCGCTTTGTTCGCCCTAAGTTGGCAGGGTATGCCCAGACGTGGGTCCCTTGCTCACTTTGCCACTGGATTCAAGCTAGCCTGGCTGATGACGGCTGAATAGCCAGAAACCGGTCCCAGGATGCTTGTTTCCGGTCCAGGGAAGACATGGCTTGGCAGTTCGGGCTGGACTGTTCCCATGAGGCACAGGGTCAGACTGATTTGCATATGGCCATGTCTGAACTGGGGTGGTGGAGTGAGCTAAAGAATGATGATGGATTAAACCCAGATCAGTTGACTGGGGGTGAGTGGTTGATTAGCTCAAGCGCTCCGTCCATCATCCCCTTTGGTATCGCTTTGTTCGCCCTAAGTTGGCAGGGTATGCCCAGACGTGGGTCCCTTGCTCACTTTGCCACTGGATTCAAGCTAGCCTGGCTGATGACGGCTGAATAGCCAGAAACCGGTCCCAGGATGCTTGTTTCCGGTCCAGGGAAGACATGGCTTGGCAGTTCGGGCTGGACTGTTCCCATGAGGCACAGGGTCAGACTGATTTGCATATGGCCATGTCTGAACTGGGGTGGTGGAGTGAGCTAAAGAATGATGATGGATTAAACCCAGATCAGTTGACTGGGGGTGAGTGGTTGATTAGCTCAAGCGCTCCGTCCATCATCCCCTTTGGTATCGCTTTGTTCGCCCTAAGTTGGCAGGGTATGCCCAGACGTGGGTCCCTTGCTCACTTTGCCACTGGATTCAAGCTAGCCTGGCTGATGACGGCTGAATAGCCAGAAACCGGTCCCAGGATGCTTGTTTCCGGTCCAGGGAAGACATGGCTTGGCAGTTCGGGCTGGACTGTTCCCATGAGGCACAGGGTCAGACTGATTTGCATATGGCCATGTCTGAACTGGGGTGGTGGAGTGAGCTAAAGAATGATGATGGATTAAACCCAGATCAGTTGACTGGGGGTGAGTGGTTGATTAGCTCAAGCGCTCCGTCCATCATCCCCTTTGGTATCGCTTTGTTCGCCCTAAGTTGGCAGGGTATGCCCAGACGTGGGTCCCTTGCTCACTTTGCCACTGGATTCAAGCTAGCCTGGCTGATGACGGCTGAATAGCCAGAAACCGGTCCCAGGATGCTTGTTTCCGGTCCAGGGAAGACATGGCTTGGCAGTTCGGGCTGGACTGTTCCCATGAGGCACAGGGTCAGACTGATTTGCATATGGCCATGTCTGAACTGGGGTGGTGGAGTGAGCTAAAGAATGATGATGGATTAAACCCAGATCAGTTGACTGGGGGTGAGTGGTTGATTAGCTCAAGCGCTCCGTCCATCATCCCCTTTGGTATCGCTTTGTTCGCCCTAAGTTGGCAGGGTATGCCCAGACGTGGGTCCCTTGCTCACTTTGCCACTGGATTCAAGCTAGCCTGGCTGATGACGGCTGAATAGCCAGAAACCGGTCCCAGGATGCTTGTTTCCGGTCCAGGGAAGACATGGCTTGGCAGTTCGGGCTGGACTGTTCCCATGAGGCACAGGGTCAGACTGATTTGCATATGGCCATGTCTGAACTGGGGTGGTGGAGTGAGCTAAAGAATGATGATGGATTAAACCCAGATCAGTTGACTGGGGGTGAGTGGTTGATTAGCTCAAGCGCTCCGTCCATCATCCCCTTTGGTATCGCTTTGTTCGCCCTAAGTTGGCAGGGTATGCCCAGACGTGGGTCCCTTGCTCACTTTGCCACTGGATTCAAGCTAGCCTGGCTGATGACGGCTGAATAGCCAGAAACCGGTCCCAGGATGCTTGTTTCCGGTCCAGGGAAGACATGGCTTGGCAGTTCGGGCTGGACTGTTCCCATGAGGCACAGGGTCAGACTGATTTGCATATGGCCATGTCTGAACTGGGGTGGTGGAGTGAGCTAAAGAATGATGATGGATTAAACCCAGATCAGTTGACTGGGGGTGAGTGGTTGATTAGCTCAAGCGCTCCGTCCATCATCCCCTTTGGTATCGCTTTGTTCGCCCTAAGTTGGCAGGGTATGCCCAGACGTGGGTCCCTTGCTCACTTTGCCACTGGATTCAAGCTAGCCTGGCTGATGACGGCTGAATAGCCAGAAACCGGTCCCAGGATGCTTGTTTCCGGTCCAGGGAAGACATGGCTTGGCAGTTCGGGCTGGACTGTTCCCATGAGGCACAGGGTCAGACTGATTTGCATATGGCCATGTCTGAACTGGGGTGGTGGAGTGAGCTAAAGAATGATGATGGATTAAACCCAGATCAGTTGACTGGGGGTGAGTGGTTGATTAGCTCAAGCGCTCCGTCCATCATCCCCTTTGGTATCGCTTTGTTCGCCCTAAGTTGGCAGGGTATGCCCAGACGTGGGTCCCTTGCTCACTTTGCCACTGGATTCAAGCTAGCCTGGCTGATGACGGCTGAATAGCCAGAAACCGGTCCCAGGATGCTTGTTTCCGGTCCAGGGAAGACATGGCTTGGCAGTTCGGGCTGGACTGTTCCCATGAGGCACAGGGTCAGACTGATTTGCATATGGCCATGTCTGAACTGGGGTGGTGGAGTGAGCTAAAGAATGATGATGGATTAAACCCAGATCAGTTGACTGGGGGTGAGTGGTTGATTAGCTCAAGCGCTCCGTCCATCATCCCCTTTGGTATCGCTTTGTTCGCCCTAAGTTGGCAGGGTATGCCCAGACGTGGGTCCCTTGCTCACTTTGCCACTGGATTCAAGCTAGCCTGGCTGATGACGGCTGAATAGCCAGAAACCGGTCCCAGGATGCTTGTTTCCGGTCCAGGGAAGACATGGCTTGGCAGTTCGGGCTGGACTGTTCCCATGAGGCACAGGGTCAGACTGATTTGCATATGGCCATGTCTGAACTGGGGTGGTGGAGTGAGCTAAAGAATGATGATGGATTAAACCCAGATCAGTTGACTGGGGGTGAGTGGTTGATTAGCTCAAGCGCTCCGTCCATCATCCCCTTTGGTATCGCTTTGTTCGCCCTAAGTTGGCAGGGTATGCCCAGACGTGGGTCCCTTGCTCACTTTGCCACTGGATTCAAGCTAGCCTGGCTGATGACGGCTGAATAGCCAGAAACCGGTCCCAGGATGCTTGTTTCCGGTCCAGGGAAGACATGGCTTGGCAGTTCGGGCTGGACTGTTCCCATGAGGCACAGGGTCAGACTGATTTGCATATGGCCATGTCTGAACTGGGGTGGTGGAGTGAGCTAAAGAATGATGATGGATTAAACCCAGATCAGTTGACTGGGGGTGAGTGGTTGATTAGCTCAAGCGCTCCGTCCATCATCCCCTTTGGTATCGCTTTGTTCGCCCTAAGTTGGCAGGGTATGCCCAGACGTGGGTCCCTTGCTCACTTTGCCACTGGATTCAAGCTAGCCTGGCTGATGACGGCTGAATAGCCAGAAACCGGTCCCAGGATGCTTGTTTCCGGTCCAGGGAAGACATGGCTTGGCAGTTCGGGCTGGACTGTTCCCATGAGGCACAGGGTCAGACTGATTTGCATATGGCCATGTCTGAACTGGGGTGGTGGAGTGAGCTAAAGAATGATGATGGATTAAACCCAGATCAGTTGACTGGGGGTGAGTGGTTGATTAGCTCAAGCGCTCCGTCCATCATCCCCTTTGGTATCGCTTTGTTCGCCCTAAGTTGGCAGGGTATGCCCAGACGTGGGTCCCTTGCTCACTTTGCCACTGGATTCAAGCTAGCCTGGCTGATGACGGCTGAATAGCCAGAAACCGGTCCCAGGATGCTTGTTTCCGGTCCAGGGAAGACATGGCTTGGCAGTTCGGGCTGGACTGTTCCCATGAGGCACAGGGTCAGACTGATTTGCATATGGCCATGTCTGAACTGGGGTGGTGGAGTGAGCTAAAGAATGATGATGGATTAAACCCAGATCAGTTGACTGGGGGTGAGTGGTTGATTAGCTCAAGCGCTCCGTCCATCATCCCCTTTGGTATCGCTTTGTTCGCCCTAAGTTGGCAGGGTATGCCCAGACGTGGGTCCCTTGCTCACTTTGCCACTGGATTCAAGCTAGCCTGGCTGATGACGGCTGAATAGCCAGAAACCGGTCCCAGGATGCTTGTTTCCGGTCCAGGGAAGACATGGCTTGGCAGTTCGGGCTGGACTGTTCCCATGAGGCACAGGGTCAGACTGATTTGCATATGGCCATGTCTGAACTGGGGTGGTGGAGTGAGCTAAAGAATGATGATGGATTAAACCCAGATCAGTTGACTGGGGGTGAGTGGTTGATTAGCTCAAGCGCTCCGTCCATCATCCCCTTTGGTATCGCTTTGTTCGCCCTAAGTTGGCAGGGTATGCCCAGACGTGGGTCCCTTGCTCACTTTGCCACTGGATTCAAGCTAGCCTGGCTGATGACGGCTGAATAGCCAGAAACCGGTCCCAGGATGCTTGTTTCCGGTCCAGGGAAGACATGGCTTGGCAGTTCGGGCTGGACTGTTCCCATGAGGCACAGGGTCAGACTGATTTGCATATGGCCATGTCTGAACTGGGGTGGTGGAGTGAGCTAAAGAATGATGATGGATTAAACCCAGATCAGTTGACTGGGGGTGAGTGGTTGATTAGCTCAAGCGCTCCGTCCATCATCCCCTTTGGTATCGCTTTGTTCGCCCTAAGTTGGCAGGGTATGCCCAGACGTGGGTCCCTTGCTCACTTTGCCACTGGATTCAAGCTAGCCTGGCTGATGACGGCTGAATAGCCAGAAACCGGTCCCAGGATGCTTGTTTCCGGTCCAGGGAAGACATGGCTTGGCAGTTCGGGCTGGACTGTTCCCATGAGGCACAGGGTCAGACTGATTTGCATATGGCCATGTCTGAACTGGGGTGGTGGAGTGAGCTAAAGAATGATGATGGATTAAACCCAGATCAGTTGACTGGGGGTGAGTGGTTGATTAGCTCAAGCGCTCCGTCCATCATCCCCTTTGGTATCGCTTTGTTCGCCCTAAGTTGGCAGGGTATGCCCAGACGTGGGTCCCTTGCTCACTTTGCCACTGGATTCAAGCTAGCCTGGCTGATGACGGCTGAATAGCCAGAAACCGGTCCCAGGATGCTTGTTTCCGGTCCAGGGAAGACATGGCTTGGCAGTTCGGGCTGGACTGTTCCCATGAGGCACAGGGTCAGACTGATTTGCATATGGCCATGTCTGAACTGGGGTGGTGGAGTGAGCTAAAGAATGATGATGGATTAAACCCAGATCAGTTGACTGGGGGTGAGTGGTTGATTAGCTCAAGCGCTCCGTCCATCATCCCCTTTGGTATCGCTTTGTTCGCCCTAAGTTGGCAGGGTATGCCCAGACGTGGGTCCCTTGCTCACTTTGCCACTGGATTCAAGCTAGCCTGGCTGATGACGGCTGAATAGCCAGAAACCGGTCCCAGGATGCTTGTTTCCGGTCCAGGGAAGACATGGCTTGGCAGTTCGGGCTGGACTGTTCCCATGAGGCACAGGGTCAGACTGATTTGCATATGGCCATGTCTGAACTGGGGTGGTGGAGTGAGCTAAAGAATGATGATGGATTAAACCCAGATCAGTTGACTGGGGGTGAGTGGTTGATTAGCTCAAGCGCTCCGTCCATCATCCCCTTTGGTATCGCTTTGTTCGCCCTAAGTTGGCAGGGTATGCCCAGACGTGGGTCCCTTGCTCACTTTGCCACTGGATTCAAGCTAGCCTGGCTGATGACGGCTGAATAGCCAGAAACCGGTCCCAGGATGCTTGTTTCCGGTCCAGGGAAGACATGGCTTGGCAGTTCGGGCTGGACTGTTCCCATGAGGCACAGGGTCAGACTGATTTGCATATGGCCATGTCTGAACTGGGGTGGTGGAGTGAGCTAAAGAATGATGATGGATTAAACCCAGATCAGTTGACTGGGGGTGAGTGGTTGATTAGCTCAAGCGCTCCGTCCATCATCCCCTTTGGTATCGCTTTGTTCGCCCTAAGTTGGCAGGGTATGCCCAGACGTGGGTCCCTTGCTCACTTTGCCACTGGATTCAAGCTAGCCTGGCTGATGACGGCTGAATAGCCAGAAACCGGTCCCAGGATGCTTGTTTCCGGTCCAGGGAAGACATGGCTTGGCAGTTCGGGCTGGACTGTTCCCATGAGGCACAGGGTCAGACTGATTTGCATATGGCCATGTCTGAACTGGGGTGGTGGAGTGAGCTAAAGAATGATGATGGATTAAACCCAGATCAGTTGACTGGGGGTGAGTGGTTGATTAGCTCAAGCGCTCCGTCCATCATCCCCTTTGGTATCGCTTTGTTCGCCCTAAGTTGGCAGGGTATGCCCAGACGTGGGTCCCTTGCTCACTTTGCCACTGGATTCAAGCTAGCCTGGCTGATGACGGCTGAATAGCCAGAAACCGGTCCCAGGATGCTTGTTTCCGGTCCAGGGAAGACATGGCTTGGCAGTTCGGGCTGGACTGTTCCCATGAGGCACAGGGTCAGACTGATTTGCATATGGCCATGTCTGAACTGGGGTGGTGGAGTGAGCTAAAGAATGATGATGGATTAAACCCAGATCAGTTGACTGGGGGTGAGTGGTTGATTAGCTCAAGCGCTCCGTCCATCATCCCCTTTGGTATCGCTTTGTTCGCCCTAAGTTGGCAGGGTATGCCCAGACGTGGGTCCCTTGCTCACTTTGCCACTGGATTCAAGCTAGCCTGGCTGATGACGGCTGAATAGCCAGAAACCGGTCCCAGGATGCTTGTTTCCGGTCCAGGGAAGACATGGCTTGGCAGTTCGGGCTGGACTGTTCCCATGAGGCACAGGGTCAGACTGATTTGCATATGGCCATGTCTGAACTGGGGTGGTGGAGTGAGCTAAAGAATGATGATGGATTAAACCCAGATCAGTTGACTGGGGGTGAGTGGTTGATTAGCTCAAGCGCTCCGTCCATCATCCCCTTTGGTATCGCTTGTTCGCCCTAAGTTGGCAGGGTATGCCCAGACGTGGGTCCCTTGCTCACTTTGCCACTGGATTCAAGCTAGCCTGGCTGATGACGGCTGAATAGCCAGAAACCGGTCCCAGGATGCTTGTTTCCGGTCCAGGGAAGACATGGCTTGGCAGTTCGGGCTGGACTGTTCCCATGAGGCACAGGGTCAGACTGATTTGCATATGGCCATGTCTGAACTGGGGTGGTGGAGTGAGCTAAAGAATGATGATGGATTAAACCCAGATCAGTTGACTGGGGGTGAGTGGTTGATTAGCTCAAGCGCTCCGTCCATCATCCCCTTTGGTATCGCTTTGTTCGCCCTAAGTTGGCAGGGTATGCCCAGACGTGGGTCCCTTGCTCACTTTGCCACTGGATTCAAGCTAGCCTGGCTGATGACGGCTGAATAGCCAGAAACCGGTCCCAGGATGCTTGTTTCCGGTCCAGGGAAGACATGGCTTGGCAGTTCGGGCTGGACTGTTCCCATGAGGCACAGGGTCAGACTGATTTGCATATGGCCATGTCTGAACTGGGGTGGTGGAGTGAGCTAAAGAATGATGATGGATTAAACCCAGATCAGTTGACTGGGGGTGAGTGGTTGATTAGCTCAAGCGCTCCGTCCATCATCCCCTTTGGTATCGCTTTGTTCGCCCTAAGTTGGCAGGGTATGCCCAGACGTGGGTCCCTTGCTCACTTTGCCACTGGATTCAAGCTAGCCTGGCTGATGACGGCTGAATAGCCAGAAACCGGTCCCAGGATGCTTGTTTCCGGTCCAGGGAAGACATGGCTTGGCAGTTCGGGCTGGACTGTTCCCATGAGGCACAGGGTCAGACTGATTTGCATATGGCCATGTCTGAACTGGGGTGGTGGAGTGAGCTAAAGAATGATGATGGATTAAACCCAGATCAGTTGACTGGGGGTGAGTGGTTGATTAGCTCAAGCGCTCCGTCCATCATCCCCTTTGGTATCGCTTTGTTCGCCCTAAGTTGGCAGGGTATGCCCAGACGTGGGTCCCTTGCTCACTTTGCCACTGGATTCAAGCTAGCCTGGCTGATGACGGCTGAATAGCCAGAAACCGGTCCCAGGATGCTTGTTTCCGGTCCAGGGAAGACATGGCTTGGCAGTTCGGGCTGGACTGTTCCCATGAGGCACAGGGTCAGACTGATTTGCATATGGCCATGTCTGAACTGGGGTGGTGGAGTGAGCTAAAGAATGATGATGGATTAAACCCAGATCAGTTGACTGGGGGTGAGTGGTTGATTAGCTCAAGCGCTCCGTCCATCATCCCCTTTGGTATCGCTTTGTTCGCCCTAAGTTGGCAGGGTATGCCCAGACGTGGGTCCCTTGCTCACTTTGCCACTGGATTCAAGCTAGCCTGGCTGATGACGGCTGAATAGCCAGAAACCGGTCCCAGGATGCTTGTTTCCGGTCCAGGGAAGACATGGCTTGGCAGTTCGGGCTGGACTGTTCCCATGAGGCACAGGGTCAGACTGATTTGCATATGGCCATGTCTGAACTGGGGTGGTGGAGTGAGCTAAAGAATGATGATGGATTAAACCCAGATCAGTTGACTGGGGGTGAGTGGTTGATTAGCTCAAGCGCTCCGTCCATCATCCCCTTTGGTATCGCTTTGTTCGCCCTAAGTTGGCAGGGTATGCCCAGACGTGGGTCCCTTGCTCACTTTGCCACTGGATTCAAGCTAGCCTGGCTGATGACGGCTGAATAGCCAGAAACCGGTCCCAGGATGCTTGTTTCCGGTCCAGGGAAGACATGGCTTGGCAGTTCGGGCTGGACTGTTCCCATGAGGCACAGGGTCAGACTGATTTGCATATGGCCATGTCTGAACTGGGGTGGTGGAGTGAGCTAAAGAATGATGATGGATTAAACCCAGATCAGTTGACTGGGGGTGAGTGGTTGATTAGCTCAAGCGCTCCGTCCATCATCCCCTTTGGTATCGCTTTGTTCGCCCTAAGTTGGCAGGGTATGCCCAGACGTGGGTCCCTTGCTCACTTTGCCACTGGATTCAAGCTAGCCTGGCTGATGACGGCTGAATAGCCAGAAACCGGTCCCAGGATGCTTGTTTCCGGTCCAGGGAAGACATGGCTTGGCAGTTCGGGCTGGACTGTTCCCATGAGGCACAGGGTCAGACTGATTTGCATATGGCCATGTCTGAACTGGGGTGGTGGAGTGAGCTAAAGAATGATGATGGATTAAACCCAGATCAGTTGACTGGGGGTGAGTGGTTGATTAGCTCAAGCGCTCCGTCCATCATCCCCTTTGGTATCGCTTTGTTCGCCCTAAGTTGGCAGGGTATGCCCAGACGTGGGTCCCTTGCTCACTTTGCCACTGGATTCAAGCTAGCCTGGCTGATGACGGCTGAATAGCCAGAAACCGGTCCCAGGATGCTTGTTTCCGGTCCAGGGAAGACATGGCTTGGCAGTTCGGGCTGGACTGTTCCCATGAGGCACAGGGTCAGACTGATTTGCATATGGCCATGTCTGAACTGGGGTGGTGGAGTGAGCTAAAGAATGATGATGGATTAAACCCAGATCAGTTGACTGGGGGTGAGTGGTTGATTAGCTCAAGCGCTCCGTCCATCATCCCCTTTGGTATCGCTTTGTTCGCCCTAAGTTGGCAGGGTATGCCCAGACGTGGGTCCCTTGCTCACTTTGCCACTGGATTCAAGCTAGCCTGGCTGATGACGGCTGAATAGCCAGAAACCGGTCCCAGGATGCTTGTTTCCGGTCCAGGGAAGACATGGCTTGGCAGTTCGGGCTGGACTGTTCCCATGAGGCACAGGGTCAGACTGATTTGCATATGGCCATGTCTGAACTGGGGTGGTGGAGTGAGCTAAAGAATGATGATGGATTAAACCCAGATCAGTTGACTGGGGGTGAGTGGTTGATTAGCTCAAGCGCTCCGTCCATCATCCCCTTTGGTATCGCTTTGTTCGCCCTAAGTTGGCAGGGTATGCCCAGACGTGGGTCCCTTGCTCACTTTGCCACTGGATTCAAGCTAGCCTGGCTGATGACGGCTGAATAGCCAGAAACCGGTCCCAGGATGCTTGTTTCCGGTCCAGGGAAGACATGGCTTGGCAGTTCGGGCTGGACTGTTCCCATGAGGCACAGGGTCAGACTGATTTGCATATGGCCATGTCTGAACTGGGGTGGTGGAGTGAGCTAAAGAATGATGATGGATTAAACCCAGATCAGTTGACTGGGGGTGAGTGGTTGATTAGCTCAAGCGCTCCGTCCATCATCCCCTTTGGTATCGCTTTGTTCGCCCTAAGTTGGCAGGGTATGCCCAGACGTGGGTCCCTTGCTCACTTTGCCACTGGATTCAAGCTAGCCTGGCTGATGACGGCTGAATAGCCAGAAACCGGTCCCAGGATGCTTGTTTCCGGTCCAGGGAAGACATGGCTTGGCAGTTCGGGCTGGACTGTTCCCATGAGGCACAGGGTCAGACTGATTTGCATATGGCCATGTCTGAACTGGGGTGGTGGAGTGAGCTAAAGAATGATGATGGATTAAACCCAGATCAGTTGACTGGGGGTGAGTGGTTGATTAGCTCAAGCGCTCCGTCCATCATCCCCTTTGGTATCGCTTTGTTCGCCCTAAGTTGGCAGGGTATGCCCAGACGTGGGTCCCTTGCTCACTTTGCCACTGGATTCAAGCTAGCCTGGCTGATGACGGCTGAATAGCCAGAAACCGGTCCCAGGATGCTTGTTTCCGGTCCAGGGAAGACATGGCTTGGCAGTTCGGGCTGGACTGTTCCCATGAGGCACAGGGTCAGACTGATTTGCATATGGCCATGTCTGAACTGGGGTGGTGGAGTGAGCTAAAGAATGATGATGGATTAAACCCAGATCAGTTGACTGGGGGTGAGTGGTTGATTAGCTCAAGCGCTCCGTCCATCATCCCCTTTGGTATCGCTTTGTTCGCCCTAAGTTGGCAGGGTATGCCCAGACGTGGGTCCCTTGCTCACTTTGCCACTGGATTCAAGCTAGCCTGGCTGATGACGGCTGAATAGCCAGAAACCGGTCCCAGGATGCTTGTTTCCGGTCCAGGGAAGACATGGCTTGGCAGTTCGGGCTGGACTGTTCCCATGAGGCACAGGGTCAGACTGATTTGCATATGGCCATGTCTGAACTGGGGTGGTGGAGTGAGCTAAAGAATGATGATGGATTAAACCCAGATCAGTTGACTGGGGGTGAGTGGTTGATTAGCTCAAGCGCTCCGTCCATCATCCCCTTTGGTATCGCTTTGTTCGCCCTAAGTTGGCAGGGTATGCCCAGACGTGGGTCCCTTGCTCACTTTGCCACTGGATTCAAGCTAGCCTGGCTGATGACGGCTGAATAGCCAGAAACCGGTCCCAGGATGCTTGTTTCCGGTCCAGGGAAGACATGGCTTGGCAGTTCGGGCTGGACTGTTCCCATGAGGCACAGGGTCAGACTGATTTGCATATGGCCATGTCTGAACTGGGGTGGTGGAGTGAGCTAAAGAATGATGATGGATTAAACCCAGATCAGTTGACTGGGGGTGAGTGGTTGATTAGCTCAAGCGCTCCGTCCATCATCCCCTTTGGTATCGCTTTGTTCGCCCTAAGTTGGCAGGGTATGCCCAGACGTGGGTCCCTTGCTCACTTTGCCACTGGATTCAAGCTAGCCTGGCTGATGACGGCTGAATAGCCAGAAACCGGTCCCAGGATGCTTGTTTCCGGTCCAGGGAAGACATGGCTTGGCAGTTCGGGCTGGACTGTTCCCATGAGGCACAGGGTCAGACTGATTTGCATATGGCCATGTCTGAACTGGGGTGGTGGAGTGAGCTAAAGAATGATGATGGATTAAACCCAGATCAGTTGACTGGGGGTGAGTGGTTGATTAGCTCAAGCGCTCCGTCCATCATCCCCTTTGGTATCGCTTTGTTCGCCCTAAGTTGGCAGGGTATGCCCAGACGTGGGTCCCTTGCTCACTTTGCCACTGGATTCAAGCTAGCCTGGCTGATGACGGCTGAATAGCCAGAAACCGGTCCCAGGATGCTTGTTTCCGGTCCAGGGAAGACATGGCTTGGCAGTTCGGGCTGGACTGTTCCCATGAGGCACAGGGTCAGACTGATTTGCATATGGCCATGTCTGAACTGGGGTGGTGGAGTGAGCTAAAGAATGATGATGGATTAAACCCAGATCAGTTGACTGGGGGTGAGTGGTTGATTAGCTCAAGCGCTCCGTCCATCATCCCCTTTGGTATCGCTTTGTTCGCCCTAAGTTGGCAGGGTATGCCCAGACGTGGGTCCCTTGCTCACTTTGCCACTGGATTCAAGCTAGCCTGGCTGATGACGGCTGAATAGCCAGAAACCGGTCCCAGGATGCTTGTTTCCGGTCCAGGGAAGACATGGCTTGGCAGTTCGGGCTGGACTGTTCCCATGAGGCACAGGGTCAGACTGATTTGCATATGGCCATGTCTGAACTGGGGTGGTGGAGTGAGCTAAAGAATGATGATGGATTAAACCCAGATCAGTTGACTGGGGGTGAGTGGTTGATTAGCTCAAGCGCTCCGTCCATCATCCCCTTTGGTATCGCTTTGTTCGCCCTAAGTTGGCAGGGTATGCCCAGACGTGGGTCCCTTGCTCACTTTGCCACTGGATTCAAGCTAGCCTGGCTGATGACGGCTGAATAGCCAGAAACCGGTCCCAGGATGCTTGTTTCCGGTCCAGGGAAGACATGGCTTGGCAGTTCGGGCTGGACTGTTCCCATGAGGCACAGGGTCAGACTGATTTGCATATGGCCATGTCTGAACTGGGGTGGTGGAGTGAGCTAAAGAATGATGATGGATTAAACCCAGATCAGTTGACTGGGGGTGAGTGGTTGATTAGCTCAAGCGCTCCGTCCATCATCCCCTTTGGTATCGCTTTGTTCGCCCTAAGTTGGCAGGGTATGCCCAGACGTGGGTCCCTTGCTCACTTTGCCACTGGATTCAAGCTAGCCTGGCTGATGACGGCTGAATAGCCAGAAACCGGTCCCAGGATGCTTGTTTCCGGTCCAGGGAAGACATGGCTTGGCAGTTCGGGCTGGACTGTTCCCATGAGGCACAGGGTCAGACTGATTTGCATATGGCCATGTCTGAACTGGGGTGGTGGAGTGAGCTAAAGAATGATGATGGATTAAACCCAGATCAGTTGACTGGGGGTGAGTGGTTGATTAGCTCAAGCGCTCCGTCCATCATCCCCTTTGGTATCGCTTCGATAACTGAATGGAGGCAGGGCTCTTTGGAGGCAGTTTGTAATATTGGGAACATTACACAATGATAAGGCGGTGTTTGAAGAAATGGGTTTTCGGTTGAAGGATGCTGATTAGCAGGTTGCTGGTAAGCAGGGCTTTGCACTTGTCCATAACTTGGAAAGACCAGGACTTATACAACTGATCTGAAATCAGATTTCATTTGAAGGAGAAAATGTTGATGAATGGTGCTTTTCACTGTATGAATTCTGAAGCGAGAACAGGGACATCTTAAGGATTTTGAGGGCGCAAGGCCAAATGTATTTCAGGGGTCCTTGTTCGGTAAAGCTTTGAATTTATGATCAAATTTCAGCTTTTGCATGCCCTCTTTGGCCAGGTCACCAACACTGCAGAGGCATACTGGTCCAAATTTGAAATGTGTTTCCATCGAATATATAGGGATAGCAGTATGTATTTTCAATATTCTAACATAGCAGTAGCTCATTAATATTATTGCAAATAATCTCTGCGACCAACTGCTATTTCTCATATGTGAATCCTGTTTAGATCTAAAAGGGACTTTTTTATGGATGTTGCATGGTGTTGCAAAAACAAGCAACAATTGTCTGCAATATGTCTATAAAAGACTCCCACACATCACTCGTATTTCAAATAAATTAAAGCAAAGTGGTATTTAAAACAATCTATGTTTAAGAAACATTCAAAGTCATCAGGGCAGGACTGTGTGGAGAAAAGAGCCGATCTATCAGGGGCCCCCTGAAAGGCTGGGGCCCTGGGCTAGAGCCCACTATGCCCATGCCTTAAAACGTCTCTGAGTGAGAAGGGTGTTTGATGTGGAGCCCCAGAATTTTTACTTGCTCATCAGTTGTGAGTTGAGGCCACCAATGTTCATAGCTGAGAGGCAGGCCTGCGCTTGCTCTAGTTTTGGGTCCCTGGTGTATAAATTCCGCTTTCTAGAGATAATGTTTGAAATAGGTAATGTCATTACAGATGAGATCTTTTGGTGTCGTCTGCATACTGATGAATCTTAGAGGTTCTATGTTGAGATTGAAGAATACTGGCAAGAAGGCAGATCCTTAGGGAAGGCTGCAGAAGACTAGGGTTGGCATGGACCAGGAATATCTCATCCGGATAAGCTGTAATCTGTTGCCCATTCAGATAGTTGGTGTCCCATGCTGAGGTCTGAACCTGGCTTCAAAGTCCTGGAGGAGGCTTTTGTTTGTAATCTTTTCTTGTAGTGTGATGGTGACTGTCTTTTCTATGATCATATCACAGAATGTGAAGTGGGTGATGGGTCGGTAGTTAGTGCCTTTGTTAGTGCCTAGGTTAGATTTCTTCAGCAAAGGCATGCATTGTCAGGTCTTGATTCATTTTGGATAGATCCCTTGCTTGAGGGACGTGTGGACTCACTGTAGGTCTTATTCAGACGCTGCAGGCTCACCAGCAGAAGCTCCCTGCCAATCATCCATCTCTAGATGGAGTGGGGGGACTGTGAATTAGGTGGTACATCTGGATTGAGGGCACCTTTCCACCAAACTCGAAATTACCATTCATGTTCAAAACTTGAGAGCTCCACAGGAGATGGCCTTCACTGTTGAAATTGGGATAATGTTGTCCTCATCGGACTTGTCTTTCAGAGAGTTAAGAAATATTGAGAGGTTGTCTGGCAAAACAATGGCAAAGACAGCCACATAAGAATGCTGGCGTTGTTGATGAGTAGGTCTTTTCTTTGGTGAGGTTGTTAACGGCTGAGCACCTTTCTCTGGAGTGTTCATCGTTTAATGTACTTTATACCACTAACATTCAAGTAACATTAAAATGTCCTGATCGGTTCAGTTTGCTGTTCCCTTTTCTATCAGAGTCCTGTCCTATGTCCCAGCACCAGCATGGGAACTTGCGGACAACCAAGAGGGGCAATAGCATGACTTGTTGAGTCTCCGGAGAAGCCTCGACTTCAGCTTCATAATGGTAAAGCCGATGGAGAGTACCCCGGTTTTACACATTGGATTTGCGTGCAGGTAAGCAGAGCCAGACTGAAGTGTTTGATTAGCCTGTAGGGTGGGAGGAGATGCTGTAACAGCTTGCTTGGATAATGACACACTGAATTCCTCTGTAGAGAACCTGAAGACAGAACAGGTTAGCCTTCTTCTGAAATGAAAGCAGTTTTCTTAGAGTCTCGTGGTCTACTGAAGGGAGTTCCCAAGATAAATAAAGGAATTCTATACCTGTAACAATTTCTCTCTTGAGAAGGAAAATGAGCCCGTTGGAATGACCTAAATATTTTATCAAACTCAACTAACAACAGTGGTACAGGAAAGCGTGGGTGGTTTTGAACTGTTTTATCAGAGGCAAGCCGAGACTCTTCTAGAAGGGTGTGAGACTGAATATAAGCGCAGTGTTGTGATTTGGAATCCCAGGCATACAGCATCATAGTATTCCAGACAAGACATTACCATTGAGATTATCAAAGGAATTGTCTCAAAAATCTGCAAGAGCATGAGTACTACTCGTAGCAAGTGGAGATGACGGAGGGTGTGTTGGACTACTTGGTTTACATGAGACATGAAAGAGAGTTTAGTGTGAAATAATACCTCTATATTATGTGTCTAACAAGTGGGAACTCTCAGAGGAACCAAGGTGGTCACTGAGTGATGCTAGTGGAAACATGTAGGTGTCAAAGAGAGTCAGAGAAATGGATGATCCTAAGGGATGGCAGATGTTTGCTGCAGGATTTGGACAGGAAAGGACCACATTTTACTTCTTGTGTTAGGATTTGTAAGAAGAAAATATTTTATGTCTCTGTCTCTTAATATAAACAGGTGGTCTATAAGAATGCCGTGATTTACAGGGGCAGGATAGCAGAACAGGGTAAGTGCTTAGGCGCAAACCCTGTTTAAAGCATTTAAGTAGCTCTTCGTAGATAGTTTAATTGTTTCTGATGCTTAAGAAGGTTGTTGTTCTCAAGGTTTGCTGACAATGGTGATGTGACCATCACTTACTGGCCTGGTGGTTTGGGCTGTGCTGTTACTATTAGAGCAGGACAAAGTCTGATTTGCATATGACTTATCTCTTGAGTGACTGAGTGGCAAAAACCACGGTGGACTGCAATGTGACCAAGAGTGATTACGGGTGGCTGAGAATTAGTCAAGCAATCCACCCATCACATTTTGGTTTTTCTAAGTAGTACTATGTCTGGGGTGAACTATTTTCTTGAATCAAATGTGTGTGTAAAATAGATTCTGAAAATAGATAAAATTCTGAAAATGTTGTACGATTTGTACTACACTATGCTGACATAGGTACAGGTTAACGGCAGACCACAAAATTATTCAAAGCCGGAACACATTTGTGTCAGAAATTGATGAAATATTATGGGATAAAATGGCCAGAACCTGGCACACATTTTACTAACCATTCCGATCACCAGTACCTATTTGTTTTATACGCCAAGGAGGAGACTTCTATAGTGCCCTCAAGGGATGCCTGTTTAGGAAGCTTTGGCATCTGTTTTTGATGCAAAATAAGTTATAATTTATTGACCGACAAAAGCTTTTCAGAAAGACCTGAGCATCACTGCAGTGCTCATCTTGGAGTTAATTTAGTAAAGTAAGCCCAATTAGATTGTGAAAAATTAACAGGGAATGGCATTGATCACTTCTGAAGTCTCAGAGGAATGGTTGGAAGAGGCGAGACTGAGGGACTGAAAGAGCAAGACCAACAGGAAGGGCAGCAAACATGCATACATGAGCCGAGGGGAATGACCCAGTACCAGAGAAAGGGGATTCAGATTAAGGGGCTGAATTAGAGAATATGGTGTTTTGAATAAATACATCTATGTATTTACAAATAGATAAATAGGTTGTAGTGGAAACAGCTTACGACTGTGCACCTGTGTACATTCTAAACCTTGACAAACTCTCAGTAAAAATATAGAAATGATAGAAATGCATTCAACATTAGGCAAGTAAATTTCGTGAGTACATCCCTTTTGGTTGTTTTTTTTTCTTTTTCAGACTTAATGGAGAAGAGTGAAATCCCGGTAATTGAATTTATCAAAATCATATTGGTTACTCATCCTCAATAGAAAGGATTGAAACATCCAAATCCATTTTTAACTCATATCAAGAAGTTGTGGCCACAGGTGTAATTTCGACTTAGGCAGCCCAGCCACTGGAACACTGTTGTGGCTGAGGCAGTGAACACGTGGCAGCTGGCGCACCACCAAATTTAAACTTGTTGGCTTTTCTCCAAAAGGTCTTCTATGTACGTAGCAAAAGCAACTTCAGGGTTGACAAAATAAACCATTTCGTTAATGTAACTATAATTGCTGCAGAAAATTCTGCCTAAAAGATGTGCTGTCTATGACAGGTAGAGCCGTTCTTTCACGTCCTGGTTCTTGAGACAAGAAAGTGGTGGTTAGCATGCTGAGCTTAAAAAGTTGACATTCTTGTATCAACTGAAGTTCATCTCCTTCCTTTCTCATGATTTCAGTCTCCGGTACCTGTGTACTCCCCTTGTGTCCCCAAAGCCATGTGGTTCCCTTTGAAACACTGTCTGTAAAATTCTATATATTAGTGCCACGTCTTTGCTTAGCAGTGTTCATCTCAATACAACTGTTGGATGGACCTTCTTGTCTGTTGTTTCTTTGGTTCACAGATAAATATTTTTCTTTTGTTAAAAAACACTTTAAGACCTCAACTGGCCTGAGTGCAGAGTTTCTTTGACATACCCGGTGCTTTGTTTTGAGAAGTGCAAGTGCTTTACCGAAGGTGGGGAGCAGAACTGGACCAGACTCCACGACTATGACAACCTCAGGCCTCAGCAGGTAGGATGGAGAAATATCTGACTTGAGTGGACAGCTGCCTGGTGTCCGACTCACGGTACCAAGCAGGTCAGACACTCGTGTCGCTCTCCTATATTTATGAAATATCTCATCTAATTGTGCTCATCAATTGTATAAAGAATTTAAAAGTTGAAATTGTCGTTTGTGTAGGTAATGATAGAATAAACCCGCTTTGGGTAGCTTTGTGGTTGGAGTCCTGGGATAACAGGAGGTAGGCGTGCAAGTGTAATCTACGGTATAGGGCAAGAAGCTCTAGAAGGATGCGGTGAGAGAAGGCAGGGAATGCTTACATCCCTTAGCACAGACTCTGACGGGTGAATGTGTGAATGAAAGAGGTGCATTGATCTAGCCATCCTACAACCTCTGCAAGCCACAGTATTGGAGGAGGTTGAAAATGCAGCTCCAGTTATCCTTGGATCGATCTCTGACCAATTGCAACCTCAATACATTTTAATTTTATAGAATAGAGTGGCTCTCAATTTTGTCTTGGCTGCCAATGGTGGTGCCTGTGCAACTGTAGGTTCTGAATGGTGTACCTTTATACATAATATCTTGCTAGGCATACAAGAAATATATGGAAGCGTTAAGCAATTACATAGATTGATAAGTGGGCTGGCTTCGAAAGGCGGTCCTGGCTAAAGGAAATCTTTGGAGTTCGGGAAATGTGGGGAACGGAGATTCTTGAAACTGCCCTGATCATCTTTGCCATCCTTACACTTATTTATATTACTTTTCGAGTTTATGTTGCCTCTCTCAACCGAGTTAGTTGTGTCAAGGGATCTCTCCATATTATACATTGAAGATAGTTGATGTTGAGGTTAAGGATTAAATGGATTGGAAATTTGATTATGATTCTTTAGAATGTTTTGAGCCTGAAATGAATTTGGAAGTGAATCAATTTATGATTATTGATGTGTCCTAAGTTGCACTAAGAACTAGAAGGAGGGCTTGACAATCTAAACCATTGCCGTAGCTTAACTGTAATTGCTGCAGCCTTGTTTTCTTGCTCATGCTGATTGTGCTGAAAGGACATGAGCATCTATGGTGTTTAAAGGCTCTTTTTCATCTTGGCTCATGAGACGAGAAATTGATAATTTACTTGCTCAGTCTAAAAAAATTTAATAAACATTTTGAAACTTCAATTGGCCTGAGTGCAGAGTTTCTTTGACAGGGGAACAAATGATCCTTAGTGTCTGACATGGAGGACCTATGGTCACTACAGACCAGGTGTCCATCTTCAAGAATAACATATCTAATATCCCCCACTCGTTGCAATTTTTATTGAGGGGAGAGGGGTGGAGTTCTGCCCAGTACAGCCAAGGTTTTCGTGGATATTCCAGACAGTAGGAATGCTACTGAACATAGCATCAAAGGTGTGTTGTAAATTTATTGTGGCCCTCTGCCGTAATCGATGCCCACATTGGCTCCACCACACAGAGGCTTATGACGGTGGTATCGGCAGATGTTCTGCCCCTGGCAACTCGATCTAACGATACCAGTACTTAATTTGTGAAAAAGTAAGTGCCAGGGCCCTTCACGGGAGGACACTGAAGCTTGCACCACCCATTGCCCCCGCCAGCACTGCCAATGACAGCACCTACACAAATAGAAACCCTCACACGCCTACAAGTTTAAGAGTTCAGACTATTCCAAGCCACCCAAAGATATAGTAATGTCTTGGGCGGCAAGTATTATTCTTTTTTTAATGTATATTGACGCATTAAACACTGTTGCGCTTATCTGAATATTAGACAGACAGCACCACAAATGTGGTGCACTGGCATTAGCTGGTACTGACAATTAAGTGCTGGTGTGAGCACTGGAAACCACCGGCTCAAATTAAGCACTGAACTATACACTCTAAATGAGGCGGTGGAATGAACAGGCAGGCAGAAGGGGCATCCACCATTTCTAAAGGAGCCTCTAGGCAATATGATTACATTTATATGACCCATTGACACTGAAAATGGCCTGCTGGGCTGAAATCACTTAAAGCACAGAGACCAGGTACACTCGCTAACTATTACTTGTAATTGTTATTACCAAAGCCCGCAGTCTTTACTGAATGAGATTCTGAGGCTGTAGTAAGTCTCATGTTATCCTAAGAAAAATAAGTGCTTTGTACTGGAGGAGAATACACAAATATATTCAACAATAATGAAAGAAAACTGCTCAGAACTACTTGACCGTGTAGGCGTGGTAAGACTATTGGTGCTTTTGAGGAAAACACAGTATTAAATACTATTATATTAATCTACAAATAAGATCATTCAATATTGCAATATACATTTAATTTTTTTCTTGTTTATATTCCCTTCAGCTTTAAGAAAGCTCTCAGGCATATACAAGATACATAGCGAAACATGTGTCAGCTGGATACAGTTAATAAGTGGACTGAAAGAAACTTTTAAAATGAACAAATCAATTGACGTATGATGACGTGTTCTGAAAACAGACACAATATAAACTGAAACACTAGTTGAAATGTAATATCTTTCTATAATGTGTATTGATGCAGTTTCATGTTGACAAATTGGTAAAGGAAAATATAACATGCATAATCAAGCCACACATGTATGATCAAGCCACAAATATAAAAAGCAGAGAGCTGATCTTTCTCAAGCAGCATTGCAACTCCAGGGGTTCATAATCACACTATATTCTACCTATAATGATGCCTATACACTGCCTTAACCCTCCCATTCCTCAGAGCTAAGTGTGACTGAGTGAACTGTTTGAGGATGAACAGCCATAAAAATGCTAAAAAGAAATGCTAAAGGTATCCATGAGTCAATGTTGATGCTCCCCCAGTCCACCTGGATGGGACTGGAGTCCCCTAAGTCTGTACAAAATCAGGATTGGGGGAAAAAAGCTCAGCCCTGGAGAGAAAAAACACTAGAATAAGGAATAATATACAGTCTCTGTCATATAGATATTTAACGCAATACAGGCGAGCAATTTAGCAAGACAGGAAAATAATTGACCGAAGGGTTCCTAAAGAATTCAATATTGGGTATTTGCCCAATACTTTGAGGCCACATAGTATGGTAGAACAGCATGAGAAGGTAGGTGCAGCAACGGCCCGTTCTTAATGGCGGAGGGGCCACGCCCCCCACCTTGTAGTCGACATTAAGAGTATCTGTCAGGCTGAGAAAAGGACAGCCTGACAGACACCTTAAGTTCAGGTCAGGCAGTCAGACGCTATACATGCACAGGCGCCTGGCTGCCTGAACTAAACTTTTCCGGGCTGAAGATGTCACATTGCTGTGGGCGTGACCTCTTCAGCATGGCGAAGCGCCTCAAGATTCTTCCCCTCGTGATGAGGGAGAGTGTCACTGATAGACTCAGACCTGGGTGCTTCAGTTTTAAGCCCTGCAGTGCCCAGGGCCAAGTGTTGATCATTCCCGGCTCATCACAGCATGGGGTGGGATCATCAGTCTCACTGACCTCATCCCACTCTGTGACGAGGTAGGGACTGCCGCCTCCTCTCATCGCTACCTCACCTAAGGTCAGCCAATGAGAGGAGATGGCAGTCCCAGCCATCAGGAACATCGGAGGTCGAGATCTTTGCTGCAGCCGGCAAGTAATTTCTATTTTAATGTTTGATGCGTGCATTCATGTGTGTATGTAAGTGTATTTGTGACTGAGTGCTGTGCATGGGTGTGTGAGTGCTTGTGAATGGTGTGTGTATTTGTGCACGCTTGTGAATGCATGGGGTGTGAGTGAGTGTGCATGTAGATGGGTGAGTGCGATTGTGTGTGTTGCCCGCCACCTCTCCTGCTTGAATTACCGACCACCACTGGGCAGGTGACAGCTCTAACAACGATCAAACAAAGGATACTCTGGAGGGGGTAAATTCTAGATGACCAAAGTAAGCTACTATACCCTACTCAAGCTAACAAGGAAATGTTGGATCCTTTTTGTAAGAAACAATGAAAAAAGAGCATGTCTCTGGTGCAGCTAAACTAACATCTTAACATCTGTGATCTTAAGACGGTAGAAAGCCAACACTGCATACTTTCCCTTGTGCATTCTACAGGTGCATGTAGATTGATTTATCAGAATTTGGCATGGATAATCGGTGCCCGTAGAGTGCAGCAGATGCAGATATATAATAACATCTTCCCTCACAAACGTACGTCAACACTACATTTGAGAATGTTTGTTTATAGAATGTATTTGGTGTTCCTGGAAGCATTTTGTTTTCACAGTTTCCTCCTTTTTTTCTTTTACACATCAAGTGTGTCATCAGCTATGTGGCAATGTGCCACTGAATATGACGGTTAGCACCCAAGTTCCTCTTTTTGCAAGAACGTCTGCAGAATGCCTGACCTGTGCTTACTTCTAGACTAGGAAGTCTTAGGAAATGTTTGTGGTCAAAAAACAATGAGCGCCGTTACCCAGTTTCAAAACCCTCCCTGGCATCCTCATTTGTATTAGATTCTTCAGACAGAAGAACGCGCAGCAGTAGTCTGCTAAGGTGCACTATGGAGATGCTCAGGCTGGACATCCCCCTGCAGTGCACCAAAAATCATTTCACAGCATTCAGACTATTTAATAAATCACTGGATCTACGTTTTTTCATAGGAACACAGCTAAAACGTTTTTAATCAGAGTGATGCACCTGAATAATTTTTAGGTCGAGCCTACTAGACAGCACATGCTCGGTCTTTTGTGAGACATAGAGGCTTATCAAGAATATACAGTGGCTTTGAGCCCGCCCATTGCTTACCATTGGTGGGCTTTCATGTCTCTCTCATTTGCTTGCTTCTTATTCTTGTCCCAGCTTGTCAACCTTGTGTTTGCCCCTCCCATGGAGTTTTCCCTCTTTGCCATTTTAATTGGCTGGCATCTCTGCTTTGCGTGCACTGCTTGCTTTTCAAGCACTACTTTTTTTTCTTTTAAGTTAAGCACTTCATGTGAGTTCATGCGTTTTCATTCCGCTGCACTCCATGTTGCTCTCTGTCGTCGGTGTACTTCTACCCCCGGCCCATTTTGTGTGCACTTTTATGCTGCTCCCCATTGCTTTCCCATCCCCTCTGTGTTGTTCCCCCCATGCCCTCTTTCTCTCTCCCCATTCTTGGTTCCGCTATCCATCCCCTCTCATTTGCTTTCCTGTAACTCTTGTATTGTTTCCACTGCCCCACTTTTGTGACCCATGTTACTTCTGGGATGCTGTGCACTGTGGCTAAAAACTACTGGCAAGAGACATATTTGCTTCCCCAATGCTTGATATATACACCTATTAGCCAATAAAAAAAGTGTTATGCAATGTATTGTCCTCTGAAGTATTAATGGCTGAGTCGACCCTATTAGTAGTAAAACCTGCGACCTATAGCTCAGATCAGATTTATGAAGAAAATTCTTAACTCATTCAGCTATTTTACCAGACTGCCCATCAGCATGCCCTCCTCTCTGACACATCACAGCATATGTAAACTGATGTGCACAAATTCACTACTTGCCCGTTTTAGATCGAGCCTAGGCAGCGCACGCGCTGCTATGCGAGGCATCCTGTATTCACGTATGGACTTGAAGCTCCGCCCACTCTCCACCCATATTTTTCATTGGCTTGTGTCATTGTCCTTTGTAAACTGTGGCTTTTCATTGGTCAATAAGCTTAGTAGTCCCTCCTTAGTACTGCTGTGTCTCATTTTGTAACCTCCCATGAGGACACTCCCTGTTACATGTATTGTTACTCTGTAGGCTTTAATTATTGCCTCCGAGCATTATTTTGTTAAATGGTTTTCACCTGCCTGCTGTTGCAGGCAGGACACGCTCTCCTGTAACGCTTTATTATTATTTTTTCTCATAGCACGGCACGCCACGCTGATACAGTGGTGGCCGTGCCTTTGGTTTATTTGCGTCGCGGAACGCGCCGCATGTTCTTTTTCTATTTATTCAATATTTTTTTGTTTACAAGCACCCCAAGCCACGCTTTTTCGTTAAGCAAGCTACCGGCGCGTGTCCTTATTTCTCTTCGGCCATGCAGGGACCCTAGAAATCACTCATCTTATCAGTGCGAGGGAACTCGCCGTTTAGGCATCGATTTTAATTTTTTTCTCACCATGTTTGTTGGTGTGTGTTTGTTGTTATCAGACTGTGAATTATGATCGCCCTCAAGTGTGCAGAACATTCAAGGCCGGGCCCAATGGACTCCAAGAACAAGACTGACGTCAAAGCAGCCCTCACATAGTTGCCCTCTCTCGCCCCCTCCTCCGATGCCCAACAACGCAGACTGCGGTTGCACGCTGAGAGGAGCCACTATTAGAGCAGTGAAATAATTCAGGAAAATTGAGTAATTGCTTATAACTTTATTGCATGGGTAGTAAGCAACCGACATCCATAACCCACAGAGGAAAAATCGACAGTTGGCACCGGGAGTGCAGGTTAGAATCTTGTCAACATTCTAGGATCATTCTAAGTGGGGTGAGAAGGGGTGGAGGAAGAAACCAAAGTGGAAAGCGCAAAAGAGGATACAACACATCTCCTTCCCTAGGAGATAAAGGAAAACAGAATAGGGGAAAAAGGAGCAGAGAAGACACAAGCTAATACATATCATAGTATCTATGCCAACACGGTTTGGAGTGGGCATTTCTCAAAGACTCCCTAGTGCTGGGAGTGACAATATTGTTATTTACATTAACTCCTTGTTCACAGATGTTATCAGGTACACCTTCACTGTTATCTTTGACAATCCTGTCAATACTCCAAGATTGTTCATCATCAAGAAGTAGTACTACATTATTGAACACCTTGCGTACCACCTTTCTGTCTGAGAACTTCGAACAACCTGACAGTACAGATCTAGGTAGTTTTATTCTTACCACATCCCCTTCTTTCCATAGTTTCGCAGGTTTTTGTACTTTATAATTGTACCTGTCTACATATTTCTTTTGATGGGCATGTATCTTTTCCATGATCTTTCCCCTATCAACCTCCTCCATCCTGTTTCCGACAAGCCACATAGGACATAACTTGGTGCCAGGTTCCCTTCCTTTGAGGGACTTGAATGGAGACACTCCTGTGACAGAGTGAGGGGTGACAAGTTAAGACCAGACCATTTCATCAAGTGCTTTTCTCACATTGGTTCCACTGCACACATTAAGCTGAATACAGTCCTTAATCATATGGTTGATACGTTCAACCAAACCGTTAGCCCTTGGACAATACAATGCAGTTTGTAAATGGTTGACAGAGAATTGATGAAAAAACTCTTTCATGAGTGTGGAAGTGAATTGGACAACATTGTCCGTAACTAAAGTTTGGGGTACTCCTGTACGAAAAACTTCTTGTAGAAATATAATCACGGTGTTGGTGGTGATATTATCTACAACCTTAGTGATTATCCATTTAGAGTGGTAGTCCACAAGTGTGAGTATGAATCTTCCACCTAGTCCTTTTACATTTAGAGGACCGATAATGTCCATAGCTAATTTGTTCCAAGGAACAGATGGAACCTCTACCGCTGATATTTGGCCCTTACTCACATGTTTGCTCTTGTCACTCACAGCACATGGCACACACTGTCTTACCTTCCTCTCAACCATGGTGTCCATGCTTGGCCACCAGTAATGTAGTCTAATCTTGCTCTTAGTAATGCTGCATCAAAATGGCCTTCATGAGCCAAACATACAATTTTCTCCCTCAAACTCTCTGGGGCTACAAGTTTGCTCCCCCTGTAGAGATTCTGCTCACGGAAGTACAATTCATTTCTGACTTCCCAAAACACATCCTCGCCATTCTTGAGATCTGAGCACTTGGTAGGCCATCCATTCAATATCAGTTGCTTCACTCTGGGAAATAAGGTATCACTACACAAAGCCTCCTCCCATTCCTGTTTGCTTATGCCTTCCGTTACATTGGCCACTACAATTTCATCACTAAAATTACTCTCTGGTTCTCTATTTTCCATGGGTAATCTGGACAAGCAATCGGCTGCTTGATTTAGTTGTCCAGGTATATATACGATCTTAAAATTATACCCTTCAAGGCCTAGGAACCACTTTGATATTCTGGGTGTTGTTCTTTCTATGTTCTTTGAGGAGAATGCATTTACCAAGGGCTTGTGATCTGTCCTTATGGTGAAAGGTATACCCCAAACAAACAATCAAAAATGTGTCACTGCCCAAAAGCACGCAAGTGCTTCTCTTTCAACAACTGAATAACGAGATTCAGCATCCGTCAGGGCTCTAGACGCGAAGGCTACAACTCTCTCTTCCCCTTCTGTCACTTGACTGAGAGTGGCTCCAATACCTTTCATGCTAGCATCAGTTGTAATTATGGTACGCTTGCTGGTATCAAAACATCCTAAAAATGGTGCATTAGCAATATGGTGCTTCAATTTTTCAAACGCTTCAGAACAGTATTCATCCCACTCAAACTTGACTCCTTTTTTCAAGAGACTCCTCAAGGGATAAGTAATGTCAGCAAAATTTTTAATAAATTTGGAATAGTATTCTGACAATTCAAGGAAGGACTTTACTTCCTCCTTGGTGTTTGGTTTGGGAGCTAATCTAACGGCATCGACCAAATCAACTTTGACCTTAATTCCTTCTCTGGAAATAACATGCCCTAAGTAAGTAACTGAACGGACTCCCACTTGACATTTTTCTTTTCTTAACGTGAGTCCTACATCTCTTAACCGTGTCAATACCTTACGGAAGGTTCCATTATGCTCATTTTTGTTCTTTCCATAGACTAGTAAATCATCTTGGACGCACAATACGTGTTCCATTCCTTCCAAAATGTTTTGCATAGCCCTCTGGAAAACCGCCGCAGCGGAGGCTAAACCAAAAGGCATCCTACAGAATCTAAAAGCCCCAAAAGGTGTGATAAAGGTGGTTAGAGCCTTGCTCGAAGGATGGAGCTTCACCTGATGGTAGGCGGATGATAATCAATCACAGTGAAAAACTCTGTCTTACTAATTTGGTTCAACATCTCATTTATGTTCGGCAAGGGATGCCTGTCAATCCATATGTTATTGTTCAACTCTCTCAGATCAATACATAGCCTGATGTTTTTTTGTATTAGCCTTGGAAGTAATAACAATGGGTGCAACCCATTCCGCACATTCCACTGGTTCTATGACTCCCTGAGTTAACAACTTGTCTAATTCCTGTCTCAATGGTTCTTTCATCATAAGAGGAATGTTCCTGCATTTGTGTGCCACTGGTTTAGCACCGTCTTTCAACTTAATTCTGTGCTGGTACTCTCTTAAACAACCAAATTTATCTGTAAACACTTCAGGGAACTCTTCAAAAAGCTCCATCCCACAGACCGTTCTCTCTACAAGCATTACAGGGATTTCTGCTGTGGGGTCAAGTTTCATCCCTAGATCTCTTTGATGAGCCCATCCTAATAGATTTGCACCATTCTTTGCTATGTATACTTTGCTCACCGTACTCCTATCTTTAAATGTGATCCTCATAGTGGCCACACCCTCTAGTGGAATGGGATCTTTGTTATATCCCACAGGGACTACATCTGGTCTTTCAAGAGAAGACTCCTCCTCCTTGAAGTTCGCATGAAAAGTTTCACTATTAATGAAAGTGAATGGTGAACATGAGTCTGCATATACCTCAAGTTTATGCCCATCCAACCCGATTTCACACTTAGGAAGATCAATTTTATGTACATTACAATTCTCATTAACATGCACTTGTAACACGTATTTGCTTCTGGAATCTTCATTAATCTCAATAGCGTTTACAGTTTTCCAGACATATCCTTGCAAGCGCGTGCAAAGTGACCCTTGCGATTACAGTTGCGGCACGTGGCTGTTCTTGCTAGGCAAATTACATTGTTGGCTAAGTGCCCACTACTGCCACATCTGAAGCATCTTAGTCTGTTCTCCGAATACACTTTATCCTTATTAAACTCTCTTGTTGACTCATTTTTCTTAGCACCCTTGATATCACACACATTTCTAAATTCCTCACTGACTTTATTTACACTGCTATCAGTAGGCGCATTCATCTCTTTTATACATTCTGCAGTGTGTTCGACACTTTTGGCAATGGATTTCCAATTAATAATTTCCCTATATCTTTTTGTTATTAGTACAGCGTACTAATTGGTCACGGATAAGTGACTCGGTCAGTTCATTAAATTCACAGGTATTCGCTAGTCCCCTTAAACTGGCTATATAATTTCCTACCTTTTCATTTTTACCTTGAACTCTCCCCAAAAATGTATGTCTCTCCAAAACGACGTTAATTTTGTCTGCAAATTGGATTTCTAATTTCTTGATGCTGTAATCATACACATCTCTTTCTTCTATTCCCACCTCTTCTTCTTCTAACTCCGGAAGGCTATCAAAGATTTTCCTCCCTTCTGCTCCCAGGTTATGTAAGAGGATATGTTGCCTCCTTATCGCCGAGAAACCACTAGCACCAATGGCAATTAGGTAAGATTCAAAGGTTTTCCTCCAATCTTTCCATGGTACTACTGGTTCCCCTGCCTCAGACAGGAACGGTGGGGGTTGATTCATACTAGCCGCTGCCGTTATGTGTCTAGTAATTGCTTACAACTTTATTGCATGGGTAGTAAGCAACCGACATCCATAACCCACAGAGGAAAAATCGACAGTTGGCACCGGGAGTGCAGGTTAGAATCTTGTCAACATTCTAGGATCATTCTAAGTGGGGTGAGAAGGGGGGGAGGAAGAAACCAAAGTGGAAAGAGCAAAAGAGGATACAACAAGCAGCTTTATTGATTTCTGATTCACACTGCAACACCCGGGCGAAGGAACAGGGAGGGGGGAGTGGTCCTGCAGCGGGAAGGAGCCAAAGGAAATCAGCCTTCCTTTGTCTGTGAACCGGAAGCAGATTTTGCTCCCGAAAAGATAAAAATAGAGACGGGACAACGTGAAGGGGACAATGCTGATGATTGCGCACACAAAAAGCATCTGTTTGTCAACTTGACAACCAGATGCTTTTTTTGTAAAAGCGCCCCATACTGCACTTTCACTTTCATGGCGGCTGCACCCCTTTCTTTAGATGCGGCTCAACTAAAGAAAGGGGCGTGGCCACCATTAAAGGGAAAGCACTGCATGGGGTGCTTTTACAAAAAAAAGCATTTACAATGCAATAGGTCTCGCATTTGCGAGAGTTTAAGTTATTGGCTTTGTAAATGACAATGCCTTTTATTATCTGTTTTTAAAACATCACATAAATAAACGGCAGTGTCATTTACAATGCCAATAGCTCAAATACTTGTAAATGCGAGACCTATTGCATTGCAAATACTTGTTCTTATAGTTTCCATCAAATGATGCCACCGAAAATGACAGGGGGGACATGGCACTCTTCTACCACCTGATGTTCCATCCATGATGATCTCTCATCTTCTACTTTCAACAATGCTTTTTCCAGAGTCCGACCTGAGGAGTCCGCATTTCACCCTGTGGTTGTAATTGACAGAAACCTCACCGATCCCTAAACCCCCATTTGGGAAGTCTGCACCACATCCCAAATGGATATTTTTTCTGGGATCCCAAGCACTCTCCATCAGTATGTTTTGTATTGGTAATTTGTAGTCCGACCGCTGTACTAATAGGCATTGCATACAGAAACATTACTTAACACACTGAATTCTGCATGATTTGCTTTTTTCCGGCATTCCCCCCTCAATAAAAATCTGCAGATTTGACATACCAAAATCTGCCAGGAAAACCTAGTTAAAGTGTGACAATTAGCATAAAATTAAAATTCAGTTCCTGCACAAACTTCTGTTTCCATAGGAATCAGAATTTAGTCATGGCATTGTAATCAGGAAAATAGTAGTGTAATTAAAATACCATCACATGATCAAAGAAATTATGCCCTTCATTGATAATGGCGTTAGACACAGTCATGTAAAAGGACATGCTTTAAATTGTGGGTGCATTTATAAACATAGATTCCAATAGAAACAATATATAGTTACCATGGTAACCACGTGTAGATTCCAAAGTGTATCTGCATTTTCTGAGGAAAGAAAATAGCTGTATTGTGAGCAAGAGCTTCCTTATGAGTGTCCTGTTATTGGAGCAATATTTATTTCATCCAATAAATTATGATATTGTGGGGATCGTTATTTTATGGATGCGATAAATTAATCCAATAACAAGTTTTATCTGCCAAAAATTAGGCATAACCTGTAGATTTTTGTGTTCACTGCACCACTGACCTGTATTATCAGGGTCTTTTTTCTGGTAAGAAAAAGCCAGGTTTGAAACGTGTGAGGTTGCAAGGTTTGCCACCAAAATCCTAATTGTGATATTAGCAATAAAAGGAGTTAAGAGGAAACCTTTTATCGAAAACAGATTCTAGTTGAACGCATTTCTGTCCACTCAAGCTCTCTTTGCTTTTTTTTTTTTTTTAATCAGAGAACATGATCTGTACAAAAGAACAAAATAACATGACATCTGAAAAACAAACAATCAGCAGAGAATTGGGGTATACTGATTATAATAAAACAGAAATAATCATAATAAAGAAACATCACAGAAAATACCCATTGTCTTGGCCAGCCAATGTCTTCCCCATTCAGAGCCAGACTGGATCCCAAATCTTTCTCAACCACCTCCTACAAACATCATTGTCTAACAAAGACATTTCCAAAATACATATATTCAGAAATACATGGCACCACACCCAGGTCCAAAACCTTTGGCCCATCATAGCAGAAATAATTATGACCGTCTAATTTAATCCGCAATTTTGCTGGCTACATAAGAGAAACTGTTGCCCAGTCTTCTGTAGAACCAAGATATGTACCCAAAGCTGCCAGCCCCGCACCACCATTTGATGACAAAAGCCAAACCGAAAACAAAAATTCAATCCCACAGGCCCTGATAGGTGACTTAGGTGGGGCTGCTCGATAGATCTCTTGTCACAGTATAAAATGCTCCACATAGATGAGAATAGCACAGGGGTAATGGGGAGACCCTCCATTGCTGGGAGGTCTAAAAGGAAAGTGATGTGCCCTCTGTATCATGCTATCCATATCCTAAAAGATTCTCTAAAAACACAGACAACATAGCCTCTAGGGTCGTCTCCTTTCGCCCCCACCTGGATGCCCAAAACTCTCAGGTTATTTCTTTGTGATCTATTTTCCAGATCTTCCACCTTGGACAAAGGACTGGAGAGCTGAGAATCATGCTGGAGGATAGATGATTGATTCTTTTCGACAGCCGCACAAAGGGCGGCCTGGGATTTGTCCACCTTACCGAGGAACATTTGGATAATGTCCATGTTCTTTGATAACTTTCTCAGAACTACCTGAGTCTTTAGATGGGCTGTTTTCAATGCAAGAGAATCTTTCCTATATTCTTCCCTATGTTGCGGGAGAATGTTGTAGAGAGCAGCCAAAGTATGAGCATCCTGGACAGATGATCTTTCCTGCAGGGATTCGCCCACTGAAGCGGAGTCCTTGGGAGCAGACAGATTAGCAGCTGAAGGGGTAATAGAGGGGATAGAGCCTAATGGGCATTAGTTTTGTCCCGTCAGGGTCCCATTGCAGCTCATCCTCCCCTAGTGAGAAAGCAGGGTCAAGAACCCCGTGTTCAATAGCAGACGTAACTACATTCTCCAGCTGAGTAGTGGTCAAACCCCAGTACCACTTGGGCTAGGCCAAAGACTTGGGGAAACAGCAGAGCCTGAAGCCACCAAAAGCAGGGGGCATCTCCTCGTGAGCTCTAACCAGGTGACTTGGTCTTGATCATCAGTGTCACACAGGCTACCAGAATCTGAAAGAGAGAAATAAGCCTCCTGGGTTTCCATTCCTGTTGCAACAATAGCCGGAGGGGCTGATACCCCCAAAGCGGCTGCTTCCCTCAGCAGAGAAGTCTGTAAGGTATGGATCTGTACATTTCCTAGCTCAAGCTGTTGGTCCTTCCTTAAATCGGCATTATCCTCATCAACCACCTTCCTCTGAGCCCCAGAACATCAGTCAAGACATGGGAGGATTCCTCCACTCCTGAAACAAGAGGCACCACCAGTGAGGCATTAGAAATTAGGATAGCAGAACTGGCACCACCTGACAGCTCCGGCATGCCAGGCTTGGTATGAGGATTTAAGGGGGAGCTGTAGTCCTAGATGTATCCTCAGTGAGCACTGCTTTATTCCCATTACAACTCATTGCAGCAGGAAGAGTGGAGATATAGCAATCCATAGTTTTCTGAGAACGTGTAGACGCCCCTCTGAGCCCTGTACCCGTTGGATCCACAGCGGGCAGTGCACTACCAGAGTTAATGGGCAGATCAAATTCAGCTCCTTACAGGCTGCCCAGTCTTACAGGCTGATTCAGGCAGGCTCTGATCTGTCCTGGCAGTGCCCAAACTGCAGGGGCAGCAGTGGCACCCTGCGCAGAACTTCTAGGTCTTCTAGGGCTGTCAGCATTATTGGCTACCAACTTGGTCATCTGAAGCCAATGACTTTCGAGTCTTCGTGGGGTAAGAGGACTAGCTATTCCTGGCGCCTATCAGCCACTTTTGCTTCCCCCTAGACCGGCATCCCAGCCAATGTATGGTGAGTTAAAGCAGATAGAAATGCCCACAGATCGGTGATCTCATAGAAGTTCCTTACGTGTAGCTCTGCTGAAGTCGATGCTCTATACAATGTTGCAGCAATGTAACAATCTACATGGCAGTTGCCCAGACGTGGGTCCTGTGCTCTCAATGCCACTGGAATCAAGCTATCCTGGCTGAAGAGGGGTGAAACCCCGAAACCGGTCCTAGGATGCTTGTTTCCAGTCCAGGGAGGACCTGGCTTGGCAGTTCGGGCTGGACTGCTCCCATGAGGCACAGGGTGAAGACTGATTTGCATATGGCTGGGTTCAAACTGGAATGGCATGGTGAGCAAAAACGATGGATTTAGGCCCAGATCTCTGTACTGGGGTGAATGTATGACATTGTTCTGCATTCTGTCCATCAACTGTGTTTTTTGCATTTGTCACCCCGAGTGGGACGGGTATGCCCAGACGTGGATCCCGTGCTCTCAATGCCACTGGAATCAAGCTATCCTGGCTGAAGAGGGGTGAAACCCCGAAACCGGTCCTAGGATGCTTGTTTCCAGTCCAGGGAGGACCTGGCTTGGCAGTTCGGGCTGGACTGTTCCCATGAGGCACAGGGTCAAGACTGATTTGCATATGGCTGGGTTCAAACTGGAATGGCGAGCAAAAAAAACCGATGGATTTAGGCCCAGATCTCTGTACTGGGGTGAATGTATGACATTGTTCTGCATTCTGTCCATCAACTGTGTTTTTTGCATGGTGGCTGTGAAGAAAACAATGTAGCGAATGCAGTTTAAAGGTTTCCCCCAGCCTGCTGCCGCTGTATCAATGACCCACTCAGCACTTCCCAGCTGAGCCGCCGAGAAACCATCTGCCCCAGGACAGAAGCCCCACCCTCACTGCGGTGCTGAGGACCATGGGGCGATGCCGACACCACTCTCCGCTCGCTGTTCGAAGCTCCACGAACCAACTACAACTGAATTGGCAGGCCATACAGGAGCAGGGAAAAAGAGGTCAGTCGGGCTGCAGTCCCCCCTCGAATGGGACAGGTAAGCAAGGAGGTGGGTGTCTAATGAGCTGATGCCTTTAGATACATCCTAAGAGGGCCCGGAGACCGTCTGTGTCTAGCCGCAAGCCGCAATCTTCAAAAAATATCTTTGCTAAACGACTGAATACAAGACTGCCTGTCAAGCTGTGACACATGTTGTCAGCTTCTACAGCAGAATTTTTGAGTCTAAGTGTTGTGTAGTAGTTCTCATGATGGCTCACACAATTTCATGTATAGATGGTTGCGATTCGTGCTTTTGGATAAGGTAGAGTTTGGCATCATGCTCTGTCAGTTTCAAATGAAATTGCCTGTGAGCAAGGAAGAGGGTAAAACCAAGGAAGGGCCAATGAAGGCTCTCAAAGGCCAAGATTATGAGTTGTGCAAAGGGAGAACTCCAGTGTGGAGTTCTGCTGTGCACAATCGTAGCCGGTCAGAGGTCCTTATTTTGCTTTTCTAGATATAAGACCACCCGAATTGATTTACCGGCCAGAAATAGCAGGTTATAAATCACTTTGGGGAAGGACTACAGTGTAGCCCATCCCCGGTCCCTGGCTCCTCCTGTCCCCGCCAGGCTACATTTTCTGCTTCTCTTCCCTACTCTCCCCTTGTCCCTCTCTCTCACCACTCACTAATGCCTCACAGATGGTTATCACCTGGTGGCGAATATCTGCATTAAACTCATGGAATTGGAAATTTAGTGTGGAATTCCGCACAGTAAGTAAGTCCACAGACGTACAGCGGCAGCCGGCACTGATCAGAGGTAGGGGGGCGGGGCGAGAATGCGGGAGGTAGGTGGCAGGGGAGGGGGGGGAAGGACGTGGGGGAGAAGCAGGAATAAAAAAAACTTACCTTCTCGCCGCTTCCTCGTCTCTGTAGTCCTCCCTCGCTCGGCCTTACCAGAAGCACACCCAGGTGACCAGTCAGCCAATCACAACGCTGCCTCAGCAGCATTGTGATTGGTCTGAGCACCGTGTTTCGGCGCTCAGACGCTGACTGGGGGCCTGGGCATGTTCTCCAGGTAGGCTGTAATGCAGCCTGCATGGAGAACATGCAAAGTGCACAAGACTGTTTTGGGTGCTACCACTCCTCCCCTGCCCCCGCCCCCTAACGCAAAGCATGCAGAAGTAAGAGAATATAAAATGATAATAACGCAAGTAGGTATTATCATTTTATTTTCCCTTTGTGTCACTGCAAGAAAGCAGAGGAGCCGCTACTGCAGACGTATAACCCATTCCAGTAGGAATAGAAGGAGTCGTGTGGAGATTGGGTCCAGTAATGGAAATTCATGTAGCCCCAAATTTCCGTCTATAATTCCTCATCTCTCACTGTATGCTGCCCCTTATTGTCTTAGCAGTTTCTTTTTGTGTCTGAGTTATTGCTTTTTTTTTTTTAATATAGCTTCTGTCTAACTTTTCAAATGCGCATCTGCTTAGGATTCTGATGTGTTTTGCCTTTTAGGCACTTATTTGAAGTGCGGTGTGGATAATAAGTGCAATAACATTTGCACCATGTGATTGGTACATAAATCTATCTAATTGATGCTTTCATTGGAAAACTGGGGCATAATACATGGGAATATACGCAAATTGGTTCAGCGTCTGCTTTGTACAGGTCATCACCACATTTTGCGCTCGGTGATAATACCAGCTCACAGCCGGTAGCACCATCTGAATGAGCCTCTCTAAATCTATTAATTAAAACAGGTGCAAAAGCCGATGTTGCCCATTAATATCCTTGCACTGACCTCTAAACAATGCCTTTAAAGTGCTGAGGGCAGTTTTGGAAATGGTGTTCACAGAACCTCTGATGCTTACCAGGAATGGCACCGCGCTGTTTCTGTGCAGACATGTGGATATGTTGACAGCAGTTCGACAAGGGACAGCTTCAGTTCACTCACTTTCTATTTTTATAAAGAGACAGATTGTAGATGCCGGGAGGCCGAAGCCCCATTCTCACTCTATAATTCTCAGGCCTGGGGGACTTTAGGAGCCCACGAAAAGATAGCAGGGACACTCTAAAAGCTTCCAGGAAGAAAGGAAAATAAGTTGGGCACATCTACTTCTCCGACAGAGATTTATATTTTATCCACGGTTGTTCGTAAAATAAGGCTATGTCGAGTGCTCTATAATACATCATATTCCAAGAGCACCGCCCTTTTTGAAAAAGGAAAAAAAAAATCCTGGACAGATGTGATTTACCTTTTGGGGGTTGTCACAACCATCGTCCATGTTTGTTCTGTCTAGGGGAATAGAAAAGAAAGTTTTAAAAGTGAACGGCATGCCATACAAAAATGTGATCATCTCCCAGTAACTCCTAATCATTGCATTTCTGTATGTATAGACGCATGTATGTGGAAGCATTTACATTCAAGGCTGTGCATGTGGGCAGGAAGAAGAGGACGAGTCCTTGGTTGCCCAGGAGACCAAGTCATCGAATGGATGATTAAATCTTCTTGGAAGAGAAGTGTTTTAAAATCTTTCCTTTACTACACGGATGATGGGGAAATCGGATGTGCGCGGGATGTTGTCTCATATATGCACACATAAATGGAGAAGTCTTGTTTCCATGTTTTTTGTAGTTCTTGTTCGCCAGTCGAGTCATGTCTTGGCTTCCTCGGATGTTTTCTCTGCCAGAGACGTCATATTGCTTTGCCAGGTTTGGAGATGGGAACTATTGGTTACTGCTTTGCATGTCTTGCAACCAGTGGTGGCTGCTATGTACCGAGGGTGGTGGGGCGGGGGGATGCAAAAAAGCTAAATAAAACACTTACTTTAATCCCTTCGCCACGGCGCGAATTCCGCCGCGGCGCGGGGGGCTAGGGGGTGAGCGCGATGCTTCGGTGCTCATGACGGCACCACGCCGTCATGAGTCTCGGGCGGCGTGTGCTCATGACGGCGTGGTTCCGTCATGACCACGCCAGCTCATTAATTCGCCCACACAGGCGGGGAATTAATGCCGCGTGGGCGGAGCGGCCACGGCATGACGGAACCACGCCGTCATGAGCACACGCCGCCCGTGACTCATGATGGCGTGGTGCCGTCATAAGCACTCGAGGGGTTAAGGTGCGACGCGTTGTCCTCCTTCACCAGTCGTCTCTCTTCCAGCGGGACCAGGAAACTGCACTAACCAATCCTGGCGATGCTCTCAGAGCATGAGAGCAGCACCAGGATTGGCTAGAGCAGGCTCTCTCAGCGCTGCTAAGAGCAGGCTCTCTCAGCGCTGCTAAGAGCACTGGAGGCCTGCACTTTCTCTAATCCAGCTATAGGAAAGTAAGATCCTTCTAGCATGGTTACCCCTACTTTTTGCCTGGTGTCAGTGTGTTTTTGACCTAGTCTGCCGGGATCCTGCTAATCAGGACCCCAGCAACTGTGCTCTTTCCCCTAAATTGGTTCTGGTAAGTGTTTTTCTACATCCACAGTTGGCTACTGGTGTACTCTTATAGGTCCCTAGTATATGGTACTAAGGAACCCAGGGCATAGGTACACCGGGGGTCTCCCTTGAGCTGTAGCATGTATTGTGCCACCCCTGGGAGTCCACTTAAACTGTGACTACAGGCCTGCAATTTCAGCCTGTGTGAGTTGGTGCTTGCACCTCTCATGACAGATATAAGTTTTCTTATATCTGAGGTCACTGCACTTAAAACCTATAAGTCACCCCTATGGCAGACTCTTCAGTCCTGAGTGCAGGGTGCTTGGGTATAAGTGTGAGGGTGCACCTGCATGAGCAGGACAACCCTACAAACCCCAGATTCGATTCGCCAGGCTTTTTAAGTGCGGTCAGCCATTTTTAGACACATAGTGGACATCAGTCATCACAAGATGTCTAACTATATAGTGGCTGCACCGAACCCGGTCATGTTTGGTATCAAACATGTTGGAATCATACCCAAACACTGATTCCAGTGCTGGAAGTACGATTCCATGTACTGCAGGGCTCCTTAGGGGACCACCATGTACTCCCGGTAACAGCCTTTCAGGGTCTGCAAGCAAGCTAGTGCTGCTGCCGACCACAGACACGATTCTGCCCTCCTGCTGCTGAACCAAGCTCATACAGGGGAAGGTAGAACAATAGGTTTCCTATCACAGGGAGGTGTGACCACCCCCCAGGCAGGACTTAGTGTATTGGGTGCTTGCCAGCACCACAAGACTGCTTTGATGAGCACATTTGGTGCCCTCCTTGCAGTTTGAACCAGTGCTTGAACCTTTGGTTCCTGCTCTAGCATGAAACTGGACAAAGGATATGGGCGTATCCTCCCCACTGTCCAGCCCCTCCACTGGGAAGGACCCCCGAGTCATTCCAACCCTCTCCTTTGGGTACTTATGCGCTCCTCTGTGGGTGGGTTCTCAGATTCGTCGTGTGGTAAGATTCAAACCTGAAACTACATTGCTGTTCAGTCATCTGGACACTTGGACATCATTGGACTTCGACTGGAACCAAGACTGCACCAAGGAAGACTCCTGCTGCTCCTGGTCTCCCTGTTCTTCAATTCTTCTTCATCGCCTGTGTTTGTGTTTCATTCAGGTTTTTCAACAGACCTGTGGGCATCAAGGACACCCGAAGAAATCTCCCTTGGAGTGAAGGAGCCACTCCCCTGTATCTGCAGGCACGGCAACGAAGCTGACCGGTCTGCTGCTCCTGTTGTCCTACGGACTTCCAGAGGCTCAGCAAGACAGGTGGTAGTTCTGCAGCGTCCTAGAGACCTGACCTGTCTTCTCAGTAATTTTGAGGACAGTATCCCTCGTAAGGGCCGTTGTGACGAAACCCCTATGTACCGCATTGGCTTGCCGTTGACAAGGCTTGTTGGCTCTGCACTCCAGATATCCTCGGGCTACAAGAAGCTCCATCCTCCAGCACCTCTTCCCTTGAAGATCAGCGTCCTCACTGCATCCTCTGCACCGTGGGCCTCCATCTTTGGTGAGCTGCTTGAGGTCCTCTTGCGACTCCTGTGCCTTCTGCCTGTAGGTCCCTCAAGGGTCTTCCTTTGCTCCAGTGGGCTCCCCTGCATGTTCTGGGCCTGCTCTGACTCTCCTGCTGTTGGTGAGTGCCTTGGACCTTGCTGGTCCCAACGTTTGCTCCTTTTCGTCTTCCACTCCAGTTGCGGCTACCAAAGCTTGTTGGTGCTCCCGCCGGACACCGACAACCTAGACATCGACATCCAATGTGGGACAGCTCGTTCACGGCACCTGGTCGTCCTCAGCATTGCCTGATCCTCACAGCTGCAGCAACAAGGTCACCGTCCACTCTTCAGAACCTCTTGACATCAGTGGGCATTGTGCTTCCGTGCCTCATGGTAACCTGCGAGTGGCATAGACTCTGTCCCCTCTGCTTGCAGATTCTTCATTTCCAGAATCCTCCCTTGGATTCCACAGGACTCCTTCACAGTTTTCTCCAGAGGCTTCTTCTTTGAAGTCTCCCATTGCTGTCTACGACAGGTTCTGACATCATTTCACCCCTATGTATCTGGCTACCCTGGTGCAGGTAACCTAGTTCCTGGTAAGCCTGGGCGTAGTTCGCGAAGTAGCGCTGCGCAAAGTGCAGTTCGCACTACACGAGCTACGCGTAGCACTACGCGAACTGCGTAGTGCACTGTTCGCAATGATTGCACAGTGCCGGATGCTTGTCCGCACTGTGCAATCATTGAAAACGGCATCTTGCACAGTGCGAGCTGTCTTTTACTGCCGCTCGAGTAGATTTTTACTCGAGCGGCAGCTTTCTCAACGCAGACTGGTAGTTTCTCATCGCGAGCGGTCGCGAGCATACGCGACCACTCGCAATGAGAAACCTGACCTCCCCGCGTTGAGAATCTCGCCGGGAGGTTTATTTTCCACGCTCGCGATCGGCAACTTGATGTTGCTGATCGCGAACGAGGAAATAGTCTCGCCGGGATGTCATTTTGCTTGCTCGCGGTCGCCAACGTGACGTTTAGGACCGCGAGCAAGCAAAAAATGACCGCTACGCGTGTTTGCACTGTGCTACGTGCAAGTCGCGTTGTGCGAAGTAGCGCAAACTTCGCAAACTACGCGAGCGTAGCGTAGTGCTTTGCCCAGGGTTAGTTCCTGGGGCATCCACGGGTGGGATGACTCTCCAACCTTCTGTCTTACAAGGCTCACAGCTGTGTTTCCACTCTGCACACAGCCTCCGTGGAGTTCCTGGGTACCTACTTTTGGTGGTTCCTTGTGTACGCAGATCCTCTGGGTCTTTTGGTCCAAGTCCCATTCTCCTTTGCAGTTTGCATTCCACTTTCTTAATATATGGTTTGGTCTCCCCCTGGAGACCAGTGTATATTTGTGCTACTTACTTGATTCTTGCAAAGTATTCTTGTGTATTGTGGTGATATCTCCGGGTAGGAGATATACCAATGTGTTAGTGAGTGTTGTGTAATAAATACAATTATTTTTATATAAACACTGTGTGGTTCTTTTTCATTTAACTTGCACCCTTGATTAAAGTTGGTAAAACAAGCTGCTTTACACTCCTTCAAGATAAACCGGAAGGCTGCTATCCCCAGCAACCACTTTGAGAGCTTTCAAAAGTTATCAAAGACCACTAAAATCACCATATGTGTTGTCTGGATTAGTGCAAGGTGCATCACTTAAATATGTGTAAAACCAAATACTAAGCCAGCCTCCTACACCAGCTTCTAACACGGCTAGGTTAGAGAACTTTAAAATGAGCATGCCTGACTGGCCGTCCCAAGACGGCCGACCAAATAGACATGCGCATTTTAAAGTTCACAGCTCCCTGCTGCTGCTACTCGGCACGGCAGCACTGGCCCGCCCCGTCCTGTCACCCAGTTCAGGACGGGGCGAATGCTGAAAAATAAAATGGTAATAAATACACTTTATTACCATTTTATTTTTCAGCTCTGGCCTGTGGGGTGAAACTCCTCCACTCAAACGGAAGAGCCTCCCCTTCATGCAATTGGTCTTGAAGATGGAACATTGTCTGCATGCATGATTACAGCCACACAATGCTGGAAAGTGTGGCAGAAAACGCCATCAAACATTTTCTAAATTGGAAAATAGCTTTTGCTGCATTTCGGAAGGAGGCACAACAATGGATGCTGCAAATGACACTTCATGTTGTTGAGAAATAATGAAATGTATCACTTGAATCTAGTGCTTTCATAAGAGTGTCTAATTAAGGTAGAAAAATGTGTTAAAATCAGGGGAGTAACTATAGATAGTGCAGCAAGAAATGTGGTGCCAGAGCCACGGGCCCAAGGGGCCCGCTGAGCCCTGATTATTGCTGTGTTTTACTATGCAATCAGCAGTAGGGCCCATGACACCATTTCTACGCTACTGGTTAAAGTCACATAAGACAACTTGCTTGTCAAAGACTTCAGCAGGGTTTTCTAAAGGATCTCAGGGGATGATTACGACTTTTGCAGTGCGATAGCGGGGTGGCATGCCACCACCCCGCTCCCGAACCGCCAAAATCGCCCGCCAGATTAGGAGTTTTCTCCTGGTCTGGCAGGCGGTCCTTTGGGGTTCTCACGGCGGTGCCTTTAAAAAAGGCACCGCAATGGGAATGCCAAAGCAAGTTTCTGCACGGCAAGGACTGATTAGTCCATGCTGTGCAGGAACCAGGCATTCATGCACACAGTGGGGCACACCATGTGCCCCCCTGCATGCATCCCAGTGTACAGGGGGCACTATAGGGCCCCCTTTGTTTCCCCAACACCACCCGTTTCATGGCGGGGCCACCACCATGAAAAGGCTGACAGTGGGGAAACTCGGAATATGCTTGCCGGTGCCGCAGTGGCACCGCCAAGCATATTGCTGCGCCACACCACTGCGCCACTGCCAGAGAACGCGGTTCCCTGGTGGTTGAGGCGGTGCCAAAACGGTCCGACTGCCGTACTTGTAGTATGGCAGTCGGACTACTGGTGCAGCGGTCCCCGACCGCCACCGCACCTCCACCATGGGTTCAGCAGTCACTCCTAATCAGGCCCTCAGTCTTAATATCATGCCATGTTTTTTACACAGACAATGCTTGACAGACCTGTCAGAATGCACTAACTTGAATTCCGGCTACACCAGCAGCGATGCACTGTACCACAACCATTCATATACAATGGTGACATGTTGGTCAGCAAATGATCTGGGAAAAGTGAAATGGGATTAGAAAGAGAGAGAGACATTGGATATTGCCACTCTGACTCATCACATTGCTGGCACTGACATCCACTCTGCGGTGCTGACATCTGCTGGATCATGGTGGATATCAAAAGACAAGATTAATATCTTTAATACATAACTCTGCATAATGTCATCTGCCCGGTCTGTAGCAAATTATATACCAATCAGAATATCTCTATGACTCTTTGCATATCATTAGAACTCTGTTATTGCTGGAATAGAAACACAAATCGAATCTTTGTAAATTATATACTTACATTTCGCATAGATATCTCTCTCTTTCATGATAAGGTAACTACTTCCTGTTGTGTGAGTACACACTTCTGATTCAACTATATGCTGAAGGATGTCCTATAAACTGCAACACAAATAAACATACATCAGAATTATATAGTTCACATTATCAATGAATTGTGTTTTCATAAAGGTGTGTAACTACCTTAAATACAATATACACAACATGAAAAAATGTGTTTTAAACTGGTGAGCATCCTTTCCTTTGTTCACTGACCTTTAAGCCCAAAGGGCAATGTTAGAAATGGGGGTCTCTAGTTGGCCGAGGTAGGTACCTTTGTCCAAATAGGGACCCTTGCTTCTAGTCAGGGAAAGGGGGATACACACTTTAGATAACCCCTGCTCACCCCATTGGTAGCTTGGCACGAGCAGACAGGCTTATCCCAAAGGCAATGTGTAAAGTATTTGTACCAACACTCACAGTAACACAGTGAAAACACCACAAAAGGACACCACACCAATTTAGAAAAATAAAGTATCTTTATCTAAACTAAACAAAACAAAAACGACAAAATTCCAACATACACTGTTAAAGATATGACTTTAAAAAGGTTTCAAGAACTTGTACCATAGAAAACTATGGATGCGTGACTTTTCACCAAAGTACCTAAAGATGCGTCAAAGTTCCAAAAGCCAAACAGCCGCAGAGTCGGAATACAAAGAGATGCGACACTCCTGAGACCTTGGGGAGGCGATTCGACAGTTCTGCGACACGCAGAGGACAAGTTGCGTCAAATCCGGCCTGTATGGGGAGTGATGCGTCGATTCTTTGTGACAGTTCCGGTTCGCAGGTGATGCGTCGGGAAAGCGTGCCGCACAGGTTTGATGCGTGGAAATCCGGGATGCAGCGGCATCGAGCGGTGCTGCGCCGGTCCTCTTCAGCAGCGATCCCTCGATGCGTCAATTCTTGCAGCGGTGGCAGGCGCTGCAACGGTTTTCAGAGCGGCACGGCGATGCGTGGAAATTCTTCTTGCGCCGTGGAGATGCGTCGAGAAAACAGCCGCACGAAGAGCGATGTGTCGATTTTAGCAGTTCTTCACGTTTCTTCTTTCTTCCAGCTCCCAAACAGCAGCAACACCCTACAGAGGCCCAAAACTGGCACAGGCACCTCTTGGCAGGCTAGAACTCACAGCAGCAGAGTTCAGGGGAGCTGGGGGTGAAGTCTTTGTGTCCCTGAGACTTCAGAACAGGAGGCCAGCACACTTCAGGCCCTTGGAAATCTCCTTCAAGCAGGGGACACAGCACACAGCAAAGTCCTTCTCCTTTTCTTGGCAGAAACAGCAACTGCAGGCCAACCCCACACAGCACACAGCAAAGGGGCAGTACTTCTCCTCAGTCTCTCCAGCTCTTCTCCTTGGCAAAGGGTCCTCTTGAATTCCAGGAATGATCTAAAGTCTGGGGTTTCGGGTCTGATACTTATACCCCAAAATGTCTTTGTTCTCTTTGTGCAAGGGGCTCTGAGCCCAGTTCAAACCAGTTCTGGGGGGCACTCTGCAAGTGCACAACAACATCCATTGTCAGTGTGAGCCTTGGCTCCAGACACACCAGAGGGGGGTGGAGCCAGCATTGTGGAAGGCAGGCACAGCCCTATTCAGGTACAGGTGCTACTACTCCCACCACTCCAAATGCAAATCAGGCCTATTCAGCCTAGTGCTGACTCATCCAGACTCCTGGAGCCACTCCACCTCCCCAGCCCCTGTCACTCCAAAGCCAGACAGTCAATCCACAAACAGGCGGAGGCGCACAGGATGGTTGAACAAGAATATAGCCTCTTGCAAAAAGTGGTATTTTCAAACACACAATTTAAAAACCATCTTTGCTAAAAGATGTGTTATTAAATCCTGAGTTCAGGGATACCAAACTCCATTTTTCTATCTTATCCCTATAGGAAGATATGCTTGTAAAATGTTACAAAGCATTCCTATGGGGCAAGTTAGCCTTTCAATAGTAAAAAACGAAATTGGCAGTATTTCACTATCAGGACATGTTACACACACCAGTACATGTCCTACCTTTCACATACACTGCCCCTGGCCCAGGGGGGTACCTTGGGCCTACCAAAGGGGTGCTCTATATGTAAGAAAAGGGAAGGTTAGGGCCTTGCAAGTGGGTGCACTTGCCAAGTCAACATGCAGTTAACAAACTGCGCACAGGCACCGCGGTGGCAGGCCTGAGATCTTTTCAGGGCTACTCATGTGGGCGGCACAATCAGTGCTGCAGGCCCACTATTAGCATTTGATTTACCAGCCCTGGCGTACTCAGTGCACTTTACTAGGGGCTTAGCCTTATTTACAAGGCAGCGTTAAGCCACTTAATGTGGCTTAACGCTGCCTTGTAAATAAGGCCCTCTTTCACGCAATGGTTATCTTGAAAGGGGGGGGGGCAGTGGGTGTTGCGGTTTTGACGCTGCCCCCCATGTACAAGGGCAGCGTACATAGGAGGCAGCACCAAAATTAAGACCAGGGAAAACCTGGTCTTAACTTGGCGAAACAAGGAGAAATGCATTATTTTTCATCATTTTTGCTTTTTCCATGTGTGCTGCATGAAGCAGCACACATAAAAGTGACAAAATGGCATTTTAGGATTGTTTATGTGCACGAAGGGACACCTTCCTACACATAAACAATCCTCCCCTGCACACAGACATCCTTGCACTGTGGTGCAAGGGTGCCTGCGTTGGCGCTACACTGCTAAGTGTAGCGCCACGCATGGGGAAACGCAGGGCTTCACCATATCCTTGTAAATATGGTGCAGCCTTGCGTTTCAGAAGTGGCGGAGTAATGCCTCACTCCACCACTTCCTCGTACATATGCCCCTCTGTGTGTGTTCTAGTGACAAACAGTCCACAATGATCTGTTGGGTGAGAATAACTGTATTTCTTCTCCATATTTAATGCCAGAGGAGAATTGGTGCTACATTTATTCGGTCAGTAATGTAGGGGATGTTCAGCTCATAATGTAGGTTAAAGTTAGAGCAACTGATAGGAAGGCTCGGGGGCGTGGTTAACCGCCAAGCATGGCGGACGTGATTTAACCAGGCTTCGAGCCGGGCCCGGAATCCTGCTATTTACCGTGCTGTTGCTGGCCATCCGAACCTAAACGCTGCACAATGGGACCCCGGACACCCCAGCAGGACACTGAAGTGCTGAGGAGTGTGCGCTTCTTACAGAACCCGAAATCGGCAGAGACGGCGGTGGCCTTGATTGCAAAGGAGGCAGGGCCGCCGGGCGCGTCCTCGCTGCCCAGACACTGTGTAGAGGCGGCTATGGCCTGGAGGGCGATCCGTGCTGCTCTTGAAATCGTCCATGCAGGCTGGCTCGAGGTGTGAAAGCCGGGTGATATCTGCGGAGGACACTGGGCCCGGAAAGCAATTGAGGAGTGCAGGGAGGCGGCTCTACTGCAAGGCTCGATTTACTCGGGTGCCGCGCTCCTGTGTCGCTGCTGGCGTTCGCGCCTTGGAGAAACAGCGGGGACTACTGAACCAGCGGCCATTACTATGAACTAACGGCTTCCCGCTGGGATCGGCGTGCATTGCACTGCATCGGGTGCACAGGGCTGCACCAGGGAAGTGAGAAGGCCCCGGGTGCAGCGGCCAAAACGAATGGGGCACTGGGGGCGAGAGTGAGATCTGTGCACTAGAAGCTGTGAACACTGTCGAAACAAGCCTCAAATACACCGTGAGTCCCCCCTCCCATATATAGGAGGACCACAGAAGTCCGGAGCAAGCGAACCGTGAGTAAGGGGCACAGATGGGCCCAGGCTGATCACTACTCTGCCCAGATTACGCAATTGCTATCTGTCTACCTAGCTGACCTACGACACCCTACTATGCGCATAGTGGCTTTAGTACACTGCAAGGCATCCAGGTGATTGTGACTGCAGCCAGGCGGTGTCTGCTGAAGCCCGAGGTGTATGTTCCTCCTATGAGTTGATGAGCATAAAGTCTGAGGGTGATACTTGAGTAGTGTACTTGTGCCTAGAAGAAAACTACGACACACGGACTCGGTGTGTTAAAATGGGGTGCACCAGAGGGAAGCAAATGGAGCCCCTGGTCACAGAAGGGGCTGTTCAACATGGGCAGGAAGATGTCCTCAGCGCTGCCGACCTAAGCTGTGTTCCACCAACAGAAGAGGGAGGCAATGTAGACAAACTAGATCTAATACTGCAGGAGGTGCGTGAATCTAGAAAGGCCATCGAACAACAAGTAAGTGCACTTACTACAGGTTTTACTTTACTTAAGGCGGACCACACCAAGATGGCAGAAACGGTGCGCGCTAACAAAATGCACATAACTGAGAAATTGCCACAACACAAAACCCACTCAGCGCAAATTGAACAACTACGCCGACAACTCTCGGGACTGCAGGACAGGGTGGATGATGCGGAAGGGAGGGCTTGGCGCAACAACGTGCGGATAGTGGGGCTACCGGAAAGCAGCGAGGGGTCCAACCCCACTCAATACATAGACAATGGCTAAAAAACACGATCGCGCCTCAGGGCCTTACCGAATTCTTTAGTGTTGAAAGAGCGCATAGGATACCATCGAGGCCCACACCCCCTGGCGCTCCACACAGGCCAATGATAGCACGAATCCTGAATTTCAAAGACCGTGACACCCTGCTCCGTGCAGCCCAGGAGAGGGCCCCGATTCAGTTTGAGAACAAGCGCATATCTCTGTACCCAGACTTTACATTGATAGTGCAACAAATGAGAGCATCGTTTCAGGGCGTTAAAAAACGACTTAGAGGTTATAATTTGAAGTACGCTCTCCTCTTTCCAGCTAAACTAAAGGTAATACATGAGCAAAAATCCCTTTTCTTTAACAGCCCAGAGGAGGCGGAAGAATGGATTGAAATAACACTGTCGCCGGGCCCATCACAAAATGCATCACAAGACGGGACACTGAAGCTGCGCAAATCGCTAAGGACAGGGCGAGGCAAACTAGACCGCAAGACACCGCCCCAGCAGGAAACAGCAACAAACCCCTCTCCGGAGCAAATACTAGAGGGTCAGAAATCGGCAATACTAGCAGCAGCGGCATTAGATGACCAAGATACACACTCGATGGCGGGGTCGCTGGACTCATCAGAGGACTCGACGATACACTCAGACTCTGACAATAGTCTGGCCCTCTTTCCATCGATCACCCCGCAGACTGTAAACGACTTCTTGGGTTGAAGTACTGGGTTTGTATGGTGTCCAGGAGAGAACTGTAGTGACTTGAATTGATGAGTGTGAAGCAATGTAGTTGTGCCGTGCCATATTGCATACATTGTACCAGTAATGCTTAGACACATGTTATGTACGGGCCTGTGCTCGTTTGGTTGTGATGATTATAGTGGTGTATTTCACCCTTATATCTACTTACGCCTATGGTCCCCCCCCCCCAATGCAACTGCAATAATGCACCAAATGTTAGACTGCTTAATTGTTCTTAGTGTTATTGTTTGGTCCTCTACTGTTCAGAGGGGGAACCTTGTATTGGGATTAGATTCAGTTTTGGGTAGGCTCACTTCACGCCAATGCAGTACTAGCTATAACGGGATGCACATGCATGGCATACTTGCAATACCTCATGACACCTCATGGCTCACAACGGGAGGTACAAGATTTTGACCTGGAACGTTAGGGGGATGGGGTTTACACACAAGAGGCATAGGATATACGCTCAATTGACAAGGAGATAGGTTCACATCGCACTATTACAGGAGACGCATCTCACTCGCTCTGAAGCCGACAAGTTAAGGAAAAAATGGAGGGGGCAATTATACTGTACCTCTTATTCCACATTCGCGAGGGGAGCTGCCATATGGGTGAGGACCGGCACCCAGTTAGTGATCCTAGAGCAGAGAATTGATATTAATGGTAGATATGTATTGCTCCGTTGCACCTTAGATGGGGAACACTTAGTACTCGGTAGCATATATGCCCCCAACACGGACCAGGATAAGTTTTAGGGAGAATTAAATAAGGTATTGGCTGACTGGGAGGGGTATCCCTGGATAGTTGGTGGCAATTACAATGCAGTACTGAATATAGATCTGGATCGCTCTCATCCTCCCTTACCGGGGGCTAGCAGCAGGAAACAAGCAGAAGCGCTGGAGAACTGGGCGGCTGGATGGTCGCTGGTGGACGCCTGGCGTATACACAACCCGACAAGTCGGGAGTACTCGTTTTACTCACCCCCACATATGCTTCATACACGCATTGATAGGATATTCTTTACCATGCCTTTAGTTGCCAACATCACCCACACTACTTACCTGGGGAAAACGCTATCAGATCATAAACTCCTAGAAGTGGAGCTCGAGTGGGGGAAAATCCCTACGCCAGTGCCGACGTGGAGGCTGCAACCTGTAGCCCTTCAAGATTCAGTGTTCCGTGACACCCTTTCTATGGCCATATCCCATTACTTTATAGAAAATACCAATACTGCAGGATCCCGACAGGTAGAATGGGAGGTTTTCAAGACGGTTATTCGGGGGGTGGCCATTAGTACTAGAGTGGGAGCCCGTGCTACTGTACACGGAGAGCTGCAGGAAGTTGAGGAACGATTAAGTGGACTTGAATGGGAGGCATTGCAAGATGACACGAAAAAGGCGGTGTTGCAGGATGCAAATATAAAATATGCAGAACTATTAGAGCAGTTGCGTACAATTGATTACAGAACTTATACACAGAAGCAGCAGGCTGAAGCAGATAGGGCTGGTTCGCTACTAGCGAGAATCATACGGGATATACCGACTAACACCCCACACAAGAGGTTCACATACCAGGTGGTGGTACGGCAACTACTTAGTTAGGAATTAATACGGCATTTCGTCAATATTATGAGGAGCTGTACGCCACACCAGTAGCAATACTGGAAGAGGAACTTCTTGACTTCCTTGAGAGTCTGGACGTCCCTAAGCTTTCGGATGCCCAGAAAAAAGAGCTAGCAAAGCCCATAACAAGAACTGAAATCCGTTTGGCAATAAAAGATCTCCCACGTAACAAGACCCCAGGGCTCGACGGCCTACCTGTGGAGTTCTACGAGACATTCTCAACACAGTTAGTCCCGCACCTAGAAAAACTATATAGTGCTGCGCTGGGGACAGGATCACTACCCCCCCACTACATGTCAGGCTTTGGTTGCATCTCTATTAAAACAAAACCAGGCAGAGACCCCAGTGATATGTCGAGTTATCGCCCCCTTTCTCTTCTGAATACGGATTATAAGATCCTCAGCAAAATTCTGGCACGTAGGTTGAACCCATATCTCGCACAACTGATACACATAGACCAGTGCGGCTTTGTACCGGGTAGTAGTACGTCACTAAATACCAGGAGACCACATCAGATACTCACCTTGAAACCAGCAGACGATACAGAGTCGAGCTGTATCTCACTGGATATGAGAAAGGCGTTCGACACACTACACTGGTGCTATATGTTAAGAGCTTTACCACTATTTGGAATACCGGAGGAATATGTGAACTGGGTCAGGCTACTATATACAGACCCAACGGCCCGGGCCCGAACAGGAGCCCATATCTCACTGCCCTATCCTATAGCTAGAGGCACACGGCAGGGATGCCCTCTCTTGCCCCTGCTATTTGTTTTGGCGCTCGAACCATTAGCTATTAAGATACGTGTGGTGGCGATAGGGAGAGGCATCACACTAGGAACCATGACTCACACTATCTCCGCGTACACGGCGACATCATACTTTATCTCAATAATCTCCGGGGTCCCAATGAGCCCCTCCCCACGGTGTTCCGACAATTCCAGACACTTTCTGGCCTGTCGATCAATGAATCCAAATCATATGTCTATTACTTCAAGGATTCGGCCCGCACAGAACCCGTTTATTTTGGACAGTGGACGTTTCCTGTGGCACCTACCACATTTAAATATCTCGGCATTCAAATATATAGGGAGCCACAGGATATGCTGGATGGTAACTTGGGACGCACGATTAAGGCACTTAAATCTCAGATAGCGTTCTGGACCTCACTGCCACTCTCTGTAGCTGGCAGAGTGGCCATTTCCAAAATGGTCATGTTGCCCAGACTGTTGTACTATTTCACTAATTTACCGATATTGATCCCAGCACACATATTCAAAACACTAAACACAATGCTTTCTGAATTAATCTGAAGCAAAGGGCGTAGAAGGGTGGGACTTCAGAAATTGCATCTAGATACGTGGCGAGGAGGTCTGGGGGTTCCTGATATTCAGGCATACTGCTATGCCAGCCAACTCCAGTGCCTCTCCTACTGGACAGCGGGCCGCAATTTGCAAGAGATAGGGATGTCCAAGAAGGATTGGGAAAGGGGATTGCTCCACACCCTACTGCTGCCGGGGAAAAGATCTCTTTCGATGGCACCACCGCTTCTGAAAGTGGATGTCACATACTGGAAAAGGGCTATAAGGTACACTGGGGAACTGATTCCTTACACCTCTAATATCCCGTTGCTGGGGATTCCGGCGCCGTCTAGAGCAGTACCAATGAGATGTCTGAGTAAGTGGGCAGATGAGGGAGTGAACACAGTCGGGATGCTGTTCGCAGACCACATGCTCATGGACAATGACACATTTGTGAGAGAGCAAGGCATTCCCAACACATTATACATCCTCCATGCTAGTATTACCAGATTTGTAAGAAGTGCCTGGTCGCCTGACGGTACTGAGCCCAAGACACACGAACTAGTACACATGCTGTATTTAATGGGTAATGGAGGACATCTGACCAGATGGATATATAGAAGTATCCGTACACATGCAGCTATACCACTATTAGATCTACGGGATAAATGGGCTAGAGATATTGGACATGAACTATCAGACAAGGAATGGGACAGAGTGCTCGAACACCCAAGAAAGTGTCCCGGAACCCTAAGTTTAAGATGATACAACTTATGCTGGTACACAGAGCATACCTGACACCTTACAAACTGAGCAAATGAGAGAGGACTTCACCGCGGGAAAGTCACTGATGGTGTGTGTATGTCTGCGAGAGTACGTGCGCTCACGCGTCGGTGCCAAAAAATAGCCCATTGTCTATTGCACAAAGTGAGCTTTTGAAATGCAATCCTTGCATTTTAATTGGAGCTAACGACGATCCTTAAGATAAAAAGGCTGATCGAGGAACTGTAGACATCAGACGTTCAACCACAATCAATCAGGGATTTATAGAGCGCACTACTCACCCGTAAGGGGGGGGAGGAGGGGTTCGGCCAACTCCGAGGTCAACCGAAGAGCCAGGTCTTGAGGTCTTTTCTGAAGGCTTTAACCCTCCTTGCTGTTAGCAACCTACAGAAAGGCATTTTGTAACCGTCTTTCAGTCCAAAATCAATTCTGAATTGCTCGTCTAGACTTGGAAATTTATTAGTTTAGAAACTTCTAAGTAATGTATACCTTTACTTTCCATTTCAAAAGATAAAGTGCACAGCAATGTACATTAGTGGTATCACCTGCTCAAAAATTCACTGGGCGTTTCATCCAATCAGGACGGGCATACGATAGGATTAAAGCGGGTAAGTGTAGTTATTGGAGACCCCGTCGTAAGAAAATGGCGGCATGGTGGCAGCTGTGTGCATTTATTAAAAGGCATGCTTAGTGCGCGGCATGCTAACCCGAACGGGGATTTCTCAACAGCGCCAATTTAGCAGTTGGAAAAGCGGTGCCAGGGAGAAAATAACTCCACAGTAGCCTCTCCTAAGTTGCGGAATCTATTCCTGATCTGTCACTATGCCCCTGCCTGAGTCCGGATCATGAAAATTACAATGGACCCATCTATATTTACTGCTCGTGCGTGGTGAGGGAAACAGTAAAGTACCTAGGGGGCCTCGCAAGGACATGCGGCCTCGTTTAGAAATAAAAGCCAGAAAGTCATCACAGAATCGCTTTTAACACTTTTTTTAAATGGTGCATCGTGCATTTATCTTATATTCACGTTATGTGCGGGCCACCTTAGCAAGTACCCTCAAAATTGTTACACATTTTTAAACAACTTTATCAGGTGTCTTTTTTCCAGTACAGAGCATCATTCATCATAATGTCTTAACTTTTTGAGGAAATTGCACCTCATTAAGGCACCCCAGGTTCGTGAGTGGGAGACGCTCTTGCCAATCTTGACCACCTTATCATTCTAGGGATGAACATGGCTGCAGTTCAGGCATGGGGTCATAAGTCACATTTGTAAAAAACTGGACCCAAAACCTAGTACATTTGTAAAGACTGTCATGAACAGTAGCTGTCAGTTTCCCCATGGTGTAAATATTCCACGGCGTGGTCCCCAAAATGCACGGCGGGGGTCTTGTGCCTGACCTCCAAAATTGCGCAGCTGGAAGTCTCACAGCTAAGAGCATCTGTGTGAGTGGTTTCCTCATGGGAGTTGTGATGGGGTAAGAATATCATCCCCGGATAATCAATAGGTCAGGTGTTAAAACAATACTAGTTATTTATTTGATGATGCTCAGTATAGATTTCCTGTGATTTTGAATATGGCTGCATTGCCACCACATACGTATCATCGTCTCTGCATCCTGACATCCCCTCCCCCACTGCCTAGAGGTTCTGAACATTGCCCCTAGTCAGGGTGGTGTCAAATACCAGAGAAACAAGAATTTGTAAGTGATTTCTTTATGCTGAGAACAAATTAAGGACGTGGGGGCATATTAGCAAGGGCCTTATCGCCGCTTTAGCGGCACTTTTTGTCGCTAAAGCGGCAATTTTTTTATCGCCCTATCAGCAAGCTGTCGCTAACAGGCGTTAGCGACAGCTTTCTGGCGATAGCGGCCCGTTTTCCCATTGCCTTGCATGCCAGCGATAATTATCGCTAATGACATGCAAGGTAGGCGTTCCAACTAAAAGCGACTGAAAACAGTCGCTAACACAACTTCTCCCTATTAGCAACGCAGGCGAAGCGATAAAAAATTCGCGATAAGCGCGAATATCGCTAGAATTTAACACCTGCTAAAAACATGACTTACCTGTTTGTAGAATAGGAGGTGGATTGTCAGCCTAAGTCCACCATGGCGTTAATGCGTGAATATCGCTGGTTTTCCAGCGATATTCACGCATTTCGCCGCTATCGCTGGATATGTTATCTCCGCAATAATATCCAGCAATAGGCGGCATTAAGAAAATGCGCGCTAAGCGCGGTTAGCGATAATTTTCGCCTGTTGTTGCTAATATGCCCCTTGGTCCCTTCCTCCATATCAGTCTCCACACATCATACATTAACTTCCCATGTAGTTCTGCCTCCCTTTTAGTCATAGACCTATGTTTGTTATCTGTAGCCTGGCTTCATAGGATCTATGGATATACCTCTACTTGCTTATTGTTGGGCAAAGCTCAACTCCATAGGAGTCATGCCCCTTCCGCCTCTCATCTTGCAATTTTTCTGCCCCAGCCTAATGGAGAAGCGGAAACAATCAGAAATTATCATGTGGACATAAATCAAAAGGTTCCACGCGTTTTTCCCCTTATTACCCACCATGAACGACTTACCCAGCCTGAACTGGAGTGCACGATCAGCCACCCCGGAAGAGAAGTTTGGGCTTGCCACTATAGGGTAAACATGGAGGGGTTAGAAAATGACATGACCACCTCTTACCATCACATCTCAATGCTACAGCAATGTTTTTTGTTTTTTTACAGAGTTTTATATAGCGCGAACTTGACCCGAATCGGGTATCAGAGCGCTTTACATAGCACCAGTTGCATTACATGAGGACACATTCATTTTTTGTTAGGCACGGGTAGATTAAGTGATTTGCCCAGAATCACAGGATGTTCATCGTCATTGCCGAGACTCGAACCCAGTTCCCCAGATTCGATGTCGACCACCCTAGCCGTTAGGCCAACTCCTCTCCCCATGTTATTGCTTATATTAATGCTACCTGTGATGGGCATCTAACCTGGTCAGGAGCCACTGTTAATGCTTCAAGAGGATATGTGTTCTGTCCTGCGGCACTATAACCCAAGGCTTCGCAGGTGGCGCGACCAATCAAATGCAGGCATCAGCTGTGTTCCATACATGTGGCATACCAATACCATGCTCACTTCTGGATTTATACAACGTGCCTTTAGATGCTCTGGGAACTATATTTTGCCAAACAAAGTTATGGAGGTTTTTCTGTATCAATTAGAGGGTGGTTGTTGGTATGAAAAAAGGGAAAGAAGAAGTTAATATTAACACCGGCACTCTACCCAGCCATGGCACCTCCAATCATCCCGATCAAAAAAAGCCTCCTGACTCATCTATGGGAATCTCCAATTGGGCTTGAGTATCTATGTCGATTTGGGAGAAAGTGAGATTTGCTAGATGTGCTTCTTTGGAAGTATTGTCTGACCCCTGGGATGGGAACAAAAATTTGTAGACTTGGAGCATTTCACTTATCTTTGCATATAGAAGACCAGTATCATAATATAAACCATTAATATAATTAAATGTTTGCAACATTTTATGTTTTTTGGCTAGCAATTCGTTACATCACAAAAATAGGGAACCTAGAGCGCATAAAGGTCCAGCATACATGTGCCAATGTAATTCTAGAAATAATAAGGTATGCTGTTCCTAAGGGAGGTTAAAAGACAAAGGGGAATAGGTCAGAGAACAAGGAGCCACTGGATGGGGAGCGCTTCCTTTTTGGAAATGGGGCCCTCACACACCATTGCGGGTGTCATTGGGTCAGTGATTGTACATTTTGCAGGTACACCTCTAGGGTACTTAATGTTTGGACACTGTTTGTTTCAACCCTGGTGCCAGACACTGTGTAGATTAGTTATAATTTTACAGTCCTGAAGAATTGCCCTAGACCATTTATCTTGACTATATGATGGCATGAATCATGTTGACCTTATGATAAGCCACCAGGGATCATTGTCTCCACTGGTGACACAACGTTTTGTAATGAGATAGGCATACTCATGGAATAAAACTTTGATTTGATACTTGCCTAGTCTTTTTTAAGTCACTGCTCACTACTCACTACACCGACACCCACATTTCCTCAGTCTACACAAAGGGCCCATAACTTGCACTTCACAACATGGCTTTGGAAAAAGATCTCTGATGAAGAGTGCCCTTGAGGGTGCCCGTCAGGCATTGCAGCGCTGGGACAATGAGGAGCAAGCCCGATGATGAAGCATGACACCCACAAGGGTGCGTGAGGGCCCTATTTCCAAAAAGGAACCACTCCCCATCTAGTGGCTCCTTGTTCTCTGACCTATTTCCCTTTGTCCATTATCCCCTCCCCCCCCTCCCCTAGGAACAGCATACCTCATTATTTCTAGCAATTAGTTGACCTTATCTCCCCTTTTCTAAAATTGTTATTTAAGGTACAGCATTTTGAAAGATGCCTTACCAATTAGGAGTTGTTCAAGCCTGCCCATGGCCCTCCTGGGAGTCCTATATGTCTTTTGTAAGCAGCCTTGTGCTGTTTTCCAGGTTTGTGTATTTGGGTTTGTAACGCATGCGTTTTTTTGTTTCGCATACTGAAGGCAAGTTGCGGTCAGGTAAACAAGTGCCACTTTAATGTCTGCCTTCGTTGCATCCCAAACTGTGCCCCAAGCAACTTTATTTCTATAAAATAATTGAACAATGCAATCTCTGATTGCTGATTTTACCATTGGATCCCTAAACACTTTAATTTATCTGTGAATGGTTCTGCTTTGGAGGGAAATCTGAGGCAGCAATACCATCAAGATCGTAACCGATGAGTGGTCCTTTGTGTCAAATAGTGACACCAAGACATTGCTGTTCTGACTAGAATGTGACCAATCAGTGTATAGGTTCTGTTTACGTGAGAAAAATAGGTGCAATACCTGTCCCCTCTGTGTTGGGCCCTACATGCATCTAATAAATTCAGGTCTTCGATACCATTATTCAGAGATGTTGTCATGGCATGTGCAGCATGTCCTGCTGAGAAGAAGTTGATGTTGGGGATAACAATAGAGTGAAGTCCTCACCCAGCAATAAATCTCCCCAGCAAAATCAGAAATTGCAGGGAAGAGATCATTGTAGACCTGCCCTTTGGACCATAGATGGAAAACAAAGTAATCCGCCGCCCAGCCAATGCACCTGGTTCTAACCCCCTCCCATCTCGATCTCAATATATGGTCTCAAGACAAAATGACAGCTCGCTTATAAAAAATAATAGCAACCACGTGTGCCTTATTCAGAACCACAGTAAATTCTACAAAGGGATGTCTGTTCTGTCCTGCTCCTCTATAACCCAAAGCTTCACATGTGGCCCACAAGCACCAACAATGGCTGGCCTCGTCTGCGCTGCTTTGACATAGTACCTCCGTACTCCTGTAGATTCAGCGAATTCCAAGAAATGAGCTCACCTCTACAAATCGTAGGCAGAAACTTATGATTCTGCACAGTACTGTGCACAATAATTTGTGAATTGGGCTCTAAATTTTTATATGGCTTAAAAACACCCTACAGCTGATTTTAGAATCAGGTTCATATCGCGCAGAAACATTTGGAAAAGCTGTTGCATCTAAGTTTGTAGCTGTGACCAGGGGCTTGACAACATGAAGCAACATGACGCTGGAAAAAAGGAGGGAGGCAAGATGGTGTCTGAGTAGCGGCTACCCGATGCTGCTCCGCCGGTCCAATCCCTAACTTAGTAAAGAAAGAAGCTTCTATGGCAAGAAACCTCGCTTAAATATTGCTTAAATACTGGACATTTTCGGGCAAAATCTTACCGCATGGACCGGCACTTCATCTCGGCCTTTTTCATCTTCATGCGGGTCGGAGAACAGAAGGAGCAGCGAGGAGACGCCCGGCCCCGGTGACACGAACAGCGAGCCGCGCTGCTCTAGCATCTCTCACATCCTCGCTCCACTTCGCCCTGCGGCCGCCTGCAGTGACGCGGCAACCCCACGCAACTCTTTCGGCATTCAGAGAATTCCTGACGACTCTGCCAGACACGGCGATCGGAAGCAGCAACTGTAGCAGATTCCAGCGAAAGCGGGTGCTACATTGCTTCCAGGACTCCTCAACCATCAAAGAAAAACAAGTAAGGATGGCAGGGCGAGGTGGTGGGAAAGCTGCTAAAATCAAGGACAGTCAGTTTTCAGCGCCTGCAATGACTGAAGTGGTGCAGCAAACACATTTAGATCCCCTAACACGGCGCCCAGAAACGCGGGGATTAAAAAACAGGGAAGGTTGTGACAAACTGAATTCCACTGAGAAGTCTGAGCAGATGGCCAAGCAGGCCAAAAGACTACAAGCCAAAAAAAACCATTAAGCTAATAGATAACGCTCAGATCACACAGCCACTAATATCTAATATGTTTGGCCCGGCTGTGCTGGAAAAGGCAGCGTTGGGAAAGGCGCATAATGAACCTGCCATGGTGGGGGCATCTGAGGGAGAGACTATACTATCCACTTCTACAGCAGCTGGAGAAAACTCACAGAGACCCACGGCGGCAAATTTACCAACACCGGTCCTAGCAACTTTAACAATTATGGAAAATACAGGAACAGTTGCAACCGTGGAGGCAGACATGAGTATCAACTGCGAGGTGATTCAGAAGGACCCTTTAAATACCCCTTTGGCCCCTCTTCAAAATCTGGAAACAAGCATACCTGGGACAGAGCATGTGGGCAAGGGGGGGCCCTCAAACACTGAAACTGTTTCACAGAAGGTTCCAGCTAACTTAGCAAATACAGCTTCCCAACGGCTGGAAAACCCTCACAGTATTGAAAAACTCTACTCTGTCACAGATGAGTCAGAGAGGTACGAGACCGGTATCTCAACATCCAGTGATAGTGGGAGGCAAAACTGGGGAAGTGTGGACTCAAAGAGCTCAGAGGACTCTTGGGAAGACACTTCACAAAAAAAGAAGCTGGAAAAGAAAAGGAGAAAACAAAAAAAAAACGAAGTAGCCACATGAGTGGGGGGATCACGGATCAAGGAAGTAACGCCGAGCTCGGATGGGATTACACATCCTCTCAATTTACGACTCCCTCAGATCAAACAGTATTCTCAGGCGGCAATCCCTCAACCATGGCAGACTGGAGAAGTTAAAACTCAGGAGCCCCCAGAAATAATGAGGAGCCTTCCCTCGCCGAAGTTCTGCACTCAATCAAAAGTTTCCAGGAGGAGGTTAAGATCGACAACCGGAAAAACCGTCATGCCACTCAGAAATTACAGGGCGCGATAAGGAAAGTGGGTCGAACATGTGTGGAGATTGCTGACAGAATGTCATCGGTAGAAGTACGCACCGAAAATCTGGAAAAGGACGTCTCCTCCCTTCAAGTACAGGGGGATATGCATGACGGAATTGTAAAGGACCTAATGCTGAAGATTGAGGAACAGGAGAACAGATCCCGACGCAATAATCTTCGCATTTTGGGGGTTCCTGAAGGTGCGGAAGGAATTGATCCAAGGGCTTATATGATCACGCTTTTCAAAGGCGCATTTCCAGAGCTGCAAACCTGGGATTGGGATAGGGAGATACAACGCGCTCACCGCTTCCCATTAACTCCCTCTAAACACCCTCAGACTTCGCAATATCCTCACGCAATGCTAGTTTATTTTGGCAACTTTCTCCTACGTCAGAGTCTTTTTGATTTAGCGAGACCCACCAGCAAGAGGGAGTTTGGTGGCGTTACCTTCTTTAGTAGGCCAGATTTCGCCCATGCCACGGTCGAGCGAAGATGGAGGATGAGGCAACTCTTTGCCCCCTTTCAACAAACTGGAGCAACGGTATACTTACAAAACCCGGCACGCCTAAAAATCATCTTTAATGGGGTCACACGCAGCTTTACTTCCGAAATCCAGGCCCAAGCCTATCTGCGGGAGATCACAGAGACTAGAAGAGACAGAACCAAGAACTGAATTATCTAATCTTGTGCTTTAAGGAGTTAAAAATAGAGGCTCCGAACCAATCTCTCATAGTTAAAGCTAGAACCAAGGGTTAAATTATCTAAAAACTTTACGCTATAATGTATGATACAGGGAATAATTAAGTGAGGTCAATGATTATTAAATTGATTGGACTATTGGTATAAGGGTCGGACCGGGGGAGGGGGCACGGGACCCTGACTGCCCAGATGTCCTCATCCTGGTTCTTGCTGAACCAGGTAACCTCAGTGGGTGGTGGAGGGTGGTGGGTGGGGTCCACGGGGGTTGGGGTAGGGACGGGGAAGGGGAGGGGGCTGGCACCAAGAGGGTTTTTTTATGTTTTTGCCCTGCTTGCATCGTTTGTTTTCCCTCTGTTTTAAAAATGTGGGTAGCAGTTTGGGGAAAATTTCGCTACACTTAAATGAGCAAACTACACATAGCGACAATCAATGTGTGTGGCCTTAACGATATCAAGAAACGACGTAATACGGCCGTAGCACTTCGGCTACTTAAAGCTGATATCTTATGCTTACAAGAAACACACATAGAAAGGACACAAATTCATCTGCTAGATTCACTTGGTTTTACAGTAGTAGGGGCTACTACTCAAACTGCTAGGACACGAGGGGTGGCAATTCTATCAGCAAAACACTCACTTCAATTCACACGCACACTAACTGATTCAAATGGAAGGTGGGTTATTACAGAATGCCAAAGGGAAAATGGGAACACACTCACGATATGCACCATATATGGTAGCACCGCAGATGATTCAGCAGCTTTTGACTTTCTGAATAATGAATTGGCCGAATGGCCACTACCTTTAATCATCTGCGGCGATTTTAATATTAACCTACCAGCAGATAAGAGTATAACCAGTGATAGAAACTGGATATACAATGGACGGAAACCAAAAGTTTTTAAAGCCCTTAAGGATTTATGTAAGGAGCAAGCACTCACCGACATTTGGCATTCTCAACACTCCACTGACTCCGGTTATACCTTCTATTCTTTCCCGCACAATAAGATGGTGAGATTGGATTATATCTTTGTATCTCAGACTATTCTTTTCGAGTGTTCAATAGAGAAGTCCCCACACATAGTGGCAGACCATAATCCTGTAGTAGTGGAAATAAGAGGGGTAAGAGTAGCTAATAAAGATTTTGTTAACTGGACCTTTGAGCTTCCCTCCTCGTAAATGATGAGTACTCCAAACACATGAAAACTGGATCCCACAGTTCATTAAGGATAATTTAGGTAGCACAGGGATTGAGGTGGTTTGGGATACACTAAAAGCAGCAATCAGAGGAGAGACACTTAGCTTCTCACTCACTTTAAATAGAGAAAAGCGTCAACTATTGGATAAACTACAACTTCAGCTGGCTGGGGCAGAAGAAAATGTAATTACTGTTCTTAGGGATGGGGAGCACCCAGCTGACGCGCTAGCAAGAATAATATCAGCAAAATCGGCCATTATGGGGGTTATCGCTAAAAGAGCAGCGGACAGATTAGCAATTTGGAAATATGAATGCAGTGAACAGGTTGGACACCACCTCGCGATCAGGGCAAGACAAAAAGCCACTAGGAATATTATTACAGCTGTCAAAAACTCTGCGCAAGAAGTTGTTACAGATGCTGAGGGCATTCGTAAGGAGTTCCTTGCTTACTATCAGGATCTATATTATCAGGATCTATATTACGAAATGACCACTGCTTATTTAGATGATATTGCTAGTTATCTAAACCAAATCCCAGCGGTACAATTATCGCATGAGGACCGGGCACTACTTGATGAGCCCCCCCAATGGATTGACACATTGCTCTGCATTAATAGTCTTTCTAATAATAAAGCCACTGGGTTGGATAATATTCCAGGTGAACTTTATAAAAGATTCTCCACGGAATTAAAAGAGATCATGCTCCAGCTATTCGTTCATGTGTATAGGGGGGGAAAACCACCCGAGTCATGGTCACAAGCTAAAATCATTATATTCCTGAAAAAGCATAAATCGGCACTTGATCCCGCCTCCTACCGCCCTATAACCCTGATAAATGCGGACAGCAAGATTTACTCTAAAATCTTGGCGGTTCGATTAGCAGGGGTAATACACAAAGTTATATCTCCGAGGCAACACGGATTTATACCGGGACGAGGCACAGTAGATCATGTTAGGAGAACTATTTCTCTGTTCGATGCAGTGCATATCTCAGGAGATCCAATGGCACTTATTCTTCTCGATGCTGAGAAGGCTTTTGACAGGGTCTCCTGGCCTTTCTTATGGGAGACCCTGTCAAGGGTTGGGATTGGTCAGGGCTGTATACAAGCATTTAAGATGCTGTATTATCAACCCAATGCAAGATTATTTTTAAATGGCGCACTAACCGATACTTTTAAAATATCTAGGGGGACCCGCCAGGGATGCCCAAGCTCACCCCTCTTGTTCGCACTCTATATAGACCCTTTTCTACGCTTGCTGGAAAGTAATCAGAAAATTAGCCCTATTATTTCTCATGGGTGGGAAACGAAAGTTCTGGCCTATGCCGATGACATTGCCTTGGTGACTCCTAATCCCGAAACATCTATGGCTGAGGTCGAATTAGAGGCGGTTAGGTTTGGAAGCTTGTCTGGATACTCTCTTAATAGACTCAAAACCCAGATAATCTGTAAGAATGTTGATATGGGGCAGGATACAAGACAGGTCGAAAAAGCTACGTATCTTGGAGTGGAAGTTATGGCAACTGTTGAGAAGATAGTTGAGGGCAATATTGATCCCTTAATTGATAAAATTAAACCCAAATTAATCCGACTACACAAACTGCATCTTTCGATAATAGGGAGATGTAATCTAATTAAAATGCTTTTTTTCCCCAAATTTTTGTACTTTATAAGAGCTATTCCGCTAGAATTCAGTAACATGTGTCTTAAAAAGATTGAAGACCTGTTCTCACGATTTATATGGGCCTATGAAAAACCCAGAAGAGCGTACAAATTTCTTTCTCTACCAAAGATAAAGGGGGGGCTCGCTCTCCCAAACATAGGGCTTTATTATTGGGCAACCACTCTGTTGTACAATCTTACCCTTTTAACAGAAAATGCTACAGATAATCCTCTGGGAGCTATACCTACGCCTATAGAACTCATAATGGGCAAAGATGCATGGGCGTGGATCTGGCGGTTTTTAAATGATTCTCACTACAAGAAGGTACGCTTTAAGACGCTGGTGCCCGGGTTCAAATGTATGAAATTGGTTCGCAAAATGCTGGGGCTGGGTCGTTTAAACTACTACACACCAATATATAACAATCCAAATCTACCCGACATTTTTATAGACTCAGTACTCAAAAAGTGGCAAAATAAGGGCCTGTCGAAACTGGGGGATTTATATTCTTTCTCTGATATAATCTCTTTTGAGAGTCTTAAAGAAAAATATAAACTGGATTGGAAAGATTTCTATAAATTCCTACAAATACATGATTTTTTAAGGAGAAAGTGCGGCGGTCCAGCAGGATTTATTAACAATCCTATTATTGATAATCTAAGAATGAAACATCCATCTATTGGAACTGTGTTTAACTCTTTCAATATATTAATGCCGGACGATTTAATAACACGAGCTAGAAAGTGGAAAGAGGAAATTGATATAACAGAAGATCTATTTTTCCACTCAGCCGAGTTAGCACAAAATCTGCTAATCCCAGCGCGGCTTCAAACCCAGTATTATAAATCCTGCTTTTCGTTGTACTATACTCCGAAAAAGATCGCAAAATGGGGGACGGGGAGAGGGACATTTTGCCCACGATGTTCGCTATATCAGGCTGACCTTAATCACATGTTTGCCTCTTGTAACGTATTAAGCGAGCTAAAATTTGAGATTACGAACTTTTTTAAAGAAGTGCTAGGGAGGGACATTTTCCTCTCGTCCTCACTGATTTGTCTAGGGGTAGATCAGGAGATGCAAGGCAAACCTGGAGAGTATTTGATCTTCATAGCCATGGCAATATACCGCCTTTGCCTTGCCTCAGCTTGGCTGGACCCATCTCCCCCTAGGTACCATCAATGGCTAACACGATTGGTGGCAAATTATAACTTTGAAAAAGCCATCTATGGAAAAAGAGGAGTACGGTCTTGCAAGAAGGGGCTAAAGATTTGGGAACCTCTGACTAAATGGCTTGAGAGATAATTCAGATAATCTAACTCTTTTTTTTCCTTTTTTTTTTGTCTTTTTCTTACTGTTTTCAAACTCGTATAAAGCTGTGCCAACCCCGGGGTGGGAGGGGTGGGAGTGGGGGTTAAAAGGGGGGGAAAGAATGATTTAATTTCTTCGATAAGCTTTGTGCATGATGCACAATTGTTGATTTAATATTAATTTTCATCTGCGATAAGTAACTTAATTAATATGTAACCTACCTGCGGTGATATAATACATGCATGTGCTGTACTTATAAATTGTTTGCAAAGTGATTGAAACAAATGAAGTGCAATTTGTATCAGTGTAATCATGCACCAAAAGTAAAACTTAATAAAAAAATATTTAAAAAAAAAGAAAAAAAGGATCAACTAATTCTCCTTCGACTACCATCTCCAAATCCATTGTCTGTAGCATCCAGACTGATATCTGGCTCAAGTCTCAGTCAGGGTATGAATGAGATTTTAAATGTCACTCTGTATCTTGATAGCATTGCCTTTTTAATCCCTGGGGGCTACTTTAGGTTGGATCTGGACACAAGAGAAGCTGTGATGCCCTGTCACTGTGATCCTATCTCATGTTTGAGTTTATAAGATCAGATGTATATTTAAAGCGCTATCCCCACCCAAACATAGATTCTGGAAATCTGCGCTTTATGTTCTACTAACAATATGCAGACTCATTTTAGGGAGCAGGGGTAGAAATGCATTGATAGTTGCCCAGAATGTACGAATGGGAGGAGCAGATGTAAGAATGTGAGATGGTGAAAGGTGGAAGGAAAGTGAGTGGTCAAAGGATTAAATGCAGGCTCAAGGGATATTGTGGAACGTTCAATGTTCTTCAAATGGGGTTATGAAACTGGAAATAAAAATGTATTGAAATTTAAAAATAATATGTATTGAAACCTTTTACTGTCCCTCAGGTCCACAGTGGGGCATAATTTTAACCAAATTAATTATATGCAAGGCCACTGGAAATATGCGAATGTGCAGTCACGACTTTTTTCGCATAATTAAGGATTTGCCACATAATCCATCACTTGCTGCACAGATTTTAACAAAAAAAATTGTTGCTAGCTGAAACGAATCAAATGTTATTGAAAATGTGCCGATAAGTGTTTGGGTGCGTTAGAAGACCCTTTGCATAGGTTAACTGGGCATCTTTCAGTTACTCATTTATGTATTTGATTGTTAAACTGGTACTAATGAGGTGTAATCCTTGCCTAGACAGTATTACCATTTGGACAATTACCAAATAATGCAGTAGTACTATAAAAACAAGCATTTGCAATGCAATGGGTCTCCCATTTCGAGAATTTGAGCTATTGCCATTGTAAATGACAATGTCTTTTATTTATGTGTTTTGAAAACCTGCAAGCGGTGCCCAAACACGCACTTTGTGCTTATAGTCCTTGCTTATGAACAGCAAGGCTGGCAGTAAAAGAGGCACAGTTACTGCCAGCCTTGCTTCTCATAAGCGACTATAAGTACAAAGTACAAATACAATTAGTCGCTTTGAAATGTGACAAAATAGTTATTATATTAATTCCAGATTAGGTGGTACTCTATGTGGAGCTGATGAAGGGAAATTTATAGAAGGTCTAATATAAATGAGATGTGGTAGGTGCAGTACAGCAAGCTGCGCCTAGATGTCCCTAGTGAGCAAGGCACCAGCACTGCTGGTTTAGGTGCAGTACCACAAGCTGCGCCTAGAGGTCCCTAGTGAGCATCATACACTTTGAAGATATGGTAAATCAACCCTACCCATAATGCATTGCATGCAAGACAGTACCACGAGTACATTCAAATAGCTATGTCCAAGTATACAATTAGTAGCTTTGAAATGTGACAACATTATTATTATATTAATTCCAGATTAGGTTGTACTCTATGTGGAGCTGATGAACGGAAATTTATAGAAGGTCTAATATAAATGAGATGTGGTAGGTGCAGTACAGCAAGCTGTGCCTAGAGGTCCCTAGTGAGCATCATAAACTTTGAAGATATGGTAAATCCACCCTACCCATAATGCATTGCATGCAAGACAGTACCACCAGTACATTCAAATGCGCTATGTCCATGTATACAACTAGTAGCTTTGAAATGTGACAAAATAATTATTATATTAATTCCAGATTAGGGTGTACTCCATGTGGAGCTGATGAAGGGAAATTTATAGAAGGTCTAATATAAATGAGATTTGGTAGGTGCAGTACAGCAAGCTGCACCTAGATGTCCCTAGTGAGCAAGGCACCAGCACTGCTTGTCTAGGTGCAGTACCACAAGCTGCTGGGGGCTCCTGTGCTGTTTTAAAGATGTTCTTCTGTTTTCCAGAAACCGCCTGGTAGTAGGGAAGAAGGAGACATCGACCCTGGCGTGCCATAAGATGATCCACAGCCTCCTGCGCGACTACGCAGCACTGGACGGATCAGATCAGATGAAGACGATGACTGAGGACCCAAAGAGGACCCCTTGTATCCTTGCACGGGGGGACCTTGGAGAGGCCACTAACCTCTTTTGTCCTTTTTTCTTTAATCAGGAACCAGTTGGCGACAGGGGAGAGGAGAAGGCGGATGAAGACAGGTGGAGTAAATGTAGTTATTTACTGTATGTATTTGACTAACGTGACGTCTTCCCTTCACAGGTAAAAGGTCAATGGGCTAGCTTGCACACTTGTTGCCAAGTTTGTTACCAATAACTGACGAATAAATAGGGTGTTGTGGAAGGTGACGATTGATGTATCTGAATCAGAAACGGCGCCCTGACAAGGAAAAAAAAAAACCACAAGCTGCGCCTAGAGGTCCCTAGTGAGCAAGGCACCAGCACTGCTTGTCTAGGTGCAGTACCACAAGCTGCGCCTAGAGGTCCCTAGTGAGCATGATAATCTTTGAAGATATGGTTAATCCACCCTACACATAATGCATTGCATGCAAGACAGTACCACGAGTACATTCAAATAGCTATGTCCATGTATACAATTAGTAGCTTTGAAATGTGACAAAATAATTATTATATTAATTCCAGATTAGGTTGTACTCTGTGGAGCTGATGAAGGGAATTTTATAGAAGGTCTAATATAAATGTGAGATGTGCTAGCGAGTAAAGTAATCACTGCCCATCTAGTTTAGTGCTAAGTGAGTGTCCTGCCTGAAGGCTTTTAAGAAAGTAGTGCCTTGAGGCTGTATTTAAAACCTAGGGCATAACAACACATGTAACAAGGGGTGTCCTCATGGGAGGTTACAAGAAGAGACAAGGCGGTACTAAGGAGGGACTACATAGCCTAATGACCAATGAAAAGCCACCATTTACAAAGGACAAGGACAGGAGCCATTTAAAAATATGGGTGGGAAGTAAGTGGAGCTTTATCCACATATCCTGAATACAGCATGTCTCAAAGAGACAGCGCAAGCGCTACCTAGGCGAGACCTAAAAATATGCCACATTAAGCTGCATAGTTTGCCTTTTCCTGTAGTATAATTTAGTCACCTCTGCCTATTCCTGACGCATAATTCCAGTGGCCCTCATTATATGTCAATTTATCTCATGTGGATATCCAAAATACATGGCATGAGGGCAGCACTCAACAAATGTGGTGCTAACCCCTCATCCACATAGTGTTTGCTAACATCAGTATTCGTGGCATTTATCCAAATCGTTTGTGGTTAGCCATGGCTCTGAAAATTTCAAGCAGAGAACTCAAGTTTTGGATACTGCTATATGACGGCCAAACTATGCTTCTTTTAGCCAGTTTACATCTTGATCCGGTTTAACATTTTTTAGCAGTCCGGAGAATTTTTGCGCTTTACTCTTTCCTTCTCTTTCTCTAGAGTTTGCACTTACCTAGACTCCCATTGGAGTCATGCTGACTCACAGCACTGCTGAAACATGCCGCCAGCACACATGTCTATTTTGGACCTTCTTTCTTAATTCATGCTGGGATTATAGGTTCTAACTTTAGACACTCTCCTTGGCAGTTATCACCAATTTCAGAGTCTTGTTTCACCATACACGCCTGACATATTGCCCCTTATTATTAGCTCTGTATAGGGAGGCCTAAGATCACAAGATTTCCAAATGAGCAGAACAGCCTGAGGATCCTGTTTATAAGAAGAAGGATCCAGGCGTGAGGAAACAACCCACTGCTTCGCGCCCCGTCTACATCCATGCCGTGCCTATTCACCTCCGCTGTCTGCACAACTCTACTTCTACACTAAGGCTTACTACTTTAAACCTATGAGGTAAACAAATGGTGATCCAGGATTTAGATCACTAAAAACAATTTCTACAACATTTAGAATATTTCCGGATATTTTGTGGAGTTATCAGAGAAAACATTGTTTGCATCAGTCATTACCAGAGGTGTCCCGAGCAACACATGCTGCTGAAGTAATGTATGATTATTTCTGAAAGGTGTGAGTATTACCGGTCTATTTCACAGCATTACAACCCCTGGTATTACCATAAATATAATGCTCTGAACAGGTTCAAATGGCTAGTTACTACTTGAAAACATTAAGCACTATCAGCAAAGTTCAGAATGAGGCGCTAACTGTGTTCATGGTGCTTCTTGCTCACACACTCACGTGAGTGCTTCATCCTCACACATTGTCTGCCCAGTGCTTCTTCCTCACTCATGTCTCCGTGTTTCTCACCCATTATTGTCTGCCCAGGGCTACTCCCCCATTCACTTAAATTAATCTCTGCAAACAACTGTAGGAAGCTCGCTCTTTATATTATATACCAAAATGAGGTATATCGTGCAAAGATTCCAGGGGTCCCCTTATGAGCGGACAGGGGCTTGCTCTAGCAATCCCAAGGTGCTCTTCTAGTGGGTAGCGTGGTCGAGCAGCCTTAGGCTTATCAGAGAAGAGTGCTAGACATCGGCAAATACACACAATAGCCCATAAATGATGCACACGACTCAATAAGGAGATCCATACCAACTTATAAAGATAACACATATCTTTATATATGTTTATGCACAGAATCAATACGATCAGGTAAGTACGTTTTGCAAGAGAAATACTTTTATGCAAGAGCAGGCAGGACAAAGCTATTTGAGAGAATAGTGCTCGGAGGCTGTAATTAAAGCCTACCGAGTGGCAACACACCTACCAGGGGGTGTTGCCATGGGAGGTTACAAAATGAGACAAGGCGGTACTAAGTCTTTTGACCAATGAACAGCCACAGTTTACAGTGAACAATGACACAAGCCAATAAAAAAGATGGGCGGAAGGTAGGCGGAGTTTCAAGTCCATACCTCAATACAGCATGCCTCGTAGAGCAGCGCATGCGCTGCCCAGGCTCGACCTAAAAATGACTATTATCTGCACCCACACCGTTCTTATACCTTTGGGTGGCTGGAATAGTATGAACTGTCACACTTCTCACAGTGTGATGGTTAGTAGTTGTGTTGGATCTGTCATTGGCAGCACTGACAGGTGCAATGGGTGGTGCAAGATGCAGTGGCCTCCGGAGAAGGGCCCTGGCACTTACACTTTTACAAATGAAGCACTGGTAGTAAGGGTGTGATATGTAGCCGGTAGAGCATTTTGCAGTTTACAGTCACAAATATATTACCAAAATATGGTGTGCCAGCACAGTCTTTTTTTTCAATCAACGCATTTTCCATTAAATAGCGACTAAATTTGCACAGACATGTAGTTATACTGATAAAACTATACAGACACAAAAGATAATGTGTGGAAATTGGGTTTCTGTGAATATTTTCATGTGTTCATCACCAAGTAAAGTGACTGGATTTGTATTGATCCTATTCAAAGATTTGTTTCCATCCAACTTTAGAATTACAAAAGAAAATACTTAATTTTTGCTTCCCTAGCTGCTGAAGTATTTTGCAATATGTGTACGGTTCAAGTTTTTTTGAGGGTTAGAAAAAATATATATCCTACACCCTTTCCTTTCACACTCAGCAAGATTGTGACACACTTCACATTACAAAATCCTCTAAGTTTGCAGCTAGAGACAGAAAAGTAAACACCAGTTTCCATTTTAAAAGAATAAGCAGCAATTTGTCAGAAGACGGAGCCTAACATTTGACCTTTGCGACAAGATTAAAACAAAATTCAAGGGCATCTTTATTGCTCATTTACCTTCTGAACTCCAGCTTGGTTATTGTCGGGGTGCTGTATTATCCGTCAGTAGCGGCCCCTGGTGGGAGTGCTGCCGGGCGGTGACGTGGGGCGGGGGCGGGGCAGGGTGAGGGGTAGTAAAGTGCGGAATACGGCCGAATAGAGGTAAGTAGACATATAAATAAATAAAACGAATTTCGTTGCGATGCAGCGCGCGCAACGAAATTCGTTTTATTTATTTATATGTCTACTTACCTCTGTTCGGCCATATTCCGCACTTTACTACCCCCCACCCTGCCCCTCCCCCGCCCCACGTCACCGCCCGGCAGCACTCCCACCAGGGGCCGCTACTGTTATCCGTTGCACCCCTGCTTCTAGCGCCTATGTATTATGGATGCAGTCTGCTGGTGCTGAAGTATATGCGCACAGATTGACGCACAGACCACTTCAAAGTTGCTTTGCAAAAGTAACTTAGCAGAGCTGATTGGACCATGACCTGAATGTCATGTTTCGATCTCCTCAGAAATCGTATTCTGTGATTCGGTTTAGAATGCGCGGTTCCTACTATAAAATAAGGACTGTGGTAAAACGTAATTACTCAGGCTAGACTCCTATGAATTGACTGTATTCTACCTTACATCCCAATCAATCATAAAATGGGTCACTCAGCATTAACCCCCGCTTTAGTCGGACTCAAAATGAAAACAAGCCCTGGCAGAAATGGTCGAATCAACTCCATCCTGCAGGAGGCGCAATTAAAATGGGCCATTAGGGCATGGGGGGGTCGTGGCAGGCCATCCTGCTCTGAACGCAGCCAACAAAGCCAGCTGCCGCCCGCGAAAATTTCAGAGCAGCGGTATTGTTAGTGCAGGCCTGATTTCTGTGGAAAGTGCATTACTGTGGCCTTATTATTTCATACTGCACAAGAGCCGGAAGTACCCCAAAAAAAAAAACACCGCCTCTACGCTACCGTCTCGGGACTTCACGCTACCGTCTCGGGACTTCACGCATTTAAATAAAATGAGCAATAGGGAAAAATAGGATAGAAATAAAAAACAAATGTGCTAATGATTAGTCCTGACCTTTGTGTGTCGGTATATTTATCAACTGGTAAGATATTCGAATTCATATTTTTACAGAATAATTCGATAAAATAGAAGCATCTGTGTAAATAGCTGGGCGCCCTGAAATCTAATATCCACTAGCAAACGTTGGGCCCAAAAATGGTATCATCCACGAGACCGCGTTCGCATTTTTTTTTTTTTTAAACAGTATTTCGAAATGCATGTGCATGCCAGCAAGGTGGTTCGGCGGGCTGAAACTCTCTTGGTCGTGGCAGCGATTTAAAAGGCACAAATTCGTAAAAGGCAGAGCAAGCTAGACTTTTTTCCAAATCAAGCGCCGTTAAAATGGGTCATAGACACGTGTTATTGTTGACAGCGCTTAAAAAGGCAGGGGTGCATGGAGCGCTATGTAAACATACATCCTGCTTTGTTTGGTCCAGATGCAAATCGAAGACAGCTCCAATATAAGGGTAATAGCTTGAGGGAAGCATTTAATTAAAAAAAACAAAGATATCATTTTACAAGCACCAACCTTTAATACTAGTCTTTGAAACCGAAAAGCATACCCTCGTGAAAAACCGCTCTTGTCTGACAAACGATACATTGACACGCTGGATTACAGCGCCTAGAAGTTGTTGTGACCTGGGGCACAGGGCACTAGGACCCTGCACCCTAATATGGGGAGGGGACAGCAACCGGACACCACTTCCGGTCAGGGAGTGGGGAGGGCATTATAATACTAGGAGGGCAAGGGAACAGATGTGCATGTGGGCACGGAGAAGAAGAAGACCAATAAAGCATAAAGACTTGCCTATCTGTCTCCGCGTGTTCTCTGTACAGCGACACGACAACTGGCGACGAGGGTGGGATCTGGAATTGCCACCAGAAGCACATGCTCAAATGACTGAATGGAGCCAGGAGCCCACCCTGGTCCACCGACCGCCGAAATGAAGATACGCGACGTCGGGAGTCCACCCCGGTCGCAAGAAACGGAGCCAGGAGCCTACCCTGGTCCGCCGGCCCCCAGAAGAGAAAACGCAGAACCGGGAGCCCACCCCGATCGTGGGTAAAGCGAAGCCAGGAGCCCACCCTGGTCCGCGTGCTGAGAAATAGAGCGACACCGGGAGCCCACCCCGGCCGCATCGAGTGGAAAAGGTGAGGAGAAGGGGAGCGGTGCACCCGACCGTGACTGCAGCCGCCTGCTGACAAACGAGATAGCCCGAGCCTCCCGCGTAGATTTCAAGCTGAAATCTCGTGAGAACTTGGCGGCCATCTTAGAGTCAGGCGGGAGAACCAATCAGAGGCTGGAGAAGGCCAGGCGGCCATTTTAAAGTCAGGCTAACACTAAAAAAAGCACAAAAGAAGCAAAAAAGGGAGAAACAAAAGGAAATTACAGCAAACAAAGGTGAAAGAAAGAAAACAAAGTAGAAATAAACGGAAATTACAGCAAATAAAGGTGAAATAAAGAAAATAAAGTACAGCAAAAGAAGAAAACTGCACACAGAAGAAAGGAAAGGCATACAGAGTAAGGAGAAGAAGGTCTGCACCACAACAAAATGACCGAAGACGGAAGCCATAAGAACAGCACAAACGCAATCTTCCACAGACCACTACCATTCAGCTTGTCAGAACCACAAACAGGCATTCGGTGGGAAAGATGGATCAGACAATTCGAATGATACATGCGTGCCACATGCAAGGATTACACAGATGAGCAAAACATAGATCTGTTCCTAAACTTCGTAGGTGATGAGGTTGAGGACCTTTTGATAACATTTCCCCGAGATCAGACCTCAACATACAAGGGACTGATAAAGTGTCTCACAGACAAATTTGATCCTCAAAGAAATGTGGACTTTGAGAGGTACACGTTCAATACCACGTGCCAACTAGCAGAGGAGTCCCTCGACGATTTCACAACCAGACTACATAAACTAGTCACCTATTGCGAATTCGACAAATTTGACGATGAGCAGGCCATACGACTGCGCATCATTGAAGGCTGTCAGTCAGTGGAGTTCCGCGCACGAATTCTGAAGGAACCGTCCACGCTAGAGAAAATACTGACCATGGCCCGAGCGGAGGCCAGAGCCACAGCACATGCCAGACAAATGGAAAATGGGAAGGCAAGAAGAATGGAACAAGCAAATCACGTAACTGGGAACGTCAAGAAACGAGACAATACACCGCCGCCCCGGAAAAAGCAAGAAAGAACATGCTATCGCTGTGGACTTGAATTTCCACATGCTGGCGCCTGCCCGGCGATGGGTCACAAATGCCGGAAATGTAACAGAGAAAACCATTTCGCGAGCGCCTGCATGAGTGGACAATACAAAAGTGAGCGAGGGAGACCAGCAAGACCACGGACAGCAACAAGCAGATACGCACGGCACATGGACACACAGAATCGCAGTCCCTCAGCTGAATCGGATGGAGCAAACACCCCAGAGGCAGCGGAACGACTGTATCTGATGTCAGACGTACCAACGGAAGAGCACATGCCAGAACACATTCATCTCGTAGAAAAGCACCAGATAAAGAAAACAGCGATGGTGAACATCGAGGTAGGGAGTCACAGCACAAGCTTCGTGCTAGACAGTGGAGCTAAACATGCAACATCATGTGCATGTCAGAATATGAGAAGATGAGAGTGAAGCCGCCGCTATCACCGTCCACTGATTATGTATTCACCTGGGGCTCGAGAAAACCAGTGGTGAACATGGAGAAGTTCATAGAGACACTGACATACAAAGAAAGGTCGGTAAAAGAGGAAATACATGTACTACGAGGAGACATTCCAGCACCCTGTCTGCTAAGCAATATCACCGCACAGGTGATGGGTCTCTTAGCAATGACCTACAACATGTCAGAACGACAGAACATTCTGAGGGAACATCCAGCCATACTACAAGGACTGGGCAGACTCAGGGACAAGCAAATAACAATACACATCAACAAAGCAGTCAAACCTATGGCTCAGCATCACCGAAGAGTGCCCATACATCTGAAACCACAGGTGGAAGAAGAAATACAAAGCCTGCTGGCGCAAGACATCATAGAGCCAGCTGACGGACCGACCCCATGGGTATCGCCAATAGTAGCAGTACCAAAGAAGAACACATCAAAGATTCGCATATGCGTTGACATGAGAATACCAAACACGGCAAGGAAAGACACCCAGGGCCTCACCTAAATGACATGATCAGCTGTCTTACTGGCGCATGCAGATTCTCAAAGTTAGACCTGTGCAAATGATACCATCAACTGGAGCTTGATCCGCAATCGCGGTACATCACGACATTCTCCACACACATGGGTCTCGTTCGCTACAAGCGACTAAATTTTGGAATATCATCAGCAGCAGAGATATTTCAAGAGATCATAAGGCAAGTGATCAGGCCTATAAAGAACAGTCTGAATTACAGTGATGACATCCTGGTGTTCGGTCGCTCGGATGAGGAGCACGACAAAGCTCTACGTGAGGTCTGCAACAAATTGGAACAAGCAGGTTTGACCTTAAATGAAGACAAGTGCGAACTGGGGAAAAGGGAACTAGTATTCTTTGGACACATCTTTTAAAAAAAAAGGAATGAGGCCGGACCCCAGCAAGGTGGAAACACTGGAGAAAGCAAGGCCTCCAACAGAAGTAGCAGAAGTGAGGTCATTCCTTGGGTTAGCAAGCTACTGTGCTCGTTACATAAAGGACTTTACCACCGTGAGCACACCGCTTCGGGACCTAACAAAGCAGGGTCAGAAATTCCTCTGGACACAGGAATGTGGCAGGGTATTTGAGGCCATCAGACACGCAGTAATGGCTGTGGATCATCTTGCTTATTTCGACCCATCGCTATGCACTGAGCTCACTGTTGATGCCAGCCCAGTAGGGTTAGGAGCAATCTTAGCACAACACATGCCTGGAAGAGACTCGCCCAGGCAAATTGTCGCATATGCAAGCAAAAGCTTATCTGACATTGAAAGGGCATACTCACAGCCAGAGAAGGAAAGTCTAGCAGTGGTATGGGCGTGTGAACACTACCACATGTTCATCTGCGGAAAACCGTTCACCATTATAACCGACCACCAAGCATTAGTGACAATATATGGAAACCCGAACGCAAAGATACCACCACATATTGAAAGGTGGGGAATAAGACTGATGGACTATGACTTCAAAATTGTGCACAAGCCGGGAAAGGAACACAACCAAGCTGACTACATGTCACGGCATCCCCTACCGCAGGCACCAGAAAACACATCCATGGCAGAAGAATACCTAAATTGTGTGCTAAGGCAAAACACTCCCGCACCAATAACAATTGAAGAGCTAGAACAAGAGACAACAAGGGATGCCACAATGCAAGCAGTCAAACTAACAACACGACAGCAAAGATGGAGACACGTAAACAACAACAGCCCCATGGGAGAAGGAGTGAGCAGGGAAGAAATGCTGGCATTCAAAAACATACAAGAGGAACTTTCGGAAACAGAGAGAGGAATCATACTAAGAGGAACAAGGATAGTAATGCCAAAAGCATTACGGTGGCAGACTGTTAACCTGGCAAATGAGTCCCACAGAGGCATAGTAGCAACGAATAGATGCTACGGGAAAGAGTATGGTTCCCAGGCCTGGATCGACTGGTGGAAGACACCAACCTAAACTGTCACCTATGCCAAATAACAGGACGACCAGCAAAGCCAGAACAGCTACAGATGTCGGAGCTTCCAGGGGCAATGTGGACAACATTGGCAGCTGATTTCTATGGGCCATTGGACACGAGCAACTACTTGCTAGTGGTCATTGATGAGTACTCCAGATTTCACATAGTACGACATGTCTCGTCAACATCAGCGACCGCAACATTGCCGATACTTGATGACATTTTTGCAGCCTGGGGCTCCCCACAAACAATGAAGACAGACAATGGGCCTCCTTTCTCAGGAGAGGAGTTTCGCAAGTTCATGGCATACCTGGGCATTCACCACCGGAAAATAACGCCCCTATGGCCACAAGCAAATGGCATGGTGGAAAGATTCATGGGGAACATCAAGAAAGCAGTCCAAAGAGCAAGACTGGCACAGATCTCTATAGGCCAGGCACTCTGTCAAATATTAAAAGACTACCGAAACACCCCTCACAGCTCCACGGGACGATGTCCAGCAGAACTGGTGCTAGGAAAGACAAGCAGGACAAGATTGCCCCAACTAGAGGCAAAAGCGCCACCAGAACACAACAGCATTGCAGCAAGAGATCAGGAAGCGAAAAACAAAATGAAACTATATGCGGATGCCAGGAGACATGCCACATCATCGCACCTGACAACAGCAAGAGACAAGAAGAGGTACCAAACAAAGGAACGGAAGGGTCATGTCCAAGGAGAGTGAGCAGAAGGCCAAAGAGACTGATTGAGGAAATGTAATGATGGGGATCAGAAACACCATCTCTCTCTCTCTATCTCTCTCTCTATATATATATATCTCTCTCTCTCGCTATCTCTCGCTCTATCTCTCTCTCCATATATCTTTTCCGTCGTTACTTTCTTTCTTTCTTTCCACAAAGGGGGAGATGTCGTGACCTGGGCCAGAGGGCAGTAGGACCCTGCACCCTAATATGGGGAGGGGACAGCAACCGGACACCACTTCCGGTCAGGGAGTGGGGAGGGCATTATAATACTAGGAGGGCAAGGGAGCAGACGTGCATGTGGGCACGGAGAAGAAGAAGACCAATAAAGCATAAAGACTTGCCTACTTGTCTCCGCTGTACTGTAGTGAAAGAATACTGTGATTCACACGAGGAGTGCGTGCGGTGTCCTCAGCATAGATTGGGCGTCAACCGTTCAAGATGTAAATCATAGGGAGATATGTCTCGAAACTAGAGGATAGTTCAGCTTTCAGCTATTGCATTTGGAAATTGTTAAAAACAAACAGTGCCCGCGAAGAATATACTGAGCTGTAGTAAATATCTACCTGCCTCTCTGACTGCCTATGTGTGTCTGTCTTTCTGTCTATCTGTTTTCCTATCTGCTTCTCTGTCCGTCCACCCGCCCCTCCTGCAGACTACATCTGTTTATCATGAACTGATATTGGTATTTTTCCTCCGTGATGTGCTCTTGTGCGCTCTTGAAGAAGATGATCGCCTGCGGTGTGTACGGAGTCTGTCTTTAATAATAATAATAATACAGAAACTTGTAAAGCGCAACAGCTACCTCAATCAGAGGTGTCCCGGCGCTCAAGCAACAGGCGGTGCACACGTCGAGGTGGATACACTGAGACCGAGCCTATTCAGACCTAAAGAGCCATGTCTTCAGTGCTTTTCTGGAGCAGGACTCTGAATCAACCTGGCGGAGATACCCAGGACGTAGTGCCTTCTGTCCCTGCTCTCCCAGTTCAGCGCGTGCTGCCCGCAGACACTCACGCGCACTATGTGCTGCTTCTGTTGACCGGGTGGAATATAAGCAGAGGGTGTCTAGCTCTTTTGTGGGCAGCACCGGCGGACCTTGCTCTCCCAGGTACAATACCACCAGTGGGCCGACACAGCTCTCTCAGGGGCAGAGTGTGCCGAAGGCACAACAACAGGAGGGAGGAGGGGGGGGGATAAAGACAGCAAGGACAACGGGAGGGAGGGCCGGGTTGTTAAGAAGGCACCAGTGCCTGCAGTAAGAGAAACTGGATAAAGAAAATAGTGCTCACAGTATAAATAACACGTACTGTGTAACAGCCGAAGTAAAGGAGCCAGTAGCCATGGGACGTTGCAAATGACAACTCGGCGGTTCTAAGGGGGGACTAACAAGCCTCTTTACCAATCAGAAGCCAGCATTCAGGAAGGACAAACACACAAGCCAATGAAAAATAAGAGCGGGGGAGTGGGTGGGGCTTCTCTCCCGTACTGAACTGCCACAGATCTTCGCCAGACAGCGCTTGCGCGCTGACTCTAGGCTCGACCTAAAAAATCAGGGTGTGGAGCAAGTGGGTTGTGGTGGCACTCCAGGGGGACACAGATTTTGTAATTGTGCTGCCACAGGCTAGATCAAGCGAAACCTCGTAGCGCAGACTGAAGAAGCAGACAGCTTGATCTACATTACAAATTCTGAGTCTGCTGGCATGCTACAGGATGGGGGCCATGGCAGGCGACTCCTGTCGTCTTCACCTTTCTAATCGAAGCAGCAGAGGTGGCTTAGTGGACTAATGCGCCCACTGTAGGGGGCCTGTGTTTGACCTCATGGTGACAGGTTCAAATCCCAGGGGGTTCACTCAGCCTTTCATCCTTCTGAGGTCGATAAAACAAGTGTCATTGAGTTGGGTAACAATAAACATGTTATTCAGCACCAAGATACCCTTCTGGGTGAATGTGCGCTTTACGAATACACGTTATGTTATATTGGCACATACGTCCTCATTACAAGTCCCACTCAAATGCCAAGATGGAGCGCAAACACTGTTTGTGCTCGGTCATGCTATTATGAGATGTGCTTAATATTACGCTCTCAAAAGATTTCCCCATGCACATTCAGTCAGGTAATAGCTAGTGAAATTTGCAAAGAGGCTGCACAGACAGAGATGAGGAACTACAGAGCATCTTCACTCTCAGAGAGCAGAAGTCTTAGACCAGGGGTCTCTAAACTGGGGGCCTCAAGTGATCCCAGGGGAGCCCAGATTCTGGCCAAAAGAAGCATTATACTGATAACAGTGCTTTGTTTTACGCAAGCAGCAGTAAATCGCTCTGTAATGGGCCATCACTAACATCTTTTATCATTTATTTCCTAGCTGGGAGTATGTGTCAATAGGGAAGGGACTCCAAATATTCTTCAAAACCCTCACCCCCATTTCTAATAATCACACTGTGGATAGCTTTACACATTAGTAAGGCCTGCCTGACAAGAATACTATGTTTGGCAATCATGTATTTAATTGCATTTTTAAAACGGTATGAGAACTCCACTGAAATGTTTAATTAAATCTAGACATATTTAAACATTGCCAATTTAATAGAATAATTGTGAAAAATTCTGAGGGGGGGGTTCGATGATTTTTTTTCCCACAGCATTAAAAAGTTTGAGGACCACTGTCTTAGACATTCCTGTGTACGCCAAAAGGAAGGCAATTCACTTACAGGATATTCACATATTCACTTCATGGTAATACTTTGCTCTAGTGCCTAGAGCCTAATGAAATAACTGTTGTGAGGTCTGTATGTCTTTCTGCAGCATTTTCAATGTTTCTCCTTTGTGCTTCTCCCCCACAGGTCACCCCTCCATTAATAGGTAAAATGTAAATGTAAATCCAGTATTTGTAAAGCGCGAACAGCTACCCGAAGGCATCCCGGCGCTGGGGGCCGTCGGGAAGATTAAGCAAGCTATTGCCCAGAGTCACATGGTGCTGGGCTGACCTGCCGCCGGTGCCGGGGATCGAACCGTGAGCCCCAGATTCCAGCGTCAGTCGCCCAGGCCGCGTACTTGTGTGCAAAATATCTGTCTTTGCCATCCCCGCAGGACAGCTAGACAAAACTTTACTCATTAGCCCACAGCAACAGTGCAGTTTAAAAATAACCCCAGCAATGTCAGGCACACAACAAGTTCCAAGCCGTACCGTTGGCTGAAAATTTCCCATGTCAACGGCGCACTTAGGTTAAACTGAATACACTTTTAGCCATGTAGCAACATTACATGTTAGCTTGCACTCCAAGCACCATCATGCACACAGCATAGTTTGATGCCATTCAGATGGGTAAGCATTTTACACCTATGTCAAATTATATCCAAATCTCAAATTTACCAACAGTATACACTAAGATCAGTCTCTAGCCCTTCACCTGCACAACATGGGTCCACTCCGTAGCAGGCCGATCTTTTGCCACCTTAAGGTATGCATATTAGCCATCCTGAAGAAGTGAACCTAACAATATCTCATCCACATACACACATGAAATGGCTTTTAACCCATAAAATGGGCAAAGATGTCTTGAAACTTCACAGTCACTGTGTTATATATAAAACACAACACTTCGTGAAGTCTAAAGTCCAACTAGCATTTAATACAAAATAACATGCAGCACAGCAAAAGATCAAAGACAGTTGTCCCTTCTACCGTTAATTCAACTGAATGTCTATGTTCTTAAAATTAAAGTAATATTTTATTAAAATATGTTTGCGGCTAACCCCTCGCCATGGATGGCTTTTTGGTTGTGCGCGGGGGTGGATTGGTGCCTGAACGTGCATGGCCTTTGTGGGTGGCAGTGGGTTGGCGCATGGCGGGGAGTTGGCCACAGCGCCTGGCCTTATGAGCCAGGCCCTGCATCTAACCTCCCGTTTGTGGCCAACTGCCCGCCACGCATGGCCAAAGGCCACAGATCCACAAACACACGCAGGAAGGTTGTGCTGTTAAACCTGGCAGTTTTTGGGGGGGCCGAGGGGTGGGCTTACTTCCCCATTTTCTGCAGATTTGGTCCAGAGGGTGGGCTTCCCAGAGCCTTTTCAGTCTTGGGGAGGAGGACCACTCAGCCCCCCTCCCCATTAAAAATCTATGTCAGCCCTGGGGTAGGCTCCCTGGGACCTATTTAGGCTCAGGGAGGGGACAGCCTTGCCCCCTTTCCCATAAAAATGAATGGTGGCCCTGGTGTTGGGCTCCCCAGGACCGATTTAGGCTCAGGGAGCGATGCTGCGCCGCACCCCCCATAAATAATAAATCAGCCCTGGAGGTAGGCTCACTGCAGAGGCCCTGGGGAGCTCACCCCCGGGCCGAACATGTTAAGTATGGGGAGGTGGGACGTGTGCCCCCCCTTCCAGAGCTATCAGAGACCCAGGAGCCCACCCCCGGGACAGAAAATGTTCAAATTGGGGAGATTGGCCTTGCGGTCCCCCTCCCCAAGCCTTTAGAGGCCCAGAGGAGTCCACCGAGGCCAACATGTTGTAAAATGGTGAGGGGGCCATGCAGCCCTCCTCCCCCAGCCTCTAAAGACGCCGGGGAGGGGGGCATGCAGCCGCACTCCCTGAGCATCAAAAGACCCCAGGGAGCCCATTCCCAGGGCCAAAAATCTTCACAATGGGGAGTGAGCCCGCGGCCCCCTCCCCGAGCCAGGAGCCCATCCCGGGGCCGGCTGGCAAGCTATGTCTCGGGGAGCCCACCCCCGGGACATAGCTGTTTCCCCGCCTGGAGTGGAGTGGGCAGGGAAACCTGGGTTTGCTCTCGCTTGGCAGGAGCATTTTCCAGAACTCCCGCCAAGCGGGAGCAAACACAAAGTCTGCTCCCAGCGGGTGGGAGCTTCTAAAATGCTCCCACCCACTGGGAGAAGACCTTTGATCTGTTTCCCTGTGAATTTCTAATGTTTGTGTAGTTTAAGCTTTGTTTGTATAGACAGAATAAATAAAGTTACAGTAATTTGAAGGTGAGTTAATTATAAATTTAAGTTATAGTTATCATTTTAGGATTTTGAATATATGTAGTTTAAGTTTGGTTTGAATAGAATAAATATAGTATCCCTAATTATAACAAACGTTGAACCTTTGTTTTTTTCATTGAATTTCAGTGTTTTTTTATTTTTTAATAAAAAAAGTGTTTCAAATTGTAGAGTGGAGTGTTGTCGAGTGAAAGTGTTAAGTGGACTGTCATACAGCACATTGTAGTAGAGGGTCATGTGTAGTGTTGTACAGTGGAGTGTCGTAGAATAGAGTGAAGTGGCATACAGTGGAATATCGTACAGTGGAGTGAGCGGCGTAGAGTAGAATGGAGTGACATACAGTAAAGTGGCATAGAGTGGAGTGGCGTAGAGTCGAATAGCGTAGAGTCGAATAGCGTAGAGTGGAATAACCTACAGTGGAGTGGCATATAGTAAAGTATAGTGGAGTGGCGTGCAGAAGAGTGGCATAGAGTTGAATAGCATAGAGTGGAGTGGCGTAGAGTGGAATGGCGTGGAGTTTCGTGGAGTGGAATAGCATACAGTGGAGTGGTGTACAGTAGAATGGCGTAGAGTAGAATAGCATAGAATGGAGTAGCATAGAGTGGAGTGTCATAGAGTTGAGTAGCATAGAGTGGAATGGCATATAGTGGAGCGGCATAGAGTGGAATACTGTAGTGTAGAGTTGTGTAGAGTGCTGTAGAGTAGAATGAGATAGAGTGGAGTGACGTAGAGTAGAACAGCATACAGTGGAGTGGCGTACAATCGAATAGCATAGAGTGGGGTGGCGTAAAGTAGAATAGAGTAGAGTGAAGTGGCGTAGAGTGGAATAGTGTGGAGTGGCATAGAATGGAATGGTATAGAGTTCAATAGGGTGGAGTGGCGTAGTGGAGAGTGGAAAAGCTTAAAGTGGAGTGGCATACAGTAAAGTAGAGTGACTTAGAGTGGAATAGCGTACAGTGGAGTTGCGTAGAGTAGAATAGCGTGGAGTGGAGAAGCATAGAGTTGAATGGCATATAGTGCAATGGCATACAGTGGAATACCGTAGAGTGGAATGGTATAGAGCGGAATGACGTAGAGTAGAACAACATACAGTGCAGTAGCGTACAGTTGAATAGCATAGAGTGGGGTGGCGTAAAGTGGAATAGCATAGAGTGGAGTGACGTAGAGTGTAGTGGCAAAGAGTGGAGTGATGTAGAATGGAATAGCTCAGAGTGGAGTGATGTAGAATGGAATAGCTCAGAGTGGAATAGTGTAGAGTGGAATAGCCTTGAGTGGAGTAGCATAGTGTGGAATGGTGTAGAGTGGAATGGCATAGAGTGGAGTAACGTAGAGTCTAGTGGCAAAGAGGGAATAGCGTAGAGTGGAGTGGTGTTACATTTGTGGGTTAGGCCCATGTAGCGAAGCTGCACATTTCTTACATTGTCCTCTTTTTCACAGTAACATTTCTGACATGAACTTTTGCACATATTTCCATGCATGACAATGTTGCATTAGTTTCTCTCAAATTACTTTGTTTACACATCCAGCTTCGCACAACAGTATCATGTTGCCTCGAACATCATGTACAAGGCCTCTTTACGCAGTAGGTACAAAAGTTGTTCTATCTTCTTCCACGGGGCGATAGAGCTATCTATATATCCATAACATCGCTAATCTACAAGTACATCACAAGGCTGCTTTCTATTATAAATAATGAGCATCCCGATAGATTAGCAGAGGAAGCACTTCAGCTGACAACGAGGGTCCCTGCATGCTGAGACTTCACTATGCAGCCGTCTGACATCTCCGTGAGGGGGTGTCCCGTTCGTGACCAAAACGGGCTCCTACATTCTTTCCAGCCAGGTAATGGGCTTGGATCGTCCCTTGGGGGGATTCTTGGCTTTGCACCTACACACATTCTAGGTACACTCAGAGTAGGGTTTTGCATAGTAGTAGTAGTACGCCATTTTACTGCCTTGTTTATATGCCTGCATATATACATAGTTTTAGCACCATTGTAAAACTGTATCTACTATTTACACTTTTGGTGCTTATAATCACTTTCATCTGCTTCTGTCTACTGATTATTGCTGCACATGTATTCTACACCAGAATAACGTTGGTTCAATAAATGTATTGAAAATGTCCCACTGTGTATTCTGTATATTTCTCTGAGCACGACGGAGCACAAGTGACTGAGTGAGTAGTTCTGATCTGTTTCCAAGATCCCTGAGGGGTCAGGGTTGTCATGTTCAGTGGTTGCCAGAAACCATTCACTCCCTGGTAAGGTTAGGGGGCTTATGGTGGCACTGTGAGCTAGCTGATCTCTAGGCCAACATACCCTGCGGGGGTGCCCAGAATCTGTCTAGGCACCTCGCCCAAAGTTTATGTTGTCCAACAAACGCGCAGATCCTACGGATTAGTAGAAACTACACAACAGTGGAGTGATGGAGAATGGAGTGGCATAGAGTGAAGTTACGTATAGTGGAGTGGCGTAGAGTAGACTAGCGTAGAGTGGAGAGGAGTGGATGGCGTGCAGTGTTGTGGCGTGCAATGTTGTGGTATAGAGTGTTGTTTTGTAGAGTGGAGTGACGTACACTGGAGTGGCATACACTGGAGTAGTGTACAGTTGAGTGTCGTAGAGTGGAGTCGCATGTCGTAGAGTGAAGTGTTGTGTCGTACAGTGGAGTGGCATGTCTTAGAGAGGAGTAGAGTAGCGTACAGTGAAGGGCATACAGTGGAGTGGCATAGAGTGGACTGGTGTGTTGTACAGTATGTTGGAGTGGAGTGGCATAGAGTGTCGTACAGTGGAGTGGCATACAGGGTTGTAGAGTAGTGTGGTACAGTGGAAAATACTACACTACTGTTTCATAGAGTGGAGTAAAGTGGAGTAGAGTGTTGTAAAGTGGGGTAGAGTGATGAAGAGTGGCATAGAGTGGAGTATAATGTCACAGAGTGGCAGATTGGAGTACAGTGTTGTAGAGTGGCATACACTGCAGTGACATGGAGTGGTATGTTGTATAGTAGAGTGGGGTGTCAAAGAGTAGAGTGATGTGTCATAGTATGAAGTGTCGTAGAGTGAAGTGTCGTAGAGTGGAGTGTCGTAGAGTGGAGGGAAGAGGCATGTCATAGAGTAGAGAGCGAAGTTGTGGAGTGCCGTGTCATCAAATCAAATCAAATCAAATCATGGGACATTTGTAAAGCGCTCATATCACCCGAAGGTCTCATGGCGCTTACAGGCATCTCCAACTAAAACAGCTGATAGAGGAAAACAGGGGGATCAGTTGTCAAAAGACCATGTTTTTAGTTCCCTACGAAAACGGTGGTGATCAGCCATAGTGCGGAGGTGTAGTGGCAATTTATTCCAGAAAGTGGGGGCTAAGAATGAAAAAGATCTTCCTCCATTTCGAGTTGTACGGATTCTAATGGAGGCAAGGAGGTGCTGGTTGCTGGATCTGAGGGGCCGGCTTGGTTGATGCCAGTTCAACTTCTTTTCCCAGTAGCAGGGGCCACTGCCATATATGTTTTTGTGTGCCAAACAGAGAATCTTAAAACGCGTTCTCTTTCTCACAGGCAGCCAGTGGAGCCGTCTCAGGTTTGGGGCCGAGGGAGAACCTGACGGAAGATTTAAGACCAACCTGGCTGCGGTGTTTTGCAGGACCTGCAGCCTAGATAAAAGATCCTCATTTATAGCTGACAGTAGGGCATTTCCATAGTCCATGCGATTGATAATCAATCCCTGGACCAACGGTTTTCTTGCTTCCATGGGGATCCATTTAAAAACTTTACGCAGGTTGCGCATGGTACCAAAACAAGACCCGATTATGTGGTTCACCTGGTTTTTCATCGATAGGTTATTATCGATTTGGACCCCTAGATTTCGAACCGATTGTTTGGGTATTGGACTAGGACCCAGGGTTGCCGGCCACCAATCTTTAGTCCAGTGTTTTTGTGCGTTCCCGAAAAATACTATCTCAGTTTTATCACTGTTTAGTTGTAGATGGTTTTCGTTCATCCACCTGTTAACGTGGATCATACAGTCCCTGAAGCGGGCCTTGGTGTCTATGGGGTTCTGACCAAGGGTGACTAGAATTTGAGTGTCGTCAGCATATGACATTACGTCAAAGCTGTACGATCTAATCACCCTGGCCAGTGGTGTTACGTAGAGATTGAAAAGTGTTGGGCTCAGGATAGAGCCCTGTGGTACTCCTATCGTGACTGGCCTACTACAGGAACTGACTTGGACAGTGGTAACTCGATCCGTCAGATAGCTCTTGAACCATCCCAGGGCCTTCCCTCTGACACCAATCTCCCCTAGCCGTTGTATTAGAATGCTGTGGGAGATGGTGTCGAAAGCTGCCGACAGGTCTAGTAGAATGAGAATAGAGGATTGTCCTCTGTCCAGTGATAGTCTGATGTTGTCCACTACCTCTACCAGCGCTGTCTCGGTGCTATGGGCGGCCCTGAAACCAGACTGTGAGGGGTCCAATAGATGGTTACTCTCAAGATGGTGAACAAGTTGTCTGTTGACCATGGATTCGAGTACTTTCCCAAAGTATGGGAGCAGTGAGATCGGACGATAGTTGACGAGGAGATTAGGGTCTGCAGTAGGTTTCTTCAGGATGGGTCTAACTCTAGCGGTTTTCCATATTTTGGGAACTGTTTCTTGGACTAATGAATAGTTGAGTAAGTCGGTGACGCTTTCAAGGAGAATGGGGGCTATCGTTAATAAGAAACGTGGTGGGACAGGGTCAGCTGGTGAGCCAGATTTTATTTTTAACATGGCTTCTGTCACTTCAGTGGATTCAAATTGGGAGAATTCCTCCAGGACAGGGGACTGACATGTTTGTAAGACCGGGTTAGTTTCCAAGTTTTTAATTGGAGCTTCTTGAGGTGGGAAGGAGTTGTGTATTACATTAATTTTATCATCGAAGAACTTGGAGAGGGAATCTATCCAATCCTGCGAAAGAGCGACCCCTGTCTTTAGTTGGGGGTACGTGAACTCCTTTAGGACCTTGTAGAGCTCCTTATTAGAGTTTGCCGCTTGTCATAGAGTAGCATACAGTGGAGGGGCTTACAGCGGAGAAGTGTGTTGTGGAGTGGTGTGTTGTACAGTAGAGTGGAGTGGCGTGTGATAGAGTGGTATCTCGTTCAGTGTCTTAGAGTGGAGGGGCATAGATTGGAGTAGCTTAGACTGAAGTGGGATGTTGTGTTGTAGAGTGGAGTGCCATGTGGTAGACTGGAGTAGCGTGTTGTGGAGTGGCATGTCATACAGTGGAGTGGCGTAGAGTTAAATGGACTTTCATAGAGTGGAGAGGGGTGTCATAGAGTGGAGTGATGTGCCATAGAGTGGAGTGGCATGTTGTACAGTGGAGTGGAGTGTTGTGTCGTAGAGCATTGTTTAAACAGATGTAGTGTGAAAATGGCTGAACGCATTTATATGAAATGTGTCAGAAATATAGATTATGGGGTGTAAATGGCTTTTGTGACTATAGTTTTAAAGTTATAGGGCCTGATTCACAAAGGTAAACTTAAATTTTAGTGTACTTTTACAATTGTTTGCTGTTCACATGACTATTCACAGTGCAATGAGGAGAAATATTCTTATTTCTCCTCATTCTTTCCTCTTTCTATGTGTGCTGCAGCACACATAGAAAGAGGACAATACCTCTTGGGATTGTTTTTGTGCAGGAAGTTGTCCCTTGCATGGTGCAAGGGTGCCTACGTTGGCGCATGACAGCCCATTGTGCACCAGCAAAGGGGAAAAGGACAGGAAGGCGCTGTATGTCATAGTTATGGTGCATTCCTGCCCTTTTCTTTTGACGCACAGCAGTGCAGCAAGATTCCTTGTGGCGCTGGCGCTGCCCTGTGCCAACACCTATAAATGAGGCCCCTAGTGCACCATCATTAGATTGTCATTAAAGCTATCAAATGTGGTCCCATTGATAAGAAGTATTTTGCAATATGCCACTTCCTATAGGACGGTAAAACCCTTGCACTGGCCCCTGTGTGCGCAATAACTCCCTGAATGAAGTGGCAGGTATTTCACCACAGACCGTCAGTTGCATAAGAAGGACACAAGTGTTTTTCATAGAAGTCAGTCTTGTGAAAGAAGATCCCTGCAGTTGTAACAACTCTTTCCTGTGTCGTGTTGCAATGACTTCTCTTCTCGGTAGAGGACGTGTAATGAAATTGTGCTTCTTTGGAGAGATTATTGTACGCCTATACATTGAGCTTAAAAACCTACCTTTCCAGAGGCCAAAGAGTCTCCTTAAATATCAATAACCGAGCTGAAACATACATTTCAATTTTTTATTTTTTTGGGGGGGGGGAGTTTTATGTAGCGCGAACTTGACCCGAAGGTTTCAGAGCGCTTTACAGGAGCATCAGTTGCATTACAGACGGACACATTCATGTTGTTAGGCACGGGAGATTCAGTGATTTGCCCAGAATCACAGGATGTTGAACGTCCCTGCCGAGACTCGAATCCGGTTCCCCAGCTTCGAGGGCAATGCTCTAGCCCTACCCAAATTGATAAACTAACATTCAAACCCAGTAGCGGCTCGTGGAGGGAGTGCTGTGGGGCGGTGGGGCGGGGGAGGAGCAGGGAGGGGGGTAGTAAACTATGGCATACGGCCGAACAGAGGTAAGTAAACAAATAAATAAATAAAACGAATTTCGTTGCGCGCGCTGCATCGTATTTGGCAATGCAGCGCGCGCAATGAAATTCGTTTTATTTATTTATTTGTTTACTAACCTCTGTTCGGCCGTCTGCCGTAGTTTACTACCCCCACGCTGCTCCTCCCCCGCCCCACCCCACCGCCCGCAGCACTCCCTCCACGAGCCGCTACTGTTCAAACCATCAAAGGAAAGCAGAGTAAATCAAATTCACGGAACCAAACGCGTTCATAAGCCATCAATAGACAAATACTTGTCCACAACACTTCAACTGTGTCCTTCAGACCTTGAAATGACACACCAAAGATAGCCTTAACAAAGACACAATGCACCAGACTGGCAGGCACAGCAGAATACAGTACTGCAAACGAGACCCATCTCAAAGCAACACCGACAAGGACTGCCCATGTTAGAGGACTGGGTAGAAAGGTGACGAGGAGTGTTAGCCCTCCCTCCCATCTAATATATTTCACTTTGCCTGCTAATTGACCACGTTAGGATGATGTAAATAACAATGACGTTCAGGACACAATGGCCCTCATTACAAGTGGCCTCTTTTTTATGCAATAATTATTGGAGCTGGTGGGGGACATTGAGGCCGGTGGGGAAAGCAAGATGGCGGCGGCGTAGAGCACCGCGGCAGAGCTTCTACCCCTGACCCCCCGAAAAACACTAGGGCAGCATATCGCCGGCTGGCTGGCTTACCTGCTGGACTTTGATGAGGACGAGTGGCGATCTTTGGGGCGCATCGGAGCCCTTTTCATTTGCCGGCTTTTCACTAGCCGGTCTTTCCTGGTCTCGGGCGGAGACGTGCATCAGCCTACCATCGCAGGAGGCATCAGGGACGTGCCGTTCGGTGTTGGAGGCGGGTGCAAGGCAGCGTAGCTTTGATGTGAGTAGTGTCCCAGCCCCGGGACTTCTCAGGTCATTGCGCTGCTCTCTGCGTGCCTGGGCGGGTCTGGCTGCGGCTGCGGGTGGTGAACTTGCCCGGAGGGTGCGCGCTGCTATTTCCAGCGGGACTGCAGCTGCTGTCAACAGGAGAATGCCTCCCAAAACAGCGAGGCAGACGAAGGAGACTGCGGGACGGAACTCAATCCAGCCACAGGGGGTGAGACAGGAACTTTCATCAGTGAACTTGGAGATAAATGCAGGTAAGCCCAACAAGGCTTGTAGTGTTAAAAAACAACAAGACAGTACTGGGGCAGGGAAGCGGAGGAACCTCCTGGAAAGGGGACAGGCTGGGGGCAAGAAAACAAATGCACCAAAGGCTTTGGAAGAAGCAGGGGCAGTTTCTGATGGGGGCAATACAAATGTCACTCCAGCTCCACCCCAACCGGCCATTATGGACTTTTTCAAAACTAGGGATGGCCTGGGGGATCAGAATCATGTCATGCCTTCAGATGAAGCAGGGGTTAAGATTGCTGAGATAAACCCCAGTGGAGGCATGGGGGGCAATTCTCTGGATAGCAAGGAGAACCAGGCGGATCAGGAGGAAAATGAAACAACACATGGCCAAGTGGCGGAGGATGTTATATCTAAATATAATGCACCAACTACGACGCCAATAGCAATAACGGGCGAACTGGCGATTTCAGCAAGTGCAAAATGTGATATAAGTGAGAGGGCCCATGAAGACATCAGGAAGGTATGTGGCACATTACTGGACATCCAACCCTATACTGAAGGTCCACCCGGGGGGGGCATCCCTCGATATTGACTTAGATGGGTTATTACCAGCCGATATTATATCTGACGGGACAGATAAATTTTTCTCTCTTACAGAGGACTCACATTCAGGAGCCTCCGACTCTGATTTAGGACACAGTGAATCAGACTACAGCGTCACTACTTCAGGCTCTAGTACACTGGAAGCTCCTGAAACAGCCCTTAAGCACCAAAACTTTCGCAGGATCTCTAAAGGATCTATGGGCCACAAGGAGTATCGAAAGAAGAAGGGAAGTGGTATATCTGGGTCCGGTTTGAAGTGGGACTATTCGCACACAAGGATTATCGGTCCCTCGGAGTTAACACCTGCCCCGGTGGGCAATTCTATTACGGAACATCAAGGCGAGACAGCAATTAATATAAATCCAGCTGCGAGCCTGATCCTGGAGTCAATTAAGGAACATCGGGCAGAGACCAGGGCAGATGGAAAGAAGGCAAGACAGGCCACAAAGAAATTGGAAGGTGCAGTGCGGAAAGTTGGGCAAACCTGTGCTGAAATCAGTGAAAGATTGGATACGATGGAAGTGAGAACAGTAGTTGTGGAAAAGGATTTGGCTGTTGTGAGAGAGCAAACAAAAACACATGAAGCACAACTGACGGATGTGATGTGGAAATTGGAAGATTTGGAAAATCGCCAGAGAAGGAATAATCTACGATTTCTTGGGATTAAAGAAGGCCTGGAAGGGGATGACATTCGCTGTTTCATGCTGGACCTTCTTAAAGAGTCCTTCCCAGAGCTCACAGGGTGGGATTGGGAACGGGAAATTCAGAGGGTCCACAGGTTTCCTTTTGGCCGTCATAAAATGCCTAGCCGAGATTCAGATCAGCCGAGGGTTATTTCGGTCTTTTTTGATAATATTTCGCTTAGGCAGGCCATTTTCGAGAAAGCTCGTCCGGAGGCTAGAAGGCAGTATAAGGGGGCCTCTTTTTTTGTTCGCCCAGATTTCTGCCATATAACTGTGGAGCGCAGATGGCGATTACGGCAGTTAATTAAACCGTATCAAGATGCTGGTTTTGAGGCGTTTTTGTTGGCTCCAGCTAGGCTAAAAACTATTGTGAAAAGGTCTGTAAAATTCTTTACCTCCGAAATACAGGCCAGAGAGTACCTGGAACAAGCTCAGGGGGAGAAGAGAAAAGCATAACGAGTTTGCTAAGTAGGGTTGGTTGAAAATACTACTGGAAAAATTATATCTGTTATGCAGATGTAACATTATATAAACTGATCTATGTTGGGCTTTGTTTTTTGGAGGTTTTCGGTTTTTGTTTTTGATCTCTTCTCGGCCATCTGAGATCTGATAAAGTGGTGATATGTTTTTCTGGGGGCCCTTCCTTTTCTGCCCATAGATTTTAGTATGGACAATCCGGATGGAATTGTGGTTTAATTGGGTGTGCTGGGGGGGTTTGGGGTGGAGGTGTCACGGTGCTACGTGCTTTCTCTATCATACAGACCTGGTGGGTCTGGCTGCTTCCATGGGTAGAGGGAGGGGGGATGGAGGGGTTGGTAAGGGGGTTTGGGTTGTGGGGTTTTGTGGTGAAAAATCTGAAAGCAAAATGCAGCTAAAGAATGTTTTGTCTTTACTATTGGATTTGCGGGAATCATTAAAAACTGAAAAACAATGTTTGTATAAGATTCAGACAGAGAGTTTCTATAGACACTATAGGATTTATGTTAATATGAGGAGAGGAAATGCGGCTGGGAAAGATGACTCAGTGTATCATGGCTAAGTTGCGCATTGCCACTATAAATATTTGTGGTCTTAACGACGGGGCTAAAAGAAGAAGGATCCAAGAGGATCTTAAAATTTTACAAGCAGATCTGCTCTGTCTTCAGGAGACTCATATAGCCTGCAATGATCATAATGTACTTGATAATTTAGGCTTTAAGTTAGTTGCCTACACAACTCAAGACGTGAGGACTAAGGGGGTGGCCATCTTAATGAAAGGTAGAGCTACTACGTGCGAGAGAAAGGCAGTGGACAAATATGGTAGATGGATAATTTTGGAACTTAGAGGAGGGACAGGTACATTTACTTTATGTTCAGTATACGCCCCGGTTTTAGATGACCCTGGGGTATTGAACTTTTTAGCAACTGAGTTACCCTCCTGGCCTGCACCATATTTAATATATGGGGATTTAAACATTAATGGATCCAGAGGAGCTTCGGAGAGGGATGAGGTATCAAGTAAGGGGTGTAAACCTCAATCGTACAAGGCAATGAAAAATCTGCTAAGGGATGTTGGCTTGTTGGATGTGTGGCCTAGCCTGATGGGTAAGGAGCCAGGATATACTTATTACTCTGCCCCTCATCGCAAATTTGCCAGGCTTGATTATTGTTTAATATCACCATCCCTCCTTAAGGAAGCTCGGGTGGAGTTAAGAGATGGACCTTTGAAAGAGCACTTCTCTCCGACCAGGAGTATGTTAAACATATGAAGGGGTGGATTAGGGAATTGTTTAGCAATAATAAGGATAGTGCCTCCCCAGGAATGATCTGGGATGCTTTTAAAGCGTCGGTGAGAGGCGAGACCCTGTGATTTAGCTTCATTAAACAAAAAAAAGGCGCAGGACAAATTAAAAGATTCTATCAAAAATTAGCCCTTCTCGAGACAGAGTTAATCAGCGCTGTAAACAATGGTGGTGATCTTTCTTCAATCATGGATTTAATTATGGTTACCAAAGCAGCTTTGAACGATTTCAATGCTGAACAAATGGCTGGCAAGTATCTTGCCAAGAGGCAACAATGCTATGAATAAAGCGAGAACGTTGGCCGATTATTAGCAGTTAGGGCGAGGCAACAGGTGGTGGCAGGACATATAAGCCAGGTAGAGAATATGCAGGGAGAAGTAGTGTCTGATGCAGCGGATATTAGGGATGCTTTTAGGGAGTATTATGAGGAATTATATACAGACTCAGCCGAAGGACATGATGAATTGCCTGAATTTGTCTCAAATGTGAGGGTTTCCCAGGAGGAGGCTCTCTCACCGGGGGCTGATATTTCTCAGGAGGAGCTTTATATGGCTCTTCAAGCTCTCCCCTCAGGTAAAGCCACTGGTACTGATTGTATACCATTAGAATTCTATAAAACTTTTGTTAGTGAGACTTGTCAGGAAATTATGGGATTATTTAAGGAGGTTAGAAATGGGGCCGCACCACCGGATTCATGGGGCACCGCTAACATTATTATCTTTTTAAAGAAAGGCAAAGATCCTATTAACTTGGGTTCCTATAGGCCAATAACACTTTTAAATAGTGACACCAAGTTATATTCAAAGATATTTGCCTCTCGTCTTAATAAGGTAATGCAGCAGCTAGTAACAGTCTGGCAACATGGTTTTATTCAGGGGAGGGGGACATCCGATCATGTCAGACGTGTAATCTCACTATTTGATGCTTCGGAGGCCCTTATAAAGCCTATGTGGGTTGCCTTCTAAGTCGCCGAGAAGGCTTTCGATAGGGTGTCATGGAGCTATTTGTGGAGGTGTTTGGAAGCTAAGGGCCTAGGAGATGGGTTTATTAGAGCTATGCAGGTTTTGTATACTAAACCTACAGCCCGTTTGCAAATTATGGGAGAAGAGTCTGGGGCATTCTCAATAGGCAGGGGAACCAGGCAGGGATGCCCTTCCTCTCCCCTGTTGTTTGCGTTAAATATAGACACTTTTCTTAGACGTCTAGAGGCCTCCCCGGATATTCCACCATTAAGGCTACAGGGGTGGGATACAAAGTTATTGGCTTATGCCGATGACATTGCGATCATTACCTCTGACCCTGACAGAGCGATGACCGCAGTAGAAGTTGTGGCCGAAAACTTTGGTATACAATCGGGCTTTTCACTGAATAGAGCAAAAACTCAGATTTTAATAAATAGATATACCTTTGCTTCTGATAGCAGGATTGTGGAGGAAGCTACATATCTAGGTATACTTATCAGGGCAAAGGTGGAAGATATTGTTGATATAAATCTTACTCCTATAATGGGTAAAATTAAGAATGATATGCGGCGATGGGACAATCTAAAATTGTCTATAATTGGTAGATGTAGTTTGATTAAAATGACGATTCTGCCCAAACTACTATATATATTCCGCACGATCCACCTCGAAATACATAATGATTGGTTTAGGCAAATCAAGAGGGAGGTTGCTAGGTTCATCTGGTCTTATAAGCGGACTCGAAGATCCAATGCATTTTTATCTCTTCCAAGGGACAGGGGTGGTCTTGGGTTACCTAACTTTAAACTATACTATTTAGCCGCAGCTCTACAATATTATTGGCCTCTTTTTGGTATTGTCGCGATCACGCTGCAGAAACGGGAAGGAAAGGCAGGTAAAGCCTCTCCACACACCGGTTACTACAAGTCCCAGAAGCCTTTGGGACGCATCCAGGGAAGAAAGAGCCGGCTCCTAAAATTGTTCCGCCCCTATAAAGCACCTCCTCCTCATGAAGGAGGTGCTTGACAATTTTGCCCGATTCCGTGCCTACGAAGAAGGCGGATGGTATTCCCCGCCGGAGTTCCTGTCCTTCCCAAGGTTGTTTTGCCATCCTGAGACCCGTGAGCACAGCGCTGCTCCTCATCACGCCAGCGATTTCCCGACGCGAGCTCAGTGCAGCTCCTCCGGTTTTCCTCTCGGTTCTCCCGGACTCGGAGAATCTCAGGTATCGTCTTCAAACGCGGGGAAGGGCGCAGGAGCGCTTCTCCCTTGCATCGCGACTTTATTTTTGGGAATTGCTTTTGCCTACAAAGTCTTGGTAAATTGCCGGCGTACATTGACGCTTGCACCAGGAAGCACTCCACTGTGAATTTGAACAGTGACTTGGTGCGCTTCTGGAACATTTCACTCCAGCTGCCTGGGAACAATAGTAGGGTGTTTTAAAATTGCCCACACTGTGAAACCAACAGCGGCTGGGCGCGCTAACCTTCAAACCCTCTTGTTACTATCTACAGATCTTGGAGTTGTTAGGAACCACATAGCTGCAGGACCTCGAGTGAGTGTCTGTATAGTGATACACCCCATATGTGTGTTTTGTGTGTTGTTTCTTTGTGCTGCCTCTCACGCCCTTTTTCTCCACTATATGCAGTCACATCCAGGAGTGTGCTTCGTGGAAGACATCCAGAACCCTAGACCAGACTTAGGAAAAACATAAGGAGCCTTGCCTGCAGCACTGTTTATTATTTTATCCACTTCCCTTTTCCCCGGAGCGCTCCCTTACATAGCGGTGTTCTTTCACTCTGTGGGAGTTTGCGCTCGGGGGGAATAGGGAGGCTTCTCAGCGAGCCGTCGTCCCCGCTGGCTGATATTTGAGGTCAGTGGCGTTTTCATTCTTGAGCTACTGGCACAGCCTGACAGATTGTCAAGCCCAAGACTGATACCTGGCCCGGACGATGGACACCAACGCAGTATTGACCTCCCTCCTGGAGAGCCTTTCGTCTCTTCAGCAGGAGGTACAATCCTCTAGATTAGAAAACCAGGACCTAAGAAAAGAGATGGGTACGTTACGTAGAGAGGTAGCGGGCCTATCTAGAAAAAGCAGAACCGATGGCAAGGAGTCGAGTTCCTATATCAGGGAATGGACTCTTCCCCCTCCGGTCCATACTATGCATACACCACCTCCTGACACCACACAGGGGGCGGGGTTCTTTTCCACTGCGTCTGTACCATCACATTCTACTGATTCTACACCTACGGTTCATGTAATACAGAATACCGGAATCCCTTTGGCTCCTCCCGAACGTTTCTACGGAGACCCAAGAAAATTTGAAACGTTTCTGAACCAATGCAGGCTGCATTTCTTGTGTAAACCCGCCGTCTTCCAGGACGAAGCTGCGAAAACAGCCTTTATGATGTCGTACATGGGAGGGAACGCGGCTAGCTGGACCATACCGTTAATGGAACGAAACGACCCCGTGTTGCACAAGTTCACTGACTTTTGTTTTGAAATGAGAAAACTTTTTGATCGGAAGTCCCATATGCTGACCTTGGATCGGGAACTGATAACACTCAAACAAGGGTCTCAGGATTTACTGACTTACATAACTACGTTCAACCGTCTTGTGGTGGAAACCGATTGGCCCCAGGAGAAACGAACCACTCTGTTTTATCAAGGATTGCGTGGAGAACTAAAGGATGTCCTTTCACAAGTGGTGCAGTTGCCAAAGACCTGTGAAGAAATGATAGATCTCACGGTCCAACTGGACCACCGACTGCAGGAACGAAAAGGGGACAGAAGCCGGGGGAAAACCGTTATGCGTTTCCTAGATTCAAGCCGTCAACCGAAGAACACAGTAAGCCAGTGGAAGGGCCAGAACCCATGCAGATAGGGGGTATCCGGGGTCCTCTCACCAGCGAAGAAAGAGAGAAGAGACGGAAACTCAAGCTCTGCCTATATTGTGGAAAGGGTGGACACTTCATCAAAGAATGTCTCGCCCGAACTAGACTCCCGGACCGAGCCAATATTCCTCGGACGCAAGCAGCCATATCGCAGAGAGAACCGTCGGAAAACTGAAGAGCCCGGGACAGGATGAGATCACTGGCTCGGGTGATAGAAGTGAATCGATCTCTTCAGTGATAGCCAACACCCTACAACCAGCGGTGGCGCATCTCAACGTATGTATCACTCTTTGGATTACCAAGGAGAGACGAATGGACGTATCTGCATTACTGGACTCCGGTGCTACCGGGAATTACATTGACCAGAAATATGCACAGACCATCGGAGTACTATGGGAGAAAAAGAGGACCCCAGAAGATGTGAAAACTGTTGATGGGACAGCGCTATCTTCTGGACCAGTAAGATACCACACCATTCCTCTCATGATGCAGTTTGGTATCGACCATTTTGAATACATTCAGTTTGACCTTATCGACGCCCCACAATTCCGTCTCATCCTGGGCATGCCATGGCTAACACTACACGACCCTGTAGTTCGTTGGGCAGCCCGCACCGTCTCCTTGGAAAGCAGTTATTGTAGGGAGCACTGTACCGAGCAAGCCGTAGGTCCAGGAGGAACCGCAGATACACAGGCTAGCCTTCTGGCTACCGGGTGTGCAGAAGGACTATATTGCTGTGCCACCACACTACCTGAAGAATACAAAGAATATCTACCCGTGTTTGATAAACAGAAGGCGACACAGCTACCACCACATCGAGTGTACGACTGTCGCATCGACTTAGTGCCTGGAGCCGATATACCATGTAGTAGGGTGTATGCGCTCACCGAACCAGAGACACGTTACCTAAAAAATTATTTGGAGGAAAACCTGGCGTCCGGCTTCATCAGGCATTCTTCGTCACCCGCCTCTTCCCCTCTCTTCTTCATTCCTAAGAAGGATTGCGATGAACTACGGACCTGCATAGACTATAGAGCCATCAACAAAGTCACTATAAAAAACCGCTATCCGCTACCCCTGATTCCTGTTCTCCTCAATCAACTCAAGGGAGCGAGGTACTTCACCAAGTTAGACCTACGAGGAGCCTACCATTTGGTGCGTGTTAAAAGCGGGGATGAGTGGAAGACAGCATTCCGGACGAAGTTTGGGCTCTATGAATACCGAGTGATGCCCTTCGGGCTCTGCAATGCCCCCGCTGCCTTCCAATATTTCATGGACGAGGTTCTTCGAGGGTTTCTGGAGTCATTCTGCGTGGTCTACATAGACGACATTCTCGTTTACTCGTCCAATCTACAGGACCACGTGACTCATGTGAAAGCAGTCTTAACCAGGCTCCAACAGCATTCCTTATATGCGAAATTGGAGAAATGTCTCTTCCATGTACAGGAAGTCGCCTTCTTGGGATGCATTATTAATGCACAGGGATTCCAGATGGATACAAGCAAGGTGGAGGCGATTACACAGTGGAAGGCCCCTCGCCACGTAAAATCGGTACAGAGCTTTCTGGGCTTTGCCAATTACTATCGGCGTTTCATTAAGGATTTCTCACGGATTATACACCCCATCTCTTGTTTATTGAGAAAAACACCCCCTTCCTCTGGGACGAGGAAGCAGACCGGTCATTCCGGACTCTAAAAGAGAGGTTCACACAGGCCCCCATCCTTCGGCATCCTGATTCTCAACTCCCCTTCATTGTTGAAACGGACGCCTCCCAGTATGCCATCGGGGGGGTGTTGTCTCAACGACACCCAGAAACAGGACAGTTACACCCTGTGGCCTACTACTCCAGGAAACTCACACCCTGTGAGTTGAATTATTCTATCTCGGACAAAGAACTACTGGCCATAAAAGGGCCTGCGAGGAATGGAGACATTACCTCTTGGGGGCGCATTATACCATCGAAATTTATACAGACCATAGGAATCTGTTATTCCTGAAAACCGCTAAGGCCCTTACTCCACGTCAGTTGAGATGGACTCTTTTCTTTTCAGATTTTGATTTCGTTATCAAGTATCGACCAGGACCACAGAACGGAAAGGCTGACGCTCTATCCCGTCTGGATGATCCAGGAGAAAGCCTACAACAAGATACCCTTGAGCCACCCTCGATACTCCCTGAAAAAGCATTCCAAAAGGGATCACTAGCACTGATTACATCGCAAGACTTCCTAGAAGATACTAGAATATCCTTGGCCGATGTCGCAGTGCAAACTTGGATCCAGGAGGACCCCGAACATCGAAAAGAAAGTGGGGGTTTGCTATACCACTACCACGCGTTATATATACCAAACACCCTTCTGCAACTACGTGTGTTGGAGTGGGCTCATGACTCTATGCTAGGAGGACACATGGGGATATTCAAAACCATCGCATGCATCGAATGTTCCTTTTGGTGGCCTGAGTTAAGAAAAGACACTAAGGAGTATTTGAAGAATTGCTCTGTGTGTGCCCAAGGAAAATCTAGTCACTCCAAACCCACAGGGTTACTACGGCCACTATCTATTCCTCCTCGGCCCTGGCACACCATATCGATGGACTTCATCGTAGAAATGCCCCCTGTGAAGGGTACACCACCATACTAGTGGTAGTAGACCATTTGACGAAAATGGGACACTTTATACCGTTACGACGGTTGCCCACCTCATCTGAACTGGCCCTTGTTTTTCTTCAGCACGTGGTAAGGGCCCATGGAATACCCAGCGTTCTCGTTACAGACCGAGGTACGCAGTTCACCTCTCGTTTCTGGAAGGCGTTGTGTGAAACCCTGAACATCGACGCCAGACTTTCCACCAGCTACCACCCGCAAACGGATGGTAAAACAGAACGCCTCAATCAGACTCTGGAGCAGTATCTTCGGTGTTTTACCCTACAAAACAACACGAATTGGTACACGCTCATCTGGATGGCTGAGTTCGCTTACAATAATGCAGAACACTCCACGCTAGGATGTTCCCCATTCTTTTGTCTATATGACCACCACCCGAATATGCTCCCCTTTGAATGGCCTGTAGAGTCCCGGCTTCCAAGCATACACGAACATCATGCTCATCTTAGGGCGGTGTTAATAGATGCCAGACAGCATCTGGCCACCGCGCAGAATGCACAAAAACACTTCGCAGACAAAAAGAGAACCTCAGAACCCGTTTATCAGGTGGGGGATAAGGTATGGTTAGCCACAAAAACCTGCATCTCAAGGGGTTAGACAAACTGAAACCCAAATACATAGGTCCCTATAGCATAGAGGAGATCATCAATCCAGTGGCCATGAGATTGTCCTTGCCTCATTCCTGGCACATACACCCTGTCTTTCACGTGTCCCTGCTCCAGCCATGTCACACTAGCATGAGGTTGCATGAGCGGCCTCTCCCTCTGGAGATAGATGGTCAGGATGAGTACGAGGTACATGAACTCCTAGATTCCCGGCTGGTGAGGGGGCGCGTACAGTATCTGGTGGATTGGAAAGGGTTCGGGGTTGAGGATAGGACTTGGGAACCTGTCCAGTATCTCCATTGCCCTGATCTAATGGAACTCTTCCATGCAGCACATCCAGGTAAGCCAGGACGACCACCGAGTCGGCGGTCCTCGAGAATGGGTTCTGTCGCGATCACGCTGCAGAAACGGGAAGGAAAGGCAGGTAAAGCCTCTCCACACACCGGTTACTACAAGTCCCAGAAGCCTTTGGGACGCATCCAGGGAAGAAAGAGCCGGCTCCTAAAATGGTTCCGCCTCTATAAGCACCTCCTCCTCATGAAGGAGGTGCTTGACAATTTTGCCCGATTCCGTGCCTACGAAGAAGGCGGATGGTATTCCCCGCCGGAGTTCCTGTCCTTCCCAAGGTTGTTTTGCCATCCTGAGACCCGTGAGCACAGCGCTGCTCCTCATCACGCCAGCGATTTCCCGACGCGAGCTCAGTGCAGCTCCTCCGGTTTTCCTCTCGGTTCTCCCGGACTCGGAGAATCTCAGGTATTGTCTTCAAACGCGGGGAAGGGCGCAGGAGCGCTTCTCCCTTGCATCGCGACTTTATTTTTGGGAATTGCTTTTGCCTACAAAGTCTTGGTAAATTGCCGGCGTACATTGACGCTTGCACCAGGAAGCACTCCACTGTGAATTTGAACAGTGACTTGGTGCGCTTCTGGAACATTTCACTCCCGCTGCCTGGGAACAATAGTAGGGTGTTTTAAAATTGCCCACACTGTGAAACCAACAGCGGCTGGGCGCGCTAACCTTCAAACCCTCTTGTTACTATCTACAGATCTTGGAGTTGTTAGGAACCACATAGCTGCAGGACCTCGAGTGAGTGTCTGTATAGTGATACACCCCATATGTGTGTTTTGTGTGTTGTTTCTTTGTGCTGCCTCTCACGCCCTTTTTCTCCACTATATGCAGTCACATCCAGGAGTGTGCTTCGTGGAAGACATCCAGAACCCTAGACCAGACTTAGGAAAAACATAAGGAGCCTTGCCTGCAGCACTGTTTATTATTTTATCCACTTCCCTTTTCCCCGGAGCGCTCCCTTACATAGCGGTGTTCTTTCACTCTGTGGGAGTTTGCGCTGGGGGGGAATAGGGAGGCTTCTCAGCGAGCCGTCGTCCCCGCTGGCTGATATTTGAGGTCAGTGGCGTTTTCATTCTTGAGCTACTGGCACAGCCTGACAGGTATTAGGACAAGGGAAGTAAGCGATCCTAGTTTTGTCCCGTCAATTTTTGAGAATCTGATTGGCTCACGGGCCAATGGCTGCCTGTTAAAAATCTATGAACCAAATTACTTAAAAAAAAACTCGGTTTAAGACTTTAATAGCGGCATTTCGTAATTGGGCGGGGATTCGGAAAAACTTGGGCTTGGCAGGTTTAGTAGATATACTCCTTTGATTGGCAATGATCAGCTCTCTAAGGGTTTGCAAGATGAGTGCCTGGAAAGATGGTAGAAAGGTGGCTTTTACAGGATAGGGGATCTTTTGATGAGGGATCATATTGCGTCTTTTGAGGTAGTTAGGGCTAGGTTTAACATTGGTCATCGTGATTTTTTAAAATTTTTACAAATAAGGGACTTTCTTCTTAGAAAAGCTGGGGGTGCTGCGGGCTTTGCACCGGTGCCTCTGATTGAGGTATTAATTAGTGCATCTGGCTCTTCAATTTTACAACTGTACAGTTGTTTGTTGGAAGGAGTCACTGACGGTCTAGAAAAGCATGGGCTGAAATGGCAGGACAGGCTAGGTGTCTCTGATTCGGGTTTTGTGAAATCAGTGGAGATGGGTAATTCTGTATTATGCTCCGCCAATTTGCGGGCACAACATTTCATAACTTTGTATGATTTGTACATCACGCCCGCTAAAATTGTTAAGTGGGGTGGAGTGGAAGGGACTCAGTGTTTTAGGTGTAAGACATATGGGGCGGATTCGGTTCATATCTTCTCTACATGCCCTAGTTTAGAACCAATGGGTCGAGAAATATCTGGCTTTCTGCGACATGTATTGAAGGAAGATGTTTCGCTTTCACCTCACCCTTATTAGGGGTAACCGAACAAGACGGGAGACCTGGTGAAGAGCTTATATTTATAGCAATGTCAGTTCTCAGATTATGCGTTGCCTCAGCCTGGTTAGATCCCTCTCCCCCGACTCTTCTGCAGTGGAAAGGCCGCTTACTACACATATTTAATTTGGAAAAAGCACTCTATGACCGGAGAGGCAAAAAAAGGAGAATTAAAGGGAAGAAGATTTGGGGTCCCTTAACTGCTTGGGCTAATGTACTTGCACAGGATGACTAATTTCTACACTGTGATTAATAATGTTACTGGTTGCTGCATTATAGGATGTACTGGAGGCCCGGCCTGCTATTTTTCTTCCTATCATTTTTTCATTTGTATTGTATTTTAAATGATACTGCTCTCTATTTCTCCTTTGGTCCATATCATATGGCGTTTTTGAGATTGTGGCTGCTAGCCGTCATTGTTGTATGAATTTCATTAGTTATATTTATGGAAATATTGGCGCCACAAAATGTATTTATGTATATACAGACTTATGCTGCTTTTGCATTTTTCATCTTTTGTCTATGAATTATACAAAAATAAAAAATCACCAAAACACACAGGTCCAATACTTTCCTGGCGTTTTCCTCCCTTTAAGTGCTGGCATGTTTGACCTGCTTAAATTTAATAGGGGATTCATTTTGTATCACATCCAGGATGTACAGGGTGCAATGAATAAAAGCCCAACTCATAATTGCGATATAGTTAACCCACTTAACGCTAATTGTCGGTCCACATGCAGTGAGGGCCATATGGGTTACTTATATTCAGTAACCCCAACGAAGCAACTGTGAGATTGCTATGGATATACATGAATAGCAGCTTTTTACACAAGATTCCACAACCCACAGCATCCGATTCACCATGTAGAATGATAATTCCAATGTATTCTATTCCTTTACTATTTTTATTTATATTCCTTAATTTTACTCCCAAAAATCAGTCTTTGCTTCACTGTCTTAGAAGGATCGGATGCCTCTGCCTAAGAAAGTGTTCGCAGCCCTGGCTCATTCTGTAGTTCTTTGTTTGTGTTGTGGAGAACTGTGCACAAGTCAATGAATGTGTGTAATCCATTTGCAACACTTGGATCTTCTCAATGGCCATTCCTTACCCCTTACATGGGCTGAATAAAGATAACACTTTCTTCCCATCCTCCTTAATGAAGGTTCTTCAGCACAAATGGATTCAAATCCTTAATATACTGCATGTGCTTTTCCTGGCAGGGACTACCCAAAAACCAATGTAATCTGGGGTCGTCTTATAAAAGTGGCCTGGGGGTGCAATGGGCATTTGCGCCCGCATTGCACGCACCCAGAGCTCTTGGGTATTGCAGAAGGGGCCACAGACACGTGTGCAGCCCCTTCTGTAATACCGACAGCGCTGGTGCACATAAAGCACCAGCGATACCTTCAATATGGCAATCCCTTTGCATCTGCGCCCACGCTGTATCACAGATGCAGGCGCAGAGGCAAAGGAGCTGTCAGGAAGTGCACTGACAGTGCGCCACCTTCGCCACCTAAATGTTGGCGCACTGTCAGTGCGCTCCCTGAAAGCATCCCTCTGGAGGGTCCCATTGACCCCCCCAGTCATCCCCTTGTAAAAGAACAGACGGGTTGCCACCTGCACAGAGAAACATGGAGCGGCTGCTTTAAAGCAGCTCCGTATTTCACTTGAATGCGCTGCCCCCATGGCAGCACAACTTCGCTGCTGCCCTGGGGGCAGCGCATTCTATGTAATAGGGCGCACTATCTCTGTTTGCGCCCGGTGAACCTGTTTAAAGGTGCGCCAGGGCACAAACAGGAAAAGTGCGCCCTATACATAATAGGGCTCCTGTTCTCCCCTCTGCACTATTTCAGAAATTGCAGCCCGGACTCACTCTAGGGAGTTGTCCTTTCCTTCCACAAAGGCAGTCTTTAATTAGAACAGGGATTATACAATGTACATAAGTATGTGCTTTATTTTCAGTGCTGAGTGTAGGTTACACCATCAGGAAAAAATACGGTGCATCCTGTATTCCAATAGAAGTTTGGTATTCAAGGCCATATATAAAAGAAAAGTTCCAAAGGATCATTCAAAGGAAATATTCAATTACTTTGCAAGGGCTACTCTACTCGATTGCCTTTCTCTCACAATCAATGTGTGTAAGATGATTAATTTGATTGTTTTATACAGAACAAATTTTTTTTTGTACAAAACAGAAAATCTAAAGATGACAATTCCAGTTTGTTAGTAAGTGCTACAAGTGATGGTGCAGTGTAGGTGAAGAGAAGTGAGTGAACAATAAGAAAAGAAAATGTAGTGTGCATAACAAATGTATGTTTTAACCATCAGGACATTAAGGGCCTTATTTAGATCTTAGCAGTAACACCGTCGTCCCGCCACGGCGGTGGTCCCAGGTACTCCGTCGAGCTGATGGCGGTCCACCGGCCGTATTTAGATGTTGTGGCTATAGACAGCGGCGGCGGCTGTGGTCTTCTGTGCTGGCTTACAGTACTCTGCTGCCATCAGTCCGGCGGGATTGTACCAACACAATTTAAATGTTCCCATTGTGCTAGCGGTGTCCTGGCGGTGAAGTCCTATCGGAGTGAGGTTCAAGGGGGTATAAAGGCTTGTAAGTGCAACTTATTTGTATGTCAATGCACATATGTGTCATGTTTGCATGAAATACATATGTAGGCAATGTGTTATGTCCCTTTCTGTTACGTATTGCATGCCACTCACACAACATACACACACTATTGATTGTACAACCACAGGCACCACTAGCACAACACCCCCAAGCACCACAACAACAAATATTTTGTTCAAGTGTCAATATAGGTGTGTTCAATTAACATTGATTAGTAGGAAAATGAACACTACTGCATTACATATAATAAAATTATTGCATGTAAGAGCAATGCAGTAATACACGAGGCTACAGCAAATGTCAGCACAATAGTACACGTACCTTACCTTAGATCTCGGTGACAATGGAGTTGTTTGGTGTTGTGTTGGTGTAGGAGCAGCAAAGGAGGGACCTGGGCGACAGGGTAGAAGACAGAAGCGGAAGAGGAAAACAGGAAAAAAGGTAAATTTTTACCTCATTTCCTTAGATTCCGCCGACTCAAAGTTGGAGAGTCTCCTGCCACAGTTGCCTTGACGAAAAGGCACATTATATTCTGTATGGCGGGAATCTTGGCAGGACTCCCTCCGACAGCAGCTTCTGCCTCTGAACCCATCAAGGTGGGAAAAAGAATCTGGGGGAGGCGGCGGGACTGCAGCGGTCGTCCCTCCACTGACCAGCTAACATCTAAATTGAGTGGCTGGCTCGCCAGGGCGGCGGGCGGGAAGCCCACTGAAAAAACGATGGCGGGACCAGTTCCGCCAAGATCTAAATCAGGCCCCAAATACAAACTAGAGGCCACATAGAAATCATTTTTCAGGATTTCCTAGATGAAACAGGTGACATAGCCAGTCAGTGGCTTGTCTGGCAGCTATGAAACTCTAGGTTACACAGCTGATCCTGTGCTCAGAGACTCTTGTTTTATTATGATGGATTCTTCCTAATTGCCTTCCTATACATCAGTCTCAAACTTCTGAAATCCTACTTTTAGAAGGTAAAGTTGTTTTCTAGCTCTTTCAGGTCAGTCATGTAGACACTATACTAAATGTTTGGTTTCCTTGGAATAAACACTGACAATAGAGTGCATACAAGAGAGTCGTGTAGGGTAGCTACCACCCTCCCGGGTCATGATGGGCCATTTTCAGTGCTGAACGTTTGTATGTGTAGTGTTTTCTTTCTTTCTTTCCCTCGTGAGGATTCTCACGAGAACCCTCACGAGGGAAGCTCAGGGAATCTGTTGGGTTAAGAATGTGCATGTTTTGAATATTTGTACTTGCCTGGGGCAGTTGCCAGTTGTTCCTGTTCCTGAAGGCAGCTCGTTGACATTGTCTGGTCGAAGTGCTCAATAAATCTTTATTTACATACCTCGTGTGTCTGCATCTTCACTACAGTATGATTACCTAAGCATTCTGGATGTAGTAGTTGTGTTTTGCTTCCACTGAACGGATTAGATTATTACCCCGGATAACAAGGATTTGTAGGTGAAAGGTTTAGGATTGGACTCAGACTTCAATATGACCTGAAGTCAGGTAGCCATCCTAGAGTAAGGTCTTCTCTGGACTGTATGAAATTGGGCATTATGTTTATTCTGAGGCAAATGACAAATAAAAAACTGATGTGACCTCTAGTGTTTTAGGGGTTGCTGCATATGGGAGCATTTTCAGGAGTACCAGGGCAGTCAGTGGTTCCTGGGCTCATATTGTAACATTCGGGCTTTTACCACTGGTGTTCTGGACTTTTACCTGACTATTGAGTCCGAAACTGAGCACCAAGTACACCTCTTTAGCACTAGACACTCAAGGTAACAATGTCGAGGAGTCCAGGCTTACTTTTGGAGGTCATGTTGGGTAGACACTCATAACTCAGTAAAGTGAATAACCTTGGTTAATAAATCATTGCTGAATTAGTGCTTTTTTTTTAAAGACAAAGGTATTTTATTTCTGTTTACACAACTCAATACTGTACATAAAAGTTCATAAGGTCATCAGGTTGTACAAAGTTATACCCTGTAAATACTAAACAGTTTATTCCGGGTAAGCAGTCTTTACGAGCAGGTTCAGCAAAGAAGTCGGTCCTTACTCCCAGGTGACCCACCCTCCTTTTTTGTAGAGGCTGTGTCCCTGTAGTCTTCTTGTTGTCCTTTCCCCTGTTTCGAATCTATGCACATTACTTGGTTGGTAGTTATTAAAGCCTGAACTACCCTCACTGGCTGAGAAGGGAGGTATGCTATTCCTTCCTGCCTCAGACTGCGGGTAAAGGTAACATTGGCAACATCAGTGCTATTCTTGGGCTCCAGATGCTAGCGCACAGGAGGGTATTCTCCAGATAAGAGGCGAGGTGGCCGGGCGTGGTTGAGAAGGGATCTGGGGTGCTTCCAATCACAAACCTTCCACCAAACAAAGTAAAAACACACCCTGAGTCGCAATGGTGATCCTGGAAGAGACCAAAGGATCTGTCAGTTGTAGATGTTACCCTCTCACCACAGCACCGAACCTGTTAGAGGTGCTAGTCGATTTTCATGGTGAGCGCTGACCATTGTCTCAAGGCTTTCTCTGCACCCAGTTATAGAGGCGCTTTGGTGGTTTCTTGATACACTACCAATTGCAGTAACAAGACTTCACACCACCATGTCTTCTAGGCACTTTGAGAATGCCTTTATGACCTTCATAGACTCTCTAACCTCAGGAGAAGCAAAACACTATGCTCTGGGCATGCTGTAGAGGGACAACACAAGGCCTTACCGCATGGCCTGGTGATGCTGGTCCTTCCCTGTATCACAGCAAGCCAATGCTTTCACTTCTCCGCCAGCTTCTCATTGTCCCCCTTTTCTAAGCAGCCTTACTTTCGTGTAGAGGCAACTCCAGCACTCCTCTCCTGAAGTCAATGATCTTGAGATGGTTTTAAATGCCAAAAGAACAATTGATGGACAGAATGCAGAACAATGTCATATATTCACCCCAGTACAGAGACCTGGGCCTAAATCCATCGTTTTTATTTGCTCCCCATGCAATTTCAGTTTGAACCCAGCCATATGCAAATCAGTCTTGACCCTGCGCCCAATGGGAACAGTCCAGCCTGAACTACCAGGCCAGGTCCTCCCTGGAATGGAAACAAGCATCTTAGGACCAGTTTTGGGGTTTCACCCCTCATCAGCCAGGATAGCTTGACTCCAGTGGCATGGAGAGCAAGGGACCCACTTCTGGGCATACCTGCCCCACTCGGGGTGACAAATGCAAAAAGAACAATTGATGGACAGAATGCAGAACAATGTCATACATTCACCCCAGTACAGAGATCTGGGCCTAAATCCATTGTTTTTTTGCTCCACATGCCATTTCAGTTTGAACCCAGCCATATGCAAATCAGTCTTGACCCTGCACCCAATGGGAACAGTCCAGCCCGAACTGCCAGGCCAGGTCCTCCCTGGACTGGAAACAAGCATACTAGGACCTGTTTCGGGGTTTCACCCCTCATCAGCCAGGATAGCTTGACTCCAGTGGCATGGAGAGCACGGGACCCACGTCTGGGCATACCCGTCCCACTCAGGGTGACAAATTCAAAAAGAACAATTGATGGACAGAATGCAGAACAATGTCATACATTCACCCCAGTACTGAGATCTGGGACTAAATCCATCGTTTTTTAGCTACCCACGCCATTTCAGTTTGAACCCAGCCATATGCAAATCAGTCTTGACCCTGCCCCGAAACCGGACCCAGGATGCTTGTTTCCGGTCCAGGGAGGACCTGGCTTGGCAGTTCGGTCTGGACTGTTCCCATGAGGCACAGGATCAAGACTGAATTCCATATGGCTGGGTCTAAACTGGGGTGGCATGGTGAGCAAAAGAACGATGGATTTAACCCAGATCTATTGACTGGGGGAGAATGTTTGATTTGCTCTGCATTCCGTCCATCATCTGTGTGTGTCTTTTGCTTTCTCGCCCTAAGTGCGCCGGGTATGCCCAGATGTGGCTCCCTTGCTCACTGTGCAACTGGATTCAGGATAGCCTGGCTGATGAGGGGTGATGTCCCGAAACCGGTCCCAGGATGCTTGTTTCCGGTCCAGGGAGGACCTGGCTTGGGAGTTCGGTCTGGACTGTTCCCATGAGGCACTGGGTCAAGACTGATTTGCATACGGCTGGGTCTAAACTGGGGTGACATGGTGAGAAAAAGAACCATGGATTTAACCCAGATCTATTGACTGGGGGTGAATGTTTGATTTGCTCTGCATTCCGTCCATCATCTGTGTGTCTTTTGCTTGAGATGGTTTTAGGCAGCTGTCCTGCGAAGACAGAGAATTTCCTAGTTTTCTGATCCTAGCAATTGGAGTTGACAGTCAGCAACTTCAACCCCCACACTCAAAACCTATCCTGGTGTGTAACCTCTTTACTGGTGTGTAATCCTCGTACTTGCTTGATGAGAAATCCTGGCTCAGTGACCACAGGTTTCAGCTCTGTCTTTATGCCCAGTTTAAAGACAATTTGTGGATTACAGTGGTCCAGCTCTGGACGCGTTTCAGACAGATTATGTTTTTTCTGTATTCCTCCCAGACTGATCCATCCACAGTCTTTGTCTCGTAGTGTCAGCTGGAAGAAGTGGTAGGCTGAGAGCCCACAAAAGAGGGAGAGGCTGCCTCACTCAACTACCACATATCCTGTTGAGGTTAATCCCTCACATGGACATATGGAGCAGGCCTGTCAGTGTGCTGATGGTAGTTCTATTCCATAAAGTAGGATGCACACGCCCCTCTGAACCACAGAGCTCAGCTCTGGGTCTCACTCCATGCCGCAGCGAAAGCTCAACATAATGCATGATTATCGTGTTTGCTGAGGTCTACAAATCCAAAACCCATTCAGAACTTGCTACGGTGGCTCAGGGCAGGGGTGCCCGCCCTTCCAAGTGAAGCACAGGAACTATCCTGAGATTCGTTGTGCATCTATCCTGCCCTATATCAGTGAACCTAACTGTGAACCTTTGCACCTACAAGTACTTGCTGTAGTTGCTGCCCCCCACAGGTAGTCAGCTGCATGCTCAATTGGCCAGTTACTCACTACCACTTTTCCCAGTGGTGTAACGCAAAATGATACCCCCTCACCCCACCCCCCTTCGTAGAATATGAAGAGGGACGCCTGAATTTCCTATATCTTACAGCTGCTCTTTGGCCTTGGGCTAAATGGGGGCCCTTGAATATTTTGGGACCCACTACGCTGCAGGGGCCTGTGTTACGCCCTTAGCAGACGCATAATTTATTTACCCTCCAGACAACTTGGCTTCCAGACAGGTTAAACTCATAGATCACAAACTTAAAAAAATACTTCCTGTTCATCTAACTTTATTCATACAAAAGATATCCTTTCAGAGTGCATTTGCCGGGCTTCTGTAAATCGGCTCCACTACTGTAATAATCTATTTTCATCTCTTCAAAGTTGCTCTCGAAATCAAAGCACGAACCTGTTTCACCACATGTTCCGACCACAGTTGTTTGACCTCACCATGATCTGGAGGTCTGCTGGCCGGAAGTACGTGCTAGCTCTAGGAAAATAAGCCCAACTTGCCAGGAATAGAACCTCAAAATCAACCGTGAATACATCTACATGTGTCTGCTAGGCCCAGGTTACTGATACATAGGGCCTGCTTTGTGAATGTTTTTTCCCTCCTTTGATGTCTTTGGCAGCTATTGGTAACATATTTCATATTCCTTGTCGTTCGGCAATGTTGACAAATTTCACTACTACATCACTGAGGTGCCCTTTATGGTTTAAACTTCAAATGAGTAGAGCAACATTAATGAGTCAGCACGCCTCTGCGGCACTTCGCTTCTTTTGATCCCAGCTCTACATGGAAAACGACCTGAAATATGTAAGGAACATTTGACACTTTTAAGCGTATGACAAGGGTTGGAGGAGGGTTATTTTATTCAGCGTCATTTATTTCTAAAATCAAAGGCTTGTTCCGTTATTAAATTCAGCCCCTTCTCCTAAACAAGCATTGGTAGAGCCAATAGGTCTCGCCTATGCGAACGCTATTGGCTTTGGCAATGTGTTTTAGCCATTATGTACACCAGTTTGGCTGCTATTTAGCATTGCTAAAAGTTAGTGGGGTGGGGTAGGTTGGAGTGGGGTAGATTGGAGTGTGGTAGATTGGCATAGAGTGGAGTTGGGGTAGAAGGGAGTGGGGTAGATTGGGGTAGACTGGAGTGGGGTAGATTGAGTACAACCTCACTCACTGTCACTTACTCACCCATACAGCATGCACTCACCCATTCACTCACCCATTCACTCACCAATACAGCCACTCACACACCCACTAACTCACTCATACACCCATTCATGCACCTGTACAGCCACTCATGTACCCTCTCACTCACCCTTACAGACACTTACGTACCTCCTCAGTCCCCCATTCAACCACTCACATTCACTATTTACAGCCACTGACACACCCACACACTCACCCATACAGCCACTCAGTCACCCTTCATTCACTATTACAGCAACTTACACACCCACTCTCTCACCAATAGATACTCACACAGCCACTCACTTACTCATACATCCACTGACACACCCACTCGCTCACCCACACAAACTCTTACTCACCCACTCACTCACATATGCAGTCTCTCACATACACCACATACACATCCACTCACTCACTCACCTATACAGGCACTCACACAACCACTTACCTTAGTATATTTAACACTCAGTAACTTTTAGAAAACACTCGCAATCACTGGGTGATGTCATCAGTGATGTCAATTGAGATGTTATCAGTGATGTCATTTGAGATGTCTTCAGTGATATCATCAGTGATGTCATTTGAGATGTCATCAGTGATGTCACTGGCCATGTCATGAGTGATGTAATATGTGAGGTCAAAAGCAGTGCATTGCGGTGGAGTAAGTTATAGTTTTGTATGAGTGAAATGTCAGCCTAGCTATAACATCCCTGTAACCTTTGTTTTTTCAGTGAATATATAGAATACAGACATTCACTAAAAAAACCAAAGGTTAGAGGGATGTCATAGTTAGGTTCTGATTTTATACACACAAAACCATAGAAATTCAACAGTTATAGTTATACGTGTCTCAAGAAAGAATAATCAATCAATCAATCAATCAATCAGGGGAATTGTATGCGCGCTATTCACCCGTGAGGGTCTCAAAGCGCTGAGGGGGGGGGGGTCCGCAGAACTGTTTAGCCGAAGAGCCAGGTCTTGAGGGTCTTCCTGAAGGTGTTCAGGGAGGGGGCGCGTCTGATGTCTGCCGGTAGCTCGTTCCAGGTCTTGGCTGCAATGTGAGAGAAGGATCTTCTGCCTGCTCTGGCTCTGTGGATGCTTGGGGTTTCGGCCAGTGCGAGGTTGGAAGATCGGAGGTTTCTTTTGGGTACGTGGAAGTTGATTCTGTCGTTGAGGTATTTGGGTCCGTTGTTGTCTAGGCATTTGTGGGCATGAGTGAGGATTTTGAAGGGGACTCTTTTCTCCACGGGGAGCCAGTGGAGTCTACGTAGGTGTTGGCTGATGTGCTCGTGCCGGGGGATGCCAAGGATGAGTCTGGCGGCGGTGTTCTGTATTGTCTGGAGTTTGCGGAGTAGGGACTTGTTGATGCCGGCGTAGAGTGCGTTTCCATAGTCCAGTCTGCTGGTAATGAGTGCGTGGGTGACTGTCTTCCTTGACTCAGGAGGGATCCATTTGAAGGTCTTGCGGAGGATGCGGAGGGTGTTGAAGCAGCTGGAGGTGAACGCGTTGACATGTCGGTTCATGGTGAGTGATGAGTCGAGTATGATGCCAAGGTTTTTGGCGTGGTCTGAGGGGGTAGGCGGGCTTCCGAGGGCGGTCGGCCACCAGGTGCTGTCCCATGCTGAAGGGGTGGTTCAGAGGACGAGGACTTCTGTGTTCTCGGCGTTGAGCTTCAGGCAGCTGTTGGTCATCCAGACTGAGAAGTCTTGCATTCCTTTCTGGAAGTTGAGTTTGGCGGTGGTAGGGTCTTTGGTGAGGGAGAGGATGAGCTGGGTGTCATCGGCGTAGGATACGATGTTGAGGCCGTGTTGTCGGACTATGGCTGTGAGGGGGGCCATGTAGATGTTGAAGAGGGTCGGGCTCAGTGATGACCCCTGTGGGACTCCGCAGGTGATTTTCGTGGGATCGGAGAGGAAGGGTGGTAGTCTGATTCTTTGGTTTCTTCCGGTGAGGAATGATCGGATTCAGTCTAGGACTGTTCCTTGTATGCCGGCGTCGTGTAGTCTGGCGACTAGTGTGCAGTGGGAGACGGTGTCGAAGGCTGCTGATAGGTCGAGTAGGATGAGGGCTGCGGAGTGGCCTTGGTCCAGGAGGGTGCGGATGTCGTCTGTGGCGGCAAGAAGGGCGGTCTCGGTGCTGTGGTTGCTTCGGAAGCCGGATTGGGACGGGTCGAGGACGGCGTTCTCTTTGATGAATCGAGTCTGTTCCCTGTTGACTGTTTTCTCTGCAGCTTTGGCTGCGAAGGGGAGGAGCGAGATGGGCCGGTAGTTCCTGAGGTCGGTGGGGTCAGCTGTGGGCTTCTTGAGCAGGGGCCTGACTTCAGCGCGCTTCCAGTCATCTGGGAAGGTGCCTGTTTCGAAGGTGGTGTTGATGGTGCGTTGCAGTTCGGGTGCTCTGTGGTAGATGTGAGGAGGGCAGGGGTCCGTGGGGACTCCCGAGTGGATGCCTTTCATGGTCGAGGCAGTGTCTTCGGTCGTGATCGGTGTCCAGCTGGAGATGGTGGGCTGGCTGGAGTTTCTGGAGGGCGGGGGGGCTGCTGTGGCGTCTGGTGGATGGTCGACGAAGTTGTCGTAGAGGTTTTTGATTTTGAGGTGGAAGTAGGTTCCAAGCTTGTCGCAGAGGTCCTGGGATGGGGTGATGTCTGTGGCTTCGCTGCGTGGGTTGGTGAATTCCTGAATGACGCTGAAGAGTTCCTTGGAGTTGGTGGAGTTGGTGAGGATTTTGTTGTGGATGAAGTTCCTCTTGGTGGTTCTGATTTGGTTGTGGTAGTCCGTCATGGCGTCCTTGTAGGTGGAGTAGTTTTTGGTTGTCTTGGTGTTTCTCCAGTTCTTCTCCAGGCGTCTGCAGGTGCGCCTGGCTTCTTGGAGGTCAGTGGTGAACCAGGCGGCTTTCCTGGGGCGTTGTTTGTCGGGGTTGCGTAGCGGGGCAAGCTCGTCCGCGCAGTTGGAGATCCAGGTGTGGAGTCCTCTGGCTGCGATGTTTGCGTCGGGTGCCCGGGTGAGGGTGGAGTTGAGTTGCTCGTCGGTAACCTTGCTCCAGTTCCTTCGTGGTGGGCGTGGGGCTGGTTTGGGTGCTTTGGGTTTGTCGATGGTGAAGTGTACGCAGTGGTGGTCAGTCCATGGCGGTTGCGTTGTGTGGCTGAAGTGAACGCTGTTTCCTGTAGCGAAGATTGGGTCGAGGGTGTGTCCTGCTCTGTGGGTTGGTGTGATGACGAGTTGTTTGAGTCCGATGTTGGCGAGGTTGTCGCGGAGGATGGTGGACTCGGGTGTCGCTGGGGTTGTCGAGGTGGAAGTTCAGGTCTCCAATGAGTATGTAGTTCGTTGAGGCGATGGCGTGGGGCGGGATGAAGTCGGTGATGGTGGTGGCGAAGGGTGTCCGGGGTCCGGGGGGGTCTGTAGATGAGGTTTCCTCGGAGTGTGGTATTGGGGCTGGTCTGGATCTGGAAGTGCAGGTGTTCGGCGGAGGGGAAGGTTTCGCTGAAGGTGGTGAGGTGGAGGGTGCTCTTGTGGGCGATGGCGAGGCCCCCTCCCGGGTGGTTGGGGCGGTCCTTCTTCTGGATCTTGTATCCATCCGGGCTGGCGGCGTTGATGTCGGGGGTGGAGGAGGAGTTGGTCCAGGTCGCCGTGAAGAAGGCGATGTCGGGCGAGAGAGATAAGGTAACTATAACTTGCGCCCCTACCATGCACAGTTTTCGCATCAATATTTTTATTGCAAATGTTGCAGTTATATTATGAATGATGTCATAGAAGGTGTCATTAGTGATGTAATATGTGAGGTAAGTAGCACTGCATGGCAATGACAGGAGTTATGGTTACCTTAGGGCACAAGTTATAGTTTCTTGAGACAAGTATAACCATAACCTTTGAATTTCTAGGGTTTTGTGCCTGTAACTTTGATTTTTCCAGTGAATTTCCTGTGATTTTTTAACGTTAAGTAATATTTAATTGCATTATGTTAATCCATCCCGTGCCGCGCATGGCCCCCCTCCCCGAGCCGATTTTGGCCCATGGGACCCCATTCCCCGGTGCCCGAACACTTCATGCTGGGTGCGCTGGCCCCACCCAGTTTACTTTTGCTTGGCGGGAGCTGACAGCTTCCGTGAAGCAAAAACAAACACTCCAGTTCCAGTGGGCGTAAGCTGTCAAAATGCTCCCGCCCGCTGGAAGTGGAGGTTTCATCTCTTTCCTTGTCCGCAGACATGTAGGCAGGGAAAGGGATGAAAGTATTGCTCCTGCATTCAGGGAGCTGCATTTCCAGTAACTCCCTTTGTGCAGGAGCAATGCTGGCTCCCGCTGAAGGCGGGGAGCTGGCTTGGACTACGGGGTCCTTGAGGCTCCGTCTGTGGTCCCAGGGGAACGGACAGAAGGGAGCAGAAAGAGGCAGAATTAAGGTCAGAAACAAGCAGAAAGAGGCAAGATAAAGGTGAGAAATGATCAGAAAGAGGCAGACTAAAGGTCAGCAATGAGCAGAAAGAGGCATGATAAAGGTGAGAAACGAGCAGAAAGAGGCAGAGTAAAGGTCAGAAAGGAGCAGAAAGAGACAGAATAAAGATCAGCAATGATCAGAAAGGGGCAAAAAAAAGTGAGAAACGAGCTGAAAGAGGCTGAAAAAAGGTCAGAAACAAGCAGAAAGAGGCAAAATTAAGGTCAGAAACTCGCAGAAAGAGGCAGAATAAAGGTCAGAAATTAGCAGAAAGGGGCAAAAAAAGGTCAGCAGCGAGCAGAAAAAGGCAAAAAAAGGTGAGAAACGATCAGAAAGAGGTTGAAAAAAGGTGAGAAATGAGCAGAAATAGGTAGACTAAAGGTCAGAAACGAGCAGAAAGAGGCAGAATAAAGGTCAGCAACGAGCAGAAAGAGGCACAATAGAGGTCAAAAACAAGCAGAAAACGGCAGAATAGCGGTCAGAAATGAGCAGAAAATGCAAAATAAAGATGAGAAACTAGCAGAAAGAGGCAGAAAAAAGGTCAGAAAGGAACAGAAAGAGGCAAAATTAAGGTCAGAAATGATCAAAAAGGGGCAAAATAAAGGTCAGCAATAAGCAGAAAGAGGCAAAATAAAGGTCAGAAGGGAGCAGAAAGAGGCAGAATAAAGGTCAGAAATGAGCGGAAAGAGGCAAAATAAATGACAGTAGCGAGCAGAAAAAGGCAAATTAACAGGCAGAATGAGCAGAAAGAGGTGGGAAACGAGCAGCAAGAGGCAAAAGAGCAGTCAGAAACAGGTGTAAGAGGCAGAATAAAGGTCAGGAGCGAGCAGAAAGAAGCAAAATAATGGGCAGAACGAGCAGAAAGAGGCAACATAGAGGGCTGGAGCAAGCAGAGAAGAGGCAGAAAAACAAGCAGAAAATTAGCAGAGGAGGCACAAAACTGAAGACAGCAGAGGATAGCAGACTGCAGGCAAGCTGGACAAGAGGACTGTCACAGTGGGAGCTGGCATGAGGACCTGCTCCAGTGTTCCTCCTACTTTTTTAGAGCGAACCCACAGACAGACCCACTCATACAGTCATGCACCCACTCACAGACCCACTCAGAGACTCATGCACCCACTCAGACACACTCAGGCACTCATGCATCCACTCACATATCTATTCAAGCACTCAATCACCCACTCACAGTCCCATTGAGAGACTCACACACATACTCACAGACCCACTCAGAAACTGACACACACACTCACACACTCATGCACCCACTCAGACCCACTCAAAGACTTACACACCCACTCACAGACCCACTCAGACACTCATGCACCTACTTCACAGATCCACTGAGACACTCATATACCCACTCACAGACCCACTTAAAGACTTCTGCACCCACTCACATACCCACTCAGACACTCACGCACCCACTCAGAAACTAATGCACCCAGTCATAGCCCCACTCATAGACTCATGCGTCCACTCACAGATCTACTTAGAGACTCACACACCCACTTACTGAGCCACTCAGACATTCACTCATCCACTCACAGACCCACTCAAAGACTCACACAACCACTCACAGACCCACTCAGACACTCACACACCCACCCACTCACTCACCCAGATTTTCAAAGACACTAATGCACCCACTCACAGACCCAGTCAGAGACTCATGCACTCACTTACAGATCCATTCAAATGCTCACGCATCCTGTCACAGACCCACTTAAACACTTATGCACCCACTCATAGACCTGCTCAGACACTCACGCACCCACTCACAGATCCACACAGGCACTCCTACACCCACTTACACAGCCATGTACACACCCATGCAACCACTAACACACCCACTCACAGACCCGTACAGCCACTCACACACCCACCTCACACACACTCAGAGACCAATACAGCCACTCACACACATACTCACCTACCTATACAGCCACTCACACACCCTTCTCTCAAAGGTTAGTTAGGAAATAAAAATTTAAAAAACGTGGAAATTCACTGAAAAAACAAAGGTTATAGTGATGTTATAGTTAGGAAATAGATTTTTGTTTAAATCTAGAAATTCACTGGAAAAGAAAGGTTACAGGGGTGTTATAGTTAGGAAATAGAATTGTAAAGACATTAGAAAATCACTGAAAAAAACAAAAGTTACAGGGATGTTATAGTTAGGCTCAGATTTCACTTGTACAAAACTAGTGAAATTCTGCAGTTATAGTTACCTGAGCTAACTATAACTTACGCCCCCGCAATACACTGCTTATGACCTCACATATTACATCACTCATGACATGGTCAGTAACATCACTGATGACATCATTGATGACATCATCCACAGAACCACTCACACCCCCCATACAACCTCTCATACACCCACTTTATCACCCACACAACTACTCACATACCCATTCACAGACCCATACAACTACTGACACATGCACTCACTCACTCATACAGCCACTTACTCACCCCAACAGCCACTCACACAGTCACTCACAGACCCATACAGACACTCACATACTCACTCACACACTCATACAACCACTCCCATACACATTCACACACCCACAGAGCCACTCACACAACCACTCACTCCCCCATGCAGCAACTCACACAGCAAATCACCCCTACAGCTACTAACAGAGCTACTCACTCACCCATACAGCCACTCACACATGCATCCACTAAACCACTTACATACCCATTCACACATCAATACAATCACTCACGCGCCCACTCACTCATCTATAGTCACTCACACAAATACTTATTGTGCAAAACAGCCACTCACACACCCATTCACTCATACACCCAGTCAAACAGCCACTCACTTACCCATACATCCACTTACACACCCAGTCATTACCTCCTCGCCAGACCTCCCTTTCACAGTCATTACATACATGAGCAATAGCTCCTCCTGCAGACATCCCAAGCTGAAACTCCCCTGTTCCCATCCCCACCCTCCAGGCCATGCCCACATCCTGTGGTACATAACCCAGACCTTACCTTCCAACATCCTGTTGTTTTTTTCTGCATCTGAAGACTTGCTGGAACTCTCGTGTGTACTCGGTAAGTGTGAGTGGTTTGCTTCAGCTGACGTTTTTTTGTTTGATTAAGTCCCTCCTGTAGTGGGACTGCTGAGGGCTCTGCTCTGTGCTGCTCGAAGGCACTGTATTGAGCCAGGAAGATAGCACACCCGGCGCGCCTGGGGCGTGGTGGTGCGGAGTGCTGTTTGCTTTCCTTCTCCGGGGTGTGAGGAAAGGTGCTGCTCGGGGATCGGAGGCGTGGCGTGTGTCCCTGCTGCAGCAGGATCGCAGAGTTCTCTGATCCGTTTTTGCATGCCGCGCTGCTGCCCGGCACGCCTTGGGCATGGTGGTGACACCTCCTCTGCTGTAGAGGGCCACTCTGCGGGTTGGTTATTGCTGATCAGAGGCGTGGCTGGTGTCCCTGCTACAGTGGGACTGCCGGGGCCTTTGTCTGTTTTTCATTGTTTGCGTCCAACACGCCGGGGGCGTGTGGGTGCGCGTTGACCTTTTGGGGCGCCCTTAATGCAGTTCACAGAAGTGCGCTTGCCTTACGGACACGTGGCTGGAGTCCCGGTTAAAGGGACAGCTGCGAGCTCCGAGCAGTGGTTTCTTGGCGCCGTATGTGCCTGGAGCTCAGGAGGCTGGTGCATTAATAAATTGGAATGGCCTCTGAAATTACGTAAGCCTTCTCTGGGAGTTCTGGGCTGTTTTTCAACCATGCGAATCGTGGGAGGGGGGTAGAATTACAGTTTTTTATGGCATGGACGAATGGGTCGTGCTCTATGATTGGCAGGCGGGGTGGTGTGATTTCTCCTGCTATGTAGCGATTGGTTAAGGAGCGTAGTGGATGGGTTGGATTGGACTGATTAACATGTCAACTGACTGGTGTATATAAGTATGATGTGCTTCATCTGGCTTCTGACTCATCATGGATGGGGTTAAGAGATCAGAGAAGTGTAAGCACTTAGAGGAGGAGGTGGTTGCTGGGCCTTCCATTGCACCTTCCTTAGCGGATGGTCAAAGGATGATTAAGGCCGCTGTTTCTGCTGCCTTTCAGGCTAGATGAATCCTTGGGGGCGAAGAAGCAGACATTGGATACCTTTGTTCCTCCTGATCCTGACTGTGATTCAGAGGATGAGGTTAATGTCGATTTATTCATGGGGCTGACCGCAGTATTCTGCAACATGTACAGGACAATTTGGGGTTCCCTGATCCCTCAGTGGCTGAGGAGTCTGAAGATTTCTTTGCCAATTATCAGAAACAGGAGCCTGAAAGTCTTCCTGTCCATAAGTCTGTCCGGAATGTACTGGAAGGGGAATGGAAGGATGTAGATAAACATGCCTTTCCCTGGTACCTGGCTAAGCGTTATCCATTGCAAGGGTTTTCAGAGGAATTCCCTTCAGTGGTGAAGGTTGATTCCCTGTTGGCTGGACTTTCTTCACAGAGTCTGGTTGTTTCCGAGGATGCGGTTCCTTCTGATCCTGAGGATAAGCGGGATGAAGGGGCTTTGCAAAGGTCCTCTGCAGCTTCCAACCTGGCTGTTAGATCTGCCGCATATACCAGTTATCTGGTCCAGTCGCAGCTGCTTCAGGAGGAGGATCCCTCCTAGTCCTTGACTGTGTTGGAGCAGCAGTTGTGTTTCATGTCCGACTTGTCGTTTGATTCCCTTAGTGCTTCGGCTGCAAACTGTTTGGGGATCCGTTGAAAGCTATGGTTAAGAAAACTGCAGAGAACAAGAAGTTGTTGGCTCCGGTCCGCCCTACACAGAAGGGAAAGTTTGCTGGCTATAAGCTGGCATTTGGGCAGGCGTTTCAGTCAAAAATGGCCGCTCAGCCCTTTTGTGGTACGGGACGTGGTCGGGGTGTCCCTGCCTTCCAAAAATCCTGGGGGGCAACAAGGAAATTCGGGAGTATCCAGTCACTCTAAATTATGACTATCCTGTGTTTCGGGAGTAGGGACCAGTTGGGGGTCGTCTCAGGAGCTTTTTACCCGTCTGGGAGGAGTTTGTCATGAATCAGTGGGTCCTGCAGATTGTCAGACTGGGGTATCGTATAGAGTTTGTTGAGCCCCCATGGAGGTGTTACGTGCTACCCCTGTTCCCAGTGCACCAGTAAAAAATCGAGCTCTGTTGGATGAGGTTCAGGACCAGTTGAACAAGGGGGGCATTGTGAAGGTCCCTGTGGAGCAATGGGGAAAAGGGGCTTACTCTATCCTGTTTCTGATCAGGAAGCCCAATGGAGATTACCGTCCTGTGTTGGATTTAAAAGCAGTGAATTTGTGCATTCTTTGCCAGTCCTTCAAGATGGTGACTCTCCAGTTGATTCTTCTGAGGGACACATATTTTCATGTGCCAGTTTGTCGTGTGGTTTGTGGCCTCATGGTCTGCCTTGCTACGTTGGCTTGGGCCTGGCTGCCATGATGCCTTTTTTGCGCACGTTACTTTGTGCCTTTGTTTTTCCAGCCTCTGCTTGTGCCTGGCTATTTTAGAACTGTCTGCCTTTCTGCCTTTCACCTTTCCTCCTGTTCCCTTTTGGGTTTGTCTACACATCATGTACAAGGTCGAAAAACGACGTCCCTTGTTCTTGCTGATCTGGTCAGCCCCTCGCACTTAGACATAACACTGAATGCAGCTGCACTGGACAAATTTGTGTCCTTTTAATATTGTGATTTTCACTGTTAGAGACACTGGGAGAAAAACCTTTCCAGAGAGAAGAGCTGTGCTTGTCTGATGATGTAAACCTTGCAGCTAGATATTGAGGTATGGGGGTTCGCCTGACAATGCCCAGAGGTCTTCTATTTTTATAATAAACTAGCTAATAGCACGGGGAGGGTGGTATGGTCATTTAGCCCTATATCCACAGCTTTATGAAATGCTTTCCCCGTTTGTATTCTATGGAATTGTAACTATGCTCATTGTTTTATCCTTATGCATTATGCTGATAGTACTGGCACGTGTACTGTATCTTAGAGCACGGTAGTTGAAATAAACATTTTAAACTATACAGTGTCTCTTATTACGCACGTTGTGGACAGGTATGAGTGAGTTATGAAAGGGTGTCTTAGCTCCTGCGAGTCCTGAGAGAGAGAGACCGTGTTCTGGGTTGTCTAATCATTGGTAGCATCGTTGCTAATGAGACGCTAAAGCTAGTCGGGTTGGGATTGTGGGTACTAAGGTGTATGGTTGGTTCACCACTATACTCCGAGGTCCTATTATCCTGTGCATAGCTCTGTGTATGTGCAGAATCCCTACAACAAGTTCACAGGGACTCACAACAGTTCCTGTGGTTTTTTGTGGGTGGCGACCATTTCCAGTTTCAGGTACTGCCATTTGGTCTCTCTGCTTCGCCTAGGGTGTTTACAAAGGTGTTGGCTCCCTTGGTGGGGTTGTTTCATGCTCAGGGGATCCAGGTGTTTCCGTACTTGGATGACTGGTTTATTTCCTCCTCTTCTTTTCCTAAGGCTCAGTCGCATACTCAGGATGTCTGCCATCTCCTGCAGAAGTTCGGGCGAATTCTGAACTTGGAGAAGTCCCATTTGATCCCCACTCAGGAACTGCTGTTCATTGGAGGGATCTTCAACACACAGGTGGGGAAGGTGTTCCTTTCCGAACCTCGCAGGTTGACTCTTGTGAAAGAACTGAAGAGGGTATTGGCCTCTCCCGCTTCCACTGCTTGACAGTAGTTGAGAGTGCAGGGGTTGATGGCGGCAACAGTCATGATTGTTCCTTGGGCCTGATTACACTTGTACCCCCTAGTGAATTACATCCTGCGCAATTGGTGTCAGAGGTCCCTGGATTACAAGCAGTTGATTCCGGGGAGGGGGCGGGGTTTCCCAGGAGTTGGTCTCATGAAAGGCTTCCTGTCCCCCAAGAAAGGTTGGTTCTGACGACGGATGCCAGCCAGCTGGATTGGGGGACTGTGATTGCTCAAGATTCAGTTCAGGGGAACTGGTCGGTCCAGGAGGCTCAGATGTCTTCCAACTGGAGGGAGTTGAAGGCTGTACAGTTGGCCCTGGTTCATTTTCTTCCTTGGGTCCTACAGCGGGATGTTCTGTTGCGGACAGACAACACTGTGTTTGTGTGCTATGTCAACCACCAGGGGAGTGCAAAAGTGACTTCACTGAACTTGTTAGCTCAGCAGATTTGCCAGTGGGCCGAAATGAATTTGTTGTCACTGAGAGCATGTGCCTGGGGTGTTGAACTCGGAAGCAGATCATTTGAGCAGGTTGTTTCCCTCTCTGTCGGAAATGTGTTTGGATCGCAAGGTGTTTGGAGGACTTATGCGGAAGTTTGGGGAGCCGGGGTGGACCTGTTTCCAACCTTGGAGAATTCCTTGAGGGAGAGGTTTTGCTCTCTGTGCCAGTCAGAGACTGTTTGGAGGGAGGATGCTCTGTCCTTTCAGTGGGGGACAGGATTGATGTATGCCTTTCCTCCAATTGCTTTAATTCGGAGGGTTCTTCTGAAGGTCAAGTTGGACAGGGCCTCTGTGCTCCTGGTGGCTTCAGTCTGGAGCTGGTGGCCTTGGTTTCCTCTGTTGTTACACTTGGCTGCGGGGCGTTGCAGGAAACTTTCGTGGACCCCTGTCCTCTGTCGTTTCCAGTTCTGTCCCGGGAGTGTCTGGCCCGGTTGCAACTGGCGGGCTGGCTGTTGAAAGGATGAACCTGGTGGCTCTGGGTTGTTCTCCTGAGGTGGCTCTCTATATTCAGCAGTCTCGTTGGCCTTCTACCCTTAAATGTTATGCCCGGCATTGGATGTCCTTTCATGGTTGGTATGCTGATAAGGGCTGGTCTGCCTTGACTGTGGATCCTGTGCATGTCTTGGACTTTCTGAAGGATGCTTTTGAATTGTGCTTGGCAGTTTCCTCTTTAAGGGCTCAGTGGGCAGCTGTGAGGGCTTTTCGGGGTCCTGCTTGTGATACTGTGTGCCTTTGGTGTCCTGGTTGTTGAGGAGTTGTTTTCTCAAGAAGCCTGTGGTTAAGTCCCTGACTCCGGGTTGGGATCTCCCGTTGGTGTTGAGGGCGTTGCAGTCTGCTCTTTTTGAGCCGCTGGAGGAGGTTTCCCTGAGGTTTTTGACTATCAAGGTAGCTTTCCTGGTGGCGATTACCTTGGCCAGAAGGGTTGGGGAATTGGGCTTGTTGCTTTGTTCGGAGCCTTTTTTGAAGTGCTATCCGGATCAGGTGGTTCTCTGGCCTGACCTTTCTTTTGTTCCTAAGGTTCCCTGCTCTTCTCACTGCTCAGAGGAGCTGGTGCTGCCTGTTTTGTGTCTTGATCCTTAGTCTGAAGAGGAGGTGTGGCTGCATAGTTTGGATGTTAAGCGTGCTCTTGGGGTGTACTTGGTTTGTACCCTCCCATTTCGATAAGTGGATTCCCTTTTTGTTACTTTTAGACTCGCAGGACAAGGTCTGAAACCTTCTGTTGCTACTCTCAGTAGGTGGCTGAGGTGGGCTATCTTGGCGGCTTATGAGTCCAGTGGAGTGCCGGTGCCTGGGTCTGTGCAGGGGCGGTCGACTCAGGGGATGGCTACTTCCTGAGTTTGTTTCCATGGGGCTTCTATGGCGGAGATCTGGAAGACCGCAACTTGGAGTGCTCCCCACACCTTTATGTCCCATTATTGCTTGGTGGTGGGTGGTGTTGGATCTGCCAGCTTTGGTGACGCTGTATTGCATTCTGTCCATGGGGTGCAACTTTGCTGCTTGTTGTTCTGATAAAGTCTGTCAGTAGCTCTGCTGTTGAAGCCAATTTTGCTTGGGTATCTGCTCATGTGTGTAAGGACTGTAACGGGGAGGTCTGGCGAGGAGGTAAGACCCAGTTACTTACCGGTAATATTCATTACTCCGAGTCTTAGACCTCTCCGTCACAGTCCTGGTTCCCTTCCTTCCCTCCTGTTTCGGCTTCTTGTGCTTTGTGGTACAGGATGTTGGAAGGTAAGGTCAGGGGTTAATTGCTACAGGATGTGAGCGTAGCCTGGAGGGTGGGGATGGGAGTAGGAGAGTTTCAGCTTGGGATGTCTGCGTGGGAGGAGCTATCGCTCATGTGTGTAAGGACTGTGACAAGGAGGTCTAAGACTCGGAGTAATGAATATCACAGGTAAGTAACCCGTCACTCTACCATAGAGCCATTCACATAGCTACTCTGTCACCCATACAGCTCCTCACACACGCACTCATTCACCCATACAGCCATTCACTCCCACAGTCACTCACTCACCCATACAGCTACTCACACACCCACTTATTCACCCATACAGCCACTCACACACACACACACACACTCACACACCCATACAGTCACTCAGACACCCACTCCCACACTAATACAGACAGTCACAGTGCCACTCAGAAGACTTATATTAGAAACAGTATCATTCATTAGTACAAAAAGAATAGTAATTTAACTTCTGTTGTAGCTTAGTAAATATCTTTATCTCTCAGAAATGTTTACGAAACACTTACACTCACTGGATGATGTCATCAGTGATGTCATCAATGGTCATCAGTGATGTCACTGACTTTGCCATGAGTGATGTAATATGTGAGGTCATAAGCAGTGCATTGCGGGAGCGTAAGCTATAGTTAGCTCAGGTAACTATAAATGCTAAATTTCACTGGTTTTTCATGAGTGAAATCTGAGCCTTACTATAACGCCCCTGTAACCTTTGGTTTTCTCAGTGAAAAAAAAAATCTATATATATATATTGAAAAATATTGGCCCCACCATTGGCCATAAATTAACCAATGAGGATGGTGAATTTATGTTTTAAACCAATAGTTTGCTGTGTACCTTTATATTGACAATCTCATAAGCACGGATGAAGGCTGAAACGCCGAAACGCGTCTGCGGAGAATTGCAAAAATAAATAATTTTAAAACAACCCCGTAAGTGCTCTGTAATATCATTAGGGTTGTTGTGGAACACGCGAGTGCAACCCTCATGATTTGGAAGCACCCGTCTTGAGTTCGGTGGCTGCAGGTGGCTTAACTGCAAGGGAAGCTATTCAGCAAATCACCAGAACCACTGCTGCCTGAACTTAACCGTCGACCAAGAAGGGCGTGAGATATGCAAACTCAGGATAACCTAGTTATTTGTCTGGCATCCACAGGGACCTCATGGTATGCTATCCAGCGGCTGTGGCAAGGGGTTGGAAAGGCACAGAGAGGTTGGCGTGGAAGAGCTGTTTGATAATGTGGTCAATCCATGCCGACAATACCGTGACCGTCATCGGAGTCAGCCCATCAGGGAGAGAAGTGGATTTGGACATTTGGGCCATCATTAAGACTCATTTGACCGCCGTTAAGGTCACGATATCTGAACAGCATGGAAACCGTAATTACAAAAATTATTTTCTATGTAGCCCCACCATTGGCCAAGAATGAACCAATGAGGATGGTGAATTTATGTTTTAAACCAATGGACTGCTGTGTACCTTTATAATGACAATCTCATAAGCATGGATGAAGGCTGAAACGCCGAAACGCGTCTGCGGAGAATTGTGAAAATAAATAATATTAAAACAACCCCGTGAGTGCTCCGTAATATCATTGGAGTTGTGTTGGAACACGCGAGTGCCACCCTCGCGATTTGGAAGCACCCGTCTTGAGTTCGGTTGCTGCAGGTGGCTTAACTGCAAGGGAATATATATATCTATATATATATATATAAATATATATATATAGATATATATATCTGCTCCAAGTATCACCCACACTGCCGAACTCCAGACGGGTGCTTTCTCCCGCTACGGTGGAGGTGAAACCACGTTTAAAATGAAAGCTACACAAATGCGGAGCACTCATGGAACTTGATGAGTTGATTTATTGCGAGCAAATGCATTTCGGCATTCCGCCTTCCTCAGTGCTCATTAGCACGACCCCAAGCATAGCACAAGTTTAAATATTTTGCAAGATGCTCCCATTGGTGTAGGCGCAGAGTCATGGCCTGCAACGAAGGACTAACACAATTCAAGTTCCAAATACCGATATCATGATTGCCATGTCTACGTGTGCTTTTGATCTTTCAAGCCTTATGGTAAGTTTTTCAGTTTCATTGATTTTCAAAGTCATTGCAGTCTTTTATAGACCATTTCAACATCCCATCTTATATAGGAAGGATAGCGAAGATGTCAATTGTTCCTTCCACGCAGCACAAATCCATGTAGATCTTCATGGAAAAAGAGGCCCCTGTGCCTCCAAACAAAAGGTGCCATGCCGGTCATCATGTGCTATGCTTGGGGTCGTGCTAATGAGCACTGAGGAAGGCGGAATACCGAAATGCATTTGCTCGCAATAAATCAACTCATCAAGTTCCGTGAGTGCTCTGCATTTGTGTAGCTTTCATATATATATATGTGTATATTATCTACTGGCGGTCGCCAGTAGATAGTTATAGTTAGGACCTATTTTCCATAGGAAATCCGCAACATTCTATTTGAAATAACTTTGGCGCCGGTTGATGAATCTTCGCGAAATTTTCAAACTTGTTGGGGCGCTTCGGTCCGCTCCTATCCTGAAAGTCTCGGGGTGATTCGTCAAGCGGGGGCCGAGAAAAAAGGGGGGGTCCCAAAACGTGTTTCCCCATTCATTTTTCCATAGGAACCGTTAGTTGCAGCTACAGCCCGAACTGCTGAACGGAATCACACCAAATTTGGCAAAAAGGTAGCCCTTTGTTCAGAGTCGTGCCTTTTGCTTAAATGGTGTAAATCCGTTCAGTAGTTCCTGAGAAAATCAAAAGGAAAATCACATATATATCTATGGCCGCGTCGGATTTGCGCACCCTGAGCGCACCCTGCGCGCACCGTCCCGATCACGAGCTGCATGCTAATTGGCTGTCAAGTGGCTGTCAACACTCCAAATCAGGAAGTGTTGGCAGCCATTTTATGCCTCGGTAGAACCGAGGCACAGAAACAAGTGCGCAAAACGCACAAAGGGGGCAGGGTAGAAACACCCTGACCCCCTAGGTCTGCTCAGGGGGTCCCACAAGGACCCCCTGGGCAGAAAAAAGCATTTTTTTTTTTAAATCGGCGGGGTGCGGATCCCGCCGAGAAAAAAAAAAAAACGAAGCGCGGTCTCCCGCGCTTCGTGGTTAATTGGCCCCCGGGTGGGTCAAGTCCCGGGGGCATGCGGGGGTTTAATAAATATTATCATGGGGGGCCTCTAAGGCCCCCCAAGCCCCGGGGACCGCCACCCCCCGGGGCTTTAAAAAAATAATGGTGCGGGAGGGCTCTCGGCCCTCCCTCAGCCCCGGGGACAGCCACCCCCCGGGGCTTCTTTCTTTTTTTAGAAAAAATGACCTGTGTGGGGGGCTCGAGGACGGGAAACCTGCTCTCTCTTCCAAAAACCAAAGCACATTGCTTTTCCACACGGGGAGCTGCATCTTAGCAGCTCCCCATGTGGAAAAGCAATGTCGGCTCCCGAAGGACGCGGGGAGCCGGCGGGACCGTGGGGGCATTGAGGACCCCCCCACGGTCCCCAACGGAGAGGGCCAGAACCGGGGGATGGGGTCCCCGGGGCTAGTAGTGGCCCAGGAGGGGGGGCCACGCGGCCCCCCTCCCCAAAAAAACAATAAAAAAAAAAAGGCAAAGGCCGGCCCCGGGGGATGGGGTCCCCGGGGCCATTAGAGGCCTCAGGAGGGGGGCCACGCAGCCCCCCTCCAAAAATAAAAAATAAAAAAATGGTGGCATGCCCCGGGGGATGGGGTCCCCGGGGCCGGAATAGGCCACGGGAGTGGGGCCCACGCGGACCCCTTCCCATTTTCAATGTAAAAAAAGAAAAAGGGTCAGGCCCTGGGGCATGGGGTCCCCAGGGCCCAAAAAAGGTAAAAAAAGGGGGGCCACACAGCCCCCTTCTTAATTTTTTATTTAAAAAAAAAAAGACCGGCATCTGCCGGAGGCCCCGCCCCCTCCCTGCAGCAGTCTGCAAACGCGCGCCCTGGCGCGTTTTAAGAAGGGGAAGTAATTCCCCTTGAATACTGGGGGTCCCTGGGGGCCAACTAGCCCACCAGGAATCTCCAGTATGTGCCAGGGGGCTGCATTGCAGAGAGGTGTACAGAGGCCACGCCCCTTTTTACACCTCTCTGCAACGCAGCTCTGTGGCACTTTTTGGAGGGCTTGGTGGGCTAGTTGGACTCCAGGGACCCTCAGGATTCAAGGGGACTTAATCCCCCAACTTAAAACGCGCCACGGGGCGCGTTTGCACAGTGGTGAAGGGAGGGGGCAGGGCTTCAGGTGACATGTGTGCAAACAGGCCCCGTGGCACGTTTTAAGATGGGGAATTAAATCCCCTTCAATCCTGAGGGTCCCTGGGGGCCAACTAGCCCACCAGGTAACTCCAGTAAGCGCCACGGAGCTGCGTTGCAGAGTGTTGTAAAAAGGGGCGTGGCCTCTGAACACCTCTCTGCAATGCAGCTCTCTGGCGCATACTGGAGGTATCTGGTGGGCTAGTTGGCCCCTAGGGACCCTCGGGATTGAGGAGGAATTAATTCTCCAACTTAAAACGCGCCACAGGGCGTGTTTGCAGACATGTCACCTCAGGCCCCACCCCTTCCTTCACCATTGTGCAAATATTCCTCTAAAATCAGCCGAACTACGAATTCCGATTTACTCACCTGTTATCGGGAGAGACCTCAGTGCTGCATCTTTGAGCCCAGTACTGATCCTGAAAAGTAATTTTAACCGTACTTACCAGTAACTTGAATTTCCTTCCATAGGATATCATTGCCTGCTTTTTGCTGAAAAAGTTTCTAAGTGACGATTTTTGAAACATACAAATATTCCTCTAAAATCAGCAGAACTACGAATTCCGATTTACTCACCTGTTATCAGGAGAGACCTCAGTGCTGCATGTTTGAGCCCAGTACTGATCCTGAAAAGTAATTTTAACCGTACTTACCAGTAACTTGAATTTCCTTCCATAGGCTAACATTGACTGGTTTCACTTGGAAATTCTTCTAAGTGTGGAGTTTTGGAACTTTTTAATATTCCTCTAAAATCAGCCGAACTACGAATTCCGATTTACTCACTTGTTATCAGGAGAGACCTCAGTGCTGCATCTTTGAGCCCAGTACAGATCCTGAAAAGTAATTCTAACCGTACTTACCAGTAACTTGAATTTCCTTCCATAGGCTAACATTGACTGGTTTCACTTGGAAATTCTTCTAAGTGTGGAGTTTTGGAACTTTATAATATTCCTCTAAAATCAGCCGAAATACGAATTCCGATTTACTCACCTGTTATCAGGAGAGACCTCAGTGCTGCATCTTTCAGCCCAGTACTGATCCTGAAAAGTAATTTTAACCGTACTTACCAGTAACTTGTATTTCCTTCCATAGGAATCCATTGTCTGGTTTTCAGCAGAAAAGTTTCAAAGTGTCGATTTTCACAAACTACAAATATTCCTTAAAAATCGCCTGTATGACTTAAACGCATTCTTTCAACTGTTTACAGGAGATGCACCAGTGCTGGATCCAGGATCCACCACTGAGTAAGAAAAAGTAACGATAACACTACTTACCTGCTAAGTGAATTTCCTCCTATAGGATAACATTGGTGATTCTATGTGAAAAAGTTTCTAAGTGTCAACTTTTAAAATACAATAATATTCCTTAAAAATCACTACTGTAACCAAAACGCTTTTACTCAACTGTTTACAGGAGATGTCCCAGGACTGAATCTAGGATCCAGTCCTGTGGTTAGAAAAGTAATCCATAAAGTAACTAATTGCATTTAACTTGAAATTCACATTGAGCTCAATGTTGCATTGTGTTTGAAATTGTGTTGCCCATTGCAACAACTGTAACTACTGTAGTTAAAAGTCTATTGCCTATTTGCTAAGTATTTAAACTAAAGTAATTCATTCTGAGAAAGTAAATTTTGTAATGTAATGTATAATGTAATTACAATGTAATTTAAAAAATAAAATATATTTAAAAAAATAGTTTAAAAAAATGTAGTAAATCAGTATCAAAAAAATAAATATAACAATTAATACATTTAAAAATTGTCATTTACAAAACCTTTGAAATTCACTGAAAAAAACCATAGGTTTCAGACATGTTATAGTTAGGAATTAGCATTTAAAAAACCTTTGAAATTCACTGAAAAAACCATAGGTTTCAGGCACGTTATAGTTAGAAATTAGCATTTAAAAAACCTTACAAATTCACTGAAAAAACCATAGGTTTTAGGGACAGTTATAGTTAGTTGGACATTGCACTCGTACAAAACCCGTGAAATTCCCCCGTTATAGTTAGTTCAGCTAACTATAACTCACGCCCCCGCAATGCACTGCTGATGACGTCACATATTACATCACTCATGACATGGTCAGTGACATCACTGATGACATCACTGATGACATCTCAAATGACATCACTGATGACATTATCCAGTGACTGTTTGTTTCTGTAAAGTTTAAATATTTTTTATATATATAGGGAAAGGCGTATTGAAGAATGAGTGGGTGTATAAGTGTCTGTATGGATGATTTAGTAGGTGCGTGACTAACTCTATAAGTGAGTGTTTAAACGTATCTTACTGAATGCATGGGTTAGTGACTAAACTGGGTGAATGTCTGTATCCGTCTGTCTGTTGCTGTGTAAGTGGCTGCATGGGTTTGTGAATAGCTACATGAGTGTCTATATGAGTTATTGATTGGTTGTCTGAGTATCTGTATATGGATGATTTAGTAGGTGCGTGACTAACTCTATAAGTGAGTGATTAAACGTTTCTTACTGAATGCATGGGTTAGTGACTAAACTGGGTGAATGTCTGTATCCGTCTGTCTGTTGCTGTGTAAGTGGCTGCATGGGTTTGTGAATAGCTACATGAGTGTCTATATGAGTTATTGATTGGGTGCCTGAGTGTTTGTGTGGGTGGGGTGTGTGCGACTCTGTGCATAGATGTATGAGTGGGTGATTCACTGGGTGGATGGTTTCAAGAGTGCATCTGTGATAGACTGTATGGGTGGGTAAGTGTGTGCAAGAGTGTGTTAGTGAGTGAATGTATGTCCCAGTGGTACATGTGTGAGTAACTACATATGTGAAAGGCAGTATATATGTGTGATTGTGAGAGTGACTGTATGGATGAGTGTGTGCTTGTATCAGTGATTGTATAATAGCGTAAGAATGTGCTAGTATTTGTATGAATAAGTGAGCTGGTGTGTGTATAACTGTATAGGTGAGTAAATGGCAGTGTGTTTAATTATTTGCATGACTGACTAGGTGTGTGAGTACCTCTATGGATGAGTGGCAGTGTTTGAGTGTCTATATAGGAGTATGAGTGCATATGATAGTCCTGTACTGAGTGACCGTAAGTATGAGTGACTGTACGGGTGAGTGAGTGGATGTGTGTGTAGACCTAAGAATCAGTGAGTGGGTATGTAGTTATTGGTGTTGGAGTGTCTATGGTTTTGCGAATGGCAGTCTGTAATTTAGAGTGGGTGTATCAAAGGTTATATTAGGGTGTGAGGAGGTGCATGAAATTATCACGTGGATGATGTCATCAGTGATGTCATTTGAGATGTCATCAGTGATGTCATCAGTGATGTCACTGACCATGTCATGAGTGATGTAATATGTGACGTCATCAGCAGTGCATTGCGGGGCGCGAGTTATAGTTAGCTGAACTAACTATAATGGGGGAATTTCACGGGTTTTGTACGAGTGCAATGTCCAACTAACTATAACTGTCCCTAAAACCTATGGTTTTTTCAGTGAATATATATATATATATATATATATATATATATATATATATATATATATATGCCCTATAATATGAAAAAGTAATGAACAAAACTAAAGGTTTAAGCTGAGTTATAGCTCGAAAAACTTTGTTTATTATTTATACACAAAACCAACTTAAAGTACAAAAAACCTTAGAAATTCTAAATTTATTGTTGTAACTTAAAGTCTTAGGAATTTCTATCTCTCTGAATCCTAACTATAACTAATGAGTGGCTACAGCCACTCTCGAATATATATATATGTAAATATATATGAAAAGAAAAGGTTGCCCCAAGTTGAGCCACACTCCCACAAGGTAAGTAAAGATTAGGGGAAGTCAAGTTGTGCCCATTGCGTCCAACAGTCCTGACGCGTTTCGAGCATGCGCTCTTCATCAAAGGAAACCTGCAAAGAACCACCAGCATACGTTATTCCAGTATCTTCCCTTTATTTTATTTCAAATTACAAGCACGCTCAGGTGAGCATATCGCTAAGCATTTTGGGACTGGAAGTTCATTCAAGTATTTACCCGAGTGGGCTGCTGGCAGGTTGCAGTTGTGGCGAAAACAATCCGGTGCACATACATGCACTGCCCCCAGTGCTAACAATCACCTTCTGCTCCGTTTAGCACTGTACAGATTCACAGCACGGATCCGCCCTCTCAGCAGCGGTGTCGGCTCGCGACCAGGCGGGCCGCAAATATGAAAAGAAAAGGTTGCCCCAAGTTGAGCCGCACTCCCACAAGGTAAGTAAAGATTAGGGGAAGTCAAGTTGTGCCCATTGCGTCCAACAGTCCTGACGCGTTTCGAGCATGCGCTCTTCATCAAAGGACACCTGCAAAGAACCACCAGCATATGTTATTCCAGTATCTTCCCTTTATTTTATTTCAAATTACAAGCACGAGTATATCGCTAAGCATTTTGGGACTGGAAGTTCATTCAAGTATCTACCCGAGTGGGCTGCTGGCAGGTTGCAGTTGTGGCGAAAACAATCCGGTGCACATACAAGCACTGCCCCCAGTGCTAACAATCACCTTCTGCTCCGTTTAGCACTGTACAGATTCACAGCACGGATCCGCCCTCTCAGCGGCGGTGTCGGCTCGCGACCAGGCGGGCCGCAAATATGAAAAGAAAAGGTTACCCCAAGTTGAGCCGCACTCCCACAAGGTAAGTAAAGATTAGGGGAAGTCAAGTTGTGCCCATTGCGTCCAACAGTCCTGACGCGTTTCATTCATGCGCTCTTCATCAAAGGACACCTGCAAAGAACCACCAGCATACGTTATTCCAGTATCTTCCCTTTATTTTATTTCAAATTACAAGCACGCTCAGGTGAGCATATCGCTAAGCATTTTGGGACTGGAAGTTCATTCAAGTATTTACCCGAGTGGGCTGCTGGCAGGTTGCAGTTGTGGCGAAAACAATCCGGTGCACATACAAGCACTGCCCCCAGTGCTAACAATCACCTTCTGCTCCGTTTAGCACTGTACAGATTCACAGCACGGATCCGCCCTCTCAGCGGCGGTGTCGGCTCGCGACCAGGCGGGCCGCAAATATGAAAAGAAAAGGTTGCCCCAAGTTGAGCCGCACTCCCACAAGGTAAGTAAAGATTAGGGAAGTCAAGTTGTGCCCATTGCGTCCAACAGTCCTGACGCGTTTTGAGCATGCGCTCTTCATCAAAGGACACCTGCAAAGAACCACCAGCATACGTTATTCCAGTATCTTCCCTTTATTTTATTTCAAATTACAAGCACGCTCAGGTGAGCATATCGCTAAGCATTTTGGGACTGGAAGTTCATTCAAGTATTTACCCGAGTGGGCTGCTGGCAGGTTGCAGTTGTGGCGAAAACAATCCGGTGCACATACAAGCACTGCCCCCAGTGCTAACAATCACCTTCTGCTCCGTTTAGCACTGTACAGATTCACAGCACGGATCCGTCCTCTCAGCGGCGGTGTCGGCTCGTGACCAGGCGGGCCGCAAATATGAAAAGAAAAGGTTGCCCCAAGTTGAGCCGCACTCCCACAAGGTAAGTAAAGATTAGGGGAAGTCAAGTTGTGCCCATTGCGTCCAACAGTCCTGACGCATTTCGAGCATGCGCTCTTCATCAAACGACACCTGCAAAGAACCACCAGCATACGTTATTCCAGTATCTTCCCTTTATTTTATTTCAAATTACAAGCACGCTCAGGTGAGCATATCGCTAAGCATTTTGGGACTGGAAGTTCATTCAAGTATTTACCCGAGTGGGCTGCTGGCAGGTTGCAGTTGTGGCGAAAACAATCCGGTGCACATACAAGCACTGCCCCGAGTGCTAACAATCACCTTCTGCTCCGTTTAGCACTGTACAGATTCACAGCACGGATCCGCCCTGTCAGCGGCGGTGTCGGCTCGCGACCAGGCGGCCGCAAATATGAAAAGAAAAGGTTGCCCCAAGTTGAGCCGCACTCCCACAAGGTAAGTAAAGATTAGGGAAGTCAAGTTGTGCCCATTGCGTCCAACAGTCCTGACGCGTTTCGAGCATGCGCTCTTCATCAAAGGACACCTGCAAAGAACCACCAGCATACGTTATTCCAGTATCTTCCCTTTATTTTATTTCAAATTACAAGCACGCTCAGGTGAGCATATCGCTAAGCATTTTGGGACTGGAAGTTCATTCAAGTATTTACCCGAGTGGGCTGCTGGCAGGTTGCAGTTGTGGCGAAAACAATCCGGTGCACATACAAGCACTGCCCCCAGTGCTAACAATCACCTTCTGCTCCGTTTAGCACTGTACAGATTCACAGCACGGATCCGCCCTCTCAGCTGCGGTGTCGGCTCACGACAAGGCGGGCCGCAAATATGAAAAGAAAAGGTTGCCCCAAGTTGAGCCGCACTCCCACAAGGTAAGTAAAGATTAGGGGAAGTCAAGTTGTGCCCATTGCGTCCAACAGTCCTGACGATTTTGAGCATGCGCTCTTCATCAAAGGACACCTGCAAAGAACCACCAGCATACGTTATTCCAGTATCTTCCCTTTATTTTATTTCAAATTACAAGCACGCTCAGGTGAGCATATCGCTATGCATTTTGGGACTGGAAGTTCATTCAAGTATTTACCCAAGTGGGCTGCTGGCAGGTTGCAGTTGTGGCGAAAACAATCCGGTGCACATACAAGCACTGCCCCCAGTGCTAACAATCACCTTTTGCTCCGTTTGGCACTGTACAGATTCACAGCACGGATCCGCCCTCTCAGCGGCGGTGTCGGCTCGCGACCAGGCGGGCCGCAAATATGAAAAGAAAAGGTTGAGCCGCACTCCCACAAGGTAAGTAAAGATTAGGGGAAGTCAAGTTGTGCCCATTGCGCCCGTGCTGTGAATCTGTACAGTGCTAAACGGAGCAGAAGGTGATTGTTAGCACTGGGGGCAGTGCTTGTATGTGCACCGGATTGTTTTCGCCACAACTGCAACCTGCCAGCAGCCCACTCGGGTAAATACTTGAATGAACTTCCAGTCCAAAAATGCTTAGCGATATGCTCACCTGAGCGTGCTTGTAATTTGAATTAAAATAAAGGGAAGATACTGGAATAACGTATGCTGGTGGTTCTTTGCAGGTGTCCTTTGATGAAGAGCGCCTGCTCGAAACGCGTCAGGACTGTTGGACGCAATGGGCACAACTTGACTTCCCCTAATCTTTACTTAACTTGTGGGAGTGCGGCTCAACTTGGGGCAACCTTTTCTTTTCATATAAATATATATATATATACCTTCCTGGTCAGTGTCACTGCTCTTCCCCCGCTCAGCTCCACCATTGAGGGACTGTTCTCTGAGTCTGGAGCTTCCGTGCCAGGTCGGTGTTCGAGGCCCTCCTCCACCCGTGGGCTCCTGCATGCGCCTCATCCCTGGTGGTCCAGTGGAAGTCCCAGCTGACTGCTCTTCCCCGACCCCTACTTATTGGCAGCCGCTGCACGGCCACGCAGCGGACGCGTGCAGCATGCGCACCGCTGGCTCGCCGAAGGCGCGTCAAAGGCAAACCCGTCTGCGCCCGTCCGCGACCCGACCGTAACCAGCGCCAGGGGCTCTGGTGCCCCCGACCTGCCTCCATTACGACCCCAGCACCCTCCACGTTCTCAACCCCGGATGCAGCACCATCTGCCAGCTCTCAACGCCGAGCAACACCCAAGGCCCGATCTCCTGCCGACGCTGCACCTTCACCCACCTCCGGACCCCAGCAGTAGCCCCCAGCCTACCGGACGCCACAGCACACAAACCTCTGAACTGCATCCTCCTCAATGTGCGCTCCCTGCACAGACACACCATAGAAATCTGGGACAACGTCAACACCTACACGTCCGACGTCGCCTTCCTCACAGAGACCTGGACCAACGCCAACTCTTCACCCGACATCGCAACTGCCATTCCCGACGGATACAAGATCCAAAGAAAAGAATGCACCACCCGCCCAGGAGGAGGCATCGTCATCATCCACAAAGGCTCCCTCCACATGACAACAACCAACCCGGACGACGCCTCGCCCCCCCATGGAACATATCCACTTCCAGATCCAGACCAACCCCAAAACGACTCTCCGCGGAACCCTCATCTATAGACCGGCTGGCCCCTGCGCTCCTTTCAGTGACATCATCGCCGATCTCATCGCACCCCACACACTCGTCTCCACAGACTACATACTACTCGGAGACGTAAACTTACACCTGGACAACCATGACGACCCCAACACCACCGCCCTGCTAGAGAACCTCACCAACATAGGACTGAAGCAATTTGTCACCGCCCCCATGCACACAGCAGGACACACACTCGACCCCGTCTTCGCAGGAGGAAACAGCGTCTCCTACAGCCACACCACAGAACTGCTCTGGACGGACCACCACTGCATCCACTTCTCCTTTAGAAAACCCACCGCACACAAGCACACGCGTCGCTTCCCCCGCAGAAGCTGGAACAAAGTCACCGAAGAACATCTCACCTCTGCCCTCACCAGCACTCCACCTCCAACTACGCCAGACGCCAACACTGTGGCAAGCAACCTCCACTGCCGGATCACCAACTGCGCCGACACACTCGCCCCCCTCCAGAAAGCTACAGGATGACACTACAAGAAAGAAAACTGGTTCACCAAGGCACTCCAAGAATCCAAGCGCTCCTGCAGACAACTTGAAAAGACATCGAGAAACAGCCAAACCCCTGAAACACGCACCGCCTACAGAACAGCCACCACAGCACACCACCAACTCATCAAATCCACAAAGAACTTTCTCCAAGACAGAATCCGCTCCAACGCCCACAACTCCAAGGAACTCTTCTCCATCATACAGGAATTTGCCAAACCCAGCAGCAAAACAAGAGACGTCATACCCTCCCAAGACCTCTGCAACAGGCTCAGCTCCTTTTTCACCTCAAGATCAAGAAGCTCTACGACAATTTTGACATGCAAGACCTCTGCACTGCCTCAGCCCCCACCCCCAGTGACGCCACCCAACAGAGCCTACTCACTTGGACTCTGTTCACGACAGAAGACACCTTAAAGACTATGAAGAGCATCCACTCCAGAGCACCCTCATACCCCTGTCCACCCCACATCTTCCACAGGGCAGCTGGACGATCAACTGCTCCCTCAAGAACGCCACATTCCCCGATGACTGGAAGCACGCCGAAGTCAACCCCCTCCTGTAGAAACCCCCCACAGACCCGATGGACCTCAAGAACTTCAGGCCCTTCTCTACACTTTCGCTCACAGCCAAGGTCATCGAAAAGGCCATCAACAACCAGCTAGCAAACTTCATCGAAGCTAACAATGTCCTAGACATCTCCCAAACTGGATTCCGCAGCAACCACAGCACCGAGATCACCCTTCTCGCCACTACTGATGACATCCGCGCCCTCCTCGACCAGGGCCAAACGGCAGCCCTCATCCTGCTAGACCTATCAGCAGCCTTTGACACCGTCTCCCACTGCACATTAGCCACCAGACGCCACGTCGCCAGCATCCGAGGAAATGCCCTAGACTGGATACGCTCATTCCTCACAGGCAGAACACAGAGAGTCAGACTCCCGCCCTACCTATCAGAACCGACAGATACCAGATGCGGAGTACCCCAGGGATCCTTCCTCAGCCCCACCCTCTTCAACATCTACATGGCCCCCTTCGCAACCATCGTCAGAAACCACAGGCTCAACATCGTCTCCTACGCCGATGACCCAGCTCAGCCTCTCCCTCTCCAAGGAACCCAACATTACCAGGCACAACTTCCAAGAAGGGATGACAGCCGTCGCAACCTGGATGAAGAACAGCTGCCTGAAACTCAACTCAGAGAAAACAGAAGTCCTCATCCTTGGCCCCACCCCCTTAGCTTGGGTGGCCCCCGCCCTCGGAAACCCACCGACCCCAACAGACCATGCACGTCACCTCGGCATCATACTGGACTCATCGCTCACTATGAACCACCAGATCAACGCTGTATCCTCGGCCTGCTTCAACACCCTCCGCATACTCCGAAAAAAATTCAAATGGATCCTCCCCTAATCCAGAAAGACGGTCATGCACGCCCTCTCATCACCAGCAGACTAGACTACGGCAATGCCCTCTATGCCGGAATCAACAAAATACTCCTCCGCAAGCTCCAGACTGTCCAGAACGCCACTGCCAGACTGATCCTTGACATCCCCCGGCAAAACCACATCACCCATCGCAGGAGTGCCAATTTAAAAGTAAAGTGTACTGATTGGCCCAGGCAGCTTTATTTCCTTCAGGAACTCTTGCTCCCTCAGGAGTCAGACTCCTGCGAGAGCGAGCCCTCCGATTGACTGCTAGCAACATTAGAAAAATGTTGCTGGCACCCATTACGGGATTAGGGGACTTAGTGATCTGTCCTGAAGTTACAAAAAAAATAATATAAGGGAGCAGGGTAGGGATACCCTGACCCCCTTGACCACATTGGGGGAACCTAGGTGGACCCCCACCCCCCGGGCCAAAATGAAAACAAAAAGGCAAAAAGTGCAGCGATACAGCGAGAGTCTCGCGGGATCAAAAAAAGCCCAAAAAACTAAAATAGCGGCCAGGCCACATTTAATTACATTATGACCGGGAAGCCCACCCCAGAGCTTTGTTTATGAATGGAAGGGTCGCTGCATGGCCCCACACCCTGAGCATCAAAAGGCCCGGGGACCCCATCCACCGGGGCTGGCTCACAGGCTATGTCCAGAGGAGCCCATCCCAGGGACATAGCGGTTACCCTATCTACAGAGGCACGGGTGGGGAAACCTGTGTTTGTCTCGCTTGATGGGAGCATGTTTAAATCTACTGCCAAACAGGAGCAAACACCAAGTCCGCTCCCAGCATGCTAGAGCTTCAAAAATGCTCCTGCCCGCTGGTAGCGGACTTTAGATCTGTTTCCTGTCCACAGGAAACAGATCTAAATATTGCTTCTGCCCAGAGGGAGCAGCATTATTAGCAGGCAGGGGTAATGCCAGTTCCTGCTGGATACGGCTGCCCCCGCGGCCCAAACAATAGTATGTTGGGTGCCCTGGGTGGGTACCAGGGCACCCACGCTGACTGTTCTGAGCCCTGGAGGATGAGGTCCCTGGCGCCAAAATCAGCCTAGGGAGGGGGCACATGCTCCCTCCCACTGCATAATGTTGGCGAGCCCGAAGGGATGGGGTCCGCAGGGCCAAAATCGCCCTGGGAGGGGGGCCACGTGGCTACCTTCCCCTGTAGAATTTCACCGGGCCCTGGGGGATGGGGTCCCCGGGTCCGAAATTAGAACCAGGAAGAGGACCGACTGCCACCTCTCCCTCAATAATGTTGGTGGGCCCCAGAAGATGGGGCCCCCGGGATCGAAATTGGCCTGGGGAGGGAGCCTCATGCCTCCGTCCCCCTGCAAATATCGCTGGGCCCTATGGGATGGGGTGCCCGGAGCCAAAATCATCCTAGGGACGGGGGCCATCTCCCCCTTTGCCCCTCACATTTACACCAGGCCCCAGGGGATGGGGTCCCTGGGGCCGAAATCGGCCCAGAGGGGGAGCCGCATGGCCCCCTCACCTAATATTATTATAATATAATAATAAAGATTGAATTCAATGTACAGTTTTGACATAACATAGGATATGTCTTTGCTTCCCTCCAGTATTTTAAAATGTTTTTTTGCTTTATTTTTTTAAACCATACTTTACAATCAAATACTGGCAAAGTCAACAGCTGGGCACTTGCATTATAAAGGTGAGACCGATAGGCTTTGCCAATGCTTTTCTAAACTGTGCTTCTTTTCCTGTCTGTTCTGAGAGGAGACGTTTTCACACGTTTATTTTTTGTGCAGTTGCTTGTAGGTTCACAGACACACAATTGTATTGTATTGTATTGTAATTGCATTTGTATAGCGCTTACTACCCCTGACGAGGCGTCGAAGCGCTTTTTCGGCGAGTAGCACGCTACTCCGGGACTCATAGAGGATTAGTGTTGAATTAGTATAGTGAAACATGCAAGTAAATTTTAAGTGGTGGATATAATGCCAAAATACAGTTTCCTTGCTTTGAATGGGAAGGTGTGACCAGGCAAAGTGTTAATTGTCCACAGCACTATTGTATTATTTGGGGGTCGAGGCCCTTAGAAGTAAAGGGAGAGCAGAACTAAATTACTCAACACCCCCCTCCGTAAAGTCGGAGACAGTAAGAAGTGTGCTTACTTCAAAGCTCCTCATCTTTACCAAGTCGATCTGAGCTTTCAGACCTACAAGTGTGTATTTTACATTGTTCCTTCTTAAATATTCCCCCTGCCGAATGTTGCTGTGGTTGTTGAGTCTCAGGGCACTCCTAAACCTGGACTGTAATCCCGGATTCAGCATATTACAAAAAACAATCCTGTGATTTTGATTTTGAGATGACAATGATCAGAAAGGCGAGTGTGTTGGCTAATCTAAAAATGTTTGCATGCCTAGAATAGGACTGCGCTTGTGAGCGAGACAATCCAGGGTAAATTATAGCATAAAATGTGTTCTGTTTGTGACACTATTGATAGGACAGAACAAACGGTACTGCAACATTTCTCCAAGTTGTCAACGTATTGAGAGGAGAGCTTCTGATGGCTGGCTGTAACTCACTCTGCTCCTCCAGATCCCACCCCTTGCTGTCCTCCTGCCTCAAATTCTGGGCTCCCGGAGTACCTATTATCTATGATTTTAAAGCGCTCACAACACGGGTAGTTGTTTGCCTGTTTTCCGAAGTTTGAGGCCCATGCTGCGCTATCTTGGCTGTATTATCTTTCATTCTTTGTTGCCGTGGCGGCACAGAATGAGGGTAGGTGTTTTGCACATTGTCATTTACAGATGTGATTTCCCACGTTCCCGAAAGAAAATATGCAGCGGTTAAAAAAGAATCCTTATCATTAAGCCAGTTAAAGTGCCTCTGTGGTGCTTATATGTAGGATTGTGCTGTTTGGCATCATTTTACATTGTGTACCACTAGTAAGTTAGTTTGCTACATTTCTATTTTTAGTGGTCAGTTTTATCTTGCAACTGTTCATATTTTTAGCACGAATTTCAACCGGTTTTTGGAAAAGTCCATCAAATTTAAAAGTGCTGCAGCCCTGACGTGCTTTTTTAATAAGATGCATTTATTGAAGTTTCATAAGCTGCATAACGTACAAAACCTGCAGCTCTGTTGTTAAGTCCGATTTTCTCATAAATCATTTAGAACTTATGCTGCAATAGAAGTGCCCCAAATAACCATGTTGCAGCTTCCTTGGAAACCATTATATGTGTACATCAGCTGTAATGTTTAGGTCTGACTTTAGCCAAGACCGTTTGGTATTAATAAAATATATATGCATTAGACACACTTGTGGAATCCATTTAATTTTGTGTTGCGTTTTGTGACACTCAATATAAGAGCTTGTAGAATGTCCATAGGCCCGATGGCCTGTTACTGGGCTTGTAGTACTGGTCTTGAGAAATGATGCGCAGTACAAGATTATGACTTTATGTGTGTACGTAACAAGCTGCTACTTGTTCGGTTGCACATTTCATAATGTCATATCCATATGTAGGAATTTGTCTGTTGCCAATAAATTATTAGATAAATGCTTGGAAACCCGAAAGGAACAAGACATGGATGCCCCTTTCTCCTATATAATATGCCTTGGCCATGGAGCCCCTTGCGGCATGGGTACGGCAGGATCCCTTGATACGAGGCATCCCAGTGGGAGAAGAATGGGACGAACGCATCTCCTTACATGCAGATTATATTTTACTGTATGGCAAGAGCCAGAGGCAGTCCATCGATAGAATATTACAGATTTTTTACATCTTCGTGGACTACTCGGGGTGCCACATAAACTGGGATAAGTCCCTGCTGTTTCTGCTGGTGGGAGGTATTCTCAACCTGACGTCTAGGTGTGAGGTTCCTATTGAGACGAAGGGCTTCAAATATTCAGGGGTATATGTGACGAGGGAACCCCAGGAGTATTATGAGCGGAACTTAGAGACCCAACTGGACAGACTCATTGGGGATGCCACGCTGGTCACGGTGAATGGTTGGGCTTTTAGATTCCGAGCAGAGCCAGCATATAGAGTAGACAGATCAGTTATGGGAGCCAGGGGATACCTCCCCCAATTATATAATAAAAAAGCAGAGAAGGGTCTCCTGGTCCACACACAGACAGTAGTGGGGGCGTGTCGGGCAGCGACGAAATATCTGGGCGGAGAGGGTAGGCTAACAAGGATGGCCACGCTCTGGGATAGCGATCAGCTTTGCAGGGTGGGTGAGCTGCGTAGTTTTGGTAAATGGGAGCTGCTAAGTCTGGAGAAACTGGGCGACGTTTGGAGAGGGCAGGCATACGTCACATTTGCCACCCTGCAGCAAGAATAAAGGAGAGTGGCTGAGATACCTGCAACTGGGTCATGCAGTTCGGGGCCATATCTACGAGGGGGAAGTGGTAGCAGTAGCGTCCCCACTAGTGGACCGACTGCTAACAGACTCCTTAGTTGAGAAAGCGCTATTGTTAATATATAGGAAAGTAGTAAATAACTCCCCAGATCCCCCGGGACCGCTGAGAACTGTATGGGAGGGTGACCTGGGCCCTCTAGATAATGAAGACTTGGCAGGGGCCTTACAGGGCTGAGAGAGGTTGCAATACGCTCCTAATTCCGGCTGATCCAACGAAAGATCTTACATCGCATATACTACTCTAGATCATTATTACATCGTCTGGGGCATGCTGATAATACGCTGTGTCAAAGGGGGTGTGGGCTGGAGGGGACCTTTTATTACCTGTTATGGGAATGCCCGGTGATACAACCGTACTGGCTCGAAATTGGGAGGATTATGGGGGCAGAGGTCCCAGTCGAGGCAAAGTGGTTCTTATTGTTGACCCCTGGAGACGAGGCTTGGCCCAAATATACGAGATTGTGGCTGGCGCTGGCAGCAGTGGTAGCAAAGCGTAACATTGCAAGGAGTTGGGAAGCCTCTGGCCCACCGAGGGTGGCTGATTGGAAAACTGATTTGGACTGGTGTTGGCAAGCAGAACACATGATATACCTGAGCAGGGGGTGCCCATGGAAGTGGGAACAAATTTGGGGGAACTGGCAGGCTTACCAAGGATTGTAGGGAGGGACAAGAAGGAATAAGAAGAGACTGTTACTACACTGTGTTGATGACTTGATCACTGATTGTTGCAATGATTATTATATGTATGCCATATGGATTGGAGATCCATAATGAAATGTGTCCTTGATGGATTGTTTTCTGAGCACACTGAAATAAAAAGAAGTTAAAAAAAAAAAAAGAACCAAAATGGGATCACTAAAAGCTAGATGACGCTCACTGATGGGCAGATGGTGTGTCTGGAGTGTCTCTGAGGGTGAACCAAAGGTTTTGAGGGCCTGTTTGAGGTGTCTGATGGCACACTGAGAGTCTCTAAGGACTGGTGGTGGAGTGCTAAGACCAGTTGGGGTGAATGAAGGCAGAAACTCATGGCCTCTTTAAGGAGTGCTCAAGGTATCTGAGGGCACACCAGCAGTTTTTGAGGGTGCTAAGGCCCAAGTGTGAGTGTCTTTGAGCCAGTACTTAATTTGAAAAAACATTAGTGCCAGGGCTCTCGTCAGAAGGCCACTGCAGCTTGCACCACACATTGCCCCTCCCAGTGCTGCCAACGGCAGTACCAACACAACTACTATCACACTCCTACAAGTGTGACAATTCAGACTATTCCAGGCTCCCAGAGCTATATGAATGGCTTGGGCGACAGGCAATAGTCATTTTTAGTGTATAATGTATAAGTAAACAACTGTGTGGTGTTCATCTCTAAATTAGGCAAACAGTGCCACCATGTGGCAGACTGTCACAAGCTCCGGTGTTGACAATTAACTGCTGGTGCCGAGCACCGGAAACCACTGTCTCAAATTAAGCACTGCTCTGAGCACACCCTTGTGCATTCCAGTGGCATTGAGCAAACACCTGGAGTCACCTAGAGCAACCCTGGGTTGCTTAAATATGAGATGGTGGTGTCTCAAGGCAGGTTGAAGAACAGCTGGGAGAGTCTAGATGCTAAAAAGAGGTGTCTAATGGCAGTCTGACAGCATGCTGGAGGTATCTGAGACCTGATCGGAGTTTCTGAGAGTGTTCTCGGGATGTCCTGATGGAGAGTGAGTGTCTTGTGTCTGGCTGAGGTTCTGCAAAGGCCAGCTGGAAATGTCCGAAGGCAGACTGAAGGTATCTGAGGGACATCTGGTGGGTAAAATGGCAGTGTTTGAAGGTAGGCCAAGGGATGGTTGAGGTACCTAATAACAAAATAAAGATCTCTTGAAGGGCTGCTTTTTTGCACGGTCTCTGCGGATAAGCTGAAGCTGAGTGATGGGTAGTTTGAGGGTGAGCAATGCTGTCAGATAGAGGACTGGAGTATCTGAAGGCAGGCCAAAGATTTCTATTGCCTTGCTGGGATTCTGCAGTTATTGTTTGTGGCCTTGACACAGGTCTCTGAAAGACATCTGGGGGTGTTCAAGGAACAGCTGGAGGTGTCTGATAGAAACGTGCAGGCCACAGAAGGTAAAGTAATACTCTGTGAGAGCTATCTGCAAGTGACCTAGGGTCATTTGTGGGTCTCTGAACCTCTTTGAGGGCAGACTGAGGGTGTCTGTGGACCAGCTATGGCAGTCAGAATGTGAGCTGAGGATCATTGATAGACGTTAGGGTGTTTTCTGTAGGATAGCCGGGGAACTCCAAGAGATTCTAAGGGCTTTGAGGGCCTCCTACTGGTGGATATGGCCCAAATGAGGTACTCCCACTGCCAGCTAGGGGAGTGTAATTACCAGCTGTGGGTGACTGAGTGTAGGCTGATGAGGGTCTTTGAGGGTATGCCGTGTTCTCTGAGGGCATTCTGGAGGTTTCCAGGGCCACACCAAGAGTCTCTGAAGACAGGCCATGTGCATACAGAGGACTAGATTAGGATGTCTCATGATGTGTTGAGGTTCTATAAGGGTTGATTTGGGATGGTTAAGGATAAGCTGAGCATATCTAAATACAATCAGATGGTCGTAAGGTTCCAGTTGAGTCTCTCTAAGGGTCTGCTGTGGAAATCAAAAGGCAGACCATCAGTCTGGTGGTGTCTAAAGAGCAGTGGTGGTATCTGAAGGCAACTAAGGGACCCTGGTACTATCTAAAGAACATCTAGTTAAATGTGCAGGAGGGACGACGGAGTATATGTGTTGTTCAATTGGATTGTCACAATGCCGGTTGAGGGTCCCTGAGAACCTGCTAATTGTGTCTGCAATATCCTGAGCGTGTCTGAGGAACGAGTGGGGTTTGATGACTAGCTGAGGGTGTTTGAATGTGGACTGAGGCTGGTCAAGGTATCTGATGTCCACATGGGGTGTTTGAAAGCCAGCTGAAACTTAAGGCCTCTGCATTAATACTGAGGATCTCTAAGACCTGGTCCATAGTGACTAGATTGGGCTAATGATAATTGAGAGTTAGCTAAGCATATCTAGTGTTAGACAGTGGGTTTTCAGGACATCACTTAGGCTTATTGAAAGCTTTGTGAGAGTGTTAGAATACATGTTAAGGGTCTACGGACTAAATGCCGTGTGATACAGAAGGACAGCTAAGGGCCTCTGATAGGTAGATGACATTCCCTAGGGTTTTTTTGGAGGTGACTAAGAGCCAGTTGGGTTTTTGAACTTCTTTAAGGGGAGTTTGGTTGTATTTAAAGACCAACTGATGTGTCTGAAGCAGGGCATTTACAAAGAGGGCAGCATTAGCAATTTTCTCCATGCCAGTCCCGCTGAAGGCCGCAGATCTTTGATCAGTTTTCAGATTCAGAAGTGCATAAGGAGGTTAGATAAAATAAAATCTCCCTTCTTCCAGACCTGGGTCTGTGCTGACAAGAATTGTTCAACAAAGTATACTACTTAAAATGTACCTCTGTGCCGAAGCCTAGGCTGTTCGAATTTAATTTGTTACTTCGTGGTAGATTACATTGTGGTACTTTACATTGTGCTTTATATTGGATGTTTTTACATCACAATGCAATAAAACCAAATGTAACCTATCACTGTAATGCATGCCAATACATGGCCTTACTTTTTTTAACATACCATGTTAAAAAGTAGTCATTAACAAAGCAAAAAAACTTTACAAATAAATACATTTTAACATAAATTAATCTTCTACAATAGATTATTTAAACATCCCGAACCATTATAGCACACGCACACAGATTTAGATTAGTTTTTTTTTAAAACAACAAATTTTATTCGGTTCCGGTAAGATTTGGGCCGTAGCCCTACAGGTACCTGTAAGAAGTAAAATAAATCAGGAATACCGACATTTTTAAACAATTGCAATGCCTGCGAAACATGCAGGTGACATAACATAAACAAAATGCAGATTGTGCTAGATCCTAGTAATAGTACAAGTGGTACATTCACAGAGTGACGGGCTATTGCATGATAGGTAATGGGTTGGTCAGTGGATATATGCATAAGTAGCAATTCCTGCCAAGGGTCAGAGGATGGTAGGAGGGGAAGATCAATCCCACGATACGTCGCCCATCGGGTCCAAATTTTTCAATGTTTTTGGGGGCATCCATGGGCCAGAAACACTGTAATCTCCGCACCCATACATCTGTCGAGTTCGGTCTTCCATTTGCCTATAGTCGGGGGAGAAGTCCCCTTCCACATCTGGGCAATATCGCGCTTGGCGATGGTGAGGGCTAAGAAGAGTAGATGTTGTTTGTACTTATTTCCCCCAATTTCGTCGGTACTGTGCAAAAGGAAGAGTCGTGGGTCAAGTGGGAGTTCCCATGATAACACCTCGCTTAAACATGATGATACCCTGCGCCAAAAGGGCTGCAACGCAGTGCAGCTCCAAACTGTATGCAAAAATGTCCCATCCTCCCTCTCACATCGCAAGCATGTAGGGACTGGATAACACCCATCTTCCAGAGCCTAGCCCATGCGCGGTGTAAATACTTGAACTGTATAAGGTGGTATCGCGTGGACACCGCAGCGCCCCGTCATCGTCCGTCATGTCAGGGATATCTTCTTGCCACGCCATTCTAGTCTCATCAAGCGTCGTCTGTGTATGAGTCATCAGAGTTTGATATATTTGCCTGATTTTATGTAAACCCAAGTCCCCCATTAATAAGCGGCCCTCTAGAGGGTGAAACTCTGGTAGCGTCTCCAAGGCATTAACTAAGGGGGTCAAAGCATGGCGGAATTGGAGGTATTTGTAGAATTGTGTCCTATGTAGCTGGAATTCTATTTGTAATTGTTGAAAAGATTTCAATGTAGTGCCCCGCATCACATCACCCAGGGTCGATATCCCTACTAGGTCCCACCCGCGGAATCCCCCCAGTGCCGTCACCGGGCGTACGTACCGTGCCACAATGGGGTTGTTTGGGTTAGGGTCCCGCACCATCCCATCTGACGGACCGTATTCCGCCAGAGCTGTATCACCACTCTACTCACCGGGGGTAAGATATCTAGGTTTCTCGTGCTATAGAGGAGCTGGAGAAGGGGGGCCCCTTCCATCGCCGTGTGCTCTATTGCGAAAGCCGGGTCGGTTGGGGAGTTATACCACCACTCGTTTATTATTAGTAAATGAGAGGCCACGTAATATGCATATATATCGGCTGCTGCTATACCCCCACAGTACGTGGACTGTGGACAGGTGTGAAGTGCTACTCTGCTCGCTCCTCCGATCCAGAGAAATTTATTCTGTATGGCATTGACTTGGGCGAACCAGGATCGTGGAATTTTGTAGGGGAAGTTTTGTAATCTGTACAAAATTCTGGGTAAAGAAACCATCTTAAAGATGGCGGATCGTCCATACAGTGATAATGGGAGGGAGGACCATAATGTCGTTTCACACGTGAGACTCGTAATTAATGGATTGATGTTATTTGCCCATGAGATCTTAGGGCATGGCGACACGAAGATGCCCAAATATTTAAAACCTCCCGTTGCGTGCGACAGCTGTGTCGCCCAGGTACTCCGCCCCTGGTTGCCGCAAACTGGGAAAAGCATGGATTTAGCAGGGTTGGTGTGCAGTCCAGTAGTTTCCCCGAACACTCTAAGGATTTGTAAAATGCGGGGCCCCGAAAACCACGGGTCCGTCATAAAGAAAAGGATGTCATCCGCGTATAACGCGATGTGGTCCGATCTCGACTGGGACCATTCAAATCCACGGAGCACCGGGTCGCTCCGAATCCATGCCGCCAAAGGTTCCACTGCTAGAGCGAACAACAGTGGGGACAGGGGGCATCCCTGTCTGGTGCCCCTGTGGATTGGGAAGGGGTCTGAGTGGTGTCCGGCTATACGAACAGATGCTGTTAAGTTAGTATATAGTAAGGGGACATATGCTATAAAGCGAGGACCAAAATTTACTGCCTCTAGCAACTGAAATAGGTAGACCAAGCTGAGCGAATCGAAAGCTTTATCTATGTCAGCTAATAATATAGCAGCAGGTCGTCCCAACGCAGGGGCCGTTGTCATGGCATTATGTACCCTTTGTATGTTGTGGCGGGTAGCCCGATGGGGCATAAAGCCCGATTGGTCTGGGTGGATTAAGTCGGACACACAGGTCCGTAGGCGATCCGCCAGGACCTTCCCTAGTAGTTTAGGCTCAAAATTAATGAGTGAGATAGGACGATATGATGAGGGGTCTTCCGGAGGGCGACCCGGCTTAGGGAATAAAACTATCTCCGCATGACGCCAATCTTGGGGTAATATATTTTGTTCTTGGGCATCCTGTATGGCTGCCAATAGGTGGGGGCCTAACATGCATATTCGGCCTCAGGAACTCCATAGGGAATCCATTCGGTCCAGGGGCCCACCCGGGGCGCAGAGCATGCAGGGCCCCGCTCAGCTCATCTATTGTGATAGGGGCTTCTAGTTGGTCACGCATGTGGTCTGTGGGCTTCCAAGGTGGGATATCTACCAGGAATTCCGCTATTTGGGCCTCTGAGATTTGTTCGCGACGCTCGTAGAGGGAGGAAAAGTGCCGAGCGAATTCGCGGGCCAACCGTTCTGGCGATGAGCATAGGATCCCCTTAGTATCACGGATGGTGGGGACCACGGCGGGGGATTTGTCAACCTGGCATAGCCTGTGGAGCATTTTACTCGACTTATCGCCCCATTGGTATATCCGATGTTGCGATGCCTCCCAGATCTCTTTCGCTTCCCCCATTAGATATTGCTGTATAGTTTGTTGCACTTGCAACAAGTTGCGTTGGAGAGTGGGGCTGTGGTCCCGAGTAAGTTGTGCCGCCAGGGTCGCCTGGCGTGACTCTAGGTCTGTCAGCTGCTCTTGTCGCGCACGTTTCTCCTTGGTGCGGTAGCTAATTTCGGCCCCACGTATGGTGGGCTTTAGGGCCTCCCATAGGATGACCCAAGACGGGGCGGAAGCAACATTCATGTCTAAGTATTCGGAGATTGCCGCGTGTAGCATGTCCTGATAGTCTGGGCTTCGAAGGTGCCAAGGGGACATCCGCCACCTAAACGGGGGGTTTACGAGAGAAAGTATGGAATTTAAGGGTGATCGGGGAATGATCCGAGAGCCCTCGGGGAAGGTGAGCTACCTGGGAAAACTTATGGAGATATAAGCGAGGTGTGAAAAAGTAATCTAATCGGGATTGTGGACCGCGGACATAAATGTGTAGTTGAGGTCTGCGGGGTGGTATTCCCGCCAGATGTCCGCCCAGCCTAAGGTGGATACCAAAGTGTTCAGTTTAGAAGGACCCACTGGTGGTTGACGGTCTGTATAGCGCTGACTGTCTATTGGCACCATAGTGTCATTCCAGTCCCCACCCAGAAGGGTTAGGCCCTCCGGAAGTTCCCCCCAGATCCTGGAAATCTTGACGACAAAGGTCGCCCCTAGCGGAGGGGGAGCATATATACTGCCTATGGTGACGTGCTCACCATACAGTGTGCCCGTTACAATAGCGAACCTGCCCCCTGAATCCACCCAGTGATTTGTGTGCTGGAAAGGGATTCTGCGGTGTATAAGGATGGCCGCTCCTCGTGACCCCCTGGTGAATCCTGCGTGGTAAACATAATGGTACCCAAATCTAGCCAGACAAGGGGTTTTCGTACCTAGGAGGTGAGTTTCTTGTAGGAGTAGGATGTCAGCCCCATATCTTTTGGCCTGACGTAAAACCGCGCCCCGTTTAATTTTGTTGAGGAGACCCCTGATTTAGATTAGGTTTTTAACTGCAACTTTAAAATGACTTTCAATCAGAATGTAAAACAAAATTCAACATAAGTGTTGTTAAACATTTTTGAAACAAAAAAGCCGGTAGTAAGCACAAAAACCTATGTAACATTGCCACCACCATTTTGTGGACAATCGCTTGGGGACCTTTCTGATAATAGGACCAGTGATAGGAAGCTCTGAAAGCATTGCTGCACACTGGCACGTCTCAGATTGAACAGATAAGTGTCAGTCTAAAAAAACTATTTAGTAAAACCACTCATACAAAGAAAAGACTAGATAATACTTTTTAAACATACAGACTCTCTGAGTATCTGGGTCCTAAAAATCGAGACTCCTCAAGAGAATAAACAAAAGTTCACCTTAACTTTTGATGAATATGCCTAACCATAAACTGGAAGATTTTTCACTTATTCTCCACATGGAAAGTGTTTTCTCCACATTGCAGTGAAGACAGATGAATGCCTGGTTGAACCTCCTGTTGCATCCTGCATGAGTGCCCAGAACACTTTAGCCCTGCTGGCATGACCTGTCTTCGTCTTGGACGTGATATTGTGTTTGATCGGGACCAGGACATTTTTGATGAGTTCCTTGATTAGGTAATACCCCTGAACTTGTTAGTGGTCAGTGAGGTCGTACAGTGTCTTCCATTCTTTGAATGTCCTTCTCCTACATGCTTTCTTCCTTCTGAAATGGTTAATGAGGGAGTGTGGTATGTGTGCCAGATGTATTTGCATTTCCATGGGACATCATCTGTCACAGGGTGAAATAACCTGCGTGCATAAGGGTTTGCATGTATAATAGGATTACTCTTGTAATTGATTAGTAGGTACGTACTCCGGGTGCAAGGGGCTCTCCTGTGCTGAGGTGCAATTCTAGTTTGTAGGTGTTTTATTCTGGAGGCATGTTTTCTGAATCAGGCACCGAAGTTTGTTGATTTCTTTTGTTGTATTCCTCCCTTCTTGGAAATTGCATAACTGTTTATTGTCACTCAGTTTACCCTATGTTTAATGCATTGGTTTTTAATTGTGTATCTAGTTTTGTGGATGGGTGGTGAGGTAAAATCCTGTTGGTACAATTTTGAATATGCAGTGTTTGCATTCTGTGTTTCTGGATGCAACCACGATATTTGTTTATCCGGGTATGAGGCTGTATTTGCTGGATTGAATTATCACCAGTAGGGGTGAGTGTGCTTCTGCAAATATGGATTTACTCAAATCAGCCTAGCTTCCTACTTGGTTTGGTGACTAGTCTAAAAACATGTATTCCTTGGGTTCTTGATGTTATCAACACCACCCAATATCAATTAATGCTCATTCTTTTACTCCTAGGTAAATGTTCTGTCCCTTCTCCTTTCTGTGCGCACACCCTCAGGAAACCAGATCAACCAAAAAAGACTATGACATCTGTTGTTTCTCCTTCCCATTCGTGACACTAGCTTCAAACCTCTAGCCATGAAATATCACTTCATTATATCCTCATAAGTCTTCGTCGCCACATGACTAACGTAATGAGCTTCAGCTCCCCAACAGAATCCTCCAAGCAGTTTAGCGCTCTAGTCCTCCCATCCCTCCCTAACATGGCAAACCTCCTTCACCCCTGACCTGAGGCAAGACCCACCCCCCTTCCTGTTTTTTTTGGTTCTGCTCTGCAGACTCTCCGAGAGCAAGTTTCAGGTAAGTGGGGCAAGGTTGTGCCATAGCCAGCCCTGACGCACCGGGGAAGCCCTGCTAAGCGGGCTCGTTGTTGGCGCCATTGTTTTTTAGGTCTGCGCAAGCGCTGCATAGGAGGGGACCTTTTGCAATCGTTCACCACTTTTGCCTAAACGCGTGCATGTTTTGCATTGCTTTCTATTGCAACGCGTGCACGTTTGACGTTTCCCTTGCGGGAGCGAGCATCGGCGCCATCTGTTTGTAATTATCTTCAAAACAGATGGTGCCTCTGCTCGCTCCCGCAAGGGAAACGCTGTGTGTGTCTGGTCTTTGTCAACAGAAGTAGTAAGCCCTTTTCTTTCCCTGTGCCGGACTCTCCCCTATACCCCTTCCCAACCCCCCTAGGTCTAGATTTAAAACATTCCGAGGTGGACTGTGGGTTTTGCAACCAAAACCCACAGAATGTCTGTTTCCTCCTAAAAGATTTTGGGCTAAAATTAGGTTTTGCTACATAAATTAACATCTCTTTACTGGACATAATTGATGTAACGTTTGTCATTGGGTATCAGGTGCGCTTAAGCTACAGTATTTCTCAATTTTGGTCCATGTAGGTACACTACAGGTTAAAGCCGATAACAAATAGTAGCTTGTTCCTATATAGCTCGTAACACTACATATTTCCGTTTTCCAAAGTGCCCTAAATAACTAGTGATACCTATTTAATGGTACTCTGTTTATCGACCTCTGGAGGATGAGAGGATTTGTTGACTCTGCTCCGATTCCAAGTCATCAGCTGCACTAATATCAGATGTCAGTAGTGAGTGCTTAACTCCGTTGCCTTTAAAATAGATATTGAAGGAAATCTGATGCAAGTACCCTCAGGGACTAATCTGGCTTCCATCTTCAGGCCTGGATTGGTTAAGGCTCGAATCAGCCCTATCACCTTTCCTCTTGCTATCCATCACTTTGGGGAACTTGCTCTGCTAAACCTCCTGCAAATAGACTTGTGGTGAGTTAGATGGGGCCTATATAACTAAGCATTCACCCTGAATTTAACATTTTGGGTAAACGATGGTGCGGGCATCTGGGAGCCAGTGTATTTTTGTGTCCATCAAACTCGGCGTTTGTTATGCATAGTAAAGGTGGTTTGCCACTACACTTTAGTGATCGGTAAAGCGAGGCATGCTGCCTGTATGGATTTTCATTTTGTCATACATTGTAACATTATTAGATGTACTCCCTGGAAACGTCTGGAGCCGTTCCATCTCCCACTCCCACTGTTACGTCTCCCACTGCGGAAGGCGTACATTAAGGGAACATTTGTGAATGGACGGCAGCGAGGGAGCATGTCCCAAAAACATTCTTTCTCAGTGAAGCTGTCTCTGCCTTAACTGCGGTGTCGGAAATGTCGATTCTCTACTGCATGTGTATCTTAATAATTGATTTTTACAAAGCTGTTACAAATGCCCAGTACAGCAGCGTGTTGTGTATGCGGAATGTATACTGGGATTTGAGGTAACAGGTTTGGTTGAAGGCATTTTTTTAAAGGATAGACTACTTTCATATATGACAGATGTTGCTAAACATATTGCACTGGTTATTATTTCATATCTATTCACATATATGAAAATATAGTAAATGTGAAGGTCACTGCTAATGGCAATGTATGTTGGCATCCTAGATATTTACCTGCCCGTTTTAGCCCCACCCACCAAGTTTATCCTTTAAATTCCTGCCAAAGTCAGTGGCTGAAGGTGCTTATTATCTGGCAGTAGGTGATGAATTTAAAGAAAACGCAGAGGTAAATACGATTTCGTTTTTCTGAACCAAAAAAAACTTGCTTCAATAACATAGCGTGACATCACCTAACCTAACATGAGGTTATAGCATGAAATAAATAACACAACAACATACCACTATATGCAACATGATTCAACTCCACATATTTACACTCTACTCAATACCACATAAAACCACAGTCACATAGCAGCAATCCACATAGATACTCCATAAATGCCACATAATTCCAATCAGCATGATTTCACTCAATGCCACACACTTTCATGCCACACAATTCAACTCCACACATTTCCATTCCACACCACATAATTCAACACCAAACATCATCATTCAACTCAACACACCACATACATTAAATCCATACCACAGAATTCCACATCATGCCACAAAATTCAACACACCACATAATTAAACTCCACTACATACCACTCCACAACACAAAATACCATTCCACATAATTACACTCCATGCCACACAGTCCCATTGCACATAATTCCTCTGCACACCATGCCACATAATTCCACTACTCAAATCCACTCCACACAATTCCGCCACACACAATTCCACAACTAACAATACCAATTCAACCCACATAATTCCACTCCACACCACATACATTCACTCCACTCCAAAACAAAACACATGGGTAAAAGACATTGTCATTTACAACCCCAATAGCTTTAACTCTCACAAATGCGAGACCTATTGCATTGCAAATGCTTGTTTTGCTAGGCGTATGTTCAGAAGCCCGGCCTGAGTGGGCTCTTACTGTATTCTTTTTTTTAATTTAAATGTTTTTATTAATTAAAAGTAAAATCATGTGCATAAAGAGGACGATAATTTTTAAACTTACTCAAATTCCAGAGTTGGACAGTCAGTAAACAAGGTTCTACATTACATATATTTTACACTTTCTGTACATTTTTCATTTCCAATTCCACCATTGGGGACACTACCGGATCACCTCGATATTTATTCCAGTTTGCCCACTTCCGGTCCCATTTTTTGGGGCATTCCCTTGCTACGAAGACTTCCGTTTCCGCCAGCATACTTCTGTCTAACTCTTTTGCCCACGAGTGGACGCTTGGTGTGGTTGCTCTCCCCAACCCTCTCGCTATCTCACGTTTAACTAGTGTGTATCCTAGCGTCGTGAACTGCTTTTCCACTTCCGTCAGATCCGTTGCCACCCAGATATTCAACAATCCCAGTTGCGGCGTTAGGACAATCTCCTTATGTAAGGCCTTATGCATATGTTCCGAGGCCCCCTCCCATAGGACACGTAGCCTTGGGCAGCTCCACAGAATGTGGTCAAATGTGGCCTGTTGGCCACATCCTCTTAGGCAGAGATCATCAAATCTGGAACCTATTTTCACTAGGGTCTGTCCCGTCATATATGATCTGTGAAGTATCCTAAGATGGATCAACCTACACTTTAGTGTAATGGCTGCCTCCCGGGGGGACATCAGGGCCTCCTGCCAGTCCTCGTCGCTAATCATTCCCAAATCATCTTGCCATCTCTCCCTGAGTTTCGGAAAGGAGTCTGGGAGATTATTGCATAATTTCTTATACGTGAGAGATATTGCTTTCGAATTCAGGGGCCCGTCTAACAGCCTGTCTTCAAGCGGCGAAGAGTCTGGTATTTCTGTAAAAGACGAGAAGGCCGTCTTAAGAGCATGCCAAATTTGCAGATATCTATACGTTTCTCCCTGAGCCAGGTGATAGTGTTTCTGGAGTTCCTCAAATGTGAGTATATCCCCCTTTGTGACCAGATCTTTTACTGCCGAGATACCAATTAGGTCCCATTTGTCGAACCCGGGCTGATAGCATAACATACCCAGTTGTTGCGTATACCAAAGTGGACCAACCTTAGTGAGGATGCCAGCCCATCCCAGGCGAGAGTTCACTGTACGCCAAATCTCTAACGTGCGTAGGGTGGGCCCAAAAAATCGCCCCCTGTTTTTCTTATCACTAACATATAGGGCCCCCAAGTAGCCAGACCGGTCAGTTTGGTATCGGTCAAGAGCATATGCAGGGTCCTCCGGAGGACGGTATATCCATTGATTGACGGTCACTAACTGTGCTGCCCAATAATAAAGTTGCAGGTCGGGAAACGCAATGCCTCCATCATACCAACTTTTAGTCAGCTTCTTCAGTGCCATCCGTGGGGTCTTCCCATCCCACAATAACGTACGAACCTCTCCTTCCACCGCTTTGAAATATGAGTCCGGAACTTTGTACGGGCAATTTTGAAGGATATACAAGAAGCGAGGAAGGGCCAGCATCTTAAACAGCGCAGCCCGGCCAAGCAACGAGAGCGGAAGGGACCTCCAATGTTTCACATCCGCTCGCAATCTAGCCAGCGGAGGGGCCAAGTTGGAGCTGTAAAACAGATTGGAATCCGACGTGACATATACTCCCAAGTATCGAAACCCATCCTCCGCCACCACTATGGAGCAGTCAGCCCGGAGCCTGGGAACCTGTCCCCGCAACATGAACAATACGGACTTATGCCAGTTTATCGCATAGCCAGAGTATTTGCCAAAATTTGTGAAAATGTTGAGCACCCTCAATATAGATTTGTATGGGGAAGCCAGGTACAGTAATATATCATCCGCATATAGGGATATGCGATCTTCTACGTCTTCCGCCCATCTCATCCCTCGTACCATAACATCTCGGCGTATCCATGCCGCAAGGGGTTCCAATAGAAGGGAGAATATCAACGGGGACAGAGGGCATCCCTGTCTGGTACCTCGTTTTAATCTAAATGTCTGGATGTATAACCGTTTACCCTCACTTGCCCGAATCCAGGCAATAAACTTGGGGCCTAGACCCACCCTCTCTAAAACTTCAAACATGTATGGCCATTCTATGGAATCAAAGGCCATAGAGGCATCAAGAGACAACAGCGCGGCATCCTCTTCAATATATTTCCTACGGGCCATCACGTTATGTAGGCGCCTTAGATTGAGGGCTGTATTTCTTCCAGGCATAAACCCAGACTGATCTGGGTGGACTAATGTTGTGATAACCGCCACCAGCCTATTGGCGAGGACTTTCGCTAATACCTTTGCCTCTACATTAATCAGCGAAATTGGCCTGTAAGAGCTACAGAAGTCCGCCGGTTTGCCCGGTTTGTGAATCATTACTATAGTGGCTAATCTTTTATCTACTGGTAACCGGCCCACCTCTAGACTCTCCTCGTACATGGCCTTCAAATGCACTATTGTGCGAGAGGCAGTGGCTTTTAGGAATTCAACCGGGATGCCGTTGGGTCCCATTGCCTTCCCCGATTTAATCTGTCCTATAGCTTTACCAATTTCCGCATCGGCGAGATCTCCATCTAGAGTCTCCCTATCAGCCCCTGAGAGGGTCGGAACGTCACTATCCCGGAGGAGCTGGCGTGATTCCTCAGCCGTGTAGAGAGTAGAGGGGGAATATACCTGTTCTAGGTGAGCAGCAAACTCCTCCGCTATTTCCCGCGGATGTGTCACAGTGTCACCTCCTAAAGTTGTCAGCTTATGTACCCATCTCGATCCCTGTTCTCGCCTCTCTAGCCAAGCCAGTGTCTTGCCCACCCTATCTCCCATTTCATATATTCTATGCTGGGTGTGGCGATACTTAGCCAACATGTGTTCCCTGGTTTTTATCCGATACTCATCCTGCTTCAGCTGAAGCATATGAGTGGTGTCAGGCGAAGGATTCTGTGCATGTTCCCGCTCTAAGTCAAGAAGGTCTGTTTCCGCCTGCACCAAAAGCTCACGTTTCTTGGCGATATATACCATCTTCAAAGATAGAGCCTGTCCTTTCAGAACTACCTTGTATGCCTCCCATATTGTCTGAGCGGATGTGACCGAGCCCACGTTTTCGGCAAAATAATTCTCCGTTTGTGTACGAAGTTCCTCCCTAATGTCCGGTATGTGTAAAAGCCATGGATTAAGAACTATAGTGGTGCGTGCCTGTCTTTCCCAGTGTGTGTACTCCACCCAGACCGGGGAGTGGTCAGATATACCCCTCGGTAGAACCTGGGATTTGACAAAATTTCCTACCGATGACAGGTGTGTAAGGAAATAATCAATACGCGATAAGCTTTGGTGCATGTTGGAGAAAAAGGTGAATAGTTTGTCCGTGGGCTGGAGCGCCCGGCCCACATCCACCAATCCCAACGCTTTCGTAAAGTCAGCCATTAACGTATTGGATTTCGCCTTTGACCTCGGTGGATGGCAGTCGACTGTGTCATCTAGCGTCATATTATAATCGCCTCCCATAATCAATGCGCCTTCCTGTAGTCCCGTCAGCTTTCCACCCAGATCCTCCAGAGCTATTTTACCCAGCGCAGGCGGTAGATAGACTGAAATTATGTTAAGGTCTCTACCCTCCCATTGGGCCTCTACTCCTGCGAACCTCCCTGCCGAATCTGCCCATACTTTACGGACCATGAGGGGTACAGACCTCTTTACCAGAATTGCCGTCCCCCTTGACCCGGAAGTGTACTCAGCATGGACCAGGAGTTTATACCCCCATCTAGTGAGGGCCTTAGTCTTCTGCCCCACCAGGTGTGTTTCTTGTAGCAGTACCACATCAGGAGAGTGTCTCTTTAGATACTGTTGCACTATCCCTCTCTTAATTTTGTCCCCCATCTCATTAACATTCCAAGTCAATACAGAAAGCGTCTGATCTCTATCCCCCCCCATCCCAAGTCACAAACGGAGCAACAATTAAACGGATCAGTGCGGTCAGCGAAAAACGCATAAACATCCTGTCCAATAGTGACCGTCCCATCTGCACAATTAAACAATGAACCTTCAAACCCCCCCGTCCCTCAGTCCCCAACCCCCCTCCCCTCTCCCTGCCCCCCTGCCCGTGGATTTAGAACTACCCACTCCCAAACATGGCAGAGTGCCTCTCCCCCCCCCCGAAATGCCAAAAATGCGCGGGGTGTTCCAGCCCTCCCTCCCGCTTTACACATCACAATTAACTCGTGATTTAGCCATCCACTTATGAATAATGTCTACTCCCTTTCCAAGCACAGCAATAGAACCCATCAATCTGCTTCATTGCAATAAGTCCCCTTTTGTTTAGGAAATATCTCTCTAAGATGGGTACCTCCACCCCTCCCCCGTTCCCCTACTTGCACTTTCAGCTGGGCATGAACTCTCGCTCTATGTAGCCCCGGTCGGTCAGTCATTCTCCTTCAGCTGGCTTTCTGCCTCTGTAGAGCCATTGTTCACCGTCTCCGCACGGAGACCTCTGTGTTGACCAGGTCTGCTCGATCTGTCTCTTCTTTGGCTTCCCACCGTGCTCCAGCCTTCCATCCATTCCCATACTGCCTCTGGAGAGTCAAAAAAACACGATTTGCCGTCCGACTCCACTCTCAGCCGCGACGGAAAGAGCATTGCGTACTTTACTTCCCGGTCTCGTAGTTCCCTCTTCACCGCCTGGAAACTGCGACGTTGGGCCTGAACCTTGGCCGTGAAATCAGGAAAGAAAGCCACCTCATAATTGTCTATCTTCAGGGGGGGACTAGAGCGTGCAGTTTGCAGGACAGCGTCTCTATCTCGATAGTTGAACACCCGAGCAATAATGGGCCTCGGGGGTGCTCCTGATTTTGGTCTACCCCCTGGTACCCTATGGGCCCTTTCAATAGAAAAATAGCTGGACAAAGTCTTAGGCTTTAGGTGCTTCGTAATGAGATCATCCACATATTGGTCTGCTGCCGGCCCCTCCGTTCTCTCCGGGACCCCCAGAATTCGAATATTATTACGGCGGGCTCGGCCTTCGTACTCATCGAGCTGTTGCGACATCCTCTCCTGCTTCTTCTGCATTTCAAGCATTTGCGTTTGGAGTTCCGACGTATCCGTCTGTAAGGCGCTGGTGACTATCTTGAGCTCTTTGACCTTCTCGTCCATCTTTCGGAAGTCGGCCCTTATTAGAGAGACCTCCACAATGACCGAGTCCACCGAGGCACGCACCCCATTAATAGCTGCCATGACATCATGTAGAGTTGGCTCCGGGCTTTGTCCCGTGGCGGCTGCCCCGCCATCCTTCTCCGATTGTGGCGAATCTCCTTTTTCTCCCGTCTTAGCCCATGCAAATTTAGCCAGCTGCTTTTGGGTGCTGGCCTTAGGACCTCTCCCTCCCGTCGCCATGGCTGCGCACCAACGAGTGGCCCGTCAGGTGAGGGCCTCGGGCAGCCCCCCACCGATAGCCGCAGATCGTCGGCAGGAGTGGCCAAGTTCGTGACCTTTACTTCTGGATCCGCCGCCCCGTTATCTCTGTCTCCAGACGTTAGTTATGGAGGCTGGACTCCACCACTTGCAGCAATGTTTGTCACTTTGGCGTACTTATCTGCCCCACCTCTCTGCGTGAGGCTTCACCACCTGCTATTCAGGCCGCTCGACTGCAATAGCCTCTTAGGGGGCCAAAGCTCTCAACCCCTCTCTCCGATAACAGGATCAGGGCACTTGAACGCCCTGTGGCTCCAACTCCAGCCTCCGCAGCTGCCCTCCAGCCGCGATTTGTACCGGAGGGTAGTTCGCCCAGGCTCTCCTCCTTCGGTCGTTACTACAGTACCCTCTGCGCCACTACAATGCCACCCTGTAGATTTGCTGTTATCCCCTGCCCCAGCACCTGCCAATAGTGTGGACCCTACAGGGCTACCAGCCATTGATCGAGAGCGCCTTTCCCGGCCTCCATTTGCCGCAGCATAAAAGGCACACACTGTCAGTGCTGGCCGCAGAGCTTCATCTGCCGAGTAGTGTCGGCCCAGTCCTCCCGCAGAGTCTCTTCAGCCGGGACTCTGCCACGTACCCTCGGCGTTCATGGGCCCATCTAGTCACCGCCACCTCAGTACACACTGGCCCAGGCGTCAACTGCGGTTCCTCCTCGTCCACACTTCCCTGCCCACCGGGCCTTAGGTGCGGCCGATCTGCCAAAGGCACTCCTCCAACAGGCGTCCGCCCCTACCTCTCCTCCGGGCATCCGCTCTTCGTAGGGACCTCCGGGCACCTTTCGCCACTCACGTGGCCAGAGGCAGCAACAATCGGCGCTCCGGCCTCAGCGCCCTCTTCGTGTCGCATTTGCGGAGAGGCCGCACGCCGGGGCCTCGATTTACCTCTTGGCGTCTGGGGCAGCGTCCGCCCCCCTCGGGCCTTCCGATCCAGCCACGGAAGCCAGAATTCCCCTAGCCGTCTAGTCAGGTCTTTTCCTTCACCCGACACTCATCTGGTGCATCTTCATGGGCCCTGCACTGTTATCTCCAGGTCACGGAGTCCGCAACAGCGCTTCTCATTTCCGAGGCCCTGGAGCCGGGGCCTCTGGTGATCTTGCCGCCCACCGGAGCTCCCTATTGCCTTCCTCACCGCCAGGTGTTTCCCCTCCGTGTTGCGGCCTCAGGCACTCCTCACCCACGTCCTGCGTTAGGGACACCCTGCAAGTGGCCTCGGAGCCCTCCGGGTCCGATCTCCGTCGCGCCCCCGGGTCACCTCTCCCTCCGATGCACCTCAGGGAGCCGCCATTAGCGTATAGAACCAATCGCCGGCAGGGACGGTATCACGCCGCATTACCTCCGCCGGAGGCTCAAAGTTTCCCCAGGGGGTCCGGGAGTAAATTCCATCCGTTGCTGTGCAATTTTCTTCGTGGATGGCACAGGATAGGACAGGATAGATGTCGGGAAGGTAGGAGCTCGATTAGGCAGCGGCCATTCTCGACGGCTGCTAGCCACGCCCCCCTCTTACTGTATTCTTGAGGCCCTGCTTCAGCGTACTCATGCGGGGGCCACCTTCTGATTTCAAGGGAGCCCCACTGGGAGTGGGCTGCTGGTCCTGCTTGGTTGAGGGTTGGAGCGCGTCTTCTCCCGCTGTTTTGTTGATGGGCTGTGGTAGGGCGGCCGGCGTCTTTACGGTGGTCCAAGGCTCAGCTGCAGCCGTGACGCGTTATGCATTCCTGGATTGCTGGGGAATGCAGACGTAGCGTCGTGCTGTCAGCGTACATGCTGCTGTTGGTTTGGTGTTGCTTGGCAACCGGCTCAGTTTTCCGGTTGTGTGCCTTTTTGTGACATGAAGCGCTGTTTCTGCCTGGTCCCTGTGGGGGCATTCTATGCCTGTCAGTGTGTGTCAGGATGGAGCCAGGTGAGGGATGACACATGGAGGCAGTCCCTAGTGTGCAGGCTCCGGCACAGGCTCCTTCCTTGCAGGCCATCCAGCAGATGGTACAGGCTGCTGTGGCATCTAGGGAGCATGAGGGCCCTTCTTCCCCTAAAAAGCAGTGTGTTGAGCCTTAGTGCTGAGGCAGAGGGGGAGGAGGATGATCTCCGGGGCAGATATGAGCAGGGGCAGGAGATGAGAGAGGTCCTGCAGCATATCAAGGATAACCTGGCGTTTTCTGTGCCCCAGGTGAAGGATGATTCAGAAGATTTTTTCATGCAGTACCAGAAGCGTGAGCCTGAGTCTCTTCCCTTGCACCCATCTATCAGGAAGGTGATTGATAATGAGTGGCAGGAGGTGGACAAACAGTCTTTCCAGCGCTATTTGTCTAAGCGCTTTGCCATTCAGGACTTTGCTATGGACTTTGCCGCTGCTGTGAAGGTAGATTCTTTGATGGCTGTGTTGTCTTCTCAGGGGTCCATCATTTCGGAGGATGCCTCTCTTTCGGATCCGGTTGACAAAAGGGTGGAGGCGGCAGTGAAAAGGTCATATGCCACGGCCAACTTCTCCATTAGGGCGTCTGCTTATCTCTCCCACACCATTCAGTCTCTTTTAAAGGACTATCAGTCTCTTGCTGAACTTATGGAGGAGGGGGCGGACATCATGCCTACCCTGCCTGGCAGTCATGAACAGCAGACGAGGATGTTGTCAGACATTTCTTATGATACCTTGAGGGCCGCGGCTGCTTCTGCAGGCGCTGCTATTCAGGCCCAGCACCAGGTCTCGTTGTGCCAATGGAAGGCCGGGGCAGCACAGAAGTCCCTTCTGATGAAGATTACTTTTATCGGGGCTAAACTGTTTGGCGCTTCCCTGGAAGAGATCGTAAAGAAATCGACAGAGGATAGGAAACTGTTGGCTTCCATTCGTCCTTCTAGGGGTAGATTGTTTGGCACCATGAGTTTTCCTCTGTTTGATGTTTGGATTAAACTTTGATTTTGCCTCGCATTTTGGTCTGTGTTTTTTTTGGTGACTATGAAGCCACGTTGGCTTTGGTATATGCTCACTACGTTAGTCATAGGGCAAGGACAACTTACGAGGAGGTGATGCCCCGGTTGTTTACCGGTTATGTTATGTTATGTTATGTTATTTAAATTTATATCAGGCGCAACAGCTACCCAAAAGGGTTTCCCGGCGCCAGCCAGAGAAGGAACAAGAAAAGAAACTACTGATTGAACAACCAGGTTTTGAGCGTTTTACGAAAGCGCGTATAAATGGTTTCACTCCGGACTGATAGAGGAAGAGCATTCCACAAAGAGGGGCCTAGGTAGGCAAAGGAGCGACCGCCCATACGGGACAGTCTAATCTTCATTTACTCCAAGTGTAGTCTTTCTCGCCACATGAGCTCCTATCCCTCCCTTCAGTGTTTAGCTATCGCTTCATGTTGTTGGGTGCTGAGGCTTGGTACCTGAACTGGAAGTGGGTTGGGTTGTGCCTCCTCTTGTACTAGGCGATACCAAAGGGGATGATGGACGGAGCGTTTGAGCTAATCAAACACTCACCCCCAGTCAACTTGGCAGTTCGGTCTGGACTGTTCCCATGAGGCACAGGGTCAAGACTGATTTGCATATGGCTATGTCTGAACTGGGGTGGCGTGGTGAAGCAAAATAACGATGGATTAAACCCAGATCTGTGACTGGGGGTGAATGTTTGCCAATGTGCAGCATTCCGTCCATCATCTTGTGTGTTTTGCATTTTGCCCTATGTGGGAAGGGTATGCCCAGACGTGGGTCCCGTGCTCACTACGCCACTGGAGTCAAGCTATCCTGGCTGATGAAGGCTGATAGCCTGAAACCGGTCCTAGGATGCTTGATTCCGGTCCAGGGAAGACATGGCTTGGCAGTTCGGTCTGGACTGTTCCCATGAGGCACAGGGTCAAGACTGATTTGCATATGGCTATGTCTGAACTGGGGTGGCGTGGTGAAGCAAAATAACGATGGATTAAACCCAGATCTGTGACTGGGGGTGAATGTTTGCCAATGTGCAGCATTCCGTCCATCATCTTGTGTGTTTTGCATTTCGCCCTATGTGGGAAGGGTATGCCCAGACGTGGGTCCCGTGCTCACTACGCCACTGGAGTCAAGCTATCCTGGCTGATGAAGGCTGATAGCCTGAAACCGGTCCTAGGATGCTTGATTCTGGTCCAGGGAAGACATGGCTTGGCAGGTCGGTCTGGACTGTTCCCATGAGGCACAGGGTCAAGACTGATTTGCATATGGCTATGTCTGAACTGGGGTGGCGTGGTGAAGCAAAATAACGATGGATTAAACCCAGATCTGTGACTGGGGGTGAATGTTTGCCAATGTGCAGCATTCCGTCCATCATCTTGTGTGTTTTGCATCCTCTTGTACTAGGTCAGGGGTGAAGGAGGTCGGCCATGTTAGGGAGAAATGGGAGGACTAGAGCACTAAATTGCTTGGAGGGTTCTGTTGGGGAGCTGAAGCTCACTACGTTAGTCATGTGGCGAGGAAGACTACACTCAGAGTAATGAAGATTACCAGTAAGTAACCGGGGCATTCACTGCAGCTGTAATATATACATGAGCCTCAACGTATGCTTCATAATCAATGCTCAACTTTGCTTCAATGCATACCCAAAAGGTGTCCCTAGATATAGGCTTGATGCAGCTATTCTGAAAGTAAAATAAAAATCCAGATGAATACACACACAAATAAAGTGGAAATATCTTCTTTTAGGTGAGCCTTATTTTCAGAGACAAATCTGACTTTGAAATCCCCAAAACTTCAGAGTCTCATGACCCTGCCATGGTGCACCAGTTAACTGAAGAGATGTATTATGCCGTACGGAAAAAAAAACTGTTAGTTTGTATATAACAGTCTGGTTTTGTATAAGAATCTCATATCGTTCCTTGAACTGAGTTGTAAGACTACCAGAACGCTATATATAGCTTTGACATTCTCCCCAGAGATTTAGACATTTTTCAAGGCTCCAGAAGCTGGAAATTATGGGTCTCAGATGCCTCTCCCAATGTACCAAGTCCCCTTTATGAATTGCAAAAGTCTTTCAGACTCATAAAAGGGGTATTTCTGACCCTTTCCGAATTGCAAACAGGAGGGGGCGGCGTGTAAGAGTGGCTCTCCTCTTTGCGAGTCGCAAATGTCAACAGTTTGTGCATTGTGCTCACAAAAGCAGTTTCAAACCATTGAACAATTACCACCCTTCAAGTTACGGTGCTAACAGATTTGCAAAGTGGAAACTGTCCCTTTGGTACTCCTTCCCCTTTGCGAATGGTGTTGGCAGCCTCGTGGGGAGTAGGCAGGATATGAGATATGTTTTTTAAGCAGCACCAGTTCAGCAAGAAGTTTTTACAAATATGCCATTTCTGTTGGAAGGCGCGTGTTTCTTGTTAATCACTGTGGGAAATATATATAGTTCTAGATGGGTAACAATGAATTACAGAGATGTTTTTCACCAAGGGGTTGTGAGTGACATGAAATAGACAACAAGAGCCAAGCTCATGTTTTCTATGATGGTGCTCAGAACCCCGAGGTGAAAAACATCCCCATAGTTTGGTTTTTGCCCATCTATAATTTTATGTTATGTATGGCCCCCCAAATCATCTGCTCCCGCTTTCAACTGCTACTCAGTGGTGAGGAGTAATGGCAGACCCCTATATAACAGGGTCTCTTCTCTCTGTTCCAAATTAAAAAAATATATACCTGGCCTCATGCAACCCATCCCCACCACTCTCTGTGCCTTCCCTCCCGTCCAGAAACTGTGCTCCAACTATCTAGCACTGCTCTAAGAGTCTCTCTCAGAGCCCAGCCAGAGCAACCTGGAATTCCTATGACATAGCTACAATGATGCAGGATCTCGAACCCATCAGTGCTACATCACAGCAGTGAATTATCAGATTAGCCATACATAAAAAAACATAGGGCTTCACCTACGAGGTTTGGGCGCAGGGCAGTGACGCAAGGAATCTTGCTGCGCTGCCCTGCGTCAAAAGAAAAGGGCAGGAATGCTGCATATTCCTGTCCTTTTCCCCTGTACTGGCGCACAATGGGCTGCCATGTGCCAACGCAGGCACCCTTGTGCCATGGTGCAAGGGCGTCTGCGTTGTAGGGGTGATTGTTTTTGTGCAGGAAGGGACACCATCCTGCACAAAAACAATCACGAGAGGTGTTTTCCTGTTTCTATGTGTGCTTCAGAATGCAGCACACATAGAAAGAGGAAAAACAAGGGAAAATGAGATTATTTCTCCTCATTGCGCCTCCCTAATGCCACGGCTGAGGTGGCGTTAGAATCTGATGCATTCCCAGGTGTATGATTCCTCGTAAATCTGTGAATGCTTCAGATTCCATGGGTGTTGCGTGGGAACACCCACAGCAACACCCATGGAATATCCCTTTCACGCAGTGTTCTACGTGAAAGTGGCACAAATTTACTAGGCCATGAAAGGCCATGTAAAGTGGCTTTGCATGGCCTTGTAAATATGCTGCAGCACCTCACACCAGCACCTCACACGCAAAAGTGCCGCTAGGGGCCTCGTAAATGAAGCCCATTTCGTTTTGGTTTTGGTTTGTCGCGACACTATGCACAATGTTTATATGATATTTTCAGTTAGTGTTGTTCTAAAAAATTAACAGTTTTTCTAATGTTTACAAGATGATGAACTTTTCAATTTCCCATTATGGTGGCATGTACCTTATGTGTGGAAATAATTGCACCGTCATTGTCCATGTCCTCCTGATACAAGGCATGCTTTGGCACATGTTGTGCTCCCCTGTAGTTTAGCACCCCCAGTTTCTGTACAGGAATGAATGCAAGACATAGTGCAGGAATGTGCACTTGCGGTCCCGCGACGGTGCTGTTTAAGACTCACAATGATCCTAGGTGGGCGGCAGCGACTCTTGGTGGTGCAGAGGCGCGGCGGTGGCATGCCGCCCGCTCCCGCACCACCAAAAGTCGTAATCAGGCCCTTAGTGACGTCCTGAGCCCTACAAAAGAAGAGAGGGGCCAGCTCCTTTTTCACTTGCTGGTGGAGGGGGCTTTGAGCAGAGGGAGAGAAGCGTTCTCTGTTTTTGGGAAAGGTTTTATATTAAGTAAGTGATTGCAGAACTAGTACTAATTAGTGAACACTTCATATAATTCATCCAAGCACAAATCTAATTTTGGCAGTAACTTAATTACTGCCAAATGAGATGCCATGTCCTACCATCTGCTACTCTGTAAAATCCCAAAACTTGCCATTTATATCAAAGGCTGTAAAGCAGGTACTGGTACTATTTACCCGTGCCTGCACATCTGAGGTTAGTGGCCTGGACACATTTTACCCTTATGAATTGCTTTTGCACAGCTTTCCATATTAATTGCGCATCTCTATTTTTAGTGGCAAATCAAGATTTAGGGATGTCTTGTTCGACCTAGAGCTCAATTACGAGTCTGGCGGTCCAAGGACCGCCAGACTCGTGGGGGCGCGTTGGTGGCGGTCTATCGACCGCCCTATTACAATTAGGATGGTCGGACCGCCATTATCCCACCGCAGCCGCCAGGGAGCCACCCTTCCCTAATGGTGGTGCAGCGGTGTAGAGGCAGAAATATGCTTGCCGGGATCTCTGTGGTCCCGCCAAGCATATTACAAGTTTCCTCTCCGCCACGGTTTTCATAGCAGTACTTCCTCCATGAAAACCGTGGCGGAAGAGGAAACAAAGGGGGCCCAACAGGGCCCCCTGTTGCCTCTGGGCCATGGAGTGCATGCAGGGTGTCACAACATGTGCCCCTCTGTGTGCATGCACCCCAGTTCCGGCACCACATGGACTTTCCAGTCTATGGCGTGCATGAACTGTTTTTGGCATTCCCATTGTTGTGTCCATTTTCTTAGGCACCACCATGGGAATGTAAAAAAAAAAAGCCTGCCAGACACGAGAAACACTTGTAATCTGGTGGGCGGCCCGACCACGGGTTATGGCGGTGCAGCGGGCAAACTCATAATCAGGCCCCTAGTCAGCAGACAACATTAAATCTCCAGCTTAAATATTGACTTCACTGACTGCTTCTCTGATCACAGCACAGGTGAGTTTCAGTTCTCGATGCATGTGGTCTTTCACAGACAGTGCACTAATGTTTCTAGTTACGCACACGGACAGCATAAGACATTAACAACAGCAACTTCAGAGCCTCGTTTAACAAAGGCACTCTGAATTCAGACCAATCTTAACATTTTATCAATTACCAATTTTTTATTTATCTTATTAGATGTTTATATGGAACTCACCCTGTCAGGGTGACGCTTTTACCACGCTGCACTGGTGGAACAAGGGAGGGTTACAGACTGTCTTCAAGAGCATCATTATATGCTCAGAAAACCATTAAACCCAGATAGTCAGTGGTGAAGTACAAAGCTATTTTATGAAAAAAGATACTTTGTAGGGATTTCATAAACTCTGCTTTCAAAGTGAAGAGTATACAAGCTCCACAGCAGAGGATCTTTGCACAGATAGTGTTCTAAACATGGAGATGGTGTAATTTGCCCAGAACAATACGATGTTATTTAGTTTAAATGACAAGAGATGTTGCAAATATTTTTGCGGCTTATAATGTCAACATTGTGATTCTTACATTTTGCAATTAAAAGAAGGCGACAAAGGAAATGCACCAACAGTAGGCATCCTCTTTGGCGTGGCAGACGCAAAGAATTGAGAAGCAACTGCCTGTCCCTCAGTCTGTATCCATTATGGATCTGCAGGTGCCAGTGTCAGGAGGACAGAGCATCAGTCTGCTGCGTACTCCACCAGCGTCCCTTACAGTGTTGCAATTGTAACCCCCTCCACCTTCGAGGACACAAGGAGTTTATGAACACGACTGCAGAGCTGGAAGTCGGATGTCCCTTGTAGGCTTCCGTCTCTCCATTCGGGCCAGATTGCAAGGATTTGCAGAAGGAATCCTGCCTGCTGAATTTGTTTTTGTTAAATCTTTTTATTAGCTCCATGCTCATCTCATAGTACAAACCATCGATACATCGCTGCAATCATGATACATACATGGTGGTTACAACGCGCACTGTGCTTGTTGCTGGGTGATGGATGCCATCAACAAGGGCGCTATTATGGCCGAACTCAGGGGCTTATTTACAAGGCCCTTGCGCCACTTTTGCGTCATTTTTAACATGGGAAAAGTGACGCAAAAGTGGCGCAATGGGCTTGTAAATCTGCCCCTCAGTGCACACATCAGGTAGCAGCTTTCTCTTGGTGCATTCAGTTGGCGGCCCCCCCCATCGCGTGTCCTACCACTGCCTGCTAAATATTGATCCGGTGGGAGTTCTACAAACCCAGCAACTTGCCTCATTACGCAGTAAGGATTGATACAGCTGATGCAATCATGCTGCATCTGGACCCAGGTATCCGGGTTCTAAGATCACTCAATGATCTTCTCGATCCTGGCCCCTCTTATAATAACCGCAATGCTTTGCCCAGAGTTATATATTTGAGCTTCGTTCCAAAGCCGGCATTAGAACCCTGATCTCCAGTTTGCTAGATTCCACATCGGGTAGGGTGTTGAATATTTGATTAGAGTCCCACTCAGTAATTTAGCGTTACCTACCCACCCGGTACCCTGTCAGTGACAGGGCAGGTGTGAATCTGTCATCCAAATAAAGTGATGGAATTGGTTTACGAGACGCAACTATTATGGAAACTTTTTATACCTGGCTCCAGACAGTTCACTGTCGGTGGTGTAAATAGTCTTGAAAGTTAAACCCTACTGTGCACACTGTAGACCCATAAGATTTATTTTTGTGTTGTGCTGTGGTTTACACTCATAATACTCAGTTCAAATACCATTTAAAGCATTGCTGTGAACCTTTCCCTTTTCCACGAGGTCCTCTTTCCTGCTCTCCCAAATCCTGATTCGATGCAAACTCTTGCTTGAATTCAAATCAACATCGTAATTGTTGCCGTACCCAGTGCTTTAGGTGGACCGCGTCCTGCTGGTGCTCAGCACCGGCAGTTCTGAAAAGCAGGTGTTGAGATGGGTCCCTATAGGGCTCTTCATTTTTGTTCTCTTCCTCAGGGTGAAAAAACATAAATGTCAACTCTGCAGCAGTACCACCCTTCACTGCCTTTGATGTAACTTCAAAGAGACTCTTATAGTTCTTTCACAGTCTCGCCATTTCAGAACTGAAGCATTTTCAGTATGCTATACAACAAGCCATAGTTGTTGCTTATTTATCTCATGCAACTAACAACCATTGACGAAGCAATTAGCCCTGGCTTTTTGTAGGTGTAATGTTACTTGTTGTATTATATATCTGGATTCAGTGACAGAAAGCAGCAAAATACTAGTTGGGCGGAACACTATGCTAAGCACAGATTTTCAGTTTAAGTATTTTTAAGCCACGCCCTTAATTACATTGGACACGCCCCTTTGAGAGACCCCCGGTTTTGTCATCCCACTTAAAGCCCTGGCCGTAATTACACACTTGCCCGTGTTTTTCCCACACTACTGGCACAATTTGAGCGGACAAGCACAGCACATCCTGGGCCCGATTCACAAAGAGCTTCCGCAGTCATGGAGGAGTCTCCGCACTCGCGGCGGAATCTCCACAATGAGCATTCTCATGGTTGAGATTCCGCCACTTGTACGAAGACTCCGCTGCGACAATGGAGCCTCTGGCGTGACTGCGGAGGCTGCTGTGAATCGGGCCCTCCAAGTTTGTGCACCTTAAAATCTAAACAATTACTGGGTTATCTTCCATTCTGAGGTTCAAAACTCGAAATGGTGCGGTAATTGCAAACCTGGTAAATAAGGCACTTGGCATTATCGGTATTTGACATATTGCAATACAATAGATCAGACCCCAATTGGAAGGGATGGTTGGTTTGGCCCACAGACACAAACAGATGTCAGGAAAGATTCAGGGGTACCACCGAAGGGTTTAGTATCCATAGGCCAGACCCACGATATGTACAAAAAGAACATCCGGGGGTAGTGACATCATATAGTGTTGGGAAGTTATGCCTCGATTGGCTAAAGACCTCAACACTACCCCAGGTGAAACAACATTTGTCCCTACTCACAGAGGATGTGGACCTACAGGATTTTGTATTAGGTCCTAGAAAACCACGTCAAAAACGTTTTTTATATGCTGTCTACAACGAAATCTGGAAAATCTCACAACAAGAAGCAGCAGAGAGATTAAGAGCAATAGATAGGATTAACCTAGAAAAGGCGTTAGCCGTAGTTGACAATGGCATGACTACGTTAACATCCAGGATATATTCACTGGGCAACATTGTATCTTCTGCTATCGAAGTATTAGAACAGGATTTGTCCATATTGCAACACGGACAGTCACAGTTACGTTCTATTATTTTGTTGAGCTGGACGCTGCAGTCATTGTGCGCCGGTTATGTGCCTTGGCATTTTATCAACAGTGCATCCTTGCTTTCTGCATACAATCTAACAGAAAAACAGATGAAAACGGCACAGAGGGGAGCAAAATATACAATGCTGCGTATTGAAAAGCTGGATAGGTTACCCTTTACTGTGGCAGAGTCACCGTCCACAGAGTGGTTAATCCACGGCCATATAACATTACCGGTCGCAACTTTCCACTTTCAGTATTGCCTAGAACAGCAACAGGCAGGCAGATATGAAAAGATGGGTAAGGAATTCATCAGGGAATCCTGGGATTTACCATACAGATCCATCACAGCTGCCGGGTCTCTTAAATGACACGTCATATTGCACTGATGTGAGAATAAGCTCCTTTGAAACCGGAGAGTGGCATTCTTCAAGAATGGTTGAACCGCAATCAAACCTTTGTATTTTTGATTTGACTCACCAAATGACCATTCACACTGCATTAACATGCCTTATTCAGAATCAGAAAACTCAATAATGTTTGGTGCACGGTATGTCTATTTTTAAATCAAACCTTTGTTGTTATCTCGAGATTGGGTAGTGGCCAGGCTAAGAGAAAAATATTGACAAGTGCACATAGGGGCAGTTGCATACTTCATTTTGATTGCCAATATAATCCATATTACAACTCTATAGTTGCACTTCCTGCAGCTAATTGGTGATCTCATAATGGACAGGGAAGCTGTAAAAGCAGAGCATTCTGCATTCATTATTAGTAACTACATTTTTAATGATTTTCTCGGTCATCTGTTATGACCCAAATCATCTTGCTCAGCAATTTCATCCATTTTGCACGCACTTTTAGTCGAAGGTGGACACAAAGAAATTGTACGTTAATTGACCATTTAAAAAGAAATAATGCGGTTCCCATTCTTAAAGCTCTTTCTTTTCAACTCACATAAATTATGCCTTGAATAGATAATTCCTTTTCACTGTAAGGGTGCGTGTCTATTGACAATACGATTGTACATGGGACACTCGCTTATTCCAGTGCTAAATGTAAAGTTATCCTGACTAGCGACAGAGCTCGACAAATGTCTTACTGACAGCCTGATAACTGGCTCTGCTAAGAAGGAGTTCAGAGGAACACTTTCTCCTTCTCAACAAGAGGAGGAAGACGGAATCTGCAGAGGGGAAAAGGTGGATAACGAAAAGAACAATAAAAACTTAAGGGTGTTCTTCACCCATTCCCTTTGATAGAAGAATCTGACTGGCTAAAGGGTGAGATATAAAATGTTCGACAACAAGCTCAGGAGAGGGCAAAGAGGTTAATACCCTTCTGGGACATCAACCATGCCAAGGTATCTCAGCGCAAATTCATATGTCAGACGTTCCAGAAAGAGACACATGACACAGAACAACAGACACTGCCCCTGCAGAGGTCTTACAGCAATTGGAGAAGCAGAACAGCCCGCACCTCAGTCTCTATGCCCTGTGCTGCACCGAGAAAAAAATCCAGTTATAAAGGGACTGTTTGCCACTAAAGTTCCAACACAGTTAAAACACCAAAAACTCAAAATAAACCACAAAAACACAAAATCCTAAAAAATAGGGAAGATACTATTTTTTGTAAGAACTAACCATAATACTCAGGGGTTGATTCCGATCCCGACCGGAAGCGCACCTAACAGTATTCGTCCGGAAAAAAAACCAGCCGATTGCGTGTTTCCCGACCGATTTGAACATTCGTCCGGACGAACAAGTACGATGCGTATAACAACCCAGTTTCCGAGCGAGCCGTACTTACCCAATTCAGCTCCTGTTCCCCGCCCGAGCCGGATCCGTAAACGCCGAATCGAGTCGTACGGAAGCAAATACACAGCACCTTCCGGCCGGACGAGTACGATGCGCACTCCGTACGCGCCGAACCCGTCGCTACGTCCGGGACGTTTGAGGATCCGGGCGAGCCGTACATAAGCTCCGTTTCGCGCCACAAGACGATCCACGGCTACGAGATGAACAAGCCTGCTACGAGTACGACTCGAAGACACGAGAAACCCGAACGAGATGATCCAAGCATGAATCCCATTGCGCATTTCCTACCTATACTCTACATCTATTACCGGGACCGGCACGGACGCGTACGGCGCAGACGGTAAGTCAAACACCAACAATACAAACAAACGACACGTAACCGAAATATGTCACACACACATAGGGATGCACAAATGACGTACACTAGCAACAGCAGAACCATAGGGGTGGGATGGCCATCACCAATGCCATACACACCCATAGGGGGCTGGATGCCTGCCACTACCACCACCCCACTCAGGGGGGGCTGGATGCCTGTCACTACTACCATCCCCACCCTTAGGGGGATGGATGCCTACCACTACCACCACCCCTACTCAGGGGGGCCTGGATGCCTACCACTACCACCACCCCTACTCAGGGGGGGCTGGATGCCTGCCACCACCACCACCCCTACTCAGGGGGCCTGGATGCCTACCACTACCACCACCCCTACTCAGGGGGGCTGGATGCCTGCCACTACCACCACCCCTAATCAGGGGGGGCTGGATGCCCATCACTACTACCATCCCCACCCTTAGGGGGCTGGATGCCTGCCACTACCACCACCCCACTCAGGGGTGGCTGAATGCCTGTCACTACTACCATCCCCACCCTTAGGGGGATGGATGGCCACCACTACCACCACCCCTACTCAGGGGGGGCTGGATGCCTACCACTACCACCACCCCTACTCAGGGGTGCCTCGATGCCTGTCACTACTACCATCCCCACCCTCAGGGGGCTGGATGCCTACCACTACCACCACCCCTACTCAGGGGGGGCTGGATGCCTGCCACTACCACCACCCCACTCAGGGGGGGCTCGATGCCTGTCACTACTACCATCCCCACCCTTAGGGGGATGGATGCCTACCACTACCACCACCCCTACTCAGGGGGGCCTGGATGCCTACCACTACCACCACCCCTACTCAGGGGGGGCTGATGCCTGCCACTACCACCACCCCTACTCAGGGGGGGCTGGATGCCCATCACTACTACCATCCCCACCCTTAGGGGGCTGGATGCCTGCCACTACCACCACCCCACTCAGGGGGGGCTGGATGCCTGTCACTACTACCATCCCCACCCTTAGGGGGATGGATGCCCATCACTACTACCATCCCCACTCATAGGGGGCTGGATGCCTGCCACTACCACCACCCCACTCAGGGGGGGCTGGATGCCTGTCACTACTACCATCCCCAACCTTAGGGGGATGGATGCCTGCCACTACCACCACCCCACTCAGGGGGGGCTGGATGCCTGCCACTACCACCACCCCACTCAGGGGGGCTGGATGCCTGTCACTACTACCATCCCCACCCTTAGGGGGATGGATGCCTGCCACTACCACCACCCCACTCAGGGGGGGCTGGATGCCAGTCACTACTACCATCCCCACCCTTAGGGGGCTGGATGCCTGCCACTACCACCACCCCACTCAGGGGGTGCTAGATGCCTATCACTACTACCATCCCCACCCTTAGGGGGATGGATGGCCACCACTACCACCACCCCTACTCAGGGGGGGCTGGATGCCCATCACTACTACCATCCCCACCCTTAGGGGGCTGGATGCCTGCCACTGCCACCACCCCACTCAGGGGTGGCTGGATGCCTGTCACTACTACCATCCCCACCCTTAGGGGGATGGATGGTCACCACTACCACCACCCCTACTCAGGGGGGGCTGGATGCCTACCACTACCACCACCCCTACTCAGGGGTGCCTGGATGCCTGTCACTACTACCATCCCCACCCTCAGGGGGCTGGATGCCTACCACTACCACCACCCCTACTCAGGGGGGGCTGGATGCCTGCCACTACCACCACCCCTACTCAGGGGGGCCTGGATGCCTACCCCTACCACCACCCCTACTCAGGGGTGCCTGGATGCCTGTCACTACTACCATCCCCATCCTCAGGGGGCTGGATGCCTACCACTACCACCACCCCCACTCAGGGGGTGCTGGATGCCTGTCACTACTACCATCCCCACCCTTAGGGGGAAGGATGGCCACCACTACCACCACCCCTACTCAGGGGGGGCTGGATGCCCATCACTACTACCATCCCCACCCTTAGGGGGCTGGATGCCTGCCACTACCACCACCCCACTCAGGGGTGGCTGGATGCCTGTCACTACTACCATCCCCACCCTTAGGGGGATGGATGGCCACCACTACCACCACCCCTACTCAGGGGGGGCTAGATGCCTACCACTACCACCACCCCTACTCAGGGGTGCCTGGATGCCTGTCACTACTACCATCCCCACCCTCAGGGGGTTGGATGCCTGTCACCACTACCATCCCCACCCTTAGGGGGATGGATGGCCACCACTACCACCACCCCTACTCAGGGGGGCTGGATGCCTACCACTACCACCACCCCTACTCAGGGGTGCCTGGATGCCTGTCACTACTACCATCCCCACCCTCAGGGGGCTGGATGCCTGTCACCACTACCATCCCCACCCTCAGGGGGCTGGATGCCTACCACTACCACCACCCCTACTCGGGGGAGCTGGATGCCTGCCACTACCTCCACCCCTACTCATAGGACGGATAATGCATGACACAACTAGCATACTCCCACATAAGGAATGTCTGAAAATTACATCCCCCCCAACACCATGACAAGCGTGTGTAGTCTGTGACAAATGCCTACAACACTGAACATGACATTGAACATACAATGTGACCCCTAGCACATGTGTCACACATAAATGTGTGTGGCCTCCACAATGCAAGCCGACCATGGCCACTGTGGCAATGGGGTTGAACACCCCATCACCACAGCGACCAAAAGGTAGGTGTGGGGTCCATAGCTGATGCACCTTTTGAACAGTGTGGCAATGGGGCCCAAAGCCCCATCACCACAGTGACCAAAAGGGAAGTGTGGGGTCCATAGCTGATGCACCTTTTGAACAGTGTGGCAATGGGGCCCAAAGCCCCATCACCACAGTGATCAAAAGGGAAGTGTGGGGTCCATAGCTGATGCACCGTTTGAACAGTGTGGCAATGGGGCCCAAAGCCCCATCACCACAGTGACCAAAAGGGAAGTGTGGGGTCCATAGCTGATGCACCTTTTGAACAGTGTGGCAATGGGGCCCAAAGCCCCATATCCACAGTGATCAAAAGGGAAGTGTGGGGTCCATAGCTGATGCACCTTTTGAACAGTGTGGCAATGGGGCCCAAAGCCCCATCACCACAGTAATCAAAAGGGAAGTGTAGTCTGGGTAAAAGCTGCCAAAGCCAAACTGCATGGATGATTCCTGGTCACACAACAACAAACACATCAGTGGCATAGTAGTGCTTGTGTCCCATAGCAACATAGATTGGGTGAGGCAAACAGTGCAGTGCAAATAAAACATACCTTTGGCCATGTGCATACAAACATCACCCATGGGGGCTCACATTGTCAACATTCACAAATAACACAATGACAGAAGTGACCATCATAATGCAGACCCACATATCTGCACCAATGGACACACAAATGTAGATATCCTAGGGAGACTGTAGATGTCAGGTGAACAAATACCATACCATGGCAGCAATGGGACATACAAACCATGATTATTGTGCTGACTGATGACCTAGGAGTCCCAGGGACAGCAGGGGAAAGCCACCAAACAACATACAGCCAATGGCACACTCAATATATGCCAATGCAGTGGTGCAAATGCACAAACACAAACAGGCAGACCCACACTGCATATCAAACACAACAGGTGATGGGGGTGTGTGCCAGTGTACCCAGGCAACCACACAACACATGAGGAGGCCTGAATTCCAATTACACAGATGTGTATACAGTGCCAAACAAAAGTAACTCATGGATCGGATTCCCCTATGTGGGCAAAGAGGCATTGTTAGATGAGAGGGAGCCCAAATTACACATGTCACACAAGCTAGTAGGATCAGCAACTAACACAGCAAGAGACAGACCCACCACAGCACAACCCCCAGGGACCCCACATTGTGGTGACACTACCCTGCATGATAATCCCACTGTGATGACAAAGGTAGATGTCATTCACACTGTGAACCACAGCCATGTGTATTGAGCAACAAACTACCATCACACCTACACAAGCACAAATCAAACAGCACGGCCTGCCAGCCATGGCCAATATGGAGGTAGGGGTCTAGCCGTGCAACAACTCACATTTGCACACACTCAACACCACACACCTTGATCTCCACCAATGTGCAGCAGTGAAGCTCACATGGACTGGTGACATTGCACATGCACCCATGACAATCCCAGGGGTGGTGGGGGAACTAAGGTGCAGAAACCCATCACACATGGCCAGTCAACAAGACTCGTGAATGTCTGACACACTGCACACTACGCGGTACATGGGCATGACGTGAAATCCACCACAATCAATGGGATCCTGGCCATAGTCACTCACCAATGAAGTAGACAAGGTGACACACAAAGAACACACGTACACAACTTCCAACATTGCAGCTCTGACCCTGAGGAGTGGCAGCAGTCACACACACAACGTGTCACAATCACTGAAAGCTACCATAGACTGTAAATTACATGACATGTGTAACCAACAAGTGCCAAGGGAATCCTGAATGTGTCCCATCTGCGTTTGCCCACATCCCCAGCCCTGACAACAAAGACAACCTGGGATGACAACCTGATGAACCTTAGTTAGCCATGCACCCACATCCCGGAGTAACCAGGTCCAAGATGCTTGATGAACACAGAACAACTCAGCAAGCATCAGAAACAGGAACATCCGTAGGGACACAGCCTGTGTAGGAAAAGGGAAGGGTACACGCACAGACATGCTTACACAACACAAAACACGGGCCCAGGCAATGTCATGGGATTACACACTGCCATGAGGGCACTCCACTGCTGTGGAAGGTCCGCTGTGCCAAGCCTTGTCTGTGCACGACTCAAACATGTCGGCAGAACACTCGGTCAGTGAGTCAACAACTACAACACACTGAAGGCTCTGCTCACATCAGCCTGGGTACGGGAGTGTCACGTCAGTCATCTGCATACACCCAAAACACGTGTCAAGCAAGGTGCACTGTATACACTGATGAGTCCTTCAACATTGGTGTGCTAAACTGCATGTCCAGTGGAGATGGGCACACAGTCAGGGAAATAGGAACATTGAACAGTGGTAAGCCCACCAGATGTGCATCACTGTAAGAAAAAGATGGTAATTTACAAATGCAAAACGTACATCCCTGTGTCATATGCTGAACATCACACCCTCAGACTGCAGCAGAGGATGCCATAGATCCAGACTACAACAGGACACACATCCCATGGACCACATGGAGTCCATCAGTGCAACACTTCATTTCCCTGATCTGAACACTATTACAACTGCAAATGCATGATGATAACCATGTACATCATGTACATCAAAAGAAAAACCACAAGTAAACAAAAATAGGCTTTATTCAGCAAATGTCAATAAAAAATCAGAAGTCCAAATTAAACTAAGGCCAATGGCCAGTCCAAATACACAGTCCCAACAGGGTGATATGTGACAACTTGTCACCCATTGCTTGCCTGCACTGGTAGGGACAGGGGACATCCCCCTTGGAGGGGCATACAAGGGGCAGGCCAGGCACCGCAGGGACAGGATCAGGGGATGCCAGAGTGAGGCAGTGAAGGGGTGGTGGGTGCAGGAGTGTCACCAGCAACTGCAGTGGAGGTGTCTGACTCAGGGGGGCCGGCACCACTGCAGTGCCCGAGTCAGACGGGGTGGTTGTGGACTCCACTGCAGTGCATGCCTCCAAGGGAGTGGAAGGGGGGCAGATGAGGTGGGCAGGACAGAGGGGGGACCCGGTCTCCACACCAGTGGCACAAACAGGCTGAGCGTCTGGGTTGGGGGTGGAAGAGCAAGTGGCAGGGGGGAGGGCCTAAGCAGTTTGGGGATGCAGTATCGGTGTGTGGGGGAACCTGGGGCAGGGTGTGGCGGTGGAACCTGTGGAGTGGTGGCCTGGGGGATGGAGGAGAGAGACTGGGTGGTGGAGCTGCGTGGTGGTGGTGGTGGTGTCTTGCCCTTCCTGGTCCGGGGGACTTCCGAATGGGGTCCTCAGTCTGTCTGCGCCTGGGGGAGGGTGTCCGGGGGCGAGGGGCACTCCCCTCTGTGTGGGTGGACTTCCTCTTCCCCCGGTATGCCGGATCTGCAGGATCGGAGGGGAAGAGGCCGAGGTCACACAGGAAGACCTGCTGTGTAGGTGGGGTTGCAGGTGAGGCAAGGGAAGGGGTCTTGGAGGGAGAGGATTTGGAGGACTGCGGAGTGACTGTGGATGCCTGTGTGTGTGTCTGTTCCCCATCCCCTGTGTGTGTGGTATCTGTCCCCTGAGGATGCTTGTGTGCACGTCTTGCCTTTCTTTTGGGTGTGTCTGTGCTGCTCGTGTCTGTGTGCTTGGGTGAATGTGCAGGTGTGCATGTGCTTTGGACAGGTAGGGTGCCAGGAAGTGTGGATGGGGCAGAGGTAGGAGGTGGGAGGGACTGCTGGAGGAGGGACACTGCTGCCGTCAGGGAGGAGTCCATGGACTTATTGCTCCTCTGTAGGGCAGACATACCCGTCGAGATGCCCTCCATGAACGACACCAGCTGTGTCAACAGAGTGGTGTGTACATGGAGGACACTCAACATTGCTGTCTGCCCTACATGGAGCTGCCGAAGTAGGTACACAGACTCCTCACTCAGGGCAGCAGGGGACACAGGGGCAGGGGCGGTGCCTGGCACGAAGGAGACACGCTCCCGAACACGGGAGCCTCCACGGAGGTCTGGAATTGGAGCCGATGGGAGGGCGGTGCTGGTGGTGGCGGGGCCAGACAGACTAGCGGGGGTGCAGTGGCTGCTGACACCCGCCTCCACAAGGGAGTCATCTTCCGAGCTGCTGTGGTCCTCAGCTGAGGTGGATGGTGCTGAGGACTCCTCGGTGTGGCTCCCCTCTCCCTCCGTGCCACTGGGTCCCTCTGACCACTCGTCGGATACTGACCCAGTCTGGCTCCGCTGCTCCTCGTGGTCCGTGGAGCTGTCCCCTCCTGTGGCCATGGATGTATCTGCAAACAATTAGGGAAACAGACAAACATCAGTCACCTGCACTGACCGCACACACCACAGTAAGTACCGCACTTACAGAGCCAGCCCTGGCATCCTTAGTAGAACATTGCCAAAACTCCTCACACAGATTTGGAGAAGCCAATTGTCAGTCTGATGGTCAACCATGGGACTCACACCCCTCCTGCCCTTTCACCCATCTGTCTGGTGCCTGTCTGATGGTAAGACCCCAGTGTGGACACATGCACCACCTACACAGTTGTTGGACATTGCAGGAAACACAGTGAAGTATGTGAACATGCACACATCACATCTCTTGCCACTGAGTCAGTGCAGGTGTCCGGAGAAAGGGATGGCCAGAGTCTAAATAGAAATGCATGTGATGCATTCCAGCACCAGACACCATGATGCACCCATGTCCGGATAGTCCATGCCACAATGGGGTGCATGTTGCACATGTCACTCCCCTGCAGGATCACTCTTAGGAAGTTTAATGCCATGACACAGGCATGCCTGCAAAGTCATACATCACTGTCTCCAGTCACATGGCCATGGCAGCCTGCCAACAACAGTCTGCACTGTGTCACAATCCTAGGACATGGGGAATGCAAGTTATGTAACTGATAAGTGCCCATGTCCATCCCCCACACACCACATCATCTGAACTAGTATTTGTCCACGTCATGCCAATTGGACATATGGGGGACATGAAACACAACTCCCAGAACCTGAGCACCTCACAGTGTGCTGTGAATGAATAACAGCTGCCTGAAAGTCACAGTCGCATACACCTGTGTGCACAGTCAAGTGATCAAACATCTAATAAGTCACAGAAGTATCGTCTCACATGGTCACATCTCAGATGGCATGCTGAACCCTAACCGACAAACATACCAGTAGTCCTGACAACGAAGCCACAGCACACTGACACAGAGGCAGACACCTGAGGGAACATGTCACTGATCACAACATGTCAGATGATCCACGGGAGTGGGAGTACAGAGTCTATTGTATGCCCTGGAGTAGGCATGACTGTCCAGCTCCACCTGTAAGAGGGATGAGTCCTGGACAGTAGGCAGGTGTCTAAGCATGTGTGACACACTTGATATACATACTCCTGAGGCCCAAACATTGTTCCCACCCACAGCATGGGGGTGTGCCAAATACCCCAGGGACATGGGGTGATTCAGATCAGCAAGTGGACCACATATCAAAGTTACACCCAGATTACATGTCAGGACTTGGGCATTGTGTGAGCAATTGACCCACCCATGAATCCCACAACATAGTCACCGGAACAAATGCTGTCCCCCACCTTGAGCAAAGCAAAATGCAATGACACAGTCCCCAAGTGACACAATTTCCTGACTGTAAGGGCCACACATATGCGTATCAGATGAGGAGTGGGCATGTCACAATAGAGGGACATGGGTCCTGGACCACAAGACTGATGTACTGTGGAAGTTTAACCAGGCCAGAGGCGGGCACATAGCATGTCAGACAAAGTGCACAGTGCTGTCATGGACTCACCCCCTCCTTGCTGCTGTCTGGCCTTCAGCTGCCCATCCAGGTCAGGGAAGACCACCGCCAGGATCCTGAGCATGTGGGGGGTCAGGGTCCGGTGTCCGCCCCTCCTGCGAGGAGGCGACAGCTTCAGCTGGACCCTTGCGATCCTCCGGGTCCAGCCTCGAAGGTCCTGCCACCTCTTCTGGGAGTTGCGGATCCGGCGCTTGTAGTCCCCCACGGATCTTACTGCCCGGGCGATGGTCAGCCAGATTTTCTGCTTCTGGTGGGCATCAACCTGTGAGGATGACAAAGTGAAAATGCCATTACTACACATGCAACATATCCGTGCATCACACAGTTGGATATACATGTCTCAATCACTGAGGCACATGATGTACACAGGCAGTGCAACGATGGCTATGAACAGTTTGCCAGCAGGTACTACATGGTATCATTGCATAGAAAGTAAACCTTGTTGGAATGCACTGTTACTGCACTGTACCTGTTCAGTGCATGTAACTACACACTTTGGGGGCTCAGAACTACTCAGTAAGCATGCTAGCCAGTGGTGTGCACACTGTAAGTCCTGCTAGTCAGACAACATGCAAAATTAGTAAGGCAGTGGACAGCACACTCACCTGCTCCCCTGGTGTCCCATACAGCTTGCTGTACTGTGGAAGGAGGCTGTCCAGCAGGGCCTGGTTCTCCTCAAGGCTGAAGGCTGGGGCTCTCTCCACAGTATGTGCCATTGCAGTAGCCAGAGGATGCAGAGACAGCAGCAGTGTTGGTGGCAGATGTCGTCCTGGAGCATGTAGTGCAGGCAAGTGAGCTCTCAGGGGAACAGCCAGCATTATATGTGTGCTGCAGAGGCAGATACTGTCCCATGTGTCCAAAGTGATAGGTCCAAGTCGTTTGCATCTTCTGAATCTGACCAATCCATGGAATAGCAGCACTAATACACGCCCACAGCATCCTTCAAAAATCCAAGTTCATGACACCCATGATTTTGCAACATTGTTGTGGCTGGCCAACTGAATTCACTGCATCAGACTCGTTGAAGCTTCGAATACGCGTCCGTTGCCATGCCAGGCCCCAGCCAACGCGTGCGCACCGTTCGATCCATTGCTGTACAACGCGTATTTCGGGATACAACGCGTACCCGCTCACAACAGATGCAATGGGCCGGCCGGGCACACCGATCGGTCCTTTGCTGTACAACGCGTACCCGCTCACAACAGATGCAATGGGCCGGCCGGGCACACCGATCGGTCCATTGCTGTACAACGCGTACCCGCTCACAACAGATGCAATGGGCCGGCCGGGCACACCGATCGGTCCATTGCTGTACAACGCGTACCCGCTCACAACAGATGCAATGGGCCGGCCGGGCACACCGATCGGTCCATTGCTGTACAAAGCGTATTTCGGGATACAACGCGTACACGCTCACAACAGATGCAATGGGCCGGCCGGGCACACCGATCGGTCCATTGCTGTACAACGCTGTACCCGCTCACAACAGATGCAATGGGCCGGCCGGGCACACCGATCGGTCCATTGCTGTACAACGCGTATTTCGGGATACAACGCGTACCCGCTCACAACAGATGCACTGGGCCGGCCGGGCACACCGATCGGTCCATTGCTGTACAACGCGTACCCGCTCACAACAGATGCAATGGGCCGGCCGGGCACACCGATCGGTCCATTGCTATACAACGCGTACCCGCTCACAACAGATGCAATGGGCCGGCCGGGCACACCGATCGGTCCATTGCTGTACAACGCGTATTTTGGGATACAACGCGTACCCGCTCACAACAGATGCAATGGGCCGGCCGGGCACACCGATCGGTCCATTGCTGTACAACGCGTACCCGCTCACAACTGATGCAATGGGCCGGCCGGGCACACCGATCGGTCCATTGCTGTACAACGCGTACCCGCTCACAACAGATGCAATGGGCCGGCCGGGCACACCGATCGGTCCATTGCTGTACAACGCGTACCCACTCACAACAGATGCAATGGGCCGGCCGGGCACACCGATCGGTCCATTGCTGTACAACGCGTATTTCGGGATACAACGCGTACCCGCTCACAACAGATGCAATGGGCCGGCCGGGCACACCGATCGGTCCATTGTTGTACAACGCGTACCCGCTCACAACAGATGCAATGGGCCGGCCGGGCACACCGATCGGTCCATTGCTGTACAACGCGTACCCGCTCAGAACAGATGCAATGGGCCGGCCGGGCACACCGATCGGTCCATTGCTGTACAACGCGTATTTCGGGATACAACGCGTACCCGCTCACAACAGATGCAATGGGCCGGCCGGGCGCACCGATCGGTCCATTGCTGTACAACGCGTACCCGCTCACAACAGTTGCAATGGGCCGGACGGGCACACCGATCGGGCCATTGCTGTACAACACGTACCTGTACAGGTCAGTCGCATATGTCACCATGCTTGTCACTGGTGAACGTATGCCAGCCACATATACCTGCCAGAGACCCAGGGGCACACCTACAACACCACACCCAGTCCACACTGTTTCCTAAGGCATGTAAGGCTGCATTACCTTTTCTGTGTATGGGGGTTAACATGTGGTTTCTGTGGTGGCACTTGTGGGCAGCCACACCCAGGCTGTGCATGTGTTAATGGGGACAGGGTCCTTTGTGTGTTGTGCACATGACCACTGTGATGTGCAACAGTTCATTTCCGAGCATGTGGCATGGTTACATTTCCAGGTTGTGTATGTGTGTGACATGTCACATACCCCCAGGGTCCCATGGGGGAAGGCATGTACGTCACAGGGTGACCCATTGCCACAATAGTGATGTCCCTCCACAGTCTGTGTGCATGTTGTGTTTCCGATGTCTCTGATTCCATGTGCACGATGGGAGACAGTCTCCACATCAACGTTGTTTGTGCATGGACTTTGATGTTGTGCGTCACTGGCGTCCATGTCTGTCCTGCGTAGGCGACAGGGGCCACTACCTGTGGGAGTCATGTTTGTTTTTCTGACGTGTACATGATACGCCATGTCATGCCAGTGTCCATGTGGCAAGACAGGGTCACTGGGAATCTACCTGTCAATGAGCTGTGATGCCTGTGGCGCATCTGTCCAGACATGTCACTGTGGTGTGTGTGTGGAACGTGACAGCTGTAAATGGGTACTGTGACACAGCCTAATGGTTTCCCATTGCACAACCTGGAACCTGTTGTCCACACATGTTGTACTGAGAAGTTAGATGATGGCCATGTAGGTGCGAGTTATGTCCGAACAGAACGGCACACACATCAAGTACTTGTGTCTCGTAATGATGTATCATGTGAAATTGAGTATGGTGAATGGCACATATGTGGGGTGACTGACAATCTTTCTTTCCTCAACCTATGCACTGCAGGGCTCCAGCTGTCCATAGACCATTCCCTGACCTGGCAACGATGGTGGAACGTGACAGCATCCGACGGTACCGCTTCACCAGGCAGCTGATTGAGGATTTGGCAGTGCGCTTGGCACCACATTTGCAACCTGGCCGGCCGTACCCTACGGCGCTGACCCCCAAGGTGAAGGTAATGGCAGCCCTACACTTCTTTGCCACCGGTACCTTTCAACACACTGTGGCGACTGCCGGTGGGATGTCACAGACTATGTTCAGCCGTGTGCTACGCGATGTTTTGGAGGCAATGTTGAGATGCCTGAACCAGTACATCTATTTCCCTACACGTCAACAACTCACTGACGTCAAGAGTGACTTCTATGCCCTGGGGAGGATGCCACATGTCATTGGCTCCATTGATGGGACACATGTGGCTTTGGTACCACCACAGGCACATGAGCAGGCATACCGGAACCGGAAACATTACCATTCGATCAATGCTCTGGTGGTATGTCTTGCAGATATGAGCATCACACATGTGTGTGCCCGTTTCCCTGGTTCAGCACACGATGCCTACGTGATGAGGAGTAGTCGCATCCCGAGGATGATGGCACAGATGCAGAACCAGCGTGCCTGGCTTGTCGGTGTGTACTGACTTTGTACCATTGTGTGTGTTCTGCTCTGTAGTATACCGCCCACTTTTCCAACTCAGCTAATGTGCACTTGTCTGTCCGTAGGTGACTCCGGATACCCCAACATGCCGTGGTTGCTGACACCCCTCAGGAACCCTGTGACACCAGCCCAGATGCGCTACAATGAGGCACATGGTCGGACCAGGAGAGTGATTGAGCGGACCTTTGGTCTCCTGAAGAGCCGCTTCCGCTGCCTGGACAAGACAGGAGGGGCCCTCCCATATGCCCCAGCAAAGGTGTGCAAGATTGTCATCGTCTGCTGCATGCTACACAACCTGGCAGTGCGGAAGGAGTTGCCTCTCATCCTGGTTGACGATGACCAACGTCCGCCACCTGTGGAGGATCCTGGCCTGGACCACGATGCCAGTGATGATGATGATGATGATGGTGATGTCCGCACACAGCTCATCACCAACTTCTTCAGCTGAATGTGAGTATCCAGGGAGATGTAATGTGAATGATGTGAGTTTGCATGATATGTGTGGGTGGTGCTCTGGTGCTGTTGAGTGTGGCCATGTGCTACTTGACTGGATGCGTGCAGCAATGTGTCCTTACAGGTAGTATGTACTCCCCAACAGTTTTGACATGCTAACTTGGTTTTGTGTACTTGTCTTGTGACATGTATTGGGCATGAGTATTGGAGTTCTGTCCTGTTCTTCAGTGGTTTTAACTGTGTGTCATGTCTGTCCTTCACAGGGTGCTTACTGAGTACTTTGGTCAACTTGGATCCCCCGACACCATGATTCAGCTTTCAGGGTGGCAGCAGTAGTTTCCCTACAGGTGATGTGCCACACACTCCTGGACTTCATATCTTCTGCACTTGTTGCCTGTGTGGCCACTGCCACGTGGGATTACCTTGCATTTGTAGTGGAAACAACATGTTGCAAATGTGTAATAAACCTGTGCTTCACTTTAAGATGTGCGTTGTCTGTGGTCACACATCTGACTGACATTTGCTTACTGCACCTGTGGGCTAGTTGACACAGACTCTGAATAGGTGTGGTGTCTGTGCATTCCACAGTATTTCCTGGCAACATCACTGTAGGCGATGAGTCCGATGGCCCTGGTGTTTCTGTGTTGTGTAGCCCTAGTGGTGTGTCTCCCTCATATGTGTCACGTCACCATGACTCACATGACGGTGTTGTACTTGCTGTAGCAGTTAGCATACACAGTGTAATTTAGCAGATCATCATCACCATAACAGTATCCACATTTGAATAACAACAGAGGCAAGTATGGTGTACTAGTGATTTTATTTACAGAAATGTGTGTGTGTATAGTGCACAGGATGGTGGGTGCTGTACATTGGGATTGTGATCCAAAGTTCCCAGATGAGTTGGAAGTCTCGGTAGCAGAAATGTCCTGAGTGAAGTCCACAGTCATATGATACATTAGTCCAACTTGAACTCCCCATGTCATGTGGGAGAGTTGTGTTGCATTTGACAGGGTGAAAAGTTTGCACACAAAGGAGAATTTCCGGAACAGGTGTTGGCTTCCTGGGGGATGTACGTGGCCATCAACCTCTCAGTTTTCCTTCCTCGGACGACCCCTCTTCTTTGGGGGGGACCCTCACGTGCAGGCTGCTGCGGTGCAGGGGAGTCTCCACCAGAGTCCTCCTCCCTCCCTGTGGAGGTGTCAGTTGTTGCAGCACCAGATGTTGTGGGCACACAGGGAGGTGTGGCCATGTTGGTGCTAATCTGGCGGAGGCATGTCAATATGTCCCTATGCACCGCTGTGAGTTCTTGCAATGTGTCCCACTTGGACTCCATGCGAGATGTGTGTCTACACACGGGACATGTGGGGGTCCAAGCGGGCATGATGGGCAGCCTGCTGCTGTTGTATGTCCTTGAGGATCCCCACTACCTGTCTGACCTCTCCGGTGCTATCCTGGGACGCATCAGCGATGCGTGCCAGTTGTGGGTCATCATGCAGTCCAGACCCCTCTGCAAGCAGCGACCTATGTCTACCACCCCTCCCACCACCCCTGGCGACACGTGCAGGACCTGCGGTGGCACGCACAGGTGACCCAAGGCCCCCTTGGGGGTTGATAGTGGTGTTGTTGTCCGTTACTCCACGGTGGGCCTGGGGCCCTGTGCTGTTATCATCGGTGGTCCTTGGTCTGTCCGTGTCGGCGGGGGTGGTCTGTGTGTTGGCAGTTGTTGGAGGGGTGGGTACAGGGGGTGCAGATGTTGGTCCTGCTGGTGCTGCATGATGACTCACACCAGGGGTGCCAGGTAGGTCTTCGCCATCCGAGGAGGGCAGAGGCTGTTCCACACCAGTGAGCTCAGTGTCCCCCGGAGCCTGGGACAGGGACTCCTCCTCGCCTGCTGCTGTGTCCCCATCATCATCATCACCTGTATTTGGAAGAGACACACATTGTATGTTATGTTTCTACAGGCATCAATGGTTCACACACCTGACAGTTGTGACTGTACCTCTGGATGCGGGCATGTACATTGCATTGTCCTAAGTTGTCACAGTAAGAGGTTGATATTGGTGTAGCACATTGTCCTGCATACCTGGGGCATTTCAATGTGAATGTTGAGGTGTGTGCATGGCCAGCATTGGTTGTATTTGGTGGACATCCGGCCATCCTTCTCCACCTAGCCAAGTTATCCCACCATGAAGCATGCCACCCTTGCAGTGGGTTCAGGTTGACTCTCAGGATGTCATTCAGTGGTGTTCTGCTATTTGTTGTTGCACAGTTCCCAGCAGGGCCTTGTGCTCCCCACAGCAGTACCCAGTGTCAGCCATCTTGTCAGTCCTTATCCACTCCCTGTGATGTGAGCATGGTTGAGAGTGGTGTTGATGGGCCAATTGTGAGGGTGAGCAATATCTGTGACTACAACTCCCATCATGCTATTGCCTACACCCCCTTCCCAGCATGCCCATACTTCCTTCCTTTTGAGTGGACTTCACTGTGTGTGAGTGTGACAGCAATGGCAAGATGGCTGACAGTGTGGTCCTGTTGTTTGTTGGTGCACAGTTCCCAGCAGGGCCTTGTGCTCCCCACAGCAGTACCCAGTGTCAGCCATCTTGTCAGTCCTTATCCACTCCCTGTGATGTGAGCATGGTTCAGAGTGGTGTTGATGGGCCAATTGTGTGGGTGAGCATTATCTGTGACTACAACTCCCATCATGCTATTGCCTACACCCCCTTCCCAGCATGCCCATACTTCCTTCCTTTTGAGTGGACTTCATTGTGTGTGAGTGTGACAGCAATGGCAAGATGGCTGACAGTGTGGTCCTGTTGTTTGTTGGTGCCCAGTTCCCAGCAGGGCCTTGTGCTCCCCACAGCAGTACCCAGTGTCAGCCATATTGTCAGTCCTATTCCACTCCCTGTGTTGTGAGCATGGTTCAGAGTGGTGTTGATGGTCCAAATGTGAGGCTGCCCATTATCTGTTACTACGAGTCCCATTATGCTCTTGGCTACACTGACTTCACCAGCATACACAGGATTCCTTCCTTTCTGTGAGCTTCCCTGTGAGGTGGTGTTCTAGTGGTGGCTAAATATCTGACAGTGTTTGTTGGTTAGATTTGTGCCACTGCCTAGCTCTATTTGGTATTGGGTTTGTACATGTCATGACACAGTTACATATCACTATGACATGGCATGTATTGTGTTTATCTGACTAACATACACTTCTTGGGATGATTATCTTTTGGTTGCTGTTGATTTGCTAGGGGTGCATGGTTTGACTATCCCCTTGACAGTGATGTGTGTGTATTGGCACACAATATTGTGTATATTAGTTGTGTACTCACCAGGCTCTGGGATGTTTGTTAGTCCATATACGCTCACTGGTGGTAGGATGGCCCGCACCTTCTCCTCCCAGGGCCTGAGGTATACTGGTTTGGCAGGAGGGCCACTGCCGGTGTGCTGGCTCAGGAGGTAATCCTTCTTCAGTAGGTCCCTGACCCTCCTGCGCATATCATACCACCTGTTCTGGATGTCTTCCTTTGTGCGCAAACATGGTGATTGTGCGTTCACCCTGTCGATGATCCTCGCCCACATCTTGGTTTTCTGTGCCATGGGGGTCTGTTGGACCAATGTGCCAAACAACTGTGGCTCTACCCTCAGGATCTCGTCTACCATGACTTCCAATTCACTATCTAGGAACTTTGGATTCTTCTTTAGGGGCATGGTGATGGGTGGTGGTGGTGATTGATGTGTGTGTGTGTGCAGGTGAGGGTGTGTGTGTGTAGGTTTTGGTGTGTGTGTGTGAGGGTGCTATTTGTTGAGGTGCTAATGGTGTGTGGCTTTTGTGTTGGATGAGCTGTGTGTGTGTCTGCTGTCTGCTGGTGTTCTGTGCTGGCAGGTCAGTGGAATTTGCAAAGGATCATGGTAGAGATTTGTGGCCTTTATGTAGGTGGAGTTGGGGGTGTGTCCTTGTTCCATTTTTTTCACCCCCTGTATTTATTGGCTTTGTCATTGCTTGTTTGGCCCTCTTTTTTTGTATTTTTTCATTTGTGATTATTGTGCATGTAGGAGTCGTTCGTCTGACGGAGTAGGACGTTGCAGTTATCTCGTGCGCGCCTCTCCGAGTCGTTCCCGCTGTGTTTCAGCTCAGTTTCATATGCGGCGTACGCGTCGGTCGCGGAGTATTGTGTTTGTTCGGCTGGGTTTTGTATGCGTGTCGGTCGTACGGCTTGGGCTCCGTGCGAATCGGTCTGATTTTGCACCCATTGCATCGTACTGCGCGGGTCGGAGTTCGCGGGTACGTTTCGTTCGGGTTGATTCCTGGTGCGTGTCGGTCGGTTCGATTCGCATGGTTTCCCGGCCGGATAGCTTGTTTCCGTCCGGGTCGGTCGTTCGCCTTGAGTTCCATACGAGTCGGTCGTGATTCACATGCATTTCATCGTACTTCCCAGGTCGGGCAACGCCGGTACGTGTCGGTCGGACTATGATCCCGTACCGAGTCGGTCGGTATTTTTTCCGGCCCGAATCGGATTCGGCCCCTCAGTCTAGGACAGTGGTTCCCAAACTGTGCGCCGCGGCACCCCGGTGCGCCGCGATGAAAAGCCAGGGGCGCCGCCGCGCACGATGTGGGAAATTGTAGCCACATTGCAAGATGCTAAAGACGCAATCGTTCAAATGACGGAGTTCCTAAGGCATGCGTGAAAAACGCATGCGGAATTCCGTCATACATTCTTTTCAAGAGGGTACCACTTGGGTTCGCCTGTGCCACACTCCTGGAAATTGAAAATGAAATGAAGTTTACACCTCTCCAGTTTGGCTGCAAAGTTGTATAATCCTTTTTGAAATAATATTATGGATATTGAAAGTCTAAAAAACAGAACACATGATCTTGCAGACGATTACATCACTGAAAGCTGATATAAGAAAACACACTGGTTTCGCCAGTGTTCAGCACGCGCATGGTATCTATGTTGGCAGAGGGTGTGTTATCTGGAATTTGTTTTATAAAGTTCAGATTAAAAATAGTTATACCTAAGTATACAGAAGAGTTCACTTTTAAAGTGTCGTTGCTTGAAATTCAAACACAGCATATCAACAAATTGAGAGTCTGTCAATCAAATTGGTATTTTTTCAGTTCCTGACACTGTCTTGATAGATAAATTGACTGGGTAAAAATCCTAAATTTTATTTTACATATTTCTAAAGAAGACTTGAGTCAGATTAAGAAAAGTCACCTTCTGTAAGTGTGCAGCAAACAGAATATTGTGGCCTCTCCTCATCAGGCCTCATGCCAAGACTGACAGAGTTGTCTTAAGAATTTTTGGGGCCCCGGGCAAGACAGATTTTGTTGGCCCCTGTTAGGAATAGCTTTGAATTATAGTACCAAACTTTGGCTAATTCAAGCCCACATAGTGCCAGGCAAACTTGCAGAAATGGGGTCACTCAAAAACATTTGAACTATGCCTTGCCTGTATAAGGATGCAAAAGACACACAATTGATGGACGGAATGCAGAACAAATCAAAACATTCACCCCCAGTCAAGAGATCTGGGTTAAATCCATCATTCTTTTGCTCACCATGCCACCCCAGTTTAGACCTGGCCATATGCATATCAGTCTTGACCCTGTGCCTCATGGGAACAGTCCAGCCCGAACTGCCAAGCCAGGTCCTCCCTGGACCGGAAACAAGCATCCTAGGAACGGTTTCGGGTTTCACCCCTCTTCAGCCAGGATAGCTTGATTCCAGTGGCACAGTGAGCCCAGGACCCACGTCTGGGCATACCTGGCGCACCTGAAGCAAGTTTTGGCTTCCGGTAAAAAAATGGTGGGGAGCCGCGGCCAACTGCCAATTAGGTCAAGGAAGCCACGGGTCAAAAAAGTTTGGGAACCACTGGTCCAGGAGATTGTATCTATTTAGTCGAAGGCTCTGGAGGGTCCTGTGCAGCAGGGAATGGCTTCCTGCATTGGGCTGCCAATGGGGATTGACCAAAGGTCCTGCCATAGGCCTTGTGACCAACACCGTTGGGCACAGTCAAGGGCGGCTTTCAGCACGGACTGGTCATGCATGGCGATCAGGGGGAAGGGCATAGTCAGATGCCAGGTCAAAGCCAAGTTTACAGGCAATCGTAGGCATTTTTCTACACTGCTAAAGATAACTTTTGATCCTGTCCAAGGATTGACTTTTTATGCAATTTTAAAATATTTTTTCTGCTAGGGCTATCTAAATATTTAGAATTATTTTGTTTACCAGAAAAATATTGAAAAAACCATATTGTAAGCCAACAGTGGTTGATAGTTTTTTCATAAAACATGGAACAAATATGTTTAAAATAGCAATAAACAAACAATCATACATTATTGTCAGTATGTCACCAAATGCTGCTATTATTTTGTTCACTTTGGTTTTATAATACAGTGCTTAGGTCCAGACCATTTAAGCTGTCAGGGTGCTTCAGTGAGCTAGATGGTTGACACTATGACACCTGATCCGCAGGTCAGGATTGTGCATTCTGGCAAGGTAGACTCAGGGTTCCATCCTTCCAAAGTCAATAAATAGAGTAGCAGGGAATTGGGTAACAGTAACATCTGTTGTTTACAGCGCTTAGAAAAGACAGAAATTCATTATGAAGCCGAATATAAATTAGGCCTGCTGCTCAAAACAGTCTGGCCATCACAGAGCAATATTTTCTTTTGCCCTCTGACAAGTTTCCCCCTTTGCAAGAGAGAAAGCTGAAATCCTTCACAGTGCAAAGGGACTGTTTCCAAGAAACACAAACCATCCACCTCATTAATGGTAATGGGGTGGGAATCCTACAAATGAGAAAACGTGGATGCCTGCTGTCCATGCAGACCACTGTCCCAGCATTTGCAACGAGTCACAAACTAATTCCTACCACAGTAATATTAGTGAGTTGGGCGGTGTGACATTTTGTGAACAGTGACTTTGAGCTGCAAGGGATCTGGACGTCCTTTGCAATTCAAAGGGTGAGTCTGATCACAGTAATAGTAAAACCAGCTTATTTATGCATATGCAAACTACAAAAGACACTTTAATAATGTACAATTTTTTCCACTTGGTGGCCTTGTGCAAAAGTTGTTCATGTTATCACTTTTTGCTAATTTTGGATTGTTTTGTATGGTTCAAAATCTGTTTGGAAAGGGGTTTTGCTTTCACTTTAGAATTCTGCTCTTTGTAAAAGTAGTTGCAAAGTCAACATATGCTAACATTGCAATGTTGCTCATTTTTTGACTTTGATCTCCCTTGTACATGGTTGTGTGTGGCAGGGCTTTCCTAGTAATACATACATGCTACACACAAGTCAGGCCTGATTGTATGCCTACATGAAAGCACAAAACACCTGGATACCCTATCAGATGATAAGCCATTCTTTTTTCTTTTTTTTTAGATTGTCTTTATTGGCATTTAAAGAATAAACACAACACTGCAACATCAGCAATAGAAGGGGGAACATGGGGAGGGAAATCACAGCACATGGAAATCATAGATACAGTATTGCAGAATACATTTGTTCATTCATGAGGGTCTCCTCATACAATGAAAGCAGCTAGAGCATCCCTGGTTCGGTATTCACTGAAGTCTAAACATTGTTCAATAGAGCATACACGTAACAGGGTGTGGCTGTGCGGGGTTAGTCTCGGCCCTAGGTGTATCCGTGTTGAGAGCCTGGGAGGCGGGGTATCTTCAGGGCCAAGGTCTCTGGCTTCCAGCGGGAGGGGGGAGTGTCTCTCTGTAGCAGAAAGTTTAAAGGTTCCCAGACGTCCTTGGGGCGATTGCGTGCTGGCATTAGTTCCCAGTAGCTGGATAGTTGCTCCTGGCAGTATGTCGGGTCTTGCAACCACGCCTTTGTCCCCAGTGCGTGGCCAAGAGTAGGAGCATGGCTGTTAATCGGCGATCCCCATGGGGGACGTCCTTTACATAGCCCAGCAAGCCTACAATTGGAGTGTGCTTTAGTGAGTGACCTGTGATGGTGTGTATGGTGGAGAATACCCCATTCCAAAAATCCGCCACTGGTGGGCATTTCCACGCCAGGTGTAGGAAGGAGGCCTGAGGGGTGGCGCAACAGACACCTCACACCTGGCGCCAAGTCCATGCAAAGAAGCTGCACCGGGGTGCGATAGGGCCTCTGAAGAAACTTAAAGTGTATAAGCCGCAGTTTATAATTAGGGAAAAGGGCCTCCATTTGGCCACAGCATTAAGACCCCTGGACCTCCTCCGTGATGGCGTGGCTCGTGTCTGTTTCCCCACACCCGGACAGGTGCCGTGGCTTGTAAGCCACACTATAAAGTCTGATTAATTAATTAATAGGCCTTTAGTGTGTGTGTCAGGCAGAAGGTCTAGAAAACTAATATTCTGAGTGTTAATATTAAGAGTGTGTGTGAGATCGCCATATTATTTTCAGATGATATTTTCAGAGCCGTAAGTTGACATTAGATGCGCTAACAAAATAGAGAACTGAAATTTTCTTTTCCCCAAAAAGCTGCAGGACTACCTGTAATGATTAGAGCTGAAAGGCTGAGTAGCCTCACACAAATCAGAGTTAGAGGGAAATCAAACAGCAACATTTGCCTGCCTTCCTTATGCTTATGTTGCAGAAACATTGCTAGTGTTTCAGAGCAAAAATATGAGAAGCTCCACAGGAGTTCCTCTTCCCCTCCCCTCTCAGAAAATTATTGGAGGAGAAGGAATAAAGAGTACCAAGACTTAAGTGGGAAGACATGAAGACTGATGTTTAGAGGGACATGCACAAGATCTGATATCTCACTGCAGACCCAATGGCTTTCTTTGGTATGCAGGGATACATACATGTGTTGGCATATAAAGAGTTAGGGAATTCTAATAACCATTCGGCCAATGCAATAACCATGAGACAGACAAAATATGTATATAATAGGTAAGGTCTAGGCTAATCTTATGTCTCTAGTAGGAATATGTGATGTAAACTATTTGAGGTACTTTTGATAATCCCCTTATTTTATATTGAGTGTTGAGATAACTGTGATAATTACCATAAATCTGATACATAAGATTTATGTGCATAATAAACAACCTTTTGTTGTAAAATACCAACAACTGTGTGTGTGTGTCTACTGTTTGAAGGTGCCAGGGTGGGGATCCATATCTATATACAATACTCCCCTGCTGATGGAAGTTACTCTGACAGGGTTGTCTGACGCCTATCACTTCTTATCTATATGAACATAACTTGTTGTGATGAGGAGTGAGAAACACATCCGCTTTCTCCTTTTTTCTGAAGAGGGAATGCTATGGGCCTTAATACAAGTATGGCAGTCCTGGGACCCCCATACTTGCGGTGGCGGTTCGACCGCCACCACCCCTATGGTCCGACCACTGTATTACGATAGTGGCGGTGGGACCTCCACAAGACCATCGCCTCCGCTGGGATCCAGGATCCCATGGCGGTGGTGGTGTCGAAAGGGGCTTAAAATGGTGGCGGTGCCGATGCCTGCACCGCCAAGCAGATTAAGACCTGTATTTCCACCACCCTCTTCATGGCGGTGTCCCCGCCATAAGAAGGGTGGTGGAAATGCAGGTAAGGGGGCCCTAACAGGGCCCCCAGGCGAATATGGCCATGGAGGTGCGTGCAGGAGGGCACCTGTTGTGCCCCCCTAGAATTGTACCTTCTTGCGTGCACTGTAGGGGATGGACAACATTGTGCATGCCACATGGTGCACAAACGTGCTGTGGGCGCTGTCACAGCGGTGGTATGAGGTTTAGGCTCTCCTATGAGTCTAACATACCCGCCGCCGTGACACCGCCGGACCTCCCGCCAGACCTCCCGCCGGCCCTGTATTCAACTGGTAATCCGGCAGACGGGTTCTCCACGGGCTTGGCGGTCTGCCTGGGACCGAAAGGGTGGCGGTCCTACAGGAAGACCGCCAAACTCGTAATAAGGCCCGATGTATTAGTCTTTGTAGGGCTTAGATTATCTACCTGGGTGCGCCCCCACACCCCCGAGAAGTGGAGTTCAAGACACATTGTCAAATGAGACTTTGCATGTGCCAAGTGGTTTGCATTGACTTTGTGAATGCAAAGCCTTTTGCACAACCTGCACTAAATGGTTTAAAATTTGATATATTTAGGACCTCTTTCATAGTAGACAGAAGGGGTGAGGTGTTTACCGCATGTGGTAAAAACAATATCACGGAGTGAGGTATATACCTAAGGGGAGATTTACTAAGATTTTGCGCCATGTTTGCATCGCAAAACGGTGCAAAATATTTTTTTCCTAATTTACTTTCCAGTGCTAAACTTGTTTAGCGCTGGAAATAACGTAAAATTAATGTGAAGCAGCGCTGCTTTTGCATTACTTTGCACCATGGGGGTGTGTCAAGGGTGGTGCATGGGCATTCCCATTCAACCACCCAAGGTTTCTCACACTAAACCCAATTTACTCAACACAGTAGATTGGGTCTCAACACAGTAGATTGGGTTTAGCGTGAGAAAACTGCGCTCTTTTAAACTAGGCGCAAGGAAGGAGAAATGCTTTCATTTCTCCTTCCTTTTCCGACTTTGCATGCGTGCTGCGCACCAGCCATACAAAGTGGGAAAAGCTTTCCCTCGTGTCTAGGCATAGTATTTTGTACAGGAAGGGTAACCTTCCTGTACAAAACCAATGCTAGACTCCCATACACACCCTAGCGCTATGGCGCTAAGGTGCTGCGTTGCGCACGGCAGCTGTAATCAGCGACGGCGCAAGGGAAAGGGGAGGAGAGAGCCATATCTTTGAAAATATGGCGCTAACTTGCTCCTTCCCTGTTGCGCAACGCCTCGCAGCCTCGCGGGAGGCTGCGCTGCAGTTGTGTGGAGATTTGGTAAATCTCCCCTCTAGTGTTTTAAATGCCTTCTATTCTGAGGCTTCCTTTTGCAAATGAGGTATAACAGGCACAACATGCACAATTCTTTGCTGTTTGCACTGAATTTCACATGTATCATTACTGCCTGGGTATTTCCTCCTGGCAAGTATTGGCTAGTTTGACCTGCAGAAATTTAGTTGGTGAAAATGCACAAGGTGTAGGGTGTTAAATGGAAATCTTAGAATTCTAATATGTATGATAATGTGAGTTTCCACACATGTTGGAATTTAAAACCCCACAAAGCATCGATGCCTTAAAATAGATCCTCATAGTAATGTTTATTGTCATACCATGACCTATCCTAATTTTTATTCCAATTGTTGCGGTCTGATACATTTTCCATTCCTTACCTTGTTGTTGTGGGTGTGAGTTCAGTTTCCTTTCGGTGGCGGGTTGCCTTTTGTTTTCTTGCCTGCTCTTTGCTCCCGTGGGTGGGATTTTTTTCTTTCTTGTTACGTTCCGCGAGCTGCGCTGTTGTCTTATTCCTGCGCAGCCGCGGTGGGTGAAGGAGGCGGGATGGGGCGTACAAGAGGGCCACCTTCCCGCACTGCCTTGCTTGGGTTCATTTCCGGTTCCTTGCCCCGGAAGGATTCTGGCCGTCGGCGTTCGCGCGCCCGGCTGAAGAACGAAGATTGTGATCCTAGAGTGGACGTCCTTGTTGTTTTCTTCTTGCAGTCGTTTTGTTTGTTCCCGCTGGAGCAAACGAGAACTCGTCATTGTTCTTGAATATTTTGGGACTTCCAGAGACTCTCAGGTTAGCAGGGAGTTATCTCGTCGTTTTGTGGAACGTGTTTTTCCTTCAGTGCACTGATATTTTTTGTACCTGGATTTTCCGTTATTTGCTATTGGACAGATAGAGGATTCAGGGCGGGTTTTTTACGCTATGCGTTTTTCCCTGCAACTCATGTATTTTCATTAATATTATCCTCTGATTGAGCATCATTTGGATTCTTGTGGACTGCAATTCCCTCCTTATTTATGTTATGGATTACCAGAAAACCCAGTGACCAACGGAGGCTCTTCACTAGCTAAAAGGGGGTGAGCAAGGGATTCTTTATAGTCCTTTTTCCCTTCTACTGCCCTGTACCTCTTTGGGTGCCTTTCACTTACGTTGTGTTCTCTTTTAAACAGAGAGTCCTTGTTGATGTGTTGCTGGAGTGCCTGCAGTCCTGGCGAAATCCTGAGGGAAGCTGTCCAGTGTTATCACAACCTTCCTTGTTGTTTATCCCTTCCTATCTTCCCCCCGGTGCGTCGTCCGCTCGTGCTCATTTGATTGGCACGGAGGGTCGAGGCACGGGGTAGGGGTGATTGGGACTCTCTTCATTCCCGCAGTGCCTGTGCTTCAGGTGAGTGGGGCTGGAACACCAATACATCTATTTTCACTGGTATTCGGACAAAATATCGAGTAAAAATATCGAGATACAGAAATATCGAGTTTTTAATATCGTGATCCACAAATATCGTGATGTAGGAATATCGTTGAGAAGAATATCGATTTTCTAAGGTAAGTAATATCGATTTAAAAAATATCTATTCTGTTAATATCGTCCACAAAAATATCTATGTTGTTAATATCAATATTAAAAAGATGTATGTTGTGAAAATATCATTGTTAATAATATCGTTTTTATTATCTTTATGTATGTTAGTATATGTTTTAATTATATGTTATAAATTGACTGCATAATTATTGTAAAAAAAAATTAATATGGTTTGTAAATTTTTAGTTGTTTTTAAATGTAATTGTTTATTGTAATTTTTAGTGGAGTAGCGGGTTATTAATAATAAATTGTAATTATGAATTGTTTAATTGATAATTAATTATGTAAATTGTGTAATACATTTATTTTTTATGCTTTATTTTAGGTGCGGGGTTGTCGGGTTTGTAGGGGTACAGGGTGGGAAGTACAGTAATTATGATGAATTAATAATTAATTGTAATTATTATTAATTAATTGATTAATTATGTAAATTGTGTAATTAAGATATTTTTATATTATATTTCAGTGTGGGTTGTTGGGTTTGTAGGAGTAAAGGGTGGGAAGTTAAATAATTATAATTCATTATTAGTTATTTAATATTAATTGTTTAATTGGTAAATAATTATATAAATTGGATAATTACTATAATTTTTAAATATATATTTTAATATGCAGACCTTGTTAACAGGGGAGGAAGTGGGGAGTGATGCGGAAAGGCCATCAATATATCAGTTGCTGCTGGGCTCAGCAGCCAAGAACTGATTATTCAGGATTTTGGAGCCAAGCTATTTCAAAAAAACTCGTTTTAAGGTGGTGGTGGCAGCAAACAAGGTCTGGAAGACTGTACAGAGCATATTACAGATTATGGGGATATGTTTCTATACCCCTATGAATTCTACGACAATGTTGCCCTCTGTTTTTTGGAACGTAAGAATGGAGAGATGGAGGGGCAAGGGTATAAGGCAAATAGGGGATCTGTTTGATGAAGAAGGATTCTCCTCTTTCTTAGGCTTATCGGATAGATTCACATTGCAAAAAACGGATTTCTTTAAATATTTGCAAGTCAGAGACTTTCTATATAAAAACCAGAAGCAGAGCGGGATAAAATCTAACCCTCTGGTCGAGGCTGTAAAACGGGCAGCTAAGATAGGTGTATTATATAATACCCTGTTGGATACACAGCGGGATGATCTGGATGCCCAAAATCGCAAATGGAGTATACGGCTAGGGCGGGAAGGGGAATATATCGAACACGCAATAGACATGGCAGAGAAAATCCTGGTATCAGCCAAATTGAAAGCTCAGCACTATAAGTCAATATTTAGCTTGTATCATACACCTGCGAGGATGCTGCAATGGGGTGGTTCGAACGATGGGAAATGTTTTCGGTGTGGGATGGAGAACGCGGATATTGTGCATATTTTTTATGCGTGTACGTATCTAACACAATTGTGGAGACATATCGAGGGGTTTCTGTCCGACATTACAGGAGCAGGCATCCATATAACAACAGAAGTAATGGTATTAGGTGTTGGGGACACTCTGATGCGGGGACAACCGGGGTATGCATTCCGCTATTTAATATTTATGGCCACAGCTGTGGCTAGGCTATGTATTGCATCAGTTTGGCTACAGAAGGAGGCTCCTTCCTTTGAGATGTGGAGGGCTACATTTTATAATATCTATAATCTGGAATTTAGGCTCTACTCTCTTAAAACAACCAAAAGACAAAAATTGGGTATACAGATATGGGGTCCCATGATTGAGCACACAAAGTGACAAAATAATTCTCTCAGCTGTACTGTATCCCGGCTTTATTATGTTCCTTTCTTCCTTGTGGTGTCCGACTTCTGTACCTTCTTCTTTTTCTTTTACATGCCTTTCCTGGTATATTGCTAACTGATGGCCAGTGCCCTAGGTATTGTCTTTGTATGATTTTTATGTTTTGTGCTAAAGTATGTTTATAAGGGATCTATATTGATACTTGTCATGGATTGAAAATTTTAAATAAAAGAATTGTTTTATTTTATTATTTAATATGTTAATTGTGTTATACTTTGTTTATTTCCATTGCATTTTAATTGTTGGCTGTTATGTTTGTGGGAATATAGTGTGGTATTTTAATTATATTAATAATATTTGTTTTAATTGATAATAATTATAAAAAATTGTAATAGTTATGGTAATTTTAAAAATGTTGTTAAAATTTAGCCATTTCATCTTTATATTTAGAATTTTAGATTTTTGGGTACTTAATCAAAATATGTTATTTGTTTGAAGTGAAGTACTCTCTCTGTACTGTAGCAGTGAATTGAGTGAGAATAGTACATTTTACTCCATATGAGTCCAACACTTTCCCTAATGTTGCCAGACTGGAGTGGGAATAGCAATTTTAACCCCAGCTGAGTCCAACGCTTTCCCTACTGCTGCACCGACTGGAGTGGGAATAGTAAATGTTACCCCTCCTGAGTCCAACGCTTTCCCTACTGTTGCACCGACTGGAGTGGGAATAGTAAATGTTACCCCTCCTGAGTCCAACGCTTTTCCTACTGTTGCACCTACTGGAGTGGGAATAGAAATAATACCCATCCTGAGTCCAGTGTTTTCCTTCTGTTACACAGGCTGGAGTGTCAATAGTAAATTTAACCCCTCCTGAGTCCAACGCCTTCCCTACTGTTGCAAAGATTGGAGTGGGAATAGTAAATTTTACCCCACCTGAGTCCAACGCTTTCCTTATTGTTGCACACACTGGAGTGAGAATAGTAAATTTTACCCCTTCGGTTTCCAACGCTTTCCCTACTGTTACACATACTGTAGTGGGAATAGTATATTTATTATTATTAATAATAGTTTAATAGTATTTTTAGTACTGTTAAATATTTATTATTTTTTTCGTATTTATTGTTATATGTTTAAAAATGTAAATGTATGTCATTACATATTTTTAGTAAAACATATTTTATTTATTGTTTACTGTTTTATATAATTAAATTGGAAATATGTTTTATTCTTTGCAGTTTATTTTTTACATGTATCAATTCTTTTTATATATATGTATATATCTACCTATATATATATAGATATATATATATAAATATACATATATATATATAGATAAATATATATGTATATATAGATATATATATATATCTATATATATATTTGTTATATTGGTTTATTTAAAAAGAAATGAGAAAATAAAAATATAGATTATAAAAATTATTTTGATTAAAAAAAATCAAATTGTTTATGTGTATATATATATATATATGTGTGTGTGTGTGTGTATGTTTGTTTAAATAAGTATGTCTTATAAAACCTGGCAACGAATTGGAGTGAGTTTTTTTCATATATGAAAGAAGTGAGACAAGCATTGAGAAAGGCGAATTCTCTCTGAAACGCATCTGCTTGGCACAATACAAGGTCTTTGGAATCCGCTGTGTGCTCCTAAATGTTACTACTGGAGCGTTGTTGTTGGAAATTTTAATTGCGTGCAGCCACTTGCACGCCAAAGGAGGCACCCAATCTGAAAAGTGTTCGGCGGTCATAATAGTGGCATTTGGTGAAATGTTGAAATGGAGACTGCCAGAACCGTCGCTTCACTAAAAGGATAGTCATACCTATGGACACTGATTTCCCATTACAAAATCCTAAGCGTGAGTTACTAAACAAGTGTTTAAGGGTGTGATACCTTGGATGTGATAATTGCCGCTGATGGAGAGGGTCAGAGAATATTACATCATTTTAAGACAAAACCGCTCATGAACTAATAACTGTAAGAACTCAAGATGCATTGTGGAACTTGAGTCATCGTGAGAGACATTTCCTACTGAAGGTGTTTTTTTCAATCCACAGGCACTGCAATTGTATGGTTATAACACCTGGCAACCAATGAGAGTGAGTTTTGTTATATATATATATATGAAAGAACTGATAATATCAGCCCCTCGGTGGAGACAAGCATTGAGAAAGGCGAATTCTTGCCGAAACGCGTCTGCTTGGCACAAAAAAAGTTCTTTGGAAGCCGCTGTGTTTTCCTGAATGTTCCTATTGGAGCATTGTTGTTGGAAATGTTAATTGCGTGCAGCCACTTGCACGCCAAAGGAGGCACCCAATCTGAAAAGTGTTTGGCGGTCATAATAGTGGTATTTGGTGAAATGTTGAAATGGAGACTGCCAGAACTGTCGCTTCACTAAAAGGACAGTCATACCTCTGGACACTGAGTTCCCATTACAAAATGGTAAGCGTTAATTACTAAACAAGCGTTTAAGGGTGTGATGCCTTGGATGTGATAATTGCAGCTTATCGAGTGGGTCAGAGAATATTACATCATTTTAAGACAAAACCGCTCATGAACTAAAACTGTAAGAACTCAAGATTCATTGTGGAACTTGCAGTCATCGTGAGAAACATTTCCTACTGAAGGTGTTTTTTACAATCCACAGGCACTGCAATTGTGTGGTTATAAGACCTGGCAACCAATGGGAGTGAGTTTTGTAATATATATGAAAGAACTGATAATATCAGACCCTTAGTGGAGACAAGCATTGAGAAAGGCGAATTCTCACTGAAACGCATCTGCTTGGCACAATAAAAGGTCTTCGGAATCTGCTGTGTGCTTCGGAATGTTCCTATTGGAGCGTTGTTGTTGGAACTGTTAATTGCGTGCAGCCACTTGCACGCCAAAGGAGGCACCCAATCTGAAAAGTGTTCGGCGGTCATAATAGTGGCATTTGGTGAAATGTTGAAATGGACACTGCCAGAACTGTCGCTTCACTAAAAGGACAGTCATAACTATGGACACTGTCCCATTACAAAATGGTAAGTGTGAATTACTAAACAAGCGTTTAAGGGTATGATACCTTGGATGTGATCATTGCGGCTGATTGAGGGGGGTCAGAGAATATTACATAATTTTAAGACAAAACTGCATATGAACTAATAACTGTAAGAACTCGAGATGCATTGTTGAACTTGCAGTCATCGTGAGAGACATTTCCTACTGAAGATGTTTTTTTCAATCCACAGGCACTGCAATTGTATGGTTATAAGACCTGGCAACCAATGGGAGTGAGTTTTGTTATATATGAAAGAACTGATAATATCAGCCCCTCGGTGGAGACAAGCATTGAGAAAGGCGAATTCTCACCGAAACGCTTCTGCTTGGCACAATAAAAGGTCTTTGGAATCCGCTGTGTGCTCCTGAATGTTACTACTGGAGCATTGTTGTTGGAAATGTTAATTGCGTGCAGCCACTTGCACTCCAAAGGAGGCACCCAATCTGAAAAGTGTTCGGCGGTCATAATAGTGGCATTTGGTGAAATGTTGAAATGGAGACTGCCAGAACCGTCGCTTCACTAAAAGGATAGTCATACCTATGGACACTGATTTCCCATTACAAAATCCTAAGCGTGAGTTACTAAACAAGTGTTTAAGGGTGTGATACCTTCGATGTGATAATTGCCGCTGATGGAGAGGGTCAGAGAATATTACATCATTTTAAGACAAAACCGCTCATGAACTAATAACTGTAAGAACTCAAGATGCATTGTGGAACTTGCAGTCATCGTGAGAGACATTTCCTACTGAAGGTGTTTTTTGCAATCCACAGGCACTGCAATTGTATGGTTATAAGACCTGGCAACCAATGAGAGTGAGTTTTGTTATATATATATATATATGAAAGAACTGATAATATCAGCCCCTCGGTGGAGACAAGCATTGAGAAAGGCGAATTCTTGCCGAAACGCGTCTGCTTGGCACAATAAAAGTTATTTGGAAGCCGCTGGGTGTTCCTGAATGTTCCTATTGGAGCATTGTTGTTGGAAATGTTAATTGCGTGCAGCCACTTGCACGCCAAAGGAGGCACCCAATCTGAAAAGTGTTCGGCGGTCATAATAGTGGTATTTGGTGAAATGTTGAAATGGAGACTGCCAGAACTGTCGCTTCACTAAAAGGACAGTCATACCTCTGGACACTGAGTTCCCATTACAAAATGGTAAGCGTTAATTACTAAACAAGCGTTTAAGGGTGTGATGCCTTGGATGTAATAATTGCAGCTGATCGAGTGGGTCAGAGAATATTACATCATTTTAAGACAAAACCGCTCATGAACTAAAACTGTAAGAACTCGAGATGCATTGTGGAACTTGCAGTCATCGTGAGAGACATTTCCTACTGAAGGTGTTTTTTACAATCCACAGGCACTGCAATTGTGTGGTTATAAGACCTGGCAACTAATGGGAGTGAGTTTTGTTATATATATGAAAGAACTGATAATATCAGACCCTTAGTGGAGACAAGCATTGAGAAAGGCGAATTCTCGCTGAAACGCATCTGCTTGGCACAATAAAAGGTCTTCGGAATCTGCTGTGTGCTTCTGAATGTTCCTATTGGAGCGTTGTAGTTGGAAATGTTAATTGCGTGCAGCCACTTGCACGCCAAAGGAGGCACCCAATCTGAAAAGTGTTCGGCGGTCATAATAGTGGCATTTGGTGAAAAGTTGAAATGGAGACTGCCAGAATCGTCGCTTCACTAAAAGGACAGTCATACCTATGGACACTGTCCCATTACAAAATGGTAAGTGTGAATTACTAAACAAGCGTTTAAGGGTATGATATCTTGGATGTGATCATTGCGGCTGATTGAGGGGGTCAGAGAATATTACATAATTTTAAGACAAAACTGCATATGAACTAATAACTGTAAGAACTCGAGATGCATTGTTGAACTTGCAGTCATCGTGAGAGACATTTCCTACTGAAGATGTTTTTTTCAATCCACAGGCACTGCAATTGTATGGTTATAAGACCTGGCAACCAATTTGAGTGAGTTTTGTTATATATGAAAGAACTAATAATATCAGCCCCTCGGAGGAGACAAGGGTTGAGAAAGGCGAATTCTCACCGAAACGCTTCTGCTTGGCACAATAAAAGGTCTTTGGAATCCTGAAGGTTCCTATTGGAGCGTTGTCATTGGAAATGTTTGTTAATTACGTGCCGCCACTTGCACGCCAAAGGAGGCACCCGATCTGAAAATTGTTCGGCGGTCATAATAGTGGCATTTGGTGAAATGTAAAAAAAAAAATATATATATATATACATATATATGTATATATGTGTGTATATATTATCTACTGGCGGTCGCCAGTAGATAGTTATAGTTAGGACCTATTTTCCATAGGAAATTCGCAACATTCTATTTCCAATAACTTTGGCGAAATTTTCAAAACTTGTGGGGTGCTCCGGTCTGCTCCTATCCTGAAAGTTTCGGGGTGATTCGGCAAGCGGGGGCCGAGAAAAAAGGGGGGTCCCAAAACATGTTTTCTCCATGTTAATTCCCATAGGAAATTTTAGACACGGCTACAGCCCGAACTGCTGAACGGAATTACACCAAATTTGGCAAAAAGTTAGCGCTTGGTTCAGAAAGCGACCTTTTTTTTAAATGGTGTAAATCCGTTCAGTAGTTGCGGAGAAATTCAAAAAATAAGAGTCAAAAAATCAATTTCCCATAGGAAACTTTATGCAAGGCTACAGCCCGAACTGCTGAACGGAATTACACCAAATTTGGCAAAGAGGTAGTTCTTGGTTCAGAAAGAACCCTTTTTGTTAAATGGTGTAAATCCGTTCAGTAGTTCCTGAAAAAATCAAAAGTAAAAACACATATATATCTGGGCGGAGACATGTCATCGTGAGATCTGATTGGCTGTCAGCACCTCATCCTGGAATTTCTGGCAGCCATCTTGGGACCAATATAAATGATAGTACCCCATTGAAATGCATTGTAGTGAATCGAAGATTTTGAGGGTTACTAAAAGGAGAACTATAAAGGGTGATAACAGACTTTAGTTACATTAGAATTCATTTGTTGATGGTACCATACTAATTTCAGGAATTGTGGTGTGTTCTAAGGTGATTTTACCCTGTGAAAAACCGTCTGCTGGGATATCATGTTTGAGAGAAAACTATTTTCACATGCTTGTCCCATACAGTTTTGGAAGGTGCTCCAGAAGCTAAAATGAGAGCATATTTTCTGTAAATTCACATTATCTTTCTCAGTCATGTGAGAATGAAGTCTGACATTCTCAGTAAAACATGTACATCCAACAAGGGCAGAGACTGTCAGTTGATTCCTTTGTGTTCTACTGCAGCTTCCCAGAGTGTTCTAAAGAACAACTAGAGTGCTAACAGCCTTACTTATGACAAAAGTATGGCACACCTGAAGCCATCTTGATTGGAATAAACTGGTAACACTTAAAACATTTAATTTAAAAAGGAACACAATGATGGGGTTCATTTTGTCATAGAAATTATGGTTAGTGCTGTAGAAAGAAAAATTAGGACATGTTTCAAGTGTGATCTCAAATATCTTCCTGTTATATTTCAACAGGAGCAGCCTGTCAGTTGATGCCTTTGTGTTCTACTGCAGCTTCCCAGAGTGTTCTAAAGAACAACTAGAGCGCTAACAGTCTTACTTATGACAAAAGTATGGCACACCTGAAGCCATCTTGATTGGAATAAACTGGTAACACTTAAAACATTTAATTTAAAAAGGAACAAAATGAGGGGGTCATTTTGCCATAGAAATTATGGTTAATGCTGTAGAAAGAAAAATTAGGACATGTTTTAAGTGAGATCTCAAATATCTTCCTGTTATATTTCAACAGGAGCAGCCTGTCAGTTGATGCCTTTGTGTTCTACTGCAGCTTCCCAGAGTGTTCTAAAGAACAACTAGAGTGCTAACAGCCTTACTTATGACAAAAGTATGGCACACCTGAAGCCATCTTGATTGGAATAAACTGGTAACACTTAAAACATTTAATTTAAAAAGGAACAAAATGAGGGGGTTCATTTTGCCATAGAAATTATGGTTAGTGCTGCAGAAAGAAAATTTAGGGCATGTTTTAAGTGAGATCTCAAATCCTCTTCTATTTCATTAGAAAATTCTGACATGCAGACTGAAACAATCACTTTCAATACCAGCAGTAGACTTCCAGTTAACTCCCTGGTGAGCAGTAGCTTTACTACAGTGATCTAATGAACAACTAGAGTGCTAACATTCTGAATTTATGGCAAATGTGTGACACATCTGAATGCCTTCTTGATGGAATCAAAGTAAAAACTGAAAGCATTTCCTACTGAGACTGCAGTAAATGACGAAATTAGGAAACTTCATAACAAATAAGTCTCCCAAGATGGCTACCAGAGAAAAAAGAGCCCAACTGTAGCACAAATATCACCCAGAAGTAGCCCACATATAGCCCAATGACAGAAGTGTGCAAAACACTTTTTATTTTTATTTTTTCTGCAGTTTTATATAGTGCAAACTGGTCAGGTATTGGAGCGTTACATCTTACTTGGACCCCTTATTGCATATTTTGCACGAAGTACATGAGATTGATCTTGCGAAACATTGACCTTTACGATTCTGTTAACCTGAAGTTGCTCTGAACCGGGCTTTGTAACACCCGTTTTTACCTACTGGTTTTAATTAATTCTCACTGTATTGTATTAGGAAAGAGGATTTACTGTTTTTATGTACACTTTTAAGATCTATGTTTCTAAATCAGATCAAATAAAGTTTAATGAATTCTATGGCAGGACGGAGGCGAGGATTATGCATATCTTTCCTCACTTTATTTGCATAGCAGTTCAAAGAAAACGTAACACAACAATCATTAAACAAAAGACTACACAACCCATGAACCATTAGGGGGTAGTCTCCAAGGCAACTATAGTCCAATCATATCACAGTCCATCGTATATAATATCGTGACGTCCCTTCCGCTTCCTCTTTCTTCACTGCTCGTCAGTTAAGTGCATTCCTTACATTCTTGGCTTAATCTGACGTTGTTGCTGTTTGTATAGCGGTTTCTTGTGCACGTTATTAGCATTATTGCCTTGGTATTGTTTCATATTCCCTGCGCAGCAGGCTCTTGCCCGAGCGCGTTCTCCCCCTCGCAGTTTCTCCCGCTGTGTGCAATGCGCGCGGTGAGATCCTGTCAGGCGCGTCTGGTCCGAGCGAGGCAGCTCCGTCGAGCGCTCCCGCTGGTGTTTACGCGCGTTTGGGAATCCGGTCACTCCTTTAGTGTCCGCTTGATTCCCGACCAACCCTCGCCTAATTTTGACACCGCTACGCGGTGATTTCCCCACACGGCCACGTTAGTGACGAGCGCCACCTGGTGGTGGTAATTGGTATTGCGCCTCAGTCTATTCTTATAACAGCTTCGGGGAAAGCCCAGCTGTTGGAGCACCGGCGAGGGGGCTGCCTTAAGGATTTTAAGGGCATTTGTTCTGTGCTCACACCCTCTGCTATCATGTCTTCTCCAGAAGACCATTTTTACTCCTCGTACCAGGAAGTGGAGGAGGAATGGCCCCCCAACTTCTCCCTCCAGCAGTGGACCAAGCCCTCTCTCTGGCTATTTCTAGGGCGCTGGCTCCTATTAGGGATCAGGTTGATAAGCTGGCGAAAAGCATCCCTGGGGTGTTCAGTGACCCAGATCTGGTGGTTGCGAGTCCCAGTAGCTCCCAGATGGGGAATAAAAGGGCCGTTAAGCATAACGCGGGGCACTTGGAAGGATTTGATAAACTTACGGAGACCTTCCTCAAGAGTGCGCGAACGCTAAAACATGCACCCTGCCGGGAGGAGGAGGGGCCCAGAGAAAATTGCGACACTGTCACCACTATTGTAGACCCGACGGCGGGTTTCCCTTAGAGGGAGAGGGTGTATCGGAGGACGATTTCTCCTCCGATGAGGATAAGGACTCGGGGCGTCCCTGGCGTCCAGAGTCCCACTCCTCTCAGTCCCCGGTTGGGGACGGGGTCCACTCGGACATGTTCGAGCCTACCCAAATTTACCATCCTAGGTCAGCGGAGTGGACACCTGATGCCAAAGTGGCAGAGTATGTGGTGGGGAAAATCCATCAACCCCTTGAAAGGGAGGTCAGGAATAGGATGAGGGGAGAATGCCCCAGGCCCTCACTGAAGGGGAAGGTGGCACACACGCCTGAAATTGATGAGAAACTATGTACCTTTTTCTCCAAGTATATGAGGGATCCCAAGAAAGGAATTGATAGGTCTTGGACGTGGTAGGGCCCTTGACCCAAATTATTCAATTGACGGAGCGTTCCAAAGAGTCAGGTTCCCCTTTGTCCACGGATATTGTGGCTGGTTGGGCGCACTACCCTAAACCCTAAAACACTACCCCCTCCACTACCCAAACACCACTGCACTACCCTAAACCCTAAAACACTACCCCCAGCACGACACCCTACACTACCCAAACATAACTGCACTACCCTAAACCCTAAAACAATACCACCAGCACGACTCCCTACACTACCCAAACACCACTGCATTACCCTAAACCCTAAATCTACCCACAGCACAACCCCCTACACTACACAAACACCACTGCACTACCCTAAACCCTAAAACACTACCCCCAGCACGACTCCTTCACTACACAAACACCACTGCACTGCCTTAAACCCTAAAACACTATCCCCAGCACGACCCCCTACACTACACAAACACCACTGCACTACCCTAAACCCTAAATCTACCCCCAGCATGACCCCCTATACTACACAAACACCACTGCACTACCCTAAACCCTAAAACACTACCCCCAGCACGACCCCCTTCACTACCTAAACACAACTGCACTACCCTAAACCCTAAAACACTACCCCCAGCACGACCCCTTCACTACCCAAACACAACTGCACTACCCTAAACTCAAAAACACTACCCCCAGCACGACCCCCTACACTACCCAAACACCACTGCACGACCCTAAACCCTAAAACACGACCCCCTACACTACACAAACACCACTGCACTACCCTAAACCCTAAAACACTAGAACCCAGCACGACCCCCTACAGTACACAAACACCACTGCACTACCCTAAACCCTAAAACACTACCCCTACACTACACAAACACCACTGCACTACCGTAAACCCAAAACACTACCCCAGCACGACCCCCTACACTACCCAAACACCACTGCACTACCCTAAACCCTAAAACACTACCCCCAACACGACTCCCTACACTACACAAACACCACTGGACTACCCTAAACCCTAAAACACTACCCCCAGCACGACTCCCTACACTACCCAAACACCACTGCACTACACTAAACCCTAAATCTACCCCCAGCATGACCTCCCACACTACACAAACACCACTGCACTACCCTAAACCCTAAAACACTAACCCCAGCATGACCCCCTACACTACCCAAACACCACTGCACTACCCTATACCCTAAAACACGACCCCCTACACTACACAAACACAACTGCACTACCCTAAACCCTAAAGCACTACCCACAGCATGACCCCCTACACTACACAAACACCACTGCACTACCCTAAACCCCCCTACACTATACAAACACCACTGCATTACTCTAAACCCTAAAACACTACCCCCAGCATGACCCCCTCACAACACAAACACCACTGCACTACCCTAAACCCTAAATCGACCCCCAGCATGACCCCCTACACTACCCAAACACCACTGCCATACCCTAAACCCTAAAACACTACCCCCAGCATGAACTCCTACACTACCCAAACACCACTGCACTACCCTAAACCCTAAAACACTACCCCCAGCACTACCCCCTACACTACACAAACACCACTGCACTACCCTAAACCCTAAAACACTACCCCAGCACTACCCCTACACTACCCAAACACCACTGCACTAACATAAACCCTAAAACACTACCCCCAGCACAACCCCCTACACTACACAAACACCACTGCACTACCCTAAACCCTAAAACACTACCCCCAGCACGACTCCCTACACTACCCAAACACCACTGCACTACCCTAAACCCTAAATCTACCCCCAGCACGACCCCCTACACTACCCAAACACCACTGCACTACCCTAAACCATAAAACACTACCCCCAGCATGACCCCCTACACTACACAAACACCACTGCACTACCCTAAACCCTCAAACACTACCACCAGCATGACCCCCTACACTACTCAAACACCACTGCACTACCCTAAACCCTAAAATACTACCCCAGCACGACCCCCTACACTACCCATACACCACTGCACTACCCTAAACCCTAAAACACTACCCCCAGCACGACCCCCTACACTCCTGCACTACCCTAAACCCTAAAACACTACCCGCAGCACGACCCCCTACACTACCCAAACACCACTGCACTACCCTAAGCCATAAAACACTACCCCCAGCATGACCCCCTACACTACACAAACACCACTGCACTACCCTAAACCCTAAAACACTACCACCAGCATGACCCCCTACACTACTCAAACACCACTGCACTACCCTAAACCCTAAAACACTACCCCAGCACGACCCCCTACACTACCCATACACCACTGCACTACCCTAAACCCTAAAACACTACCCCCAGCACGACCCCCTACACTACTGCACTACCCTAAACCCTAAAACACTACCCCCAGCACGACCCCCTACACTACCCAAACACCACTGCACTACCCTAAACCCTAAAACACTACCCCCAGCACGACCCCCTACACCACCCAAACACCACTGCACTACCCTAAACCCTAGAAAAGAAACCCCCACCCCATGCCCAATCCCGCTTACCTCTCATTCCTCGTGGTTCCTCTCTCCTCGTGGTTCCTGCTTCACGTCGTCTCTGAGGGGCGGTGCACGTCGTTGTGAGGAAACGGAACAGCCTCTGTTTCCTTACGACGACATGGATCGTCTACATGTTTTTTAGAACGCATGGTCATTTACCATACATACCTTTACAACAAAATTCGTTGTAAAGGCATGCGTGGTAAATGACCATGCATTCTAAAAAAATGCGTAGTAATGACTTCGTGATGTACAACGCATGCGTGGTAATGCATGCGTTGTAATGGTATCGCAAAGTAAAAAAGTCGTTGTAACGGCTGTTTACTGATCGAAGCTGTCCCCTGTTCTTCAGTGAGACGTTTATTTGATTAATTAGGAGGAAGGAATGTGGTTTTTTTACCGAAAAGTGCATTCCCGGCTGTTGTATTGTGAAAGTGTCCGCGTGGCCTGGTTTCACTTCCGGTGAGAGAGTGGAAGAGTCTGTTTGGATCTAAAGGAGTTCTGTTGTTGGACGGGGCTGGCGCGACGTCATCAGAAAACATAGCTAATGGAAAGCGTCCTCCCTGAAGTGTGGAGCAGTGCCATGAGAGGTCAACGAGTGTGCGTCCCTCCGCAGTATGACCGTACCGCGTGACCCATGTGCCACCTCCAGGGTACCGGAGGCAGAAGCGGCATCGCAGGTCCTCTTGAAGACCGTTGTAGCACTAATTCTACATTTTGGTACTAGGGCATTTTAACTTCGTTGTTCCTGCCAGATACAAAGAGAAGATCCTATGTTATTCAGTGCCCTCGTTACCTTTTTTGTGGGTTGTGGTGCTTGTCACTTCGCTGCCCCGCCGGTGCACACGACTGGGCACCCCACCTCGTGTGCCATCTGCAGGGCCTCTGCCGTCGGATCACTGGTTTCGGTTTCTGGAGTGGCAACATAAACAGTTGCTCCCAAAGGACTAGCCTGAACACTTAGGTGAATATCCCCTGCACCAGCATTCCACGGAAATTGTTTCCTAGCTCTCCCATGTCAACGAGGACGTCATAATAGCACGGCTCCGCTCGCGACACCGTATGACGTCATCGGAGCCATAAGAGGACCTCGTCGGCGTGCTGACGTCAGTTCCACCCATTTTTTCCGTGCCACCGAGGCAAACAGGGGACCGAGACATTTTCACATGTATACATAGTATAATAAATATATATATATTCACTGAAAAAACCATAGGTTTCAGGCACGTTATAGTTAGAAATTAGCATTTAAAAAACCTTAGAAATTCACTGAAAAAACCATAGGTTTCAGGCACGTTATAGTTAGAAATTAGCATTTAAAAAACCTTAGAAATTCACTGAAAAAACCATAGGTTTCAGGGGCGTTATAGTTAGTTGGACATTTCACTCATACAAAACCACCGAAATACCCCCGTTATAGTTAGTTCAGCTAACTATAACTCGCGCGCCCGCAATGCACTGCTGATGACGTCACATATTACATCACTCATGACATGGTCAGTGACATCACTCATGACATCACTGATGACATCTCAAATGACATCACTGATGACATCACTGATGACATCATCCAGTGAATGTGTGTTTTTCTGAAAATTAAATATGTTTTATATATGTATATCTCAAGGTCGATGGAAGAATAAATGGGTATATAAGTGTCTAAATGGATGATTTTTTTGTAAAATTGATTGTATAACTGACTAAGTGTATCTTAGTGAATACATGGGTTAGTGAGTAATGTTTAAATATGAAAATATCTGTATCAGTCTCTCACTTTGTGTATAAGTGGCTGCATGGGTTGGTGAGTAGCTACATGAGTGTCTATATGGGTTATTAGTTGGTTTTTGAGTATCAGAATGAGTGTCTGAGTGTCTGTATGGTTTGGTGGGGGGTATTACTTAGTGCATAGATGCATGAATGAGTGACTCACTGTTTGTATGTGTTGAAGACAGCATGTGTGCAGGACTGTATAGGTGGATGAGTATGTGTATGGGTGTGTTAGTGAGTGAATGACTGTCTCAATAGTGTCTTTATGAGTAACTACATATGTTTTAAACTAGTATATGTGAGTATTGGTGTATATAAGTGAGTATATGTGAGAGTGAGAGATTGGAAGAGTTCCTGTACAAATAAGTAGGTGTTTCTATAAGTGATTGTTTAAGAGAGTAAGTATGTGTAAGTTTCTGTAGAAGTAAGTGTGGTAGTGTGTGTATAACTGTATATGCAAGTAAATGGATGTTTGATACTTTGTTTGCATGTGTGACTATGTGTGTGAGTAACTCTATGGATGAGTGGTGGTGTGTAACAGGATGTATAGGTGTATGAGTACATATGATGAGTGAGTACATGTATGAGTGACTGTATAGGGACTGTTGGTGAATGAGTGGATGTGTGTGTAGATCTTGGAATTACTGAATAGGTGTGTTGTAACTGGTATTGGTATGTCCATTGTTTTGAAAATGTTAGTTTGTATTTTTGAGTGTGTGTATCAAAGGTTATATTAGGGTGAGAGGAGGTCTGCCACTCTATCACAAGGATGATGCCATCAGTGATGTCATCAGTGATGTCATTTGAGATGTCATCAGTGATGTCATGAGTGATGTCACTGACCATGTCATGAGTGATGTAATATGTGACGTCATCAGCAGTGCATTGCGGGCGCGTGAGTTATAGTTAGCTGAACTAACTATAACGGGGAATTTCTATGGTTTTGTACGAGTGAAATGTCCAACTAACTATAACGCCCCTGAAACCTATTGTTTTTCAGTGAATTTCTAAGGCTTTTTAAATGCTAATTTCTAACTATAACGTGCCTGAAACCTATGGTTTTTTCAGTGAATATATATATATATATATATTATCTACTGGCGGTCGCCAGTAGATAGTTATAGTTAGGACCTATTTTCCATAGGAAATTCGCAACATTCTATTTCCAATAACTTTGGCGCCGGTTGATGAAGCTTCGCAAAATTTTCAAAACTCGTGGGGCGCTCCGGTCTGCTCCCATCCTGAAAGTTTCGGGGTGATTCGGCAAGCGGGGGCCAAGAAAAAAGGGGGGTCCCAAAACGTGTTTTCTCCATGTTAATTCCCATAGGAAATTTTAGACACGGCTACAGCCCGAACTGCTGAACGGAATTACACCAAATTTGGCAAAAAGGTAGCGCTTGGTTCAGAAAGCGACCTTTTTTTAAATGGTGTAAATCCGTTCAGTAGTTGCGGAGAAATTCAAAAAATAAGAGTCAAAAAATCAATTTCCCATAGGAAACTTTATGCAAGGCTACAGCCCGAACTGCTGAACGGAATTACACCACATTTGGCAAAGAGAATGGGCCTGATTCACAGAACTAACTTACGTCAAAATCCTAAACTTACAACAATTTTGGTATTCACAGAATGAACTTACACATTTGGGTATTCACAGAATGAACTTACACATTTGGGTATTCACAGAATGAATTTACAACAATTTTGGTATTCACAGAATGAACTTACACATTTGGGTATTCACAGAATGAACTTACAAAAATTTTGGTATTCACAGAATGAACTTACACATTTGGGTATTCACAGAATGAACTTACAACAATTTTGGTATTCACAGAATTAACTTACTCATCCTAACTTTATGTCCGCTACCGGGCCGGAAATTCCGGCCCGAGTGCGGACATAAGGTTAGGATGAGTAAGTTCATTCTGTGAATACCAAAATTGTTGTAAGTTCATTCTGTGAATACCCAAATGTGTAAGTTCATTCTGTGAATACCAAAATTGTTGTAAGTTCATTCTGTGAATACCCAAATGTGTAAGTTCATTCTGTGAATACCCAAATGTGTAAGTTCATTCTGTGAATACCCAAATGTGTAAGTTCATTCTGTGAATACCAAAATTGTCGTAAGTTTAGGATTTTGACGTAAGTTAGTTCTGTGAATCAGGCCCGTAGTTCTTGGTTCAGAAAGAACCCTTTTTGTTAAATGGTGTAAATCCGTTCAGTAGTTCCTGAGAAAATCAAAAGTAAAAACACAAATATATCTGGGCGGAGCCTAACCACACATGTCATCGTGAGATCTGATTGGCTGTCAGCACTTCATCCTGGAATTGCTGGCAGCCATCTTGGGACCAATATAAATGATAGTACCCCATTGAAATGCATTGTAGTGAATCGAAGATTTTGAGGGTTACCAAAAGGAGAACTATAAAGGGTGATAACAGACTTTAGTTACATTAGAATTCATTTGTTGATGGTACCATACTAATTTCAGGAATTGTGGTGTGTTCTAAGGTGATTTTACCCTGTGAAAAACCTTCTGCTGGGATATCATGTTTGAGAGAAAACTATTTTCACATCCTTGTCCCATACAGTTTTGGAAGGTGCTCCAGAAGCTAAAATGAGAGCATATTTTCTGTAAATTCACATTATCTTTCTCAGTCATGTGAGAATGAAGTCTGACATTCTCAGTAAAACATGTACATCCAACAAGGGCAGAGACTGTCAGTTGATGCCTTTGTGTTCTACTGCAGCTTCCCAGAGTGTTCTAAAGAACAACTAGAGTGCTAACAGCCTTACTTATGACAAAAGTATGGCACACCTGAAGCCATCTTGATTGGAATAAACTGGTAACACTTAAAACATTTAATTTAAAAAGGAACAAAATGATGGGGTTCATTTTGTCATAGAAATTATGGTTAGTGCTGCAGAAAGAAAAATTAGGACATGTTTCAAGTGTGATCTCAAATCCTCTTCTATTTCATTAGAAAATTCTGACATGCAGACTGAAACAATCACTTTCAATACCAGCAGTAGACTTCCAGTTAACTCCCTGGTGAGCAGTAGCTTTACTACAGTGATCAAATGAACAACTAGAGTGCTAACATTCTGAATTTATGGCAAATGTGTGACACATCTGAATGCCTTCTTGATGGAATCAAAGTAAAAAACTGGAAGCATTTCCTACTGAGACTGCAGTAAATGACGAAATTAGGAAACTTCATAACAAATAAGTCTCCCAAGATGGCCACCAGAGAAAAAAGAGCCCAAATGTAGCACAAATATCACCCAGATATAGCCCACATATAGCCAAATGACAGAAGTGTGCAAAACACTTTTTATTTTTAGTTTTTCTGCAGTTTTATATAGTGCAAACTGGTCAGGTATTGGAGCGTTACATCTTACTTGGACCCCTTATTGCGTATTTTGCACGAAGTACATGAGATTGATCTTGCGAAACATTGACCTTTACGATTCTGTTAACCTGAAGTTGCTCTGAACCGGGCTTTGTAACACCCGTTTTTACCTACTGGTTTTAATTAATTCTCACTGTATTGTATTAGGAAAGAGGATTTACTGTTTTTATGTACACTTTTATGATCTATGTTTCTAAATCAGATCAAATAAAGTTTAATGAATTCTATGGCAGGAAGGAGGCGAGGATTATGCATATCTTTCCTCACTTTATTTGCATAGCAGTTCAAAGAAAACGTAACACAACAATCATTAAACAAAAGACTACACAACCCATGAACCATTAGGGGGTAGTCTCCAAGGCAACTATAGTCCAATCATATCACAGTCCATCGTATATAATATCGTGACATCCCTCCCGCTTCCTCTTTCTTCACTGCTCGTCAGTTAAGTGCATTCCTTACATTCTTGGCTTAATCTGACGTTGTTGCTGTTTGTATAGCGGTTTCTTGTGCACGTTATTAGCATTATTGCCTTGGTATTGTTTCATATTCCCTGCGCAGCAGGCTCTTGCCCGAGCGCGTTCTCCCCCTCGCAGTTTCTCCCGCTGTGTGCTCTGCGCGCGGTGAGATCCTGTCAGGCGCGTCTGGTCCGAGCGAGGCAGCTCCGTCGAGGGCTCCCGCTGGTGTTTACGCGCGTTTGGGAATCCGGTCACTCCTTTAGTGTCCGCTTGATTCCCGACCAACCCTCGCCTAATTTTGACACCGCTACGCGGTGATTTCCCCACACGGCCACGTTAGTGACCAGCGCCACCTGGTGGTGGTAATTGGTATTGCGCCTCAGTCTATTCTTATAACAGCTTCGGGGAAAACCCAGCTGTTGGAGCACCGGCGAGTGGGCTGACTTAAGGATTTTAAGCGATACAAAAGGGGATGATGGACGGAACGCTTGAGCCAATCAAACACTCACCCCCAGTCAACTGATCTGGGTTTAATCCATCATCATTCTTTAGCTCACTCCACCACCCCAGTTCAGACATTGTATCGCTTTAAGGATTTTAAGGGCATTTGTTCTGTGCTCACACCCTCTGCTATCATGTCTTCTCCAGAAGACCATTTTTACTCCTCCTACCAGGAAGTGGAGGAGGAATGGCCCCCCAACTTCTCCCTCCAGCAGTGGACCAAGCCCTCTCTCTGGCTATTTCTAGGGCGCTGGCTCCTCCTATGGATCAGGTTGATAAGCTGGCGAAAAGCATTCCTGGGGTGTTCAGTGACCCAGATCTGGTGGTGGCGGGTCCCAGTAGCTCCCAGATGGGGAATAAAAGGGCCGTTAAGCATAACGCGGGGCACTTGGAAGGATTTGATAAACTTACGGAGACCTTCCTCAAGAGTGCGCGAACGCTAAAACATGCACCCTGCCGGGAGGAGGAGGGGCCCGGAGAAAATTGCGACACTGTCACCACTATTGTAGACCGTTCTGGACGTTAGCCATGTACTGGACTCAACATCCTCCGGGTTATTCTTCACCAAAGCATTACCCATGGTTTGTGTTTTTCTAAAGGTGATTGCAGGTTTTTTAGGCAGTGAGCCACCTATAATTGGGTCTGCTAGTACTGTATGCCAATTACGTCGTATGATAGCCCTTATCTGTCCTTCCTGTCTAGAATATCCTAAGATCAGCCGAGTTGGCACATCAGGTGTTATGCCTGATGTAGACTGGGGTTTTGGTGTGTTTTGAAGCAAGTCATCTCTGGCCCTACATCTAGATTTAGATATTGCAGCTTCAATAGTCAGGGCCGGTCCTAGGACTTGTGGGGCCCTGGGCGAAAGGGAAGATGTGAGGCCCCTCTAATTTGCATGTGACATCACAAGAAGTGACATCCTAGAACACCGACATCACAAGACTATTGATCTTTGTCATTTCTGAAGAGACATTGTGTTGATATCAGTAACATTAATTAAAAGATAAATATCCAAATGAAATACGTCTATCTATTTTGAAACTGTATTAAGTGGATTACATAGTCACATTGGATGGGAAATCTAGACGCAGGTCTCACAAAGATGGCTATTCTAACTCCTAGTTAACTGTGCGTTACCAAATTAGTGCATAGTAATAATTAGAGAGCATTGCAGAAAATAGATTGAATGGCATCCCTGGTAAATATTATGCAACAGGGTATAGCGAGATGAAGTTGAATTCAGATACAAATGCCTTTTTTATTCTTTTTGAGAGCTTCATAAATCAGACTACAACAAAAAAGGACAGCAGAGTTCAGTAGAAAAAAGATTTAGGATTTAGAATGATTATATTCTCCTCACAGGGGATGTAAGCCATGTGAGGAATATATATATTCCTTATAAAAAGCAGATAAAAGGAAACATTACAATCTGACAATGAGGAGATAAGTAAATTGATAAGTGCATAAAAAGACAATTCCAGTGAAACATAAATAGAGTAACTTCAAAGTTCTAGGTTATTCTCATTGGGTGGCTTCCTGGTATTGATTCATTACGGAAAGTTTAGTATCTGTGTGTTTAAAGTGAAGGTATGCTGCAGATTTAAGGGGTTTTCATACCAAGGTTTTTCATTTGGTGTCAGACCAGTTGAAAGTGGTAGTGGCAGAATGGCATTATTCTGATGAAAATCCATCAATCGCCCTATTCTTCTATATATTCACAACTTTATGTGGTCGTCCAACTTGAAAAAAATATGGGGTAGGGCAGGAATGTGAAAAAAAAGAAATTGCCATCTTCGTATTATGTCCTGTACACATCTGGAAGTTATTGATAGAATGTGCCCTGTTTCGCCTACATCCTAATACAAACATATACATATAACAGGTTATCAGAAAGCTCATTCATAACTTACAGGGAAATAATACAAGGCAACAAAATTAGTGTTCTACTTACCTTCTCCTTAAATGATTAGGTGGTGACGATCCTCTGAGCCAATCAGGATATTACTCAAGACATTGGAGATCTGAAGTAAAGTTAACTTGTGGAGACACACAAAAAGTGTTTTTCACAAGGCTCTCAGGCTAGAGAAGAGCAGTTATATCAAATGGGGGGGACCAGGAGTCGTTAGGTCCAGCATATAAGCTCCTTACTATATATAATGGTCCAACAGTTCTATGAAAAGATCTCCCGTAAAGTGCCCCCTTGTGGGTGCCTGTTGGGCATTGCAGTGCTGGCCCGACAAGGAGCTTGCCTGATGATGAACCATGACCCGCATACAGGTGTGTGAGGGCACTTGCTCCTATTGCAGCATATTCCCCCTCTGATAAACGGTATTTCTACACACTTATTCCACCGTCTTTAAAAGGAACTGCATACTCTTGTTGGATCAGATAAGAGCAGTGCCAAGATTGAAAAAATTGAGAAATACAAATCTTTGCCATGATGCTCTCTAGACAAAATAATGGAAGCAGGGTAAGTCTTATTTCTTCAATTGTGTCTTTTTTACCCTGATATGTCATTCACTACTAATAATGAAGGTGAACATTTCTGGGAAGAAATTCCTAAAGGTCATGAGGATGTTTTGTCATGTTAGCTAGAATGAACAAGGGTCCCTGGGACTCCAAGTAAAATATTGGGCTTGCATGGAGGGGTGATGCCAGCAAGGCAACACTAGGCAGCACAATTTGCTCTTGTGCTCTCAGGGCAAAAACCTATCAAGCGCTTTGTCACTCACCCTTCCATGTGCAGGGTACCAGTGTGGCTGGGGTCTGAACCACAATACGAATAAGACCCGTCTGACTGGTGATTGTCTGCTTTTGATAGCCTTCTACAGCTTGAGAGAGGCTTGTGTGTAGTCCTGCTAAAAATGTTGGCTTCCTTCGGGCCGGTAGAAGTAGGTGGAATTTGGATGTTTTAAAGTTTGTGTTGTTTCTGCTGAGGTTGTCAGCCTTGATTTCTCTTCGGCTTCCTTCCTCCTTCATCAGGTGCACTTTTTTAGCATTAGGCCATATCTCTGCCTCTAAATAAATAAATAAATAAAATAGTGCATGGCTATAGCTTATGTCACCAATTACCATTCTAGCGATTTTGGCATCTTTTTACTCATTGAAAGCCTTTGCTACCAGGCACATGTCGCCATGTGGATTACTGGGCCTTCTGTGATTATCACCCTTTTTGGGGTACAGGCACACATCATTCCACTATCACTGTGGCTAAGCTGGGAATATGTTATTATAATTACAGTTTGTGAGTCTCCCTCTCACATACCCTCACCCATCTCACCCCCTGGTGCTGCTTCCCATAAAGTAAGCTCATCCCATCACGCATGACATAAAACCCATTACACATAAGCTCAAAACAACCCAACACCCTTCCAACCACACACTTCCAACTACATGTTGTAGCTTGCTATCTATGTTGGTAAGTGCTTCAGCACCTCACATATGGGTAGTAAGCGCTAAACAAATGCTACAATACCATACAATATCTTAATTGGACACATCCAAGTAAGACACACTTGAAAAGCTAAAATCCCATTTAAATGAATTAGAAATGCTTCCAAATTGCTGCTGTGGGTTACAGAGCATTGAATATTAATCTATAAGGCTGCTTGGTGGGGTAACGTGATTTCTGTTGTGATCAATGTGCAACCTCGAGCAGGCTAGCTGACATAAGGTTGGCATGGAAGTTCAGACCTCTCATCTTTTATGTAGAATTTCATAAGTGTACCTATTTAATTGCTCACTTAACAGGCTGTCCAGCCTAAGATTAACATATCCTTAAACTGGGTAACAGTAACGTATGCTTTTCGCAACACTACAAATTACGTTTCTCAAGGATAAACCTATGAAAAGGAAAGCCCCAAATGGCTGCCATCTTGCCAATGTACGAAAACCAAAGTATGAAGATGGGGATTAAGTGATGAGTTAGTGAGCATCATTGCCATACTATGGCTACACCTTTACATGCGAGGCCAATAGGAACCCCTTGCACAATGTCCATCTTCTTTCTGATCCCTCCGTAAAGTGGATTTGTGCTCAGTACATGCAACAAACAAGGCTAAATACGTGCCGGGCCTTTATCATTGTGTGTTGACGCTAATAATTGGGGCCTAGGATTGGATAGTAAATCTGTTGACAAACAAAGCCTGGAGAGGAGGCAAGCAAAGGCCTCAGTTTGTTCACAGTTGATAGCAGAATAGTTTTGTGAGTTGCACCCTGGCTGTATAATTGCAGATCAGCAGTTTGAATCTATGCATGGCACAATCGTCCTTCCAAGATCCATTATCTGAGCGTCATTAAATAGTGCAATAGTAACTCCTTAGAAAAAGTGGAATGAAACACCTTTATATGTACGTGATAATTCAAATGACAGCTAAAAATACCTTGTCACACCACCACATGGGTATTGTGCGTTTCACCACTGCGCTAATATCCAATGTGTTGTGTGCCTCTTTTCATGCTAAATATTATAGGCAAAAGCTCAGAATAACATCACCATTAACAAGCATTGGCAAAGCCAATAGGTCTCGCCTATAAGAAATATTGGCTTTGACAATGTTGAGTTGCCGTGTTGAACACGAGTGTGGCTGCTGTTCAGCATGGTTAAAGGTTAGTGGCATGGAGTGTCCTTGAGTGGAGTGGTAGGAGTAGAGTGTCATAGACTGGATTTGTTGGAGTAGCAGTTGTAGAGTGGAATAGGGGGTGTAGAGTGTCATACAGTTGAGTAGAGGGGAGTAGAGTTCAGTGGTTCAGTGGCAGAGAGTGTCGTAGAGTGCAGTGTTATAAAGTGCAGAGTCGTAGAGTGGAGTGTCGTAGATTGGAGTGGGGTGGAATCGGGTGGAGTGGGTTGGGTGGACTAAGATAGTGGGTGGATTGGATTGGGGTGGATTGGGTTGAATTGGGATAGAGAGAGTTGGAGTGAGGTGGACTGGGTGGGTGGGGTGGATTGGAGTGGGATGGTTTGAAATGGGGTGAGGTGGATTGGAGTAGGGTGTATTAGATTGGTTTGGGGTGGGGTGGATTGGAGTTTGGTGGGCTGGAGAGATTGGACTAAGTGGGGTGGTCTGAACTGGGCCGGATTGGGGTAGAGTTGGGTGGATTGGAGTAAAGTGGAGTGGATTGAACTGCAGTGGAGTGGGGTGGACTGAATGTGGTGGATTAGACTGGAGTGGGTGGATTAAAATTGGGAGGGAGGACTGGATTGGGGTGGGGTGGATTGGATTGAGGTGAACTGTATTGGGGTGGGGTGAACTGGATTGGGGTGAGGTGGGTTGGATTGGGGTGAGGTGGGTTGGATTGAATTGGGGTGGGTTGGATTGGAGTGCGGAGGTTTGGATTAAAGTGGGGTCGATTCAATTTGGGTGGATTGGATTGGAGTGGGGTGGAGTGGATTGGAGTAGGGTTGAACGGAGTGGGGTGGATTGTTTTGGATTGGAGTGGGGCAGACAGGAGTGGTGCAGATTGGAGTGGGGAAGATTGTTTTAGATTGGTGCTGATTGGAGTGGGGCAGATTGTTTTGGATTGGAGTGGGGCTAATTGGATTGGAGCACATGGTTTTGGATTGGAGTGGGGCAGATTGTTTTGGGTTGGAGCGGGCAGACTGTTTTGGATTGGAGTGGGGCAGATTGTTTTGGATTGAAGTGGGGCAGATAGTTTTGGATTCGAGTGGGGCAGATTGTTTTGGATTGGAATGGGGCAAATTGTTTTGGATTGAGTGGGGCAGATTGTTTTGGGTCGGAGCGGGGCAGATTGGAGTGGGGCAGATTGTTTTGGATTGAGTTGGGGCAAATTGTTTTGGATTGAGTGGGTGATATTGTTTTGGATTGGAGTGGGGCAAATTGTTTTGGATTGAGTGGGGCAAATTATTTTGGGTTGGAGCGGGGCAGATTGGAGTGGGGAAGATTGTTTTGGATTGGAGTGGGGCAGATTGTTTTGGATTGGGGTGGAGCAAATGTTTTGGATTGAGTGGGTGAGATTGTTTGGAGTGGAGGGGGCAGATTGTTGTGGGGCAGATTTTTGAGGGATTGGAGTGGGGTGGATTGGAATGGAGTGGGATTGATTGGGGAGGGAGTGCGATCGATTGAGGTGAGGTGAGGAGGATTGGATTGGAGTGGGTCGTTTGGATTGGGCTGGTTTGGGGTGGATTAAATTGTTAAATTGGTGTGGGGTGGGGTGGATTGTGGTGGATTGGAGTGGGGTGAATTGGGATGGAGTGTGGCGGGTTGGAGTGTGGCGGGTTGGAGTGTGGCGGATTGGAGTGTGGCGGATTGGAGTGTGGCGGATTGGAGTGTGGCGGATTGGAGTGTGGGGCAGATTGTTTTGGATTGGGGTGTGGGGCACATTGTTTTGGATTGGGGTGTGGGGCAGATTGTTTTGGATTGGGGTGTGGGGCAGATTATTTTGGATTGGGGTGTGTGGCAGATTGGAATGGGGCAGATTGGAATGGGGCAGATTGGAGTGCGTAGATTGGAGTGGGGCAGATTGGAGTGGGGCAGATTGGGGTGGGGCAGATTGGGGTGGGGCAGATTGGAGTGGGGCAGATTGGAGTGCGGAGATTGGAGTGCGGAGATTGGAGTGCAGAGATTGGAGTGCGGAGATTGGAGTGCGGAGATTGGAGTGGGCAGATTGGAGTGGGCAGATTGGAGTGGGCAGATTGGAGTGCGGAGATTGGAGGGGGCAGATTGGAGTGCGGAGATTGGAGGGGGCAGATTGGAGTGCGGAGATTGGAGGGGGCAGATTGGAGTGCGGAGATTGAAGGGGGCAGATTGTTGTGGGGCAGATTTTTGGGGGATTGGAGCGGGGTGGATTGGAATGGAGTGGGATGGATTGGGGAGGGAGTGGGATGGATTGAGGTGAGGTGAGGTGAGGAGGATTGGATTGGAGTGGGTCGTTTGGATTGGGCTGGTTTGGGGTGGATTAAATTGGTGTGGGGTGGGGTGGATTGTGGTGGATTGGAGTGGGGTGAATTGGGATGGAGTGTGGCGGATTGGAGTGTGGCGGATTGGAGTGTGGCGGATTGGAGTGTGGCGGATTGAAGTGTGGGGCAGATTGTTTTGGATTGGGGTGTGGGGCAGATTGTTTTGGATTGGGGTGTGGGGCAGATTGGAGTGCAGAGATTGGAGTGCGGAGATTGGAGTGCGGAGATTGGAGTGGGGCAGATTGGAGTGCGGAGATTGGAGGGGGCAAATTGGAGTGCGGAGATTGGAGGGGGCAGATTGTTGTGGGGCCGATTTTTGGGGGATTGGAGCGGGGTGGATTGGAATGGAGTGGGATGGATTGGGGAGGGAGTGGGATGGATTGAGGTGAGGTGAGGTGAGGAGGATTGGATTGGAGTGGGTCGTTTGGATTGGGCTGGTTTGGGGTGGATTAAATTGGTGTGGGGTGGGGTGGATTGTGGTGGATTGGAGTGGGGTGAATTGGGATGGAGTGTGGCGGATTGGAGTGTGGCGGATTGGAGTGTGGCGGATTGGAGTGTGGCGGATTGGAGTGTGGCGGATTGGAGTGTGGCGGATTGGAGTGTGGGGCAGATTGTTTTGGATTGGGGTGTGGGGCAGATTGTTTTGGATTGGGGTGTGGGGCAGATTGTTTTGGATTGGGGTGTGGGGCAGATTGGAGTGCGGAGATTGGAGTGCGGAGATTGGAGTGCGGAGACTGGAGTGCGGAGATTGTAGTGCGGCAGATTGGAGTGCGGCAGATTGGAGTGCGGCATATTGGAGTGCGGCATATTGGAGTGCGGCATATTGGAGTGCGGCATATTGGAGTGCGGCATATTGGAGTGCGGAGATTGGAGTGCGGAGATTGGAGTGCGGAGATTGGAGTGGGCAGATTGTTCTGGATTGTATTGGGGCCTATTGAAGTGGGGCAGATTGGGATGTGGGGTGGGAGTATTGGAGTGTGGTGCAGAAGGGGTGGTTTGGATTGGTCTAGGGTGGATTGGATTAAGTGGGGTGGATTGGTGTGGGGTGAGGTGGGATGGATTGGCGTGGATTAGAGTGGATTAGAGTGGGATCAATAGGAGGTGTACTGAACCATTATGTGTTAAAGCATTGTCTAGCTACAGTACTTCCCTTCTGCCTTCCACCACACCCCACCATCCCTGCCCTGTTAAACAAGACCCAGGTGCAGCACAATCATGGGCTGTCAAAACAGTATCTATGAAATCCCCTACAAGTAATTAAATGGACGAGAAATTCACAGCTGCTCGGACATAAGTGAGGGACTCAAAGTGTGTCACAAAGCAGTCAACCTGCTTCATTAGCGATAAGAGGGGCCACGGAGCTCCCTGCTGGGGAAATTGGGTGGTAATCAATTTTTACGCACTTAGCTGCATTTACTAGACAGCCCTCTAAGTTTATCACTGGTGGCCTAGGCTGGGAAGCAAGCATGCTAGTCTCTCTGGGAAATAAAATGTAATGATCTAACAGTATAGCGCTGTGAGGCCAAGGACAGGGCCCCCCTGTCCTGGGCCTCCCAGCACTACATAATGGCTACAAAGCCCTGCGACGGGGGCTCCACATCTGGACCTTGCAGCCTGATGGAGAGATGTGAGGCCCACCTGCCCTGGACTTCGCAGCACTAGATAATGGCTCAAGTCCCAGTGAAAGGGGCCCCACACCTCACTTTGCAGCCTGATTCAGTGCTTCGAGGCCCAGGGGAAAAGGACCACCTCCTCTGTGCCTCAAAGCAGTAGGGAGACACTTTACTAAACACTGCCCTACTGTGCCAGTCTGAGCTGGATGCTCCCTCCTCCCCTCATCAATCTCCCCTTACCTGTTAATGTCCGGCTCGTCGTGGAAGCAAAAGAGCCTTCTGTCGCCTGGAAACGGAATACACAAAGGGCAGACAAGTTCTTTGCCACAGGTTTTAAACAGAGGTGCTGCCCCGCCCTTGTCCCTGAGAGCCGACATAATTGCTGACTTTGCTGCTCTCACGTCCTCTAACCCTTGTTTACCCTCCCCCACCTTTCACACCCAGGAATGCCACCATGCCCTGACCTGCGAGGTCAAGACCCCCTCCCCAACTCGATCACATTAGCAATGTGATCGAGTTGGGGAGGGGGGCCTCGGGGAGTGACTGTGAAAGTGTGAAAGCGGGGCCCCATGTTATTGAGCTTAGCGCGGGGCCCTGGGCAGCTGCCCACACTGCCCATGCCTAGCGCCGGCCCTGTCAATAGTGTGTGTATTGTACCCTCTCTGGAGGAACCTACGTTTGCATTCTCGTTGTTTGACTTGAGTATCTAGGTCCTCACTGCATATTCTCCTTATTCTAAGCATCTCCCCGTAGGGGATGCTATGTATAAGGTGAGGAGGGTGAGCACTCGTCGCATGCAAAATGGCGTTGCCTGCTGTAGGTTTTCTATATAGTGTGGTTGCCAGATTGTTGTTGGAAATGTATACCCTCGTATCTAAGAATGTTATATATTCACAACTGATGGAATATGTGAATTTAAGATTCAGGTTGTTGTTGTTTATATCTGCAATAAATTCTTGTGCACTTTGTTTCGAGCCATCCCAGACAATAAAGAGATCGTCTATAAATCTTAACCAGACTATTACCTGATCAGAGAAAGTACGAGCATATTGTTTCATGAGGACCAGCTCCTCCCACCATCCCATAAAGAGACAGGCATAACTAGGGGAGAAGCTGGCCCCCATTGCTACTCCCTGAATTTGCTGATATATTTGTTTTTTGTACAAAAACAGGTTATTCTCCAAACAAAATGTCATTAAGTCAATTAGCATTTGGTTATGTTTAGCGTATCTCATAGGTCTGTTCGCCAGAAAATACTCGACTGCTTTTACTCCATCATTGTTTCTTATGCAGGTATACAGTGCTGTTACATCCAGGGCTATAAGACAGTAGCCCTCCTGCCATTTAATTTTTTCTATTTTCCTGATGAAGTCACTGGTGTCTTGTACATATGAATCAAGTTTTTTCACATGCTCTTGTAGAAACGAGTCAATATAGATTGACATATTTTCCAGTGGGCCATCGCAGGCCGAGATTATAGGTCTGCCAGGGGGCTTGTCGATTGATTTGTGCACCTTAGGGACAAAATATAAAAGGGGGATAGTAGGATTTTCTTTTTTAAGTTATTTGTACTCCTGGAGGTTCAGCAGAACCATGCTTTTCCATGCCAATAATTTGCCAAAGAAGCTATCTTGCGCTTGTTTGAACTTCTGCACTGAGCTTTTTCGGTAACAGTCCACATCACTGAGTTGTTTTGCTGCTTCCTCCTTGTAGTCTTTGAGGGACCATAGCACCACATTTCCCCCTTTGTCCGCATTTCTCACCACAACCTGTTTGTTGTTGTTGATTTTATCCATCAGTTGTAAATATTTACGTTCTTGGTTCTTGATTCTGTGTTGGGTTTTGTTAGTTTCTACATGTAACTGCTTGATTTCCGCCACTACATGCTTATTGAAAAGATCTAGGGAGTCTGGGGCATAATGGGTGTAAACGTGGACTTTTCCTTAAAGTTAATTGTCGGTTTGGCACATGTTTCAAATCATGGGGATAGTAGGTCCTGTGTTGCAAGCTCCATAGCTTCCCCTTGGTCTGTGCTCACAATATTGCTCACATTGCCTTCGTTGCGCAAATTGTATAGAACTTTAAGTGCACTTAGGTCAGAGACTGTTAAGTTGCATTCTTCTGTCTCAATGCTTTCCTGATTCTGCACTACTGTTACAGTTGGAGACCCCTCTGATCTTGTTTTCAGTTTGTGAAATTTTTTGTAGTTTTAATTTTCTAACAAACTTGTAGATGTCTGCACGAGTGTTGGTGTAATTGAAATCTGTTTTGGGGCAATATGACAATCCCAATGATAGGATTTCTTGTTCTGCTGCATCGAGGCTGATATCTGTTAAGTTGATGATAGTGTTGTTCATATTCGCTGTTCCTTCCATATCAATATCAATGGGCATAGTGGGGCATGGTTCTATTACTTTCTCCATTTTCCCCGTCCTCTCGTTGATTTTAAATTTTCACTGCTGCCACCTTTCTCGGGCAGCCCTCCTTCGCTTCCGCCTGCTCTTTGTCCTTCGTTTTTTGCCGGTTTGGCAGCCCTCGGCCTGAGGGTTTTCTCTGCGGCTTCTTCTCAGGTAGACCAGTTCTTCTCCCAGGTATGGTTTAACTACCCCCGGTGCTGGTCTACCCCTTGTGTTTTCCGCCTCGGTTTCACTCTCAATGGCCGAGCTGGTCGGACGCTGAGGTAGAAGTCGCTCCGCCCCGCTCCTCATTGCGCTCTTGAGAGAATCTATTGCTCCTTGATGGCTTATTTCTAAAGGCATCAAATTTTCTTGCAAATGTAAAAATTTGCCCATTGCTGTAGTCATTCTTGTCTCTTTGGAATTTGTAGGTTTTCCTCTGCTTAATCTTGTCCTCCTCCTTGCTTAGCCTTGACATCATCTCCTCGTGATATTTTTTTCTTAGTTGTTGATCCCCCTGTGCTTCTATTTCCACTGTAAGCACATCAATTTTACTTTGCAATTCTATGCGGTCCACCTCCGCATATTTAACCAGAATTTGGACCAGTCTGCGAGAGGATTCGAGGTTACACTCGGCCCACTCTGCCATCATGCGTGGATTGGGGGTGTCGTAACTGGGGGCTAGCATTATTCTAAGCCCCCGCGGTATTCTGCCGACATCCAAATATTTCTGGAGAGATTTGGCCTCACACAATTTTGCAGTTTCTTGACGCATTAGTTTTTCCAAATTACGGTAATTTTCTTTTAGTCCCTTAGTTCCTGCCGTTATATCTGCAGTTCCATGCTCATTAGGCTGCTGCCTCTGAGGAGGATTATCCATAAACATTTCCTCCGCTGCGGACTCGCGGTCTCTAAGCGCTGCGGCTGACATGGTGATTGCTGATTTAACGATATTGATACGCTTATTGCTACCAGCCCCCTACCAGAATCTCTCAAGGGACTGGAGACTAAAGTTATACCTCCCCACCTGTGCGATAGTTGTTGCGCTATTGACAGTACCTTTAGAGTAGCCGGTCGACTGCAGGGTGATCTCCGACACGGCAGCTGTACTCCTCCGAGCTGCTGCCGATGTGTCCAGGAATTGTTCCTCTGCGCTCGGTTGCTACGGCTGGCTCCTCATTGTTCTAGCGCACACACAGGGGGCTCCGTGGATTCCCGTCCCGGAATAATTTACAAGGACTTCCGGGTGCAACTGCACGTCCAAAGCTGGCTATCGAAACTGACAACGCCGGTATGCTGAAGTCCCGAAAGAAGTTGACCGCCAACCACGGAGCCTGCTTACGGAGAGGGGGTCCACTTAACCGGAGGAGGTCAATCCGGTAATAGTGGTTACAGGCTTGCCCACCACTTCATCCACACGAAAAAAGGCAAGAGTAGACCCAAGAATTCGTTGCAGTGATTTAATCAGCAATCACCATGTCGCCATGACGCGTTTCGGCCGGTAAAACGGCCTTGATCACGTGTCAGCGCCTAGGGCGGGATTACTTCTTTTAAAGTGCAAGTGTCATGTGATAGCAGCTGTAGACATAGTAAACATACTACCCTGGGAAGTAAGTCATAGCATAAATGCATTAATAGTATACAATGTGTATAAAATTCATCCAGGGTAAAACCATATCATAATGAGGCACATTATATCTAACACCAATATTCTCTATAAAAGGAAGATAAAAGTATATATATAACTTCGCTCCGCGTGCCACCGGAATCAGCTCCAAACACGGACACGTATATATATATTGAAGCAAAGCAATCCCTTGTGCAGTCCCGCACAAACGTGGACACGGACAACGTATATAGCTGGTGCCAAAATTCAAAGATTTATTTCATGGGTGCTGTCTCTGACGCGTTTCGGCCACAGACGGTGGCCTTGATCACATGTCATCAGTGATGTCATTTGAGATGTCATCAGTGATGTCATCAGTGATGTCACTGACCATGTCATGAATGATGTAAAATGTGACGTCATCAGCAGTGCATTGTGGGGGCGCGATTTATAGTTAGCTGAACTAACTATAACGGCGGAATTTCTCTGGTTTTGTACGAGTGAAATGTCCAACTAACTATAACGTCCCTGAAACCTATGGTTTTTTCAGTGAATTTCTAAGGTTTTTTAAATGCTAATTTCTTACTATAACGTGCCTGAAACCTATGGTTTTTTCAGTAAATATATATATGTATACATATATATATATATATATATATATATATATATATATATATATATATATATATATATATATATATATATATATATATATATAAACATCCAATCCAAAGGAGCCCTCGACTCTGCAGGGCGGCTTCAGCAAGATGGGTACGGAGTAACCCACCAATTAAACATCCAACATAGCGCTGAGCTCAATTATCGACAAACCGTGTGATAGCAGCACATTCTTTATTTCATTTTCCTGACGCAATGATACTCTTACCTGTGAACAAGGCTGTCTTCCCAGCTGAAACGCGTCAGGAAAATGAAATAAAAGAATGTGCTGCTATCACACGGTTTGTCGTGGAATTGGGCTCAGCGCTTTTTGTTGGATGTTTAATTGGTGGGTTGCTCCGCACCTATCTTGCTGAAGCCGCCCTGCAGGGTCGGGGCTCCTTTGGATTCGGAGGACTGTTTTGCATTGAATCAGGAGCATGACCCGCTGCCTCCTCACAGACATAAAGAGGATTTCCCAATACAATGTACCGAGGAGGTGAGCAAGGGATTCAGTGAGGAGTTTCTCCTCACGATCTTTCCAGTAGAACACGTGAGTTTTTACCACTATGGAGTAAAGAGCACAATGCTTTGTTTCTAACCAGACTGCCTGTGATACAATAATTGAACTATAAACTCGAGTGCACTTTACGAAAAACAATGGAAATAAGATATTTGCATTTTTAACATCGTATCCACTTTGGGAGAATACCAGTGCACTTTGGGAGATGTATTTTTTTAACTATATCACGTGGCAAAGAGGTTAAAGAGCACGCACAACGCACTTTGCTAATGATACTCTTACCTGTGAACAAGGCTGTCTTCCCAGCTGAAACGCGTCAGGAAAATGAAATAAAAGGATGTGCTGCTATCACACGGTTTGTCGTGGAATTGGGCTCAGCGCTTTTTGTTGGATATATATATATGTATAAAGCTCAAACTAAGCTACAAAGGATGGGGGATATAATGAAGGGGAGGTTCCCCAGGAGAGTGGGTTACATTGTGGAAGGAAGAGGTAGGACTATAGACTTAAGAGAGAAAGTAGTCAGAGTTATAGGGTGACGAGCAGGGAGGAGGTAAGTGAGGTAGAGAGTAGGGGTGCCAGGGAGAAGATTGATTGATTTTGACATCCTAAGGAACCTCAAGCCCATTATGGGACTCTTCTCCTCGTCTCTCGGCAATTACGTCAACTGATTGTTCAATCCCTTGTCATGTCGCACCTGGACTACCGCAACATTCTTTATCTGGGCTCAAAACGACCTGTTCTGAGTCGATTGCAGGCTGTCAAAAATGCTACCGTCAGGCTTCTTTTTTCTTTCCCCAAATTCAGCTCTGCCTCCCGACTTTTGGGCAAGCTCCATTGGCTACCTATTTAAAAGCGCACAAAGTTTAAAGCCCAATGCATCTCCCTTAAAATCCTACATAGGCAGGGGCACCCAGCCTAGCTGACTTGATCCAATTGTACAGGCCCTCCAGACCACTACGCTCCACTGATCTAAACCTGGCTCACATCCCTAGCTACATCAGAGACAAAATGGAAAGTTGCTCCTTTTGTGTCTTAGCTCAAACCTTATGGAATTCTATGCCACCTAACCTCAGAAAGATTCAAAACCACTTACAGTTCTAGAAACCGTTGAAGGCCTGACTGTTCTCCAGCTAGGCTGATAATCGCGCTTCCCTGCCGCTGCTTTGTCTCACCCATGATTAGCCCCAGGAGGCCCCTCCTGGGGCAGCCGTGCGCTTTAGAAATCATTTTAACATAAAATAACAAGCAGAGGGTGTCGATGCTTAGTGGATAGCTATAGGCAGCAAGAACAATAATTGGCCATAAAGCACTTTGAAAGACCTTAATAAATATTCCAGCTGTAACTATGACTCTGCCAGTCATGATCAACTCCAGTCTGTGAGAGCACCAAATGGGTAAGGTTTCAGAAAATCCTACTAGGGCGAAATAAATCTTTGCACAATGATACTCAACTTATGTTCAGAAATTTGATAAATATTAGTTTAGGATTTCCCAAAACCCTGACCAGGTTTGTGGCACACGATGGGTTGAATTGATGAATCCTAGAGGACTGCTTTAAAAGCAACAGCCCTCCTTTCCTCCATGTAGCTCTCCATATGATGCCGCTACAGGCAGCACCCCCTCTTGTCTATCTTGCCCCACCAGCTCTAGCCAATGGTGGCACTCTTTAGAAATGGGTCAGTAATCTCAATTTAGGTGCAGACACTAGTTTTTGCTGGAATTGGGTTTACTTTTGGTCAGTGGGGACCCGGCAGTGTGGGCATTGGGATCCCCCCTCCTTTTTCAAAACATGATGATTGCCTGTCAGGCTGAGCAAAGGTCAGCCTGACAGACATTCATCATGTCAGGGTCAGGTGGCCAGGCGCCTGGTACTCAGAGCCAAGGTTAGCTGAGCTGAAGCCCGCACAGCCCTGAGGTCAGTGATATAATCAGTCTTCTATGAGGACCCCCCACCAGATAATGAGCAAGGGAGCGTTAGTCAGGCCTTGGCTCTTTAGGTTTAAGCCATGTAGTGTGCCGAGCTGACTGTCTATCAGCGACGCATCACACTACTGTCTCCCAACTCGTCACAGAGTGGAGTGGGGTCAGCAAGTCCCAGTGACCCTGCCCCACTCTATGACGAGCTATGGATGTCCTCTTCTCATTGGTAGACCCTTGACAAGGTCTATAAGAGGGGGGGCGGGATCTATTGTATCTTCTTTCCTCTGGAAACATCTAGCTCCTTCCTGGACCGTGCTTCTTCTCCCTTCTGCCACTCACTGGTCCTGTCTTCACTGCGGCGGTCCACCAAGTGCTTTATTGAATGTTTGAGTGCATGTGTGTATGTATGAATGAATGGGTGTAAAAATGTGCACCGGTTGAAATGAGTGTGTGTGCCTGCCCATGTACTATTCTATTTAAGCAGCCGCCACAGTAGGTGGGATTGATAATTCAACTTTTTCTCTGAGCAAATTTTGCAAAATAAGACCTGTGTAAAACACAGTATATTCGGAATTTTGCAAATGAAAACTAGGGTATGTAACTCAGAATAGGGACTGTAAATACCTGAGCTGGCATTGTTGGCATTTATAGGTGCAGTATTACCACCTGAATACCGCAGCCCAGGGACGAGGTCCAGTGGAATTGTTGCTGCCTGCGTCACATGCAGGGTGACATTTTGGCAGGCAGCGACTTAGCACAGCATTCCCCTGCCGGCCTGTACACCCCTCCTTCTGTTTTAGCCCCTTCTGGGCTTGGTGGTTGGCGGTGGAGTGTTTGCACCTGGAGGGGTGGGCAAACCCCCTCAGTGAAGCCACTTCTGGCTTACAACTGCCAGATCCACCTTTGAAAGCCCCTCTGCCCTAGAGGTCTTCCTCTTTGGGCAATCCCGCACAGCAAAAGCCACCCTACCTCTTACCCTCAATGATTGGTTGGTGTATACGAATATAATACAAGTGTTGTGATGTTTTATCTTTCTTGTTCTGCATTGCAGGTGGAGTAATAGGGGATCCAAATGGCTTAGGTGCAAAAAGCAATCACAAGAAAGAACCCAGAGGGGATTCAAGCCAATACCCCGGTAGTCCTTATGGCAGGGCCCTGGGTTAAAAGTAATGGTGCTCCGGTATTCCCACGGGCAGTTGTAAGCCTGAGCAACTGGGGGCTTGCCTGATAATGCTCCACCTCTGGCTGTGAGTTCTTTTCCTGGACTGTGGAGTACAGATGTAGGGTGAACCCCCAAAGGGTCAGCACCAGATGTTGTGTTTTCATTGGCTAATCAAGCAGGCAGTCAGCTTAGGTCATATCATCACTGGCTGCCCTTGGATCGCCTGTAAGTTAACCCATTACTGTACCAAATAAACCTGCAACACAACTTTCTCAGTCATTTACTGGTCGACTTCTCCTTTGCATGCATTTGTTCAGTGTATGCTAGTGTGTGGTTCTGGCTATGGCAGGGCCGGATCTAGGGCAGTGCGATCGGTGCCACCACACCGGGCGCTGACTTGGCATGTGGGCGCCAAGTTTGCAAGTATATTATCATTTTAAAAGCACCTGTTGCTGTGTTCCTTGCCTCCAGCAATTTTCAGACATCAATAAAAATGTCAAGATAACTCCGGTGATTAATGTTCTTCCTGGAGAGAGACTGAGTTTTGTCTGGAGGAGGTTTTGACTCATCGTGTACCATGCAGATCACAAAGTGCATATAATGTAAATATCAGTCAGTGGGTTACTGCTTTTGTCAGAGAAGTTCTGTTGGTACTTGCAGTTTATAAGTTAAAATCTCAACATAGAACAGTGTGCTATTAACTGTCATCAAAGAGCTGCATGCAAACTGCAAGGTATATTTTGACCTATATGTTTTTGCCCAGTCTTTCATTATCCTAATCTTGCATAAAGGGTTCATTTGGGTAGAAACAATTCTTATTATTAAAGCGAACCCCTAACAATGGTGTTAAGTTTTAAATTCTGAATTTGTGCTTTTCCATACTGCCTACCAGTATGGATGACATGTGACTTCTACACCTTGTTGTACGCTGTCTTATGTAACTTTTCCTATACACTGATTTACACACGTATGAATGTCTCTGTGCAATGTGTGTGTGATGTAAAGTTCTCTAACACCTTACACTGGTATGAGTGACACTATAAAACTAAATTAATCTGAGAGACTGGCTATGGAGACTTGAGGGGCACTGTTAAATGGTGGTAGTGAGGGAATCCGTGGCAGAGGTGGTCATTGGAGGGCGCCAACAAACATTGTCACACAGGGCGCCATCAGTGCTAACGCCGGTCCTGGGCTATGGGATATCTCTGCTATCATCGTAATTCTAATCGCACCGGATTGCTTGCTGCATCTACCTACTTGTTTGAAAAGATATTAAAATGAAGGTGACCGCGCTGTGTACTGTCTGCCACTGCAGAAGAAGGAAGGAACACAAACTCGCCTGCTGTGGCTGTCTGCAATCTGTTCCTCACCCAGCACAGCTGCTTGGTGCAGGATGCCTCAGTCTAGACTAGGTGGGGAGGTGAGAGACATGATCTGATACAAGGAAACCACACTCAGGTTTCTGAGCCATGCTTTTTGTACTGCTGAAAAAAGAACGTGTTACTTTCTATATTTGTAAAAGCCTTCTTTATTCAGGTTAGAAATCTGTCCAGCAGAGCTGGTACATTGCCGCAAACTAGAAGTCGATTTACACCAGTGTTTCTCAGACTTTGGGCCACGACCCGATTTTTGATGGGTTGTGAAAGTATAAGCAATAAATAAAGGAGCCTTCATATTCTGTACTTATCTTGTCATGCTTCCTGTGCTTCAAAGACAGAGGTCAAATGTCAGGCTATGTCTTCTGACAAATTGCAGCTTATGTGTTTTTTAACATGGGAATTAGTGTTTACAAAGTCCTCTCACTTTGCAATCAGGGAAAGAGAAGTAAAGTAAATTATTTGACAATGTTACAGGGGTACAAAGATTGTGAAAGGAAAGGCTCTAGGGTGTCAATGTTTTGTGACACAACAAAATGTAAATCAATGTGAATGAACTGCTCACATTCAGCAATCAGAAAAGCAAAAATGAAGCACATTTTTTTTAATAATTCTGAAGTGAAATCACTCCCCGCCCGCCCTTCACCAACTCCATCGTTGACCTCAGCGCACCCCAGGCTCTCGCATCCACAGATTACATCCTACTCGGCGACCTCAACTTTTACCTGGACAATCCAGTGACCGGAACTCCGCATCCCTTCTGGAAAACCTCGCCAACATCGGACTCAAGCAGCTGGGCATCGCTACGACCCACGCAGCGGGACGCGCGGTCAACTTAGTCTTCTGCGCCAGCGGAAATATCACCTACAGCCACACCAGCAAACTCCTCTGGACCAACCACCACTGCGTGCACTTCGCCTTCACCACACCCACCGTACACCACCGTCCTCACCGCCCCCCATGCCCGTGGTAGCTGGAACAAGGTCACCGAAGAACATTTCACCACCTTCTTCAGAACTACCACACCGCCGACATCAGCAGATGCTAACACCTCAGCATAAAACCTCCACCGAAGTATCTTTAACTCCGCTGACACTCTGGCACCCCTCGAGAAGGTGCCCGGCAAGCAACACTCCAAGAAAGCCAGCGGGTTCACTCCCGCCCTCCACAAGTCAAGATGCACCTATAGACGACTCGACAAGAGATGGAGGAACAACAAAACCCTGGAAACCCACGCAACTTTCAAAACCGCTGTCAATGCACACCACCTCCTCCTCAAAACCACAAAGAAAACGGCCCCCCAAGACAGAATCAACACCAACGCACACAACAGCAAAGAACTCTTCGCCATCATCAAGAAGTTCGCCAGGTCCAACAGAGAGACCACAGACGTCCTACCTTCCCAAAACCTTTGCAATAAACTCAGAACCTTCTTCCACTACAAGAACAGGTAGATCTACGACAGATTCGACACCCAGGACCCTCCCACCACACCCCACACCACCACATGCAACCACGCTGTACCCCAACAGATCCTTCTCAACTGGACTCCACTCACCACAGACAACACACTCAAGAACATGAAGTGCATCCACTCCGGAGCCCCCTCATACCCTTGCCCGTATCATATCTTCCATTGAAGCAGCCACCTCCATCGCCCCCGAGCTTCACAGTACCACCAACTGCTCCATGAGACCGCCACCTTCCCCGATGACTGGAAACACACCGAAATCAACCCCTTGCTAAAGAAGCCTTCCGCCGACCCGACAGACCTCAAGAACTTCAGACCCATCTCCCTACTCCCCTTCCCAGCCAAGGTCATCGAGAAGGCCATCAACGCCCAACTCTCTGAGTTCACCGAAGGGAACCACGTCCTGAACATCTCCCAATCTGGCTCTCGGAGCAACCACAGCACCGAGATGGCACTCCTCGCCGTCACCGATGACATCCGCTCCCTCCTTGACCAAGGTGTAGGAGAGTAGGATCTGCTTCTTATAGTTACCCACACTTTTTGCTGATGTTTCACTGTTTTCGACTTAGTCTGACTGGGATCCTGCTATTCAGGACCCCAGTCTATCTGCTTTCTCCTCTAAATTGATTACATGTACTTTAGGTACACTCCAGATTGGATTCTGGGGTACCCTTATAAGTCCCTAGTATATGGTATACTATGTACCCAGGGCATAGGTACCCCAGAGGCCATCCAGGGGCTGCAGCATGTATTATGCCACCCCTGAGAGGCCATTCAAAATGACACAACAGGTCTGCTACTGCAGCCTGTGTAAGGTGGTGCATGCACCCCTTCCTTAGATATAGGTTCACTATATCTATCCTAATCACTGCACATATAAGCCTATCAGTCACCCCTATGGCAGGCCTTATCAATCCTGAAGGCAGGGTGCTGGGTTTTATGTGAGAGGGTGCCCATGCATGAGCAGAGCCCCTCTGCAGCCTTCGGAACCACTATTCCAGGGTTGTCTGTGATGCAGCCAACCATATACTCTTAAGTGCATTATAACCTCGCAGTAAATGCTAACCTTAAAACAGCTGCAAGGAATTATGTTGTGTTTGGTGTCAAACACCTTGGAATCATACCTCCACACCAGTAACTGGTGTGGGAGGTATGATTCCTCCCTCCTAGAGGGAGAAATATGACAGCACCGGTACACCCGGTACCAGCTTCACAGAGCCCTGGCATCACAAAATGGATGCTGCCAGCCACAGACACGAGTCTGCCCTCCTGCTGCTGGACGAAACTCAGGCAGGGGAAGGCTTGACAATAGGTTTCCTGTCACAGGGAGGTGTGACCACCTCCCAGACAGGCTTTAGTGTATTGGGGCTGGGTGGGTGCACTCTCAGAGTGCTTTGATGTCTGCACTGGGGGCACATTTGGTGTCCCTGTGCATAGTCCAGCTCAAACCGGTTGCAGGGGCTTACCAGCCCCTGCTCTGGCGTGAAACTGGACAAAGGACATGGGTGTAGCCACCCCTCTGTCCTGACCCTCCCATAGGTGGGTCCCCAGAGTTTGTCCCACCCCTTCCTTGGGTATAAAGTAGGAACCCTGACTACAGGACTTTAGATATTACCTGGACTAAACTCTTCTACAGAAACCAAGTAACCTTTGACGATCTACACTTTGCTGGACGACTGAAGAATCTCCCTTGGAGTAAAGGAGTTACTCCCCTGCAACGCAGGCACCTCAACGCATCTGACCGGTTTGCATCTATGCAGCTCCCGACGGACTCCGAAGATTTTGCAACACAGGAGGTAGGTGCCCAAGCTTCCCCGAGGCCGACTAATGCTCTCAGCAAACCTGAGACCCGCAGCCCTCGTGGGGACCGTGCAACCCGAACCCCTGGACACCGTGCACATTTGCAGCAGCATATGCTTTTAGGCAATCCCTGAGGATGTGCTTTGGGCTACTTGTAGTCCAAGCCCCAAGCAGTGTTTCCACCAAAGATTATTGGCCTACACTCCACGAGTGTTCCGTGGGCTGGTATTGTGTGATTCCTCTCGAGGTCCCTTCGCGATCCCTGGTCCGTTGGCCTGTGGGTCCCTGAGAAGGCAACTTTAACTTTCAGTGGCCTTCCCTGGTTGCTCCAGACGTGCCCTGACTCTCCATCGCTTGGGGAGTCCCCAGGACCTTGCTGGTCCTCACAGAAGCATCATTACTCTGACCGCGTGGGTTGCAGTTGCCAAGGCTTGTTGGTCTCCAATCCGGAAACTGACCCCTCAGCTCTCGACATCCTTTGTGGGACAGCTTGCCTGCGGATCCTGGTCATCGTCGATGCCTCCTGGTCCCCGTGGCTGCAGAGTCAAGCTTCACCTCTTCGCATCTGAAGCACCCGACATCGGTGGGCATTCGATTGCTCCGCTCCTGGTCACGTGAAGTGACCTAGACTTTTTCCCCTCTGCTTTCAGGTTCTTCTCATCTCCGATCCAGGCTTGGATCACACCGGACACTTTTCTTCTCCACGGCAGCCGTACTTTCTCGCACCACGCCATTGAAAACGACAAGGGTTTCCGACACCACTTGACCCCTATGCACCCGGCTCCTCTGGGATAGGTAACACGGGTACCTCGGTACTCTCAAGGGTGCTGGCCTTAGAACCTTCTATGTTTAGCTGGGTTTGCTTGAAGTCCTCTCCTAAGTGTCCTTAATCTTTAAAATTCCAACCGCGACTTTCCCATAGTGTTGTACGGAGCTCGCGTCTGTGTTCCCACACTGCACCCGTCCTCCGTGGGTCCCCTGTGTCACTACCTTGGGTGGTTCCTTGGGGTCCCAGTGATTCTACGTGCTCTAGGCACTGTGTCTAGTCAAGTCGTGGTTGTTATACCACTTTCTTAATATATGGATTGGTCTCCCCCTGGAGCCCACTGTGTATTGTGCTATTTACTGTTGTTCTAGTACTGTAATATTGTGTGCCTTGTTCTCTAATCTCATAAAGAGGTTAGTAGAGAGTGTTTAGTAATAAATACATATATTTTATATATACCTTGTGTGGTTCTCCTTTCATTTGGTCATTCAAGAGGTTATAGACTGGTAAAACAAGCTGCTTTACATTCCTTCAAGACTTAGCCTGAAGGCTGCTCTCCACAGCTACCACTAGGATAGCTTTCTATAAAGGTTGTCTTTAACCTAATCATCAATAAGGGTCGTTTGGACTGGTGCAAGGTGCCCACTTTAATTAGTGGACAGCATATACCAGGCCAACTTCTCACATTGGTGTGCAGCGGTTGGGATTCAAGCTTGCTATTGTTTTACCAGATAATCTCAGTGAGTGACTAACTGAAAACCACTAAAGGTACTTAGGTACATATAAATCAAGTCTAGAATAAAGTAAGTTCTACTGAACTTGGAGTTGGGTATCCAAGGGTCTAGCACACCCTTTCTCCAACTCAAGAGAGTCTCAGTTCCCACTAGAGTAGGTAAGTGCATACACCACACCACACTAGAATGTCTTCAAGGCCTGAAGTCAGTGACTCCTTGCCAACTAGGTATGACAATCTCACATTCCAAGAATTGAGAAATATGTGTACATCTAGGAAACTGAAGACAGGGAGACATGCAAGCACTCAACGCCTCATAGAGGCTTTGCTGTTAGATGACCTCAGAAAGACCCCAGGGTCTGATGAGGCAGGCAAGTTGGGTGGGGCAGCAGAGGAAGAAAGGCCAGGAAGTGAAAACTTCTATGACCTGGACTCCAATGCTGACCAGGGGGATCAAGATGATCCTAACCTGGACAATCCAATTCTTCCTTCAGGTGAGGAAGGCCTCAATGGCCCTCTCGTTACTCCCCCAGGAAGGGTTAACAGTCTACCAAGAAGATCAAGATCTCCTTCTCAGGAATCTGATCATTCTGGTTCTTCTGTAGGGACCTCTGCTTCTCATAAAAGGGAATCCTCTTATGAAAAGAAATGCCAACTGCTTGAGTTTGAGAGAGCTAAGCTCAGAATCAAGAGAGAGCAATTGGCCTTAGATAGGGCATCCCTGGAGCTTCAGAGAGCTTCTCAGAAGTTGGGGCTAGAGCCCCATGGTGGCAGCCACAGTGTCCCTAGAGGTAGAGAAAATACTCATGACCATAGGAACCTGAACAAGATTGTCCCTCCCTACCAGAGTGGGGATGACATCCACAAATGTATAACTGCACTGGAGAGGGCCTGTAAGGTACAAAGGGTCCCTCAGGAGCAGTGGGCAGCAATCTTGTGGCTCTCCTTTGCAGACAAAGGTAGAGACAAGCTCCTCACTGTAAGAGAAGAGGATGCTGATAATTACAAAGTCCTGAAGAGTGCTCTGATTGATGGGTTTGGCCTAACCACTGAACAATACAGGTTAAAGTTCAGAGACACCCAAAAGGCACAGACTCAGGACTGGGTTGACTTTGTTGATTGTGCTACTAAGGCTCTGGAAGGCCGGTTACTTGGCAGTAAGGTGGGTGATTTCAAAGGATTGTATAATTTAATCATGAGAGAGCAGATCCTTAATAACTGTCAAAATCAACTGTTGCATCAGTACCTGGTGGACTCTGATCTGACCTCTCCCCAAGAATTGGGCCAGAAGGCAGACAAATGGGTCAGAACCAGGGTGAGGCAGAAGATTCAGAACCAAGGTGGTGACTCCAAGAAGCAGGATTCTAAAAACTCTGATAAGGGTGGGGAGAAGGGTAAAGACCAGAAGTCTTCTCAAGGGCCCCAAATATCTGCATCTGGTGGGGAGTCCCAATCCAACAAAGGTAAAGGCAAGAAGAAGCCACGGTGTCAAATCTGTAAACAGAAGACCCATTGGACAAGTGATTGTAACAAGTCCAAGGACTCCACTCCAAACACCACTGCCCCTAAGGCAACTGTTCCCCCTAGTTCAGCTCCAAGTGGTGGTGTTCCAAATAAGGGTGTAGTAGGGTTAACCCTGGGATCTGAGATGGACTCTGGCCTAGTCAGAGTTCCAACTCAGGCTATGTTGATCTGTGATGGAGGCATGGATATGGCCTCCTTATTTGTAAGCCCCAGTAATCTGGGCAAATACAGACAACAGCCTAAAAATCAATGGAAAGGAGGCCTTGGCATTCAGGGACACAGGAGCAAGTGTCACAATGGTGACAAAAGATCTTGTGGCTCCTGAGCAAATCATACTTGGTGAGATGTACCAAGTGACCAATGCTAGCAATGTCAGGACAGACCATTCCTTGGCAGTTGTTAATTTCTCATGGGGAGGGGTAACTGGTCCTAAAAAGGTTGTGGTAAGTGCAGACCTCCCTGTTGAATGCTTGTTGGGCAATGATTTAGAAACTTCAGCTTGGGCTGAAGTGGAACTCAGGACTCATGCAGAAATGTTGGGTATCCCTGCAGATGTGTTTGCTATGACCAGGTCACAGGCAAAAATGTCTAACACTGAACAGGTCCTGGATCCTGGAAAAATGGACCAGGCACCTTCCAAGAGAAGGAGCAGTAGGGTTAAGGCAGTGTCTTCCCCCCTGCCTCAGAATCCAGATCAGTCTCTTGAGAGAGCTGATCTTAGTCCTGAAGAAGGAACTGTCCCAGATGAGCTTGAACCTGATCAGGTTGAGTTCTTGGGGACAGGATCTGAGCCAGGAGCAACTGAGCTGCCCCTCTCTTGAACCCCTCAGACAGCAAGCTGCTGCTGAGGCTGCTGGGAGTGCTAGTGGGTCCCATAGGATCTACTGGGATGATGGACTCCTTTACTCAGAGTGTAGAGACCCCAAGCCTGGAGCCACCAGGAGGTTGGTTATACCTCTGACGTTTAGGAGCTTCCTATTGACACTAGCACATGATATCCCATTAGCAGGTCACCTAGGCCAAAACAAGACTTGGGACAGAATTGTCCCTCACTTTCATTGGCCTCATATGTCTGAAGACACCAAGGAGTTTTGTCACTCCTGTGTAACCTGTCAAGCCAGTGGTAAGGCAGGTAGCACTACAAAGGCCCCCCTGATACCACTACCTATGGTGGGGGTTCCCTTTGAGAGGGTAGGGATTGACATTGTTGGTCCCCTAGATCCTCAAACTGCATCTGGGCACAGATTTATACTGGTGGTGGTGGACCATGCCACTAGGTATCCAGAGGCAATTCCCCTTAGAACTACCACAGCTCCTGTGGTGGCAAGGGCCCTCCTGGGAATCTTTTCCAGGGTGTGTTTTCCTAAGGAGGTAGTATCAGACAGAGATGCCAACTTCATGTCTAGTTACTTAACTGCTATGTGGAAGGAGTGTGGTGTAAATTACAAATTTACCACCCCTTATCACCCACAATGCAATGGTTTAGTTGAAAGGTTCAACAAAACCTTAAAGGGCATGATTAAAGGTTTCCCAGAAAAGCTTAGGCGCAGATGGGACATACTTTTGCCCTCCCTTCTCTTTGCCTACAGAGAGGTTCCACAGAAGGGTGTTGGTTACAGCCCATTTGAGCTTCTGTTTGGACATCCAGTTAGGGGTCCATTGTGTCTAGTGAAGGAGGGATGGGAGTTACCTCTCAAACCCCTAAACAGGATATTGTGGACTATGTACTTGGTCTCCACTCCAGGATGGCTGAGTACATGAAGAAGGCAACTAAAAACCTTGAGGCTAGCCAGGAATTGCAAAAGGCCTGGCATGACCAAAAGGCTGTGTTGACTGTTTATCAGCCAGGACAGAAAGTATGGGTGTTGGAGCCTGTGGCCCCAGCAGCCCTCCAAGACAAGTGGAGTGGCCCTCATACAATTATTGAGCAAAAGGGAGAGGTTACCCACCTAGTGGACCTTGGAACTCCCAGGAGCCCCCATAGGGTGCTCCATGTCAACAGGCTCAAACCATATGTTGACAGGGCAGACATGGGCTTGCTCATGGCTACTGATGAGGGACAGGAGGAAGAGAGTGATCCACTCCCTGACCTGCTCTCACAGAACCCTGATGATGGTTCAGTAGATGGTGTAGCCTTGGCAGGCAGCCTCACTGACCAGCAGCAAACTGATTGCAGAAAAGTTCTCAACCAGTTTAGACATATGTTCTCACTGACTCCAAGTCAGATTACCTGGTGCACTCATGAAGTGGACACTGGGGACAGTCTGCCTGTTAAAAATAAGATTTACAGGCAACCTGACCATGTCAGGGACTGCATCAGGACTGAAGTCCAGAAGATGTTGGATTTGGGTGTGATTGAACCCTCAGATAGCCCTTGGGCTAGTCCAGTAGTCTTGGTACCTAAACCTCACACCCAGGGTGGTAAGAGAGAGATGAGGTTTTGTGTGGACTACAGAGGTCTCAATGCAGTCACTAGGACTGATGCCCATCCAATCCCTAGGGCAGATGAGCTTATAGATACTTTGGCCTCAGCCAAGTTTCTGAGCACATTTGACCTGACAGCTGGCTACTGGCAGATCAGACTAGCTGAGGATGCAAAGCCAAAACAGCATTCTCAACCCCTAGTGGGCACTACCAATTTGTGGTGATGCCCTTTGGTTTGAAGAATGCACCTGCCACTTTTCAAAGGTTGGTGAACAAAGTCCTTACAGGCCTGGAAGCCTATAGTGCAGCATATCTAGATGATATTGCTGTCTTTATCTCCACCTGGGAGGATCACCTGGTCCACCTGAGAAATGTTTTGGAGGCCCTGCAGAAAGCAGGCCTCACTATCAAGGCCACCAAGTGCCAGATAGGGCAGAGCCAAGTTGTATTTATTTTTTATTTTATTTTATTTTGAGAGTTTTATATAGCGCTGGCTAGACCCGGAGGTATCAGATCGCTTTACATTGGGTTACACAATGTTACAGGACACGATAAACAAATTACATTTTACATAAAAAAATAAGCAACATATTGAAAAAGGAAGGAAAGGTGAGACAGATAGAGCGGAGGGGGGGAGGGGAGGGAATGTGAAGGGGGAGGATGGGTGAAAAGATGGCAGGAGAGACGAGAGGAAGTCTGCCCAAAGACCGACTGGGTAGGTGACGACCGAGGAGGGAATCCACAGCTCGTCTCCCCTATAGCTAAACAAGGTAGCTCCATCGGGCATCAGTCAAAATAGCTAGGTCTCAGCTGACGAGGGAAGGTTCACAAAAGAAAGTCAAGTGGATAAGGCAGGGTGGGGTCTATGAGCAAGGACGGGTGAGGGCAAGGGTCAGTAGCTAGAAAGAGTAGAGCGGAGAGGGGTAGGGGTAGGGGGAGGAGGAAAATAAAGGTCCAGAGAGACGCAGGAAAGTTTGCCCAAGGACCGGCTGGGTAGGTCTTTGGGGGGGGAAGTGTGAAGGGAGAGGATGAGGGAAAAGACGGCAGGAGAGACGAAAGGAAGTCTGCCCAAAGACCGACTGGGTAGGTGACGTCTGAGGAGGGAATCCACAGCCCGTCTCCCCTATAGCTAAACAAGGTAGCTCCATCGGGCCTTAGTCAAATAGCTAGGTCTCAAATGACAAGGGAAAGTTCACAGAAGAAAGTCCAGTGGATAAACAGGGTGGGAGCTATGAGCAAGGATGTGTGGGGGCAAAGGTCAATAGATGGAAATGGGAGAAGAGTAGAGCTGAGAGGGTTAGGGGGTGGGGTGAAGGGGGAGGAGGGAGATAAGGTCAGGAGAGACGCAGGAGAGTTTGCCCAAAGACCGGCTGGGTAGGTGATGGTCAAGGAGGAAATCCATAACCCATCTCCCCTTTAGCTCGCGAGGTAGCTCCACCGGGCATCAGTCAAAATGACTAGGTCTCCGCTGTTGAGGGAAAGTTCTCAGAGTAAAAGTCCTGGTGGGTGAGCAGGAACAGGGTCGGGTGGGGGCTGAACAAGATCAGGTTGATGACAAAAGATTTTAGACCAGGAGAGATAGAGCATCGAGGAGGGTCCCACTGAGGCGGTCATCTTGAGGTCAGGCAAGGGGGATGAGTCCTTGAAGTTCGGATTTTCACAGTTTTAATGTTGTTGCTGGTATGAAGACAACGTTATCCCAGTAGTCCTTGAACGTTTTTTGTTTGTTGACCAAGCTGTATTTTGTTTGCACAAGAGATGGTAGCTTGGAACACGGAGAAGCGGTACGATATGTCCGTAGAAGCCGCTTGGAGAAAGTATTTTGAACAGTTGTTCTCGTGTAATGGTAGCCTGGAACCTGGAGAAACGCTACGATCTGTCTGTGGAAGCCGCTGCCCTATCCTTGACCTTGCCAGGTAGGTCGCTCCCCCGCCACACAGCTCCGCCTGTGGTGTCCTGCCCGCTGCTGCTGCTGGTAAGCTCGCCCCTCTGCTTGTGGCCTCGGTGCCCGTTTTCCGTCTGTTTCCCCTCGCTGCCCCCATTTTCCCTGTGTCCATTTTTCCTTCTGTTTCCCTCGCTGCCCCCATTGAACTGTGCCTGGGCCACCTTGTGGGTGGAGGCCAGGTTCAACCATTGCAGAGCAAAATCCAGACCACCATGGACTGGGTTGCTCCAACCACCCAGACTCAGGTCAGAGCTTTCTTGGGCCTGACTGGGTACTATAGGAGGTTTGTCAAAGGATATGGATCCATAGTGACCCCTTTGAATGACTTAACTTCCAAGAGAATGCCAAAGAAAGTTCAGTGGACAGTCAGCTGTCAAAAGGCTTTTGATGACCTGAAGCAGGCCATGTGCACTGCTCCCATTCTGCAAAGTCCTGACTACTCCAAACAATTCATTGTCCAAACAGATGCATCTGAGTTGGGGGTAGGGGCTGTGTTATCACAATTGAATGATGAAGGTCAGGATCAGCCAGTAGCTTTTATTAGCAGAAGGCTGACCCCCAGAGAGAAACGTTGGTCAGCCATTGGGAGGTAAGCCTTTGCTGTGGTTTGGGCCTTGAAGAAGCTGAGGCCATACTTGTTTGGCACTCACTTCATTGTTCAGACAGACCACAAGCCCCTCTTATGGCTAAAAGAGATGAAGGGTGAAAACCCCAAACTTTTGAGGTGGTCCATTTCCCTACAGGGGATGGACTATACAGTGGAACATAGACCTGGGAGTAACCATGCCAATGCAGATGGACTCTCCAGATATTTCCACTTAGAACATGAAGACTCAACTGGTCAAGGTTAGTTTAATGTCCTGACGTTTGGGGGGTTGTGTAGGAGAGCAGGATCTGCTTCTTATAGTTACCCCCACTTTTTGCTGATGTTTCACTGTTTTCGACTTAGTCTGACTGGGATCCTGCTATTCAGGACCCCAGTCTATCTGCTTTCTCCTCTAAATTGATTACATGTACTTTAGGTACACTCCAGATTGGATTCTGGGGTACCCTTATAAGTCCCTAGTATATGGTATACTATGTACCCAGGGCATAGGTACCCCAGAGGCCTTCCAGGGGCGGCAGCATGTATTATGCCACCCCTGAGAGGCCATTCAAAATGACACAACAGGTCTGCTACTTCAGCCTGTGTAAGGTGGTGCATGCACCCCTTCCTTAGATATAGGTTCACTATATCTATCCTAATCACTGCACATATAAGCCTATCAGTCACCCCTATGGCAGGCCTTATCAATCCTGAAGGCAGGGTGCTGGGTTTTATGTGAGAGGGTGCCCATGCATGAGCAGAGCCCCTCTGCAGCCTTCGGAACCACTATTCCGGGGTACTCTGTGATGCAGCCAACCATATACTCTTAAGTGCATTATAACCTCGCTGTAAATGCTAACTTTAAAACAGCTGCAAGGAATTATGTCGTGTTTGGTGTCAAACACCTTGGAATCATACCTCCACACCAGTAACTGGTGTAGGAGGTATGATTCCTCCCTCCTAGAGGGAGAAATATGACAGCACCGGCACACCCGGTACCAGCTTCACAGAGCCCTGGCATCTCAAAATGGATGCTGCCAGCCACAGACACGAGTCTGCCCTCCTGCTGCTGGATGAAACTCAGGCAGGGGAAGGCTTGACAATAGGTTTCCTGTCACAGGGAGGTGTGACCACCTCCCAGACAGGCTTTAGTGTATTGGGGCTGGGTGGGTGCACTCTCAGAGTGCTTTGATGTCTGCACTGGGGGCACATTTGGTGTCCCTGTGCATAGTCCAGCTCAAACCGGTTGCAGGGGCTACCAGCCCCTGCTCTGGCGTGAAACTGGACAAAGGACATGGGTGTAGCCACCCCTCTGTCCTGACCCTCCCATAGGTGGGTCCCCAGAGTTTGTCCCACCCCTTCCTTGGGTATAAAGTAGGAACCCTGACTACAGGACTTTAGATATTACCTGGACTAAACTCTGCTACAGAAACCAAGTAACCTTCGACGATCTACGCTTTGCTGGACGACTGAAGAATCTCCCTTGGAGTAAAGGAGTTACTCCCCTGCAACGCAGGCACCTCAACGCATCTGACCGGTTTGCATCTACGCAGCTCCCGACGGACTCCGAAGATTTAGCAACACAGGAGGTGGGTGCCCAAGCTTCCCCGAGGCTGACTAGTGCTCTCAGCAAACCTGAGACCCGCAGCCCTCGTGGGGACCGTGCAACTCGAACCACTGGACACCGTGCACATTTGTAGCAGCATATGCTTTTAGGCGATCCCTGAGGCTGTGCTTTGGGCTACTTGTAGTCCAAGCCCCGAGCAGTGTTTCCACCGAAGATTATTAGCCTACACTCCACGAGTGTTCCGTGGGCTGGTATTGTGTGATTCCTCTCGAGGTCCCTTCAAGATCCCTGGTCTGTTGACCTGTGGGTCCCTGAGAAGGCAACTTTAACTTTCAGTGGGCTTCCCTGGTTGCTCCAGACGTGCCCTGACTCTCCATCTCTTGGGGAGTCCCCAGGACCTTGCTGGTCCTCACAGAAGCATCATTACTCTGACCGCGTGGGTTGCAGTTGCCAAGGCTTGTTGGTCTCCAATCCGGAAACTGACCCCTCAGCTCTCGACATCCTTCGTGGGACAGCTCGCCTGCGGATCCTGGTCGTCGTCGATGCCTCCTGGTCCCCGGGGCTGCAGAGTCAAGCTTCACCTCTTCGCACCTGAAGCACCCGACATCGGTGGGCATTCGATTGCTCCGCTCTTGGTCACGTGAAGTGACCCAGACTTTGTCCCCTCTGTTTTCAGGTTCTTCTCATCTCCGATCCAGGCTTGGATCACACCGGACACATTTCTTCTCCACGGCAGCAGTACTTTCTCGCATTGAAAACGACGAGGGTTTTCGAAAGCACTACGCTACGCTCGCGTAGTTTGCGAAGTTTGCGCTACTTCGCACAACGCGAATTGCACGTAGCACAGTGCAAACACGCGTAGCGTAGCGTAGCGCAGCGGTCATTTTTTGCTTGCTCGCGGTCCTCAACGTCAAGTTGGCGACCGCGAGCAAGCAAAATGACATCCCGGCGAGACTTTTTCCTCGTTCGCGATCAGCAACATCAAGTTGCCGATCGCGAGTGTGGAAAATAAACCTCCCGGCGAGATTCTCAACGCGGGGAGGTCAGGTTTCTCATTGCGAGTGGTCGCGTATGCTCGCGACCGCTCGCGATGAGAAACTACCAGTCCGCGTTGAGAAGCTGCAGCTCGAGTAAAAATCTACTCGAGCGGCAGTAAAAGACAGCTTGCACTGTGCAAGATGCCGTTTTCAATGATTGCACAGTGCGGACAAGCATCCGGCACTGTGCAATCATTGCGAACAGTGCACTACGCAGTTCGCGTAGTGCTACGCGTAGCTCGCGTAGTGCGAACTGCACTTTGCGTAGCTTCGCGTAGCGCTACTTCGCGAACTACGCCCAGGCTTATTTTCGACACCACTTGACCACTATGCACCCGGCTCCTCTGGGATAGGTAACACCTCGGTACTCTCAAGGGTGCTGGCCTTAGAACCCTCTATGTTTAGCTGGGTTTGCTTGAAGTCCTCTCCTAAGTGTCCTTAATCTTTAAAATTCCAACCGTGACTTTCCCATAGAGTTGTACGGAGCTCGCGTCTGTGTTCCCACACTGCACCCGTCCTCCGTGGGTCCCCTGTGTCACTACCTTGGGTGGTTCCTTGGGGTCCCAGCGATTCTACGTGCTCTAGGCACTGTGTCTAGTCAAGTCGTGGTTGTTATACCACTTTCTTAATATATGGTTTGGTCTCCCCCTGGAGCCCACTGTGTATTGTGCTATTTACTGTCGTTCTAGTACTGTAATATTGTGTGCCTTGTTCTCTAATCTCATAAAGAGGTTAGTAGAGAGTGTTTAGTAATAAATACATATATTTTATATATACCTTCTGTGGTTCTCCTTTCATTTGGTCATTCAAGAGGTTATAGACTGGTAAAACAAGCTGCTTTACATTCCTTCAAGACTTAGCCTGAAGGCTGCTCTCCACAGCTACCACTAGGATAGCTTTCTATAAAGGTTGTCTTTAACCTAATCATCAATAAGGGTCGTTTGGACTGGTGCAAGGTGCCCACTTTAATTAGTGGACAGCATATACCAGGCCAACTTCTCACACAAGGAAAATGCAGCCCTCATCCTACTGGACCTCTCGGCCACCGTCTCCCATCGCACCCTAATCACGAGACCCCACGACGCCGGCATCCGCGACAAGGCCCTGGACTGGATCCACTCCTTCCTTACCAGCCAAACATAGCAAATCAGTCTACCTCCATTCCTCTCAGAAATTACAGAGATCAGCTGCGGAGTGCCCCAGGCTCCTCCCTGAGCCCCACCCTCTTCAACATCTGCATGCCCCCCCTCGCTGCCATCGTCAGGAACCACGGACTTAACATTGTCTCCTACATCGACATCGCCCAGCTTATCCTCTTCTCACCAACAAACCCACAGCCGCCAGAATCAACCTCCACAGCAGGATGAAGGCCGTTGCCACCTGGATGAAAGATAGCTGCCTCAAGCTCAACTCGGACAAGACCGAAGTACTCATCCTGGGACCCACCCCCTCAGTCTGGGATGACTCCTGGTGGCCTGCCACACTGGGAACACCCCCACGGACCATGCTTGTAACCTCGGCATCTTACTGGAGTCCTTGCTCACAATGAACCACCAGATCAATGCCATATACTCACCTTGCTTCCATGTGCTCCGCCTGCTTGGAAAGACATTCAGATGGATCCCCACAGAATTCAGAAAGACGGTCACCCACGCGCTCATCACCAGCAGTCTTGACTACGGCAACACACTCTACGCTGTCGTCACCCAGAAACTACAGAACGTTCAAAATGCCACAGCGAGACTGGTCCTCAACATCTCCTGCCACAGCCACATCACCGAACACCTTCGAGAACTCCATTGGCTTCCAGTCAACAAAATAATCACCTTCAAGCTCCTCACATATACCTACAAAGCTCTCCACTACGCAGGACCAGCATATCTGAACCACCGCCTCTCATTCCACCTACCCGCCAGACACCTCCGCTCTGCCCAACTGGCCCTGGCCACCGTCCCACAGATCCACAAGAGCAAAACCAGAGGAAGAACCTTTTCCCACCTCACCGCCAAGACCTGGAACACCCTGCCCCTCAACCTCAGGCAATACCCGTCGTTGACCCAATTCAGGAAGGATCTCAAGACCTGGCTCTTCGACTGAACCCCTGTGCCCAGACAGATCAGCAGCGCCCCTCCCTCAGCGCCTTTAGACCCTCACGGGTGAGTAGCCACGCTAAATAAACCCCTGATTAATTGATTGATTGAAGTGTGATGCAAGCAAAGATTTTAATAGGTTCAAAACAAATGAAGACAGTTTATTTGGTGATGCGCAAATGATAAATAATCACTGGACACCGATTTCCACATATTATCATTTGTGTGCAATATTGTTTTATCATTAAAACTGTGCAAATTTAGTGCCCATTTCAGTGGAAAATATGCTGTCTGTACATGTCCGTGTGCTGCCACTCGATGCTTTAGTTACATTAAAAAAATGTGCCCGCCACATGTCCATGAAAGCCTGGTGGAAAGCGAAAGTTTGTCGTTCTAAAATGTGGGTCGTTGGTCTAAAGAGTAGGGAAAGCATTGGTTTACACCATGTCAAATCAGAACACATGCTACCAATCCTAGCCTCCTCTAGTCCAGTGCAGTGGCAGCAGCTTATGGTGCTATCAGCGAAAGGGCGGCACATTGTTAAAGAAGCCATCAAATGTGGCCCTGACTAGGGTTCCAAAAAGTCCTGGCCTTGACTTTGTAGCTTCATCAGTGGTGAATCCTACAACGAGGATGGATCAGTGAGCTGAACGTTCACAGCTGACAAAAGCAATGATCTGAAGCCCATGATTTTGCATTCTGGCATGGTAAACTCTGCTTTCTATCCTCCCAAGGTTGGTAATTGAGTACTGTAAAATGTTTTATAGTAACGTTTGATATTTACTGTGAGTACTGTCCTGGGCACACGCGGTGAGGGTATTGACAATATATTAATCTGTTACGAAATGTTATATAAATGCAGAGGTCGGCATCAGTATTGGAACAAAAAAGGGGTTTATTTATGTCTCAACACCAACTATGTTGAATACAAAAGGCCAGCCGACACGTGTTTCGTCACTGGGAGAAATCCCGTGACTCATCAGGGCTGGGGAGGATACAAAAGAAAAGGGGTGAGGGAAACATTGAAGGTTAGACACAAAACCTGGTTAATGCACGAAAGATAATTGGAAAGGGATCATCCTATGTGACTACTGGATAGAGAGAAACTGAAAATGCACATTGTGACACGTGATGTGTGATGTGTGAAGTGACTAATGAGGAAATTCCACTACTTCAAATTCAGAACTCATGGAGGCAATACGGGAGAACAAGTTAAAAACACATTGTGACTGACGTGTTCGTGCCGCTCTCATGAGGAGGATACATGAGGTAAAGCGCGGGAAAAACATGTTATATTGTGTGGTGTGACAGCTATAAAGTGCAAGTAGAGGTGTGTAACGAGGTTTGAGAATAACCTCTATAGAGGAGGAAATGATATATAGACCTGTAACCGCATAAAGGACTGAAATAAGCACGAAAAGAAAAGGAAAAGGTCATAACACAGAAGGATAGGCCAGGACTGGGGAGGAAGGTCAGGGGCCCCGGAACTGTATTGCTAAAATTACCTAGAAAGCGAATGTATCAGAAGGAAAGTTGACCCTGAAGGAGAAAATAAAGCAAGAATAAGAGAAAGGAAGACGCATTGCTATGGGATAGATAGCAATGGGAAACGGAATCTACATGGAAGGCTCACCCGAGGACCGGTGATAATTCCAACCCGGTGTGGGGTGAGCTGGAGGCTGGAGCAACAAGGATGATAGGTGCTGGATATGGCGCTACGAAAATTACAGCGGTGGACGGAGACCGCTGTGGAGAGATAGGGCGAGTAAGGATGAGGACGGTGAGAACAGACAACAGGGGCACTAGGTAAATACAACGAATAAATTCTTACCGGGCTGGAAGGCAGCCGTAGGTGGATTAGAGGTAATGCATGGGTTTGGAGTTGCCAGGTACTATAGGGAAATCATAGAAAAACGGAAGTGAAAGTAGAATAAATGTAAGGCGCTGGAGGGACCAGAAAGGAAAAACAGGACAAGGGCTTACCCTGTGAAGGCAGGTAGTGGCTGTCCAATGTCCGGCGTAGTGAAAGAGTAAACCGTCAGCCAGGCGGAGTGCAGTATCTAGCTAACTGGTGGACAAGCGAGGAGAAGGGGGTGGGGAAAGGGGAAGGTAAGAACCGGAAGGTGCAAAATTGAATGAAAAGAAGATCAAATTGAAACAGGCTTACCCTGGGTACGGGAAGACTAGGACAATAACATTGGCGGGTTGTCGCAGAACTCTGTAGTGAGACACGGAGATGCGAGCAGATTTAGAAAAGAACAGCAGGAAAGTGATTAATATTAGCGGTGTGCCAACAAGACAGTTACCTGGAGTCCGGTGCGGAGGAAGACGTCAGGACAATGGAACCGAGTAGTGAGAGACTGAAAGTAGAATGGAAAATGGGGGAAAACACTAAATAGTGTTTAAATTCGGAAGACTAGACCGAGTACCGCTGACGAATATGCCGCTCAGTCGCCATGTTGGAAAGGAAGGGCAAGCGAATACAAGTGGTGCGCATGTGCGGCGGAAAATAAAGCAACCATTAAGTGGCCAAAATAATCCGAATGGCTATAGGGCAAGGTCCGAAATATAAGGCGGACATGCAATAACGGCGAAAACAAACCAATAAACCTGGGGTCCGGTTTGAAATTGAAGCTAAGGACATTATAGCCGAGTTGGGGCAAAGTGCACGGCATGAAAGAATGGAAAGAACTGAAGGCGTCAAACACCTGGGAGGACTAGAGCGAATTAGTGAGCTGATCAGTAAGTTACCTCTGCTAGGATAAATTACTGTGGGGAGTAAAATAAACTAAGGAGAAAATCGAGCAAGTTGGTGAGCTGATCTGTAAGTAGCATGAAAAAATGAAAAATGGAAAGAACTGAAGGCGTCGAGCACCTGGGAGGACTAGAACGAATTAGTGAGCTAATCAGTAAGTTACCTCTGATAGGATAAATTACTGTGGGGAGTATGACAAATTAAGGATAAAATCGAGCAAGATGGTGAGCTGATCTGTAAGTAGCCACAGCTAGGACGATTACTGTGGATAATAATAACAACAGTTATTATGGAAAAGTTAAGTGAATGACTACTCCGCTAATGACTAGTAGTCAACTGAAACTGAAAATAGACGTTGTTAATGATTGAGAGCTAAATGAGACCGGCGAGCAGGACTATTAGAGCGGAGTGTACAGAGGTCACTTCCGAAATAGTGCAAAAGCATATTGAGATCATGTGATGGAATGAAAAAGAGGTAAACAATGTAATAAAGAAGAGAAAGTAAAAACGGTGACATCATTCATAATATATGATGATTATTAGTGTTGCTACTATGGTAATAGAAAAAATGGTTGTACATGCATGGTGCAGAAACATGCTAGTATTATCTACTCCATATGAAATATACAATGACACTGATGATCTAATCACTGGAAATTGCCAGAGCAAAAGTAGTGGCTCAATGTTCATTCTCCCAGGAAGTAATGTAGTTCATGGTCTGTGTTCAATCCGTGTTGAACTGTCCGTAAGCGCATGATCCAAGTAGCTTCCAGGCGTCTGAGTCTGAGTTCTCTGTTTCCACCTCTGGCATTGATGGGTGCTACGTCGAAACCGAAGAAGGAAATCCGTTTCTTTGGGCCTTGGTTCGGACAAACGGCAGCATGGACCGCCATTGGATACCTGCTGTCGAGGTTGTGTAGGGCTCTGATGTGTTCACCAATTCGATCTTTTAGTGGTCTGATTGTGCTCCCGATGTACCAGCGCTTGCAGGTGCACTCGAGAATGTAGATCACGAATCTGGTATTACAATTGATGTTCTGTTTAATCTGGTACTGTTGACTGTTGATGGCCATAAAGTTACTGATCCCATGTTGGGCTAGTTTGCACACACCGCAGTGTCCGCACTTGAAGAAGCCTAGATTACGGGTGGTGAGCCATGAGGGACTGGTGTCTGGGCCTGGGATGGTGGGACTAAGTCTTGTTTTTAATGTTCTACCTCTCCTGTAAGTAACTTGTGGTTTGGGAGGCACGATCTCTCTGAGTGTATTGTCCGCTAGCAATATGTTCCAATGTTTGTTGAGGCTTTTCCTCATAGCTTGCCCCATGTTACTATAGTCTGTAATCAGTCGGACAGGTTGGTCTTGCTTAGTGGTTGTCCTCCTGGTTAGTAGTGTGTCCTCTCTCCTTATGTTCCTGATTCTCTTTTCTGCAGAATTGATAGTACGGGCACTATAGCCCCTTTCTTTGAATCTATGTTTCATGTTAGTGAGGCACTCTTGAAATTCTGGTTCCTCACTACAATTTCTCCTGGCTCTCATGAATTCTCCATAGGGAATTGCCTGTATTTGATGTGCGGGGTGCGAACTGTCTGCGTGTAAGATGGCATTACACGAAGTTTCTTTCCTATAGAGACGGCTCTGAATGGTGTTGGATTTAATGTAAATTTCCACATCTAGAAATGTGATTTTGGAGGCGCTGGAGTTCTCTGTAAATTTCATGTTCATATCATTGCGATTGAGGTGTGCGCAGAATTCGTTAAGTTCAAGTTGTGACCCTGACCAGAGAAGTAGGCAATCATCTATGTAGCGACCCCAGTATATTATGGAATCAATCCATTGTGCGGCTTTGGGGCCCCAGATCCATTTGGACTCTAGAACACCCATGTACAGGTTCGCAAACGATGGTGAAAATCTCGAGCCCATGGCTACTCCTTTGTTCTGTTTGTACCACATACCGTCATAGATGAAGAAGTTGTTGTTGAGTATGATATCCATCATAGCAACAAGCATCTGGGTATGCTGCCACAGGTTTGCTGGTCTGTTATTGAGTATGCTAGTAACTGCTTCTAGCTCTAATTTGGGTTCAATGGTGGTGTAAAGAGAGACTACATCAAGGGTTGCCAGAATCATATCCGGTTGCCATTGGACATCCGATAGGATGCTGAGAATGTGTTTGGTATCCTGTATGTATGATGGCAAGTTTTTGACCAGAGTGCCAAGGAAGAGGTCGACGTATTGTGCTATTTTTTCAGTAGGTCCACCAATGCCCGATACAATAGGTCTCCCTGGAGGGAAGGGTGCGGACTTGTGTATTTTGGGCACGGTGTATAAACAGGGAAAAGCTGGCCTGTGGACTTTCAGATATAGCAGTTCTTGGTCATCAATGAGACCTTGTGTGTGCCATTCTGACAGGCATTTGTTGATTTTGGTGACAAGGGGAGCTGTAGGATTGTAAGAGAGCTGTTCATAACAGGAGGTATCCCCGAGTTGGGACAGGATCTCTGTGTGATATTCTGATCTGTTCATGATCACCACGTTACCTCCTTTGTCCGCTTCCTTGATTATGATGTCTCTGTTAGAGGTGAGTTGTTTTAAAGCTACTCTTTCTTCTCTACGGAGATTGTCTTTGGTCCTGTGCTTAGTCTTAAATGTTTTTATTTCGTGTTTGTCCATGTCGTTTAATACTAGGTTGTAGAAAGTGTCAACGGCATTGCCCCCTGGGAGCAAGGGTGTCCACTTGGACTTAGGTTTAAAGCCACTATGTAGACTAAGATCTTCTTCTATGTTCAAATCTTGGAGGAGATTCTCCATGTTGGTGGGTGTTTCATCTACGTCAGTGAGCGAGAGAAGTAAATGAGTGACCTGGATGTCATTTATGCTCTGTATCCCTGATATATTGTTAGAGATAATCTTACTACTGTTATTGGTAGTAGGTGGAGTGCCACTAAAGTGTTTTTTGATTTTTATGTTCCTGATAAACTTGAACAGGTCTATCTTATGTCTGCAGATATCACCCTGTTCATGGGGGTTAAAGCTAAGGCCCTTGCTCAGCAGAGAGATCATACCACTATTGAGGTGCTGGGAGGAGAGATTGACAACCTGTATACCTAAGTTGTTTTGATCTATTTGCTCTTCTCGTCTCCGGATCTTAGTTTCTTTTTGTATTCTCCTGTTTCCTGCTCTTTTTCCTCTATGGGTCTTCTGTCTGGGGGTATTTGTTTTTGTTGTGTTCTGTTCTCTCTCCTTATAGCCTGTACTTCCTTTAAAAAAGACGATGTCGTAGAGTACTGTCCTAGTGGAGTTACTGCTCTGGTTCTCTCCTTCACTGTCGCTAGTGGCAATAGTGTTGAGTGATGTGGAGCTGGATGAGAAAGAAGCAGTGTCTATTTTGGTTTGTTTATCTCCCTGTTTTATTGTACTAATCTGCTTATCGTATTTTCTAGCGAAGGTGTAGACTCGTCCTTCCCTGTAATCAGCTTCGTCTCTCTTCAATTGACGCGTTTTTCTATCTTTTATTTCGTTTTGGTGTCTGATTAGAATGTCATTCAAGATGACGTAGTTTTTACCCGTGGCTTCTTCTAAGTTAAGGTCTATTATTTCTTTTTCAAGATTAGTGATTTCAATCTGAAGTTTGGCCACTTTTCTTTCTGCGTTCTCTATCAAAATGTTAATTAGTGTATTTGAGTTAAGATTTAAGGTTTCTTCCCATTTGCCCAATAGATCGTCGTCTAAGTCGTCAAACGTTGGGAAAATTTGAGAGCGGAGTCCTCTTGGGACTCGATTTAATCTTAAGTATTGTTTTAGTGTGGCGCTGTCCCACCACCTAGAATTCTCGGTTTTTTTGAGTCTTTCTAATCTGAGAAATTTTTCTTTGAGACCTTCTTTGCGTGTATGGTGATTGTTAGTAGATGTAGAGGAGCTGGTGATCCCTTTGGATAGATTCTCAAATAGTTCCGATGCGACCTTGTCTCTATCCATGCTCTATACTAGGAAGCTGGGAATGTTGGGGTCAAACGCTGCGCCTGCCCTTCCTGAAACTGTAAACTGGAGATTAGGTGGGGGGTTTTTAGTTAAGACAGGAAAGTGGCGCTAAGGCTATTGCGTATACTAACTATAGGCTTATATGCATGCGATGCCTCCAGGTCAGGGAGTAACCCAATAACCCCTGAAAAATGTGTGAATCGCAGGATCCACACTGTAAAATGAGTACTGTCCTGGGCACACGCGGTGAGGGTATTGACAATATATTAATCTGTTACGAAATGTTATATAAATGCAGAGGTCGGCATCAGTATTGGAACAAAAAGGGGTTTATTTATGTCTCAACACCAACTATGTTGAATACAAAAGGCCAGCCGACACGTGTTTCGTCACTGGGAGAAATCCCGTGACTCATCAGGGCTGGGGAGGATACAAAAGAAAAGGGGTGAGGGAAACATTGAAGGTTAGACACAAAACCTGGTTAATGCACGAAAGATAATTGGAAAGGGATCATCCTACGTGACTACTGGATAGAGAGAAACTGAAAATGCACATTGTGATGTGTGATGTGTGAAGTGACTAATGAGGAAATTCCACTACTTCAAATTCAGAACTCATGGAGGCAATACGGGAGAACAAGTTAAAAACACATTGTGACTGACGTGTTCGTGCCGCTCTCATGAGGAGGATACATGAGGTAAAGCGCGGGAAAACATGTTATATTGTGTGGTGTGACAGCTATAAAGTGCAAGTAGAGGTGTGTAACGAGGTTTGAGAATAACCTCTATAGAGGAGGAAATGATATAGACCTGTAACCGCATAAAGGACTGAAATAAGCACGAAAAGAAAAGGAAAAGGTCATAACACAGAAGGATAGGCCAGGACTGGGGAGGAAGGTCAGGGGGCCCCGGAACTGTATTGCTAAAATTACCTAGAAAGCGAATGTATCAGAAGGAAAGTTGACCCTGAAGGAGAAAATAAAGCAAGAATAAGAGAAAGGGAAGACGCATTGCTATGGGATAGATAGCAACGGGAAACGGAATCTACATGGAAGGCTCACCCGAGGACCGGTGATAATTCCAACCCGGTGTGGGGTGAGCTGGAGGCTGGAGCAACAAGGATGATAGGCGCTGGATATGGCGCTACGAAAATTACAGCGGTGGACGGAGACCGCTGTGGAGAGATAGGGCGAGTAAGGATGAGGACGGTGAGAACAGACAACAGGGGCACTAGGTAAATACAACGAATAAATTCTTACCGGGCTGGAAGGCAGCCGTAGGCGGATTAGAGGTAATGCATGGGTTTGGAGTTGCCAGGTACTATAGGGAAATCATAGAAAACGGAAGTGAAAGTAGAATAAATGTAAGGCGCTGGAGGGACCAGAAAGGAAAAACAGGACAAGGGCTTACCCTGTGAAGGCAGGTAGTGGCTGTCCAATGTCCGGCGTAGTGAAAGAGTAAACCGTCAGCCAGGCGGAGTGCAGTATCTAGCTAACTGGTGGACAAGCGAGGAGAAGGGGGTGGGGAAAGGGGAAGGTAAGAACCGGAAGGTGCAAAATTGAATGAAAAGAAGATCAAATTGAAACAGGCTTACCCTGGGTACGGGAAGACTAGGAAAATAACATTGGCGGGTTGTCGCAGAACTCTGTAGTGAGACATGGAGATGCGAGCAGATTTAGAAAAGAACAGCAGGAAAGTGATTAATATTAGCGGTGTGCCAACAAGACAGTTACCTGGAGTCCGGTGCGGAGGAAGACGTCAGGACAATGGAACCGAGTAGTGAGAGACTGAAAGTAGAATGGAAAATGGGGGAAAACACTAAATAGTGTTTAAATTCGGAAGACTAGACCGAGTACCGCTGACGAATATGCCGTTCAGTCGCCATGTTGGAAAGGAAGGGCAAGCGAATACAAGTGGTGCGCATGTGCGGCGGAAAATAAAGCAACCATTAAGTGGCCAAAATAATCCGAATGGCTATAGGGCAAGGTCCGAAATATAAGGCGGACATGCAATAACGGCGAAAAACAAACCAATAAACCTGGGGTCCGGTTTGAAATTGAAGCTAAGGACATTATAGCCGAGTTGGGGCAAAGTGCACGGCATGAAAGAATGGAAAGAACTGAAGGCGTCAAACACCTGGGAGGACTAGAGCGAATTAGTGAGCTGATCAGTAAGTTACCTCTGCTAGGATAAATTACTGTGGGGAGTAAAATAAACTAAGGAGAAATCGAGCAAGTTGGTGAGCTGATCTGTAAGTAGCATGAAAAAATGAAAAATGGAAAGAACTGAAGGCGTCGAGCACCTGGGAGGACTAGAACGAATTAGTGAGCTAATCAGTAAGTTACCTCTGATAGGATAAATTACTGTGGGGAGTATGACAAATTAAGGATAAAATCGAGCAAGATGGTGAGCTGATCTGTAAGTAGCCACAGCTAGGACGATTACTGTGGATAATAATAACAACAGTTATTATGGAAAAGTTAAGTGAATGACTACTCCGCTAATGACTAGTAGTCAACTGAAACTGAAAATAGACGTTGTTAATGATTGAGAGCTAAATGAGACCAGCGAGCAGGACTATTAGAGCGGAGTGTACAGAGGTCACTTCCGAAATAGTGCAAAAGCATATTGAGATCATGTGATGGAATGAAAAAGAGGTAAACAATGTAATAAAGAAGAGAAAGTAAAAACGGTGACATCATTCATAATATATGATGATTATTAGTGTTGCTACTATGGTAATAGAAAAAATGGTTGTACATGCATGGTGCAGAAACATGCTAGTATTATCTACTCCATATGAAATATACAATGACACTGATGATCTAATCACTGGAAATTGCCAGAGCAAAAGTAGTGGGTCAATGTTCATTCTCCCAGGAAGTAATGTAGTTCATGGTCTGTGTTCAATCCGTGTTGAACTGTCCGTAAGCGCATGATCCAAGTAGCTTCCAGGCGTCTGAGTCTGAGTTCTCTGTTTCCACCTCTGGCATTGATGGGTGCTACGTCGAAACCGAAGAAGGAAATCCGTTTCTTTGGGCCTTGGTTCGGACAAACGGCAGCATGGACCGCCATTGGATACCTGCTGTCGAGGTTGTGTAGGGCTCTGACGTGTTCACCAATTCGATCTTTTAGTGGTCTGATTGTGCTCCCGATGTACCAGCGCTTGCAGGTGCACTCGAGAATGTAGATCACGAATCTGGTATTACAATTGATGTTCTGTTTAATCTGGTACTGTTGTCTGTTGATGGCCATAAAGTTACTGATCCCATGTTGGGCTAGTTTGCACACACCGCAGTGTCCGCACTTGAAGAAGCCTAGATTACGGGTGGTGAGCCATGAGGGACTGGTGTCTGGGCCTGGGATGGTGGGACTAAGTCTCGTTTTTAATGTTCTACCTCTCCTGTAAGTAACTTGTGGTTTGGGAGGCACGATCTCTCTGAGTGTATTGTCCGCTAGCAATATGTTCCAATGTTTGTTGAGGCTTTTCCTCATAGCTTGCCCCATGTTACTATAGTCTGTAATCAGTCGGACAGGTTGGTCTTGCTTAGTGGTTGTCCTCCTGGTTAGTAGTGTGTCCTCTCTCCTTATGTTCCTGATTCTCTTTTCTGCAGAATTGATAGTACGGGCACTATAGCCCCTTTCTTTGAATCTATGTTTCATGTTAGTGTGGCACTCTTGAAATTCTGGTTCCTCACTACAATTTCTCCTGGCTCTCATGAATTCTCCATAGGGAATTGCCTGTATTTGATGTGCGGGGTGCGAACTGTCTGCGTGTAAGATGGCATTACACGAAGTTTCTTTCCTATAGAGACGGCTCTGAATGGTGTTGGATTTAATGTAAATTTCCACATCTAGAAATGTGATTTTGGAGGCGCTGGAGTTCTCTGTAAATTTCATGTTCATATCATTGCGATTGAGGTGTGCGCAGAATTCGTTAAGTTCAAGTTGTGACCCTGACCAGAGAAGTAGGCAATCATCTATGTAGCGACCCCAGTATATTATGGAATCAATCCATTGTGCGGCTTTGGGGCCCCAGATCCATTTGGACTCTAGAACACCCATGTACAGGTTCGCAAACGATGGTGAAAATCTCGAGCCCATGGCTACTCCTTTGTTCTGTTTGTACCATTTCATATGGAGTAGATAATACTAGCATGTTTCTGCACCATGCATGTACAACCATATTTTTCTATTACCATAGTAGCAACACTAATAATCATCATATATTATGAATGATGTCACCGTTTTTTACTTTCTCTTCTTTATTACTTTGTTTACCTCTTTTTCATTCCATCACATGATCTCAATATGCTTTTGCACTATTTCGGAAGTGACCTCTGTACACTCCGCTCTAATAGTCCTGCTCGCCGGTCTCATTTAGCTCTCAATCATTAACAACGTCTATTTTCAGTTTCAGTTGACTACTAGTCATTAGCGGAGTAGTCATTTACTTAACTTTTCCATAATAACTGTTGTTATTATTATCCACAGTAATCGTCCTAGCTGTGGCTACTTACAGATCAGCTCACCATCTTGCTCGATTTTCTCCTTAATTTGTCATACTCCCCACAGTAATTTATCCTATCAGAGGTAACTTACTGATTAGCTCACTAATTCGTTCTAGTCCTCCCAGGTGCTCGACGCCTTCAGTTCTTTCCATTTTTCATTTTTTCATGCTACTTACAGATCAGCTCACCAACTTGCTCGATTTCTCCTTAGTTTATTTTACTCCCCACAGTAATTTATCCTAGCAGAGGTAACTTACTGATCAGCTCACTAATTCGCTCTAGTCCTCCCAGGTGTTTGACGCCTTCAGTTCTTTCCATTCTTTCATGCCGTGCACTTTGCCCCAACTCGGCTATAATGTCCTTAGCTTCAATTTCAAACCGGACCCCAGGTTTATTGGTTTTTTTTTCGCCGTTATTGCATGTCCGCCTTATATTTCGGACCTTGCCCTATAGCCATTCGGATTATTTTGGCCACTTAATGGTTGCTTTATTTTCCGCCGCACATGCGCACCACTTGTATTCGCTTGCCCTTCCTTTCCAACATGGCGACTGAACGGCATATTCGTCAGCGGTACTCGGTCTAGTCTTCCGAATTTAAACACTATTTAGTGTTTTCCCCCCATTTTCCATTCTACTTTCAGTCTCTCACTACTCGGTTCCATTGTCCTGACGTCTTCCTCCGCACCGGACTCCAGGTAACTGTCTTGTTGGCACACCGCTAATATTAATCACTTTCCTGCTGTTCTTTTCTAAATCTGCTTGCATCTCCGTGTCTCACTACAGAGTTCTGCGACAACCGGCCAATGTTATTTTCCTAGTCTTCCCGTACCTAGGGTAAGCCTGTTTCAATTTGATCTTCTTTTCATTCAATTTTGCACCTTCCGGTTCTTACCTTCCCCTTTCCCCACCCCCTTCTCCTCGCTTGTCCACCAGTTAGCTAGATTCTGCACTCCGCCTGGCTGACGGTTTACTCTTTCACTACGCCGGACATTGGACAGCCACTACCTGCCTTCACAGGGTAAGCCCTTGTCATGTTTTTCCTTTCTGGTCCCTCCAGCGCCTTACATTTATTCTACTTTCACTTCCGTTTTTCTATGATTTCCCTATAGTACCTGGCAACTCCAAACCCATGCATTACCTCTAATCCGCCTACGGCTGCCTTCCAGCCCGGTAAGAATGTATTCGTTGTATTTACCTAGTGCCCCTGTTGTCTGTTCTCACCGTCCTCATCCTTACTCGCCCTATCTCTCCACAGCGGTCTCCGTCCACCGCTGTAATTTTCATAGCGCCATATCCAGCGCCTATCATCCTTGTTGCTCCAGCCTCTAGCTCACCCCACACCGGGTTGGAATTATCACCGGTCCTCGGGTGAGCCTTCCATGTAGATTCCGTTTCCCGTTGCTATCTATCCCATAGCAATGCGTCTTCCCTTTCTCTTATTCTTGCTTTATTTTCTCCTTCAGGGTCAACTTTCCTTCTGATACATTCGCTTTCTAGGTAATTTTAGCAATACAGTTCCGGGGCCCCCTGACCTTCCTCCCCAGTCCTGGCCTATCCTTCTGTGTTATGACCTTTTCCTTTTCTTTTCGTGCTTATTTCAGTCCTTTATGCGGTTACAGGTCTATATCATTTCCTCCTCTATAGAGGTTATTCTCAAACCTCGTTACACACCTCTACTTGCACTTTATAGCTGTCACACCACACAATATAACATGTTTTTCCCGCGCTTTACCTCATGTATCCTCCTCATGAGAGCGGCACGAACACGTCAGTCACAATGTGTTTTTAACTTGTTCTCCCGTATTGCCTCCATGAGTTCTGAATTTGAAGTAGTGGAATTTCCTCATTAGTCACTTCACACATCACACATCACGTGTCACAATGTGCATTTTCAGTTTCTCTCTATCCAGTAGTCACGTAGGATGATCCCTTTCCAATTATCTTTCGTGCATTAACCTGGTTTTGTGTCTAACCTTCAATGTTTCCCTCACCCCTTTTCTTTTGTATCCTCCCCAGCCCTGATGAGTCACGGGATTTCTCCCAGTGACGAAACACGTGTCGGCTGGCCTTTTGTATTCAACATAGTTGGTGTTGAGACATAAATAAACCCCTTTTTGTTCCAATACTGATGCCGACCTCTGCATTTATATAACATTTCGTAACAGATTAATATATTGTCAATACCCTCACCGCGTGTGCCCAGGACAGTACTCATTTTACAGTGTGGATCCTGCGATTCACACATTTTTCAGGGGTTATTGGGTTACTCCCCTGACCTGGAAGCATCGCATGCATATAAGCCTATAGTTAGTATACGCAATAGCCTGAGCGCCACTTTCCTGTCTTAACTAAAAACCCCCCACCTAATCTCCAGTTTACAGTTTCAGGAAGGGCAGGCGCAGCGTTTGACCCCAACATTCCCAGCTTCCTAGTATAGAGCATGGATAGAGACAAGGTCGCATCGGAACTATTTGAGAATCTATCCAAAGGGATCACCAGCTCCTCTACATCTACTAACAATCACCATACACGCAAAGAAGGTCTCAAAGAAAAATTTCTCAGATTAGAAAGACTAAAAAAAAACGAGAATTCTAGGTGGTGGGACAGCGCCACACTAAAACAATACTTAAGATTAAATCGAGTCCCAAGAGGACTCCGCTCTCAAATTTTCCCAACGTTTGACGACTTAGACGACGATCTATTGGGCAAATGGGAAGAAACCTTAAATCTTAACTCAAATACACTAATTAACATTTTGATAGAGAACGCAGAAAGAAAAGTGGCCAAACTTCAGATTGAAATCACTAATCTTGAAAAAGAAATAATAGACCTTAACTTAGAAGAAGCCACGGGTAAAAACTACGTCATCTTGAATGACATTCTAATCAGACACCAAAACGAAATAAAAGATAGAAAAACGCGTCAATTGAAGAGAGACGAAGCTGACTACAGGGAAGGACGAGTCTACACCTTCGCTAGAAAATACGATAAGCTGATTAGTACCACAAAACAGGGAGATAAACAAACCAAAATAGACACTGCTTCTTTCTCATCCAGCTCCACATCACTCAACACTATTGCCACTAGCGACAGTGAAGGAGAGAACCAGAGCAGTAACTCCACTAGGACAGTACCCTACGACATCGTCTTTTTAAAGGAAGTACAGGCTATAAGGAGAGAGAACAGAACACAACAAAAACAAATACCCCCAGACAGAAGACCCATAGAGGGAAAAGAGCAGGAAACAGGAGAATACAAAAGAAACTAAGATCCGGAGACGAGAAGAGCAAATAGATCAAAACAACTTAGGTATACAGGTTGTCAATCTCTCCTCCCAGCACCTCAATAGTGGTATGATCTCTCTGCTGAGCAAGGGCCTTAGCTTTAACCCCCATGAACAGGGTGATACCTGCAGACATAAGATAGACCTGTTCAAGTTTATCAGGAACATAAAAATCAAAAACACTTTAGTGGCACTCCACCTACTACCAATAACAGTAGTAAGATTATCTCTAACAATATATCAGGGATACAGAGCATAAATGACATCCAGGTCACTCATTTACTTCTCTCGCTCACTGACGTAGATGAAACACCCACCAACATGGAGAATCTCCTCCAAGAGTTGAACATAGAAGAAGATCTTAGTCTACATAGTGGCTTTAAACCTAAGTCCAAGTGGACACCCTCGCTCCCAGGGGGCAATGCCGTTGACACTTTCTACAACCTAGTATTAAACGACATGGACAAACACGAAATAAAAACATTTAAGACTAAGCACAGGACCAAAGACAATCTCCGTAGAGAAGAAAGAGTAGCTTTAAAACAACTCACCTCTAACAGAGACATCATAATCAAGGAAGCGGACAAAGGAGGTAACGTGGTGATCATGAACAGATCAGAATATCACACAGAGATCCTGTCCCAACTCGGGGATACCTCCTGTTATGAACAGCTCTCTTACAATCCTACAGCTCCCCTTGTCACCAAAATCAACAAATGCCTGTCAGAATGGCACACACAAGGTCTCATTGATGACCAAGAACTGCTATATCTGAAAGTCCACAGGCCAGCTTTTCCCTGTTTATACACCGTGCCCAAAATACACAAGTCCGCACCCTTCCCTCCAGGGAGACCTATTGTATCGGGCATTGGTGGACCTACTGAAAAATAGCACAATACGTCGACCTCTTCCTTGGCACTCTGGTCAAAAACTTGCCATCATACATACAGGATACCAAACACATTCTCAGCATCCTATCGGATGTCCAATGGCAACCGGATATGATTCTGGCAACCCTTGATGTAGTCTCTCTTTACACCACCATTGAACCCAAATTAGAGCTAGAAGCAGTTACTAGCATACTCAATAACAGACCAGCAAACCTGTGGCAGCATACCCAGATGCTTGTTGCTATGATGGATATCATACTCAACAACAACTTCTTCATCTATGATGGTATGTGGTACAAACAGAACAAAGGAGTAGCCATGGGCTCGAGATTTTCACCATCGTTTGCGAACCTGTACATGGGTGTTCTAGAGTCCAAATGGATCTGGGGCCCCAAAGCCGCACAATGGATTGATTCCATAATATACTGGGGTCGCTACATAGATGATTGCCTACTTCTCTGGTCAGGGTCACAACTTGAACTTAACGAATTCTGCGCACACCTCAATCGCAATGATATGAACATGAAATTTACAGAGAACTCCAGCGCCTCCAAAATCACATTTCTAGATGTGGAAATTTACATTAAATCCAACACCATTCAGAGCCGTCTCTATAGGAAAGAAACTTCGTGTAATGCCATCTTACACGCAGACAGTTCGCACCCCGCACATCAAATACAGGCAATTCCCTATGGAGAATTCATGAGAGCCAGGAGAAATTGTAGTGAGGAACCAGAATTTCAAGAGTGCCTCACTAACATGAAACATAGATTCAAAGAAAGGGGCTATAGTGCCCGTACTATCAATTCTGCAGAAAAGAGAATCAGGAACATAAGGAGAGAGGACACACTACTAACCAGGAGGACAACCACTAAGCAAGACCAACCTGTCCGACTGATTACAGACTATAGTAACATGGGGCAAGCTATGAGGAAAAGCCTCAACAAACATTGGAACATATTGCTAGCGGACAATACACTCAGAGAGATCGTGCCTCCCAAACCACAAGTTACTTACAGGAGAGGTAGAACATTAAAAACGAGACTTAGTCCCACCATCCCAGGCCCAGACACCAGTCCCTCATGGCTCACCACCCGTAATCTAGGCTTCTTCAAGTGCGGACACTGCGGTGTGTGCAAACTAGCCCAACATGGGATCAGTAACTTTATGGCCATCAACAGACAACAGTACCAGATTAAACAGAACATCAATTGTAATACCAGATTCGTGATCTACATTCTCGAGTGCACCTGCAAGCGCTGGTACATCGGGAGCACAATCAGAGCACTAAAAGATCGAATTGGTGAACACGTCAGAGTCCTACACAACCTCGACAGCAGGTATCCAATGGCGGTCCATGCTGCCGTTTGTCCAAACCAAGGCCCAAAGAAACGGATTTCCTTCTTCGGTTTCGACGTAGCACCCATCAATGCCAGAGGTGGAAACAGAGAACTCAGACTCAGACGCCTGGAAGCTACTTGGATCATGCGCTTACGGACAGTTCAACACGGATTGAACACAGACCATGAACTACATTACTTCCTGGGAGAATGAACATTGACCCACTACTTTTGCTCTGGCAATTTCCAGTGATTAGATCATCAGTGTCATTGTATATTTCATATGGAGTAGATAATACTAGCATGTTTCTGCACCATGCATGTACAACCATTTTTTCTATTACCATAGTAGCAACACTAATAATCATCATATATTATGAATGATGTCACCGTTTTTACTTTCTCTTCTTTATTACATTGTTTACCTCTTTTTCATTCCATCACATGATCTCAATATGCTTTTGCACTATTTCGGAAGTGACCTCTGTACACTCCGCTCTAATAGTCCTGCTCGCCGGTCTCATTTAGCTCTCAATCATTAACAACGTCTATTTTCAGTTTCAGTTGACTACTAGTCATTAGTGGAGTAGTCATTTACTTAACTTTTCCATAATAACTGTTGTTATTATTATCCACAGTAATCGTCCTAGCTGTGGCTACTTACAGATCATCAGCTCACCATCTTGCTCGATTTTCTCCTTAATTTGTCATACTCCCCACAGTAATTTATCCTATCAGAGGTAACTTACTGATTAGCTCACTAATTCGTTCTAGTCCTCCCAGGTGCTCGACGCCTTCAGTTCTTTCCATTTTTCATTTTTTCATGCTACTTACAGATCAGCTCACCAACTTGCTCGATTTCTCCTTAGTTTATTTTACTCCCCACAGTAATTTATCCTAGCAGAGGTAACTTACTGATCAGCTCACTAATTCGCTCTAGTCCTCCCAGGTGTTTGACGCCTTCAGTTCTTTCCATTCTTTCATGCCGTGCACTTTGCCCCAACTCGGCTATAATGTCCTTAGCTTCAATTTCAAACCGGACCCCAGGTTTATTGGTTTGTTTTTCGCCGTTATTGCATGTCCGCCTTATATTTCGGACCTTGCCCTATAGCCATTCGGATTATTTTGGCCACTTAATGGTTGCTTTATTTTCCTGACGCACATGCGCACCACTTGTATTCGCTTGCCCTTCCTTTCCAACATGGCGACTGAACGGCATATTCGTCAGCGGTACTCGGTCTAGTCTTCCGAATTTAAACACAATTTAGTGTTTTCCCCCCATTTTCCATTCTACTTTCAGTCTCTCACTACTCGGTTCCATTGTCCTGACGTCTTCCTCCGCACCGGACTCCAGGTAACTGTCTTGTTGGCACACCGCTAATATTAATCACTTTCCTGCTGTTCTTTTCTAAATCTGCTCGCATCTCCGTGTCTCACTACAGAGTTCTGCGACAACCCGCCAATGTTATTTTCCTAGTCTTCCCGTACCCAGGGTAAGCCTGTTTCAATTTGATCTTCTTTTCATTCAATTTTGCACCTTCCGGTTCTTACCTTCCCCTTTCCCCACCCCCTTCTCCTCGCTTGTCCACCAGTTAGCTAGATTCTGCACTCCGCCTGGCTGACGGTTTACTCTTTCACTACGCAGGACATTGGACAGCCACTACCTGCCTTCACAGGGTCAGCCCTTGTCCTGTTTTTCCTTTCTGGTCCCTCCAGCGCCTTACATTTATTCTACTTTCACTTCCGTTTTTCTATGATTTCCCTATAGTACCTGGCAACTCCAAACCCATGCATTACCTCTAATCCGCCTACGGCTGCCTTCCAGCCCGGTAAGAATGTATTTGTTGTATTTACCTAGTGCCCCTGTTGTCTGTTCTCACCGTCCTAATCCTTACTCGCCCTATCTCTCCACAGCGGTCTCCGTCCACCGCTGTAATTTTCGTAGCGCCATATCCAGCGCCTATCATCCTTGTTGCTCCAGCCTCCAGCTCACCCCACACCGGGTTGGAATTATCACCGGTCCTCGGGTGAGCCTTCCATGTAGATTCCGTTTCCCGTTGCTATCTATCCCATAGCAATGCGTCTTCCCTTTCTCTTATTCATGCTTTATTTTCTCCTTCAGGGTCAACTTTCCTTCTGATACATTCGCTTTCTAGGTAATTTTAGCAATACAGTTCCGGGGCCCCTGACCTTCCTCCCCAGTCCTGGCCTATCCTTCTGTGTTATGACCTTTTCCTTTTCTTTTCGTGCTTATTTCAGTCCTTTATGCGGTTACAGGTCTATATCATTTCCTCCTCTATAGAGGTTATTCTCAAACCTCGTTACACACCTCTACTTGCACTTTATAGCTGTCACACCACACAATATAACATGTTTTTCCCCGCGCTTTACCTCATGTATCCTCCTCATGAGAGCGGCACGAACACGTCAGTCACAATGTGTTTTTAACTTGTTCTCCCGTATTGCCTCCATGAGTTCTGAATTTGAAGTAGTGGAATTTCCTCATTAGTCACTTCACACATCACACATCACGTGTCACAATGTGCATTTTCAGTTTCTCTCTATCCAGTAGTCACGTAGGATGATCCCTTTCCAATTATCTTTCGTGCATTAACCAGGTTTTGTGTCTAACCTTCAATGTTTCCCTCACCCCTTTTCTTTTGTATCCTCCCCAGCCCTGATGAGTCACGGGATTTCTCCCAGTGACGAAACACGTGTCGGCTGGCCTTTTGTATTCAACATAGTTGGTGTTGAGACATAAATAAACCCCTTTTTTGTTCCAATACTGATGCCGACCTCTGCATTTATATAACATTTCGTAACAGATTAATATATTGTCAATACCCTCACCGCGTGTGCCCAGGACAGTACTCATTTTACAGTGTGGATCCTGCGATTCACACATTTTTCAGGGGTTATTGGGTTACTCCCCTGACCTGGAGGCATCGCATGCATATAAGCCTATAGTTAGTATACGCAATAGCCTGAGCGCCACTTTCCTGTCTTAACTAAAAAACCCCCACCTAATCTCCTGATATTTACTGTGCTTCGCAACGAAAGACGTGTGGAAAAAACAAGTTGATATTATTCTAAGACGTTGCAGTTTCTGGCAACAAGGAGACACCGTTTCTATTCATAATGTTTTTTTCTCAATTAAAAGATTAGAGTGGGTTTAATATCGAACGAGTCGATGCACTAGTTACATTTATTTAACTGCAGATATTTGCGACACAAAAAGAGGGAAAAAAACTTCCCCCAAATTAAGCATGGCGTCCATATGCTTTTTAAAAAAAAAGAATTTAAGATAAATTAAACATTACATATAGTTTTACAACAGTACGATGCTTCCTAGAAGGCATGTGTACTTGTCACGGGTATAGAACCCTTTTTGGTTTTAATGCACAACACAAGAAAATATGATCCTTATTGGAGCAAAAGTACCATTAGCTTTAGAATACTCTACCTTGAAGACACAGTTTAGATACAGAAGGATAACTATGAAATAATCAAATGGATGAAAACAATTGTTTAGGCAGCACTGCACACGTGATCAGGCACAACCCCATCACGTACAGTGCAAGAGAGCCAGTGGTTGTGTGCTGACCCACTGCCCCATGCTGTATGATGTGGCTGGTGCAAGTAAAGCTTGAATGGCAGTCCGAACAGACGTATGGATGAAGAGGGCTCACCCACATTCCTGACCAGGCCGAATAAGGACAGTAGCTGGTCCAGCTGTTCATTGACATGGAATCACTGTGGTATCCATCTGTGTAAACAGGAAGAACAGGGCGATGGGTCTTCTTGACTATGCCCCATGTGTCACAAGCGCTACACAGGGCATTATCACCTCCAAAGCTAGGCTAGGAACACAGAAGGGCTAATCCATTTGGCCAGGAAATAGGGGCCAATGGTATTATTTGCAGGGCAGCCAAGTAGAGTGGCTGTGTTACCTAGAGGTTTTGGCTAATGTCATTGGTTGCCTTTCTGCTAAACAGAATTTAAACTCTAAGTTAGAGTAATGAGGTTGGTTACACGATGCCCAGTCAAAGTCCCTGAAGTCCTACCTTCCTTCCTCAAACAGTTTTACAGGAAGGTCACAGAGTGCAGGGGTCAGGTGATGATTTCCAATGGAAATCAAGTGCAAAAGTATCCTGAATTCCATCCCACCAGTGAAGTGATGAAACAAGCCTACTACTGGCTTTTAGCATTTCATTGGAAACATTTGCCTAACTCTACTTAACCACCCACATTTACACTAAAATAATTCACCTGATAATCTGGATCCAAGTGTGGTTGCATTTATTGATATTTACTTCTCTCACCTACATAAGAAGACTTACAATTCTGTTGTGCATATAAATACAGAGTCTGATGTCTAATTATGAGTTAATAAGTCTGCCTGTATTATGAGTGATTTCAAAGCAACAGAAGCAGGAATGCCTGCCAATAATCTCCAGCTGAGATCACTGAGATCGTTTTCGAGGTATTTCAGTAAAAGGACACCTCAGGCAACTCTTGTAGAAATGTTGCTATAATACTGACGCAAGATGCACGTTACAGGGTTGGCCTCCACGGCCTTCGGTGCCAAACGAACCCTTGTCTTCTTCACACTAGTACATAGTTATTTCTACTACTAGCTTCATAAATATAACACAAACATTTGACTCTATTGTCCGTTTGGCATCTCCTGACGTATGACCTTTTACATTTGCCATCCTATCACTCCTGTGCCAGGCCTCCTAGCCCACTTTTAACTTTTACAAACCTACTAGTCTTTCCCCTTCCCTAATCCACCAGCCTGCTCACTAAGTGTACCAGTGCTTTGGCAATGGCATCTTACAAGCGTCTTGATATCCTTGGAATCTATTTTTCTGCTTGAAGTTTAGTAGTTAACCAAATAAACCCTCCCTCGATAGTGTTATTCCTGTTCCCCACTCAGTCCTCATTTTAATCCACAAATTCTACTAATACTTCTGATTCTAACTCCAAGGAAGATGGTCAGGTTCAGATTTTTTTTCTTTCGTGCCCTGGGATTCACTGGTGTCTGTTTCTCTTTAAACTTTTAATCTGTAGTAGCTCATACACAGCCACCTAAAACAATCGCTCCCAGATTTTGGACTACTATGGTCAAACTCTATAAACAGGTTTAAGAGTTTTGCCCATGAGAGCTTCCCTCTTCCTGACCCATGAGGCTCAACCTTTAGAAGGAAAGTTTTAGCTGTCTCCCTTTGTTTTTTCCTTACAGTGTAGACTCTGAACTATTTGACTAAGAAGTGCCCACATATCCACCCTTTCTTCCCATAATCAACTCACTCGCAAATGAGGGTACTAAGCAAAACAGACGACCACCCATAGCAACTTACAACACTGCACCAGATCCACGTGTCCCTTAGGCCTATGTGACCCTTATCTACCTATGTCATGTTTTATTTTATTGTCCATCCCTAGTCCAGTGCCTTCTTTCAGTAAAGTATACTGAATGAAATCTCATCGATTCTTCCCAATATCTCTTTTTTTTCCTGAGACATTTGGTCTGTGATGCACTTGTGCACCCAAATATCCATGACCCTGTCCCCTGTGCAGAAATACCCTATTACTAGCTCAGGAACACTTTTAATTCCACAATTTTTTAAAGACATTTTATTAAACATAAATGCAACCATTAAGAGCAAAACATTTGTTCAGTCATAGAATGTGATTAACCAAGTAACTAAATCAACACAGAAATAAGCCATACTAGAATTGCTCACAGCAATATAAGTACCTGTTAAATTATAAATGTATATAAAAACATATGCATAAAAACAAACAGATGTGGTAGAATAAACAGTGTGACACACAACATAAAAAACATTCAATCAAAAATTCCATTATCATATATGTCATTGAACCCGGATCACACGTCCTCATATTTCCATGAAATTCCTTCTATGACCTTGCATTTGTATGTAATTGGATGACACAGCAAATAAATTAGAGCGGTGGTTCTTACACTGGGGTCCGTAGACCTCCAGGCTTCTGCAACGCCCACTCAAGGGGTTCACAAACATTTTAGAAAATTAAAGAATATTAACAGATTAATAAAATACATGTACCTAAAAAAGCAAAACTGAAAATTCAACATTTTAAAACACTTTGTAATTGTGAATCAATTTGAAATTTGAAATTGAAGGCTAAAAATTAAATTGGTATCCTTATTGTTTCGTGAGAGCGATACAAGTACAGCAAACAAAATTTAGTATAGAAGTTTGGTGGCCTCATTTGAAGCATGCCCCGTCTTTTATGAATAAAAGTTTATGTTAAAAAGCTCTAGCCTTCCCATCAAAATTAGAATTTTGATTATTATTTTGTTTGAGAATTGAATAAAATATTTCATATTTTGTATATTTATTTGACATACACTTGTCTGATGTATACTACTTTCTGTATTTTTGTGTATTGATTTGAGGTTCCAGTAATGATTAAGTGGGGTCCACAGAAGTCAAAAGGATATGAACTGCTGAAATACACAAATTTGAACCAATGGAAAATGCATTGATTTTCTAAATTCAGAGAATCTGCTTCTTCGTTCCTCACAACGCATTGTACAAACATTGTTTCTGGCCAAATTCTAGGGTCATTACCAGGTAATTAATTTAATGATGCAATAACTAATGACTGGGGAGATATTTCTCCAGACATCAAAATCAACTGATCAAAAATATCTTTCCAAAACCATAATCTCTAACACATTCCCATAACATTTGTCTGAATCAAAGGCTGATTTATATGCCAAGACCCACTTCTCTGCCCTCTTTCCCTTTCTGTTGCACTAGGTCCTTCTTCAGCCAGCTACAGCACTTCACAAGGGCGTGCTTGCCTCCATGTTTCAAGCAGCAATGCGTGAAGTTACAATTCTGTTTTGTGCAAGCTCCTCTGTGACCTGGAACCCAACCCCTTCTTGGTTAGGACTTGAGAAAAGGGGTTGTGTGGAACTTCTAAACCCCTAGTGGTGTACCTTTACTAGTCAAAAGCAAAAAGAACAAATGATGGACGGAATTCAAACATTCACCCCCAGTCACAAGGATCTGGGTTTAATCCATCATTTTTTTGCCAACCACGCCACCCCAGTTTGGACCCAGCCATATGCAAATCAGTCTTGACCCTGTTCCTCATGGGAACAGTCCAGCCCTAACTGCCAAGCCAGGTCCTCCCTGGACCAAAAATAAGCATCCTGAGACCTGTTTTGGGGTATCACCCCATATCACCCATGGGGAGCAGGGTCAAGACTGATTTGCATATGGCTGGGTCTAAACAAGAAAGGCATGGTATGCAAAAAAATGATGGATTTGGGCCCGGATCTCTGTACTGGGGTGAATGTTTGACATTGTTCGGCATTCCATTCATCAATTGGTCTTTATGCCTTAACTAGTCAAGTCATTATCTGGAGAACTTATCAACTATTAAGGCTTAGCAGCCCAAATGTCACCTGCTACAGGCAGACAAGCTAACTCTCCACGTCTCCTTCATGCCTCTTTCTTCCACCTAGGCTACAGGTACAGCGCAGTGGTTAGTCCCAGAGATCTCATCCTTCTGATTAGTCAAGCCATTCTTAGCACTCCATACTAAGGTGCTTGTATTTAATACAGCTTAGCTATGAACCTGTTGTGATAGGTTCCCATCCTTTTCACATGCTTAATTCTAGTTAGTAAACAAAAGACCATAGGATATTCACTTTGGCATTTGGAGTACACAAAGTAGTATTCATGTAGTACTCTGTTATATACTCTTGCATGCCTTTGTGAAGTGGTTCCCCAAAATATTTAAAATGGACATAAACTGGGAATATTTAGGAAGTATTCACGTAAAAATAGTCCAAATAAAAAGGACTGTGCCCTCTTTGCACTTATATTAATAGGGAGAGGGATGTTTTGGGCCCAATTCACAAAGGCATGTAAAAGATTGTGAAAGTGTTTTGCTGTAGTACTAGTTCCCATACTCATAAATGCTTTTGTGAATTTGAACCTGTGCGAGCAGCCACAAAGCCCCCACACAGCACATTTGAACTTAGCTTTGTGTGTTTTCCTGTTTGGTAGCAGGGGATTGGGTTTATTTTAACTGGCCATGAGATAAGAGCAAGAGAGAGTCTTTACGTAATGTGGGCATTTGATACCAACGAGTTACAAAAAGTATTGTTTGTAGTCCTATTTAAAATTGTTTATGAACTTTACCAGACTTAAGTAAAATGTGCACATAAAATGTGTTTTACAGCATGCTACCACTCTGTAGGAAATTGATAATTGTGTCAATGACAAGAAATCTGCACAGCTCGCTCGTCTCTCCATCTCATATAAAAAAGACTGTTAAATACAAAAACATAGCCAGTGTGGCCACTTTAGATTATTGTAAACATTTAGCAAAGTTTCCAGAGTTTCTTTTCATGTACAGCAGTTTGTGAACAAGTCCATCATGAATCTGAATTGATTTTTGGTGGTCATCCATTTTGTCCTTTTTTCCAGTAAAGAGCGGGGGGCCTATAGAGCTACAGCGAATGGTAAGCCACCATTACTGTGGCAGCCTTACATAGCAAGTCATTATGTCATGGTCATTACATCGGGAGTCACTCCCTGGCAGGTATGTTTTCCTGACTTTACATCGGGAGTCTTTTACATCACATTATTGTGATTATCTTTAAATGTATCTAAACACACACACACACACACAAATGTATAGTTGTATAATATATATATATATATATATATATATATATATATATATATATATATATATATATATATATATATATATATATATATATATATATATATATATATATATATATATATATATATATATATATGCGCTTCTTCCGGGAACCTGGAAACCCAAGGGAGGTGGCGCGTTCGCCGGCGGAGCCTTTGGCAATAATCCGTGTACCAAGGAACAAAGTTGCACGCGCTCTCAGGAATAAGTCACAGATAGAAGTGCACGTAGATTTATTACTTCATAAATCCAATATGACGCGTTTCGGCTGTCAAGCGGCCTTGCTCACATAATAACAAACACAAACTGAGCAGCATATGTAGACATACATTAACATCGAAGGAGGACTAATACATCGACTCGGTGCCTGGTGTAGGTAAACACGGCGGCCATATTTGAAGGATACATTCTCTTCCAGAGTAAATGCGAGTACACATGAACATTGTCCCGTAAATTCGTATACATGCAAATTGGTACACATGGTGATAGACAAGTGTCAATATTGGAATACCAAGTGTGATGTTGCAAGTGATATGGATCACGCACTGTACAAAAGATTTCGGCCGACTCGTAGGAATCGTGCCGCAAGCTGTATGTAAGAAAGACTCAGGGGACGATTCCGATCTCGGCCGGTAAGGCACCGAATCGGATTCGGCTTAACCGGATGCGATTCGGAGCCCTCTTTCCCGACCGATTCGTACGCGCGTCCGGCCGAGCGAGTACGATGCGAGCGCACGCGAAATCGCCAACCGACTTGTTTGCGGGTCCGAAGCGCTCCGACCGACTCGCACGGACACGACGCGCACCGCGCGATGGAGACGTTCCCCGGCCAGGCAAGTACGATGCGCGCCGCGAGCAGTCCGACCGACTCGCGCCGTCTGGCTCGACAGAGCAGTCGGAGCCTCACTTTGGGGGTCCGTGTCGGACCCCCCTGTACGCGTAGCCGCGCGAGTCGCACACAGGGGGGACCCATGGGTCCCCCCTACCTGTGCATGTACGCCGCGAGTCGCTTCTAGGCGTATCCGCTGTAGGGGGCACCCGTGTTCGCCTCGCACCCATTGGGTCAATGGGAGCCCGCGTACGCGTTGTACGTCCGTCTCCCATTGACACAATGGGAGTCCGACCGACTCGAGTCCGATTGCATGCGTGCGCATCGTACTCGTTCGGTCGGACTGCCAGAGTCCGATTCGGTCGGAAATCTCTCCGGGTCCGCCTCGGTCAGAGAGATTTCCGGCCTGAATCGGAATCGGCCCCTCAGTGTCACAAGGGAGTAACCACCTGTCTACGCAACATAGATGAACATTTGAAAGACTCTGTGTCTGAAGTGCAATCTACTGTCTGTGCGACATGAGTTCGGGAGCCCGTGATGGACGATTCGAAACAAGTGCATGCTGGTAGTTGAAGGCACTGGGTGACAAGTGTCGTGAGGCTGCCGAGTCTAAAGTTGTCTCAGAGTAACTGTATGTGTTGATAGAAAGTGCGTTCCCCTATTCCTGACCGAGGCACAAGGCACTGGGCCTACTCTGGAGTAGTCAAGAGGAGTGTCCTCAGTGGATGTAAAAGTGAGAATAGCAACAGCGGTCAGAAACAGTATTACAGTAAAAAACAGAAGGACAAAATCGGTAAAAATTCTTATCTGGGGTAGATGAGGCAAAAACAACGCTGATGTTGTCCATTTGAAGAAAAGGGTAGGGAGCCCAAAAGGTGACTAATTCAGGTCTGATGGTCCCTTCCTTTCCTCCTGCAAGAGAAAAAAGTAGAGCAAGTATTATAAGAAGGTCTGAAATCAGCATACTGAGCTCATGTGCTGCTACAAATGACATATATGAGTATATATGCGCCTGTCCAGTAAAAGTTTCACATAGCATGTGACTCAAGAGAAAGGTCGGGGAGGGGGGGTGGGGGGGAGAGGAAAGGGGGTGGGGGGTAAGGGGGGTAACTACACAAAGATGTGAAAAAGGTTCAGAGATCATAAAGGAATCGAGAAGGAAGAAAAGTATGGAAAAGAAACGAAGCATGTCCGGGGAATGATGTTACAGGATTGATGCATGGAATGTTATTTAGTGTGTAAATGGATTGCCATTTCTTCATCAACGTTATGTCCCCCTGGATGACGGGTACCGAGATCTATGATATGCCTAGATTCACATTTTCTCAAGTGTAGTGCTCTGTTGCCTCCCCGTGCTCCGATGGTGACCTGTTCTATGACAAAGAACTTGAGTTTGGAGCTGTCTGAATAGTGAAATGTTTCAAAATGTCTCGCAATAGGGTAATGGGGGTCTTTATTGGATATGGCTCTCATATGCTCCAAGACTCTTTTCTTGCCCATATGTTTGGTACTGCCCACGTACCACAAGTTGCAGGGACACTCGAGAACGTAAACAACATAGGTGGAGCTGCACGTGAGAAACTGCTTGATGTGAATATTGTTTTTTCTGGTAATGTTAGGTTATTCCTTTCTCATCGTACTGCCACTGCAAGCCTTGCAGTGGCTGCACGGAAAAAATCCCTATAGGTTGATACTGTTGGGACTGGCATATGTAGTGATGTCACTGTGCACAACAGTGTCTCTGAGGTTGCATCCCTTGCGATATGTGATTCTGGGCCTCTCAGGTATGGTACTGCCAATAACTGGATCCTTGGCCAGGATATCCCAATTTTTGGCTAAGATTTTATGAACGTCCCTGGCACTGCTGCTATAGGTTAGGATGACCCTGGTGGTGTCACTATCATCTTGTGTGGAGGTCACTGCAGTTCTCTCCTCTAGTGTGGTAGTTCTCGTGGCAGATCTGACTTTCTCAATAGCTTTGCGCAGAACCCATTTGGGATAACCTCTTTCTGCAAATCTGGTAAGCATCACGTCCTGTTCTAGAATAAAAGCTTCCTCAGTGCTACAGTTGCGTTTTGTTCAGAGGAGTTCCCCTTAGGGGATGCTCCATTTGAGGTTATCTGGGTGGCTGCTCATCGCATGGAGTAGACTGTTGCCGGCAGTGGCCTTTCTGAATAGTCTGGTGTGGACCTGGTTGTTACTGATCTCTACTATGACATCGAGAAACTCAACTGAGACTCTGCTCATGTTGACAGTGAGTTTCAGATTGATATTGTTGGAATTCAATTTGTGAATGAAATTACTGGCTTCAGCTTCGTTACCGTCCCAGATAATGAACAGATCGTCTATGTACCTCAGCCATACGACGACCTGTTTGAATTCTTTGGAAAGGTTGGGATCCCCTCTGATTTCCTCTTCCCATGCCCCCAGAAACAAATTTGCGAAACTGTGGGCAAAACAGGAGCCCATGGCAGTCCCGAGAGTTTGCCTGTAGATGTTGCCATTGAAAAGGAAAAAATTGTTGTGTAGACAGTACCGAATCATTTCGAGAAGCATATTGGTGTGCTCGAAGAAACGTACTGGGCGTTTGGTTAGGTACTTTGCACAGGCTTTGATGCCCGTTTCATGTTCTATAATTGTATAGAGTGAGTTTGCATCTAAAGTAACCAGTAGCGGCCCGTGGAGGGAGTTCCGTGGGGGCGGTGAGGCGGGGCGGGGGAGGGGCAGGGTGGGGTGTAATAAACACTGGAATATGGATAAACGGAGGTAAGTAAACAATTAAATAAATAAAACGAATTTCGTTGCGCGCGCTGCATCGCATTTCTACTTATGCTGCTCAGTTTGTGTTTGTTATTATGTGAGCAAGGCCGCTTGACGGCCGAAACGCGTCATATTGGATTTATGAAGTAATAAATCTACGTGCACTTCTATCTGTGGCTTATTCCTGAGAGCGCGTGCAACTTTGTTCCTTGGTGTGTGTGTATGATCAAGGCCCGAGGAAGGGCTGAAACGCGTCATGGCTGTAAAGGTTGGAGAGCAATAAATTTTATTCTTTGCTGCACTTAAAACTGAGGTCCGTGCTCCGTTACTTGGGAAGCAATCCATGTCTGGCGGAGTCTTTCTATATATATATATATATATATATATATATATATATATATATATATATATATATATATATATATATATATATATATATATATATATATATAAGATTAATCAATTATGCAACTAAATGTCATAGTTAAAAATTATTAAAAATACAGAGAAGGTAATATTAATTAAGTTACTAGTAAAATAAAGTAGTTAACGTAACAGTTAATTTTGCAGACAATTAAGAAGTTAATTAAATGTTATGAGTAAAAATTACCGAAATAAAAAATAAAATGCTTATTTTATAGTAACATAATGCAATTAATTAATTTTGAAGTACATTTTCAAGTTATTAAATTTGGAAATGTATTTTTAAGTATACTTTTATAAAAAATATAACAATTCCACAATATTTACTCTATTATTTAAATATAAACAAAATACATTTCTAAAATGTTGTAACTATATATGTGTGTATATATATGTATATGGGTGCCAGCTTCTCCCCCAGCTATGCGTGTTTACACATGGGGTGGTGGGAGGAGCTGGTTCTCGCTATTGAACATGGTGAATGCATACAACACAACATAATACTATGGCTTCGTTTCATTGACGACTTGTTCGTTATTTGGAAAGGTACACACAGGGAAGCCCAGGAGTTCGTCGATTCAATTAATGTGAATTCACTTAACTTACAATTCACTGCCACAATAAGTGAAACAACAGTCAATTTTTTAGATACACAGGTGTATATTAAAAACAACAGAATAGAGACCAAATTGTACCGCAAAGAAACAGCGGGCAATTCGACTTTACATGCTAACAGTGCCCACCCAAGACATTTAATAAACAGCATTCCCTATGGGGAAATGCTGAGATTAAGGAGGATAAACAGTAACCAAGAATCGCTTAAGGGGGCACAAGATGAGAGCAAAGCCAGATTCCTAGAAAGGGGATATTCACAAAAAACTATTGAAGGGGCCATAGCTAAATCGATGACTCCAGACAGATCAGAACTGATTAAGAATAAGCCAGTGAAACTCACAAATCAGCTGGAAGAACAGACAAAACAGATTACCCGAATGAAGCCTAAAACTGAGGAGTTTAGAATAATCATGGAATACAGCAAACAACACAAAGAATTACGTAGTATCATCACACGTAACTGGCCACTGATATTAAGTGATCCGGTGATAGGACATACCCTGTCACACAAGGTAGCTATCACACATAGAAGGGCAACTTCCTTGAGGGATAAACTGGTTAAAACAAGTCCGGAACTGATTGAAAGCTGTGGCTGGCTCAAGTCTCACAAAGGATTTTTCAGATGCAAGACATGCAAGGCATGTCAACTAGGGATGAACAAGACCACATACACAACACCGTTCAGCCATGAGGAGATTAAAATCAGCAAATTTCTAACATGTAAAACTGAGTATGTTATTTATGTTCTAGTGTGTCCTTGTGGGCTACAATACATAGGAAGTACAAAACTTCAAGCCCATAAACGAGTACTTCAGCACATTAGAGCTATTACAAACCAAGACAAAACATACCCAGTTGCAAGACACTTCAAGGAATATCACAAGTCAAGGAGTCAAGATCTAAAATACTATCTTGTAGACTCAGTTCCCCGAGTAGAAGAGGAGGAAACAGGGAGGCCAAGTTACGCAGACTTGAGACAAGATACATCCTTGAAATGGATTCCAAACATCCAGGAGGGCTGAACACAACGGAAGATATGTACACCTGTCTTTAGGAATTTTTAAATTTATAATTATGTACACCGGCATACTCAAATAAGAAGGATTTTTTATGTATTTTACACAGGATGTTTTAAGATTTAATATCAAAACATATGTGACATAATCTACATAAAATAAGCTGTTACAGTATCAGAAAAAGAAAACCAACAGGATGAAATCAAGCAGATTAACTGCACACATACTCATTGATTAGAAGTGGGGTTTAAAGGTATTGATACCACGAACTTAGCAGATCAAATGATTCACAGAGAGCTAGCATCTGTTGATAAATTATTATTAAAATAAAATCAGCAGGTACAATAAATATAAAAAAATTGTACAAAAGGACAAATTAATTTTAAGCACTTAAGCACTGACACTTTTAAGGCACATTTTGCACATTTGGACTAAAAATGGAAATGATCTAGAAAAAGTAGAGCGTAGAAAAACAGGTATAGCCTAGAAATAATTGCATTTTGCATATTACAAAAAATTGGTTTGCACATATTCAATTTTATTATAAATGTATTTTATACAATTATTTATGAATATGAAAGCATGAGACTTGGGATGAAATTTATGATTATTTCGTGGTACAATCAAGATGTATATAACTAATTATGTAGAATGAAATTTTATGAAACTTGTCTTTTATCATACATGTATATTTACATATGGATATTAGAAAAATTGATAATAATGCTTTCATTTTAAATGGTGATAAAATCCCAATGCAGACAATGAATCAAGGCAAAGAACTGTCAACAACGCAGAGAAAAACGATCTTTTAAAGTATTTCCTTTATGTCTATTTATATGCACACTCTTTGCACGAATCACAATGCACCAGGTCACTTTAAATAAGAAAAAATGTAACCACAATGATGTCATGTGATCAAGACTCTTGAGGAGTTGAAACGCGTTATGGCGACATCGAAATAAATACATAGCACTTACGTTGTGGTCCGTGTCCGTGTGTGGCGGGGAGGAATCTCGAGAGCCTACAGAGAACGTAATATATATATATATGTACACACACACACACATATATACACACACACATACATACATACAAGATCCAACACCTGCTTCCCTTTCCAGGATAAGTAACTGGTACTCCAAAGAGGTACTTTGCAATAATCCTTTATTTCATGCTTCATGCCACAAGCATTAACACGTTTCAGCATGAATGCCTTATTCAAACCGGAATTGATCTCCGAAACACTTACTATATACATACAATACAAATGGAAGACAAACCATGTTACATTACAACAAATTAAAAAAAAATCTTAAACAAATTCTAAAATAATGTTTATGGATTGTCGATTGCAGTCAGATAGCAGTCTCGAACTCACCACCTTGCATTGACACTGCTAGAATTTACAATATCCCTTTTCGCTAGCACAGCATCCTGTATAATATAAAACAGTCAATCTTGTAATGTCATATTCATTCCAGGTGAAAAGCATTTAATTATAACAAAATTTAGGCTGGATTGTAAGCGGCGCATCTGCGCTGTGATGTAGAAAGCCCCAGTGGCCACTTGTGACTAAGAGCTCTGGTGAAGACTGCACAGACTTCCATCAGTACACTCTCGGAATGGGAGGTACAGCTGCTTGTTTTAGCACAACACTGATTTTTGCGCGTTTTGCCTTAAAATTGTGTGACTCATTGCAATTTGCAAATCCGCTCCATAAAAAATCGCACGTTGGGAGCAAACACTGCTCGCACACGATTGCCTTAGTTCTCCGTGTGGAAAAGAACTCTACCGACTCTCGTGGGTTTTAAGCGCGTTGTTTTCCTCCAGGTGCCTCGAGGTTCTCCTCACAGACTATGGTCTCCGCAGCCAGAGGGCGAGGACAGGCCCGGGACGGGTGTAACAACGTGAAGAGCGACTGATGCGGCTAAGAAGCACCGGGTCTGCCTGCAAGGCATGTACGGGCGGCAGCAGGGGCACAAGTACAGTACTCTGCCCGTGTGTCTAGGTACTGGCAGCCTGGGAAACGCAGTCTGTCTGCAGTGTGTCTATGTAGGAGCAAGTATGTGGGTCTGCATGGAGCTGTGTGGAGAGTGCATGGAGCTGTGTGGAGAGTGTGTGTCTGTGTGTATGGTAATTCTGTATATACATGGTAGTATGCGTGCAAGGCATGTACGGAAAGAAGCAGGGGCACACAGTACTCTGTCCGTGTGTCTAGGTACTGGCAGCCTGGGAAACGCAGTCTGTCTGCAGTGTGTCTATGTAGGAGCAAGTATGTGGGTCTGCATGGAGCTGTGTGGAGAGTGTGTGTCTGTGTGTATGGTAATTCTGTATGTACATAGTAGTATGCGTGCAAGGCATGTACGGGAGGAAGCAGGGAAACAAGTACTCTGTCCGTGTGTCTAGATACTGGCAGCCTATGAAACGCAGTCTGTCTGCAGTGTGTCCATGTAGGAGCAAGTATGTGGGTCTGCATGGAGCTGTGTGGAGAGTGTGTGTCTGTGTGTATGGTAATTCTGTATGTACATAGTAGTATGCGTGCAAGGCATGTACGGGAGGAAGCAGGGAAACAAGTACTCTGTCCGTGTGTCTAGATACTGGCAACCTGGGAAACGCAGTCTGTCTGCAGTGTGTCCATGTAGGAGCAAGTATGTGGGTCTGCATGGAGCTGTGTGGAGAGTGTGTGTCTGTGTGTATGGTAATTCTGTATGTACATAGTAGTATGCGTGCAAGGCATGTACGGGAGGAAGCAGGGAAACAAGTACTCTGTCCGTGTGTCTAGATACTGGCAGCCTATGAAACGCAGTCTGTCTGCAGTGTGTCTATGTAGGAGCAAGTATGTGGGTCTGCATGGAGCTGTGTGGAGAGTGTGTGTCTGTGTGTATGGTAATTCTGTATGTACATAGTAGTATGCGTGCAAGGCATGTACGGGAGGAAGCAGGGAAACAAGTACTCTGTCCGTGTGTCTAGATATTGGCAACCTGGGAAACGCAGTCTGTCTGCAGTGTGTCCATGTAGGAGCAAGTATGTGGGTCTGCATGGAGCTGTGTGGAGAGTGTGTGTCTGTGTGTATGGTAATTCTGTATGTACATAGTAGTATGCGTGCAAGGCATGTACGGGAAGAAGCAGGGGCACAAGTACTCTGTCCGTGTGTCTAGGTACTGGGCAGCCTGGGAAACGCAGTCTGTCTGCAGTGTGTCCATGTAGGAGCAAGTATGTGGGTCTGCATGGAGCTGTGTGGAGAGTGTGTGTCTGTGTGTATGGTAATTCTGTATGTACATAGTAGTATGCGTGCAAGGCATGTACGGGAGGAAGCAGGGAAACAAGTACTCTGTCCGTGTGTCTAGATACTGGCTGCCTATGAAACGCAGTCTGTCTGCAGTGTGTCTATGTAGGAGCAAGTATGTGGGTCTGCATGGAGCTGTGTGGAGAGTGTGTGTCTGTGTGTATGGTAATTCTGTATGTACATAGTAGTATGCGTGCAAGGCATGTACGGGAGGAAGCAGGGAAACAAGTACTCTGTCCGTGTGTCTAGATATTGGCAACCTGGGAAACGCAGTCTGTCTGCAGTGTGTCCATGTAGGAGCAAGTATGAGGGTCTGCATGGAGCTGTGTGGAGAGTGTGTGTCTGTGTGTATGGTAATTCTGTATGTACATAGTAGTATGCGTGCAAGGCATGTACGGGAAGAAGCAGGGGCACAAGTACTCTGTCCGTGTGTCTAGGTACTGGGCAGCCTGGGAAACGTAGTCTGTCTGCAGTGTGTCTATGTAGGAGCAGGTATGTGGGTCTGCATGGAGCTGTGTGGAGAGAGTGTGTCTGTGTGTATGGTAATTCTGTATGTACATGGTAGTATGCGTGCAAGGCATGTACGGGAAGAAGCAGGGGCACACAGTACTCTATCCGTGTGTCTAGGTACTGGCAACCTGGGAAACACAGTCTGTCTGCAGTGTGTCCATGTAGGAGCAGGTGTGTGGAGCTGCATGGAGCTGTGTGGAGAGTGTGTGTCTGTGTGTATGGTAATTCTGTATGTACATAGTAGTATGCATGCAAGGCATGTACGGGAGGAAGCAGGGAAACAAGTACTCTGTCCGTGTGTCTAGATACTGGCAGCCTATGAAACGCAGTCTGTCTGCAGTGTGTCCATGTAGGAGCAAGTATGTGGGTCTGCATGGAGCTGTGTGGAGAGTGTGTGTCTGTGTGTATGGTAATTCTGTATGTACATAGTAGTATGCGTGCAAGGCATGTACGGGGAAGAAGCAGGGGCACAAGTACTCTGTCCGTGTGTCTAGGTACTGGGCAGCCTGGGAAACGCAGTCTGTCTGCAGTGTGTCTATGTCGGAGCAAGTATGTGGGTCTGCATGGAGCTAAGTAGAGAGAGTGTGTCTGTGTGTATGATAATTCTGTATGTACATGGTAGTATGCGTGCAAGGCATGTACGGGAAGAAGCAGGGGCACACAGTACTCTGTCCGTGTGTCTAGGTACTGGCAACCTGGGAAACACAGTCTGTCTGCAGTGTGTCCATGTAGGAGCAGGTGTGTGGAGCTGCATGGAGCTGTGTGGAGAGTATGTGTCTGTGTGTATGGTAATTCTGTATGTACATAGTAGTATGCGTGCAAGGCATGTACGGGAGGAAGCAGGGAAACAAGTACTCTGTCCGTGTGTCTAGATATTGGCAACCTGGGAAACGCAGTCTGTCTGCAGTGTGTCCATGTAGGAGCAAGTATGTGGGTCTGCATGGAGCTGTGTGGAGAGTGTGTGTCTGTGTGTATGGTAATTCTGTTTGTACATAGTAGTATGCGTGCAAGGCATGTACGGGAAGAAGCAGGGGCACAAGTACTCTGTCCATGTGTCTAGGTACTGGGCAGCCTGGGAAACGCAGTCTGTCTGCAGTGTGTCCATGTAGGAGCAAGTATGTGGGTCTGCATGGAGCTGTGTGGAGAGTGTGTGTCTGTGTGTATGGTAATTCTGTATGTACATAGTAGTATGCGTGCAAGGCATGTACGGGAGGAAGCAGGGAAACAAGTACTCTGTCCGTGTGTCTAGATACTGGCAGCCTATGAAACGCAGTCTGTCTGCAGTGTGTCTATGTAGGAGCAAGTATGTGGGTCTGCATGGAGCTGTGTGGAGAGTGTGTGTCTGTGTGTCTGGTAATTCTGTATGTACATAGTAGTATGCGTGCAAGGCATGTACGGGAGGAAGCAGGGAAACAAGTACTCTGTCCGTGTGTCTAGATATTGGCAACCTGGGAAACGCAGTCTGTCTGCAGTGTGTCCATGTAGGAGCAAGTATGTGGGTCTGCATGGAGCTGTGTGGAGAGTGTGTGTCTGTGTGTATGGTAATTCTGTATGTACATAGTAGTATGCGTGCAAGGCATGTACGGGAAGAAGCAGGGGCACAAGTACTCTGTCCGTGTGTCTAGGTACTGGGCAGCCTGGGAAACGCAGTCTGTCTGCAGTGTGTCTATGTAGGAGCAAGTATGTGGGTCTGCATGGAGCTGTGTGGAGAGAGTGTGTCTGTGTGTATTGTAATTCTGTATGTACATGGTAGTATGCGTGCAAGGCATGTACGGGAAGAAGCAGGGGCACACAGTACTCTGTCCGTGTGTCTAGGTACTGGCAACCTGGGAAACACAGTCTGTCTGCAGTGTGTCCATGTAGGAGCAGGTGTGTGGAGCTGCATGGAGCTGTGTGGAGAGTGTGTGTCTGTGTGTATGGTAATTCTGTATGTACATAGTAGTATGCGTGCAAGGCATGTACGGGAGGAAGCAGGGAAACAAGTACTCTGTCCGTGTGTCTAGATACTGGCAGCCTATGAAACGCAGTCTGTCTGCAGTGTGTCCATGTAGGAGCAAGTATGTGGGTCTGCATGGAGCTGTGTGGAGAGTGTGTGTCTGTGTGTATGGTAATTCTGTATGTACATAGTAGTATGCGTGCAAGGCATGTACGGGAAGAAGCAGGGGCACAAGTACTCTGTCCGTGTGTCTAGGTACTGGGCAGCCTGGGAAACGCAGTCTGTCTGCAGTGTGTCTATGTAGGAGCAAGTATGTGGGTCTGCATGGAGCTGTGTGGAGAGTGTGTGTCTGTGTGTATGGTAATTCTGTATGTACATAGTAGTATGCGTGCAAGGCATGTACGGGAGGAAGCAGGGAAACAAGTACTCTGTCCGTGTGTCTAGATATTGGCAACCTGGGAAACGCAGTCTGTCTGCAGTGTGTCCATGTAGGAGCAAGTATGAGGGTCTGCATGGTGCTGTGTGGAGAGTGTGTGTCTGTGTGTATGGTAATTCTGTATGTACATAGTAGTATGCGTGCAAGGCATGTACGGGAAGAAGCAGGGGCACAAGTACTCTGTCCGTGTGTCTAGGTACTGGGCAGCCTGGGAAACGTAGTCTGTCTGCAGTGTGTCTATGTAGGAGCAGGTATGTGGGTCTGCATGGAGCTGTGTGGAGAGAGTGTGTCTGTGTGTATGGTAATTCTGTATGTACATGGTAGTATGCGTGCAAGGCATGTACGGGAAGAAGCAGGGGCACACAGTACTCTATCCGTGTGTCTAGGTACTGGCAACCTGGGAAACACAGTCTGTCTGCAGTGTGTCCATGTAGGAGCAGGTGTGTGGAGCTGCATGGAGCTGTGTGGAGAGTGTGTGTCTGTGTGTATGGTAATTCTGTATGTACATAGTAGTATGCGTGCAAGGCATGTACGGGAGGAAGCAGGGAAACAAGTACTCTGTCCGTGTGTCTAGATACTGGCAGCCTATGAAACGCAGTCTGTCTGCAGTGTGTCCATGTAGGAGCAAGTATGTGGGTCTGCATGGAGCTGTGTGGAGAGTGTGTGTCTGTGTGTATGGTAATTCTGTATGTACATAGTAGTATGCGTGCAAGGCATGTACGGGAAGAAGCAGGGGCACAAGTACTCTGTCCGTGTGTCTAGGTACTGGGCAGCCTGGGAAACGCAGTCTGTCTGCAGTGTGTCTATGTAGGAGCGAGTATGTGGGTCTGCATGGAGCTAAGTGGAGAGAGTGTGTCTGTGTGTATGGTAATTCTGTATGTACATGGTAGTATGCGTGCAAGGCATGTACGGGGAAGAAGCAGGGGCACACAGTACTCTGTCCGTGTGTCTAGGTACTGGCAACCTGGGAAACACAGTCTGTCTGCAGTGTGTCCATGTAGGAGCAGGTGTGTGGAGCTGCATGGAGCTGTGTGGAGAGTGTGTGTCTGTGTGTATGGTAATTCTGTATGTACATAGTAGTATGCGTGCAAGGCATGTACGGGAGGAAGCAGGGAAACAAGTACTCTGTCCGTGTGTCTAGATATTGGCAACCTGGGAAACGCAGTCTGTCTGCAGTGTGTCCATGTAGGAGCAAGTATGTGGGTCTACATGGAGCTGTGTGGAGAGTGTGTGTCTGTGTGTATGGTAATTCTGTTTGTACATAGTAGTATGCGTGCAAGGCATGTACGGGAAGAAGCAGGGGCACAAGTACTCTGTCCATGTGTCTAGGTACTGGGCAGCCTGGGAAACGCAGTCTGTCTGCAGTGTGTCCATGTAGGAGCAAGTATGTGGGTCTGCATGGAGCTGTGTGGAGAGTGTGTGTCTGTGTGTATGGTAATTCTGTATGTACATAGTAGTATGCGTGCAAGGCATGTACGGGAGGAAGCAGGGAAACAAGTACTCTGTCCGTGTGTCTTGATACTGGCAGCCTATGAAACGCAGTCTGTCTGCAGTGTGTCTATGTAGGAGCAAGTATGTGGGTCTGCATGGAGCTGTGTGGAGAGTGTGTGTCTGTGTGTCTGGTAATTCTGTATGTACATAGTAGTATGCGTGCAAGGCATGTACGGGAGGAAGCAGGGAAACAAGTACTCTGTCCGTGTGTCTAGATATTGGCAACCTGGGAAACGCAGTCTGTCTGCAGTGTGTCCATGTAGGAGCAAGTATGTGGGTCTGCATGGAGCTGTGTGGAGAGTGTGTGTCTGTGTGTATGGTAATTCTGTATGTACATAGTAGTATGCGTGCAAGGCATGTACGGGAAGAAGCAGGGGCACAAGTACTCTGTCCGTGTGTCTAGGTACTGGGCAGCCTGGGAAACGCAGTCTGTCTGCAGTGTGTCTATGTAGGAGCAAGTATGTGGGTCTGCATGGAGCTGTGTGGAGAGAGTGTGTCTGTGTGTATGGTAATTCTGTATGTACATGGTAGTATGCGTGCAAGGCATGTACGGGAAGAAGCAGGGGCACACAGTACTCTGTCCGTGTGTCTAGGTACTGGCAACCTGGGAAACACAGTCTGTCTGCAGTGTGTCCATGTAGGAGCAGGTGTGTGGAGCTGCATGGAGCTGTGTGGAGAGTGTGTGTCTGTGTGTATGGTAATTCTGTATGTACATAGTAGTATGCGTGCAAGGCATGTACGGGAGGAAGCAGGGAAACAAGTACTCTGTCCGTGTGTCTAGATACTGGCAGCCTATGAAACGCAGTCTGTCTGCAGTGTGTCCATGTAGGAGCAAGTATGTGGGTCTGCATGGAGCTGTGTGGAGAGTGTGTGTCTGTGTGTATGGTAATTCTGTATGTACATAGTAGTATGCGTGCAAGGCATGTACGGGAAGAAGCAGGGGCACAAGTACTCTGTCCGTGTGTCTAGGTACTGGGCAGCCTGGGAAACGCAGTCTGTCTGCAGTGTGTCTATGTAGGAGCAAGTATGTGGGTCTGCATGGAGCTGTGTGGAGAGTGTGTGTCTGTGTGTATGGTAATTCTGTATGTACATAGTAGTATGCGTGCAAGGCATGTACGGGAGGAAGCAGGGAAACAAGTACTCTGTCCGTGTGTCTAGATATTGGCAACCTGGGAAACGCAGTCTGTCTGCAGTGTGTCCATGTAGGAGCAAGTATGTGGGTCTGCATGGAGCTGTGTGGAGAGTGTGTGTCTGTGTGTATGGTAATTCTGTATGTACATAGTAGTATGCGTGCAAGGCATGTACGGGAAGAAGCAGGGGCACAAGTACTCTGTCCGTGTGTCTAGGTACTGGGCAGCCTGGGAAACGCAGTCTGTCTGCAGTGTGTCCATATAGGAGCAAGTATGTGGGTCTGCATGGAGCTGTGTGGAGAGTGTGTGTCTGTGTGTATGGTAATTCTGTATGTACATAGTAGTATGCGTGCAAGGCATGTACGGGAAGAAGCAGGGGCACAAGTACTCTGTCCGTGTGTCTAGGTACTGGGCAGCCTGGGAAACGCAGTCTGTCTGCAGTGTGTCTATGTAGGAGCAAGTATGTGGGTCTGCATGGAGCTGTGTGGAGAGAGTGTGTCTGTGTGTATGGTAATTCTGTATGTACATGGTAGTATGCGTGCAAGGCATGTACGGGAAGAAGCAGGGGCACACAGTACTCTGTCCGTGTGTCTAGGTACTGGCAACCTGGGAAACACAGTCTGTCTGCAGTGTGTCCATGTAGGAGCAGGTGTGTGAGCTGCATGGAGCTGTGTGGAGAGTGTGTGTCTGTGTGTATGGTAATTCTGTATGTACATAGTAGTATGCGTGCAAGGCATGTACGGGAGGAAGCAGGGAAACAAGTACTCTGTCCGTGTGTCTAGATACTGGCAGCCTATGAAACGCAGTCTGTCTGCAGTGTGTCCATGTAGGAGCAAGTATGTGGGTCTGCATGGAGCTGTGTGGAGAGTGTGTGTCTGTGTGTCTGGTAATTCTGTATGTACATAGTAGTATGCGTGCAAGGCATGTACGGGAGGAAGCAGGGAAACAAGTACTCTGTCCGTGTGTCTAGATATTGGCAACCTGGGAAACGCAGTCTGTCTGCAGTGTGTCCATGTAGGAGCAAGTATGTGGGTCTGCATGGAGCTGTGTGGAGAGTGTGTGTCTGTGTGTATGGTAATTCTGTATGTACATAGTAGTATGCATGCAAGGCATGTACGGGAAGAAGCAGGGGCACAAGTACTCTGTCCGTGTGTCTAGGTACTGGGTAGCCTGGGAAACGCAGTCTGTCTGCAGTGTGTCTATGTAGGAGCAAGTATGTGGGTCTGCATGGAACTGTGTGGAGAGAGTGTGTCTGTGTGTATGGTAATTCTGTATGTACATGGTAGTATGCGTGCAAGGCATGTACGGGAAGAAGCAGGGGCACACAGTACTCTGTCCGTGTGTCTAGGTACTGGCAACCTGGGAAACACAGTCTGTCTGCAGTGTGTCCATGTAGGAGCAGGTGTGTGGAGCTGCATGGAGCTGTGTGGAGAGTGTGTGTCTGTGTGTATGGTAATTCTGTATGTACATAGTAGTATGCGTGCAAGGCATGTACGGGAGGAAGCAGGGAAACAAGTACTCTGTCCGTGTGTCTAGATACTGGCAGCCTATGAAACGCAGTCTGTCTGCAGTGTGTCCATGTAGGAGCAAGTATGTGGGTCTGCATGGAGCTGTGTGGAGAGTGTGTGTCTGTGTGTATGGTAATTCTGTATGTACATAGTAGTATGCGTGCAAGGCATGTACGGGAAGAAGCAGGGGCACAAGTACTCTGTCCGTGTGTCTAGGTACTGGGCAGCCTGGGAAACGCAGTCTGTCTGCAGTGTGTCTATGTAGGAGCAAGTATGTGGGTCTGCATGGAGCTGTGTGGAGAGTGTGTGTCTGTGTGTATGGTAATTCTGTATGTACATAGTAGTATGCGTGCAAGGCATGTACGGGAGGAAGCAGGGAAACAAGTACTCTGTCCGTGTGTCTAGATATTGGCAACCTGGGAAACGCAGTCTGTCTGCAGTGTGTCCATGTAGGAGCAAGTATGAGGGTCTGCATGGAGCTGTGTGGAGAGTGTGTGTCTGTGTGTATGGTAATTCTGTATGTACATAGTAGTATGCGTGCAAGGCATGTACGGGAAGAAGCAGGGGCACAAGTACTCTGTCCGTGTGTCTAGGTACTGGGCAGCCTGGGAAACGTAGTCTGTCTGCAGTGTGTCTATGTAGGAGCAGGTATGTGGGTCTGCATGGAGCTGTGTGGAGAGAGTGTGTCTGTGTGTATGGTAATTCTGTATGTACATGGTAGTATGCGTGCAAGGCATGTACGGGAAGAAGCAGGGGCACACAGTACTCTATCCGTGTGTCTAGGTACTGGCAACCTGGGAAACACAGTCTGTCTGCAGTGTGTCCATGTAGGAGCAGGTGTGTGGAGCTGCATGGAGCTGTGTGGAGAGTGTGTGTCTGTGTGTATGGTAATTCTGTATGTACATAGTAGTATGCGTGCAAGGCATGTACGGGAGGAAGCAGGGAAACAAGTACTCTGTCCGTGTGTCTAGATACTGGCAGCCTATGAAACGCAGTCTGTCTGCAGTGTGTCCATGTAGGAGCAAGTATGTGGGTCTGCATGGAGCTGTGTGGAGAGTGTGTGTCTGTGTGTATGGTAATTCTGTATGTACATAGTAGTATGCGTGCAAGGCATGTACGGGGAAGAAGCAGGGGCACAAGTACTCTGTCCGTGTGTCTAGGTACTGGGCAGCCTGGGAAACGCAGTCTGTCTGCAGTGTGTCTATGTAGGAGCAAGTATGTGGGTCTGCATGGAGCTAAGTGGAGAGAGTGTGTCTGTGTGTATGGTAATTCTGTATGTACATGGTAGTATGCGTGCAAGGCATGTACGGGAAGAAGCAGGGGCACACAGAACTCTGTCCGTGTGTCTAGGTACTGGCAACCTGGGAAACACAGTCTGTCTGCAGTGTGTCCATGTAGGAGCAGGTGTGTGGAGCTGCATGGAGCTGTGTGGAGAGTGTGTGTCTGTGTGTATGGTAATTCTGTATGTACATAGTAGTATGCGTGCAAGGCATGTACGGGAGGAAGCAGGGAAACAAGTACTCTGTCCGTGTGTCTAGATATTGGCAACCTGGGAAACGCAGTCTGTCTGCAGTGTGTCCATGTAGGAGCAAGTATGTGGGTCTACATGGAGCTGTGTGGAGAGTGTGTGTCTGTGTGTATGGTAATTCTGTTTGTACATAGTAGTATGCGTGCAAGGCATGTACGGGAAGAAGCAGGGGCACAAGTACTCTGTCCATGTGTCTAGGTACTGGGCAGCCTGGGAAACGCAGTCTGTCTGCAGTGTGTCCATGTAGGAGCAAGTATGTGGGTCTGCATGGAGCTGTGTGGAGAGTGTGTGTCTGTGTGTATGGTAATTCTGTATGTACATAGTAGTATGCGTGCAAGGCATGTACGGGAGGAAGCAGGGAAACAAGTACTCTGTCCGTGTGTCTTGATACTGGCAGCCTATGAAACGCAGTCTGTCTGCAGTGTGTCTATGTAGGAGCAAGTATGTGGGTCTGCATGGAGCTGTGTGGAGAGTGTGTGTCTGTGTGTCTGGTAATTCTGTATGTACATAGTAGTATGCGTGCAAGGCATGTACGGGAGGAAGCAGGGAAACAAGTACTCTGTCCGTGTGTCTAGATATTGGCAACCTGGGAAACGCAGTCTGTCTGCAGTGTGTCCATGTAGGAGCAAGTATGTGGGTCTGCATGGAGCTGTGTGGAGAGTGTGTGTCTGTGTGTATGGTAATTCTGTATGTACATAGTAGTATGCGTGCAAGGCATGTACGGGAAGAAGCAGGGGCACAAGTACTCTGTCCGTGTGTCTAGGTACTGGGCAGCCTGGGAAACGCAGTCTGTCTGCAGTGTGTCTATGTAGGAGCAAGTATGTGGGTCTGCATGGAGCTGTGTGGAGAGAGTGTGTCTGTGTGTATGGTAATTCTGTATGTACATGGTAGTATGCGTGCAAGGCATGTACGGGAAGAAGCAGGGGCACACAGTACTCTGTCCGTGTGTCTAGGTACTGGCAACCTGGGAAACACAGTCTGTCTGCAGTGTGTCCATGTAGGAGCAGGTGTGTGGAGCTGCATGGAGCTGTGTGGAGAGTGTGTGTCTGTGTGTATGGTAATTCTGTATGTACATAGTAGTATGCGTGCAAGGCATGTACGGGAGGAAGCAGGGAAACAAGTACTCTGTCCGTGTGTCTAGATACTGGCAGCCTATGAAACGCAGTCTGTCTGCAGTGTGTCCATGTAGGAGCAAGTATGTGGGTCTGCATGGAGCTGTGTGGAGAGTGTGTGTCTGTGTGTATGGTAATTCTGTATGTACATAGTAGTATGCGTGCAAGGCATGTACGGGAAGAAGCAGGGGCACAAGTACTCTGTCCGTGTGTCTAGGTACTGGGCAGCCTGGGAAACGCAGTCTGTCTGCAGTGTGTCTATGTAGGAGCAAGTATGTGGGTCTGCAAGGAGCTGTGTGGAGAGTGTGTGTCTGTGTGTATGGTAATTCTGTATGTACATAGTAGTATGCGTGCAAGGCATGTACGGGAGGAAGCAGGGAAACAAGTACTCTGTCCGTGTGTCTAGATATTGGCAACCTGGGAAACGCAGTCTGTCTGCAGTGTGTCCATGTAGGAGCAAGTATGTGGGTCTGCATGGAGCTGTGTGGAGAGTGTGTGTCTGTGTGTATGGTAATTCTGTATGTACATAGTAGTATGCGTGCAAGGCATGTACGGGAAGAAGCAGGGGCACAAGTACTCTGTCCGTGTGTCTAGGTACTGGGCAGCCTGGGAAACGCAGTCTGTCTGCAGTGTGTCCATATAGGAGCAAGTATGTGGGTCTGCATGGAGCTGTGTGGAGAGTGTGTGTCTGTGTGTATGGTAATTCTGTATGTACATAGTAGTATGCGTGCAAGGCATGTACGGGAGGAAGCAGGGAAACAAGGACTCTGTCCGTGTGTCTAGATACTGGCAGCCTATGAAACGCAGTCTGTCTGCAGTGTGTCTATGTAGGAGCAAGTATGTGGGTCTGCATGGAGCTGTGTGGAGAGTGTGTGTCTGTGTGTATGGTAATTCTGTATGTACATAGTAGTATGCGTGCAAGGCATGTACGGGAGGAAGCAGGGAAACAAGTACTCTGTCCGTGTGTCTAGATATTGGCAACCTGGGAAACGCAGTCTGTCTGCAGTGTGTCCATGTAGGAGCAAGTATGTGGGTCTGCATGGAGCTGTGTGGAGGGTGTGTGTCTGTGAGTATGGTATTTCTGTATGTACATAGTAGTATGCGTGCAAGGCATGTACGGGAAGAAGCAGGGGCACACAGTACTCTGTCCGTGTATCTAGGTACTGGCAACCTGGTAAACACAGCCTGTCTGCAGTGTGTCCATGTAGGAGCAGGTGTGTGGAGCTGCATGGAGCTGTGTGGAGAGTGTGTCAGCATGTGATCGGTCTGTGTGTATGGTAATTATGTATGTACACAGTATGTGTGCAAGGCATGTATGATCAGTGTGAAATGAAAAGCCTATGTGCATGGCGAAAGCGGTGAATGCGATTGGTCTGATTACGTGTATTTAAAACTGCAGATTGCAAAGTGATTCATGCCGCCTTAAGCGTGCATTCGTGTGTGTATTTGGATATGTTATTGTGTGTAACGCGTTGGTGAGTAAGGCTAGTCTGTTTGGTGTATTCATTTTGTTAAGTAACACTTGTATTGCGCACAGTGACTTTCGTACAGCGCTTTCTAACCATGGCTCTAAGCGCTGTGCATAACAGATGTCACTATTGTACAGCATTCATTTAGCGACCTCAGAAATAGAGTGGATCTGGAAGATTCGAACCTGTGGCCTTTAAGTTACACACTGATCGTGAAATTGAAGCTTTAGTTCTGTTATGACTTTATTTACCGACTGTGGGTACTCGGTATATCTCCTTGAATGATGATGCACCTGTGACCATAAATCTAGCTGCACAGTCTGTCTAAATGTCTATGCTGCAGAATCTGTGAGAATATATGTATCTGATGGGAGTGTGTGAGCATGTGTTGTTGCAGTGGCCGAGGAACGTTGTACCTCCAGGAGCTGTGCGTCTGTAATGACCCTGCAGGACTGTGAATCGAAATACTCACAGAAACGTAGAGATCACATGCCCCCGCAGAGCCTGGAGACACTTTCTCATTTTCATTGCAGAATGTATGCACAAAAATCAGATTTCAAGATGAAAATTAAAGGCATGGGGCTTACCTTGAAAAGGAAACCCTGGGCTTTCTGCAGAACTTAGCCACATCTGCCACGTGTTACTGGAGTAAGAGATGCAAGACCTCCCCAGACAGTGGTATTGCCTGCATTCCTATGGCTTGAGGGTTGTCACCAGACACTGACACGAGGGAGGATGGGAAGTGGGCTCTCTTTGTAAATTCAATGAGGGCCTTGTTGGGAAGGGGCTGCTGGTTACCTGTCGCCCTGAGCATGGCAGGTTTGGTTGATGGTGGGTGTGAGGGGGCAGGGCTGCAAATTCAGTTGCTCATGTGACTAAGTTTCAAGGCTGGGCCTTTCCTTGTGTATGTCGGATTACTAATGCCGGAAGGCTAAATGACGTTCAGATTAAATATCTTACACTTCATTGTGCTCATTCTGTGTGTGCCCCAGATTGGAGACCTCCCCAGTGCTACCTGCCCTGAGAGGCATTACTTTACACGAACTAAAACAGACTCTGATCTCCTTCACCCCACCCTGATCATCAGAGAGAAAAGGAAGGAACATCTCTATCACAACCATTTAAAATACAACATTCCTGTTTTGCAAATTCCTTTAATCGAATTTTATGTGAAAATAAAACCCTGTTTATTTTTATTCTATTTACCCATGGGTGAGGGTGGTGTGTGTACCCACTGATGTTCTTATGGCCTGCAGTGATATTGCAACACATGCAAATAGTGTTTCTTTCTACAGTTTTGCACGCATTCTCAAAAAGCCTCCACAATATTCTTGCATGAAAACTGACTCTGACTTAAAACTTCTGTTTGACCTGTCAGCCTTAGGGTGGTCTTCCCCAAAGCTTTTTGCCTTACTCCTCCATATTTTTCTGGTCTCATTTTTGTTGACCGTAGCACTCTGTGCACTTTCCCACTGCTAACCAGTGCTAAAGTGCGCATACTCACTCCTTAAAACATGGTGGGCCAGATGTACGACCAAGGAATTTGCGATTTGCAAATTGCGTCGCAATTTGCGAGTCGCAAATTGGTTTGTACAACAGTGTCTGCGACACTGATTGCGATTCCCAATGGGGTCGCAAATTGCATGCCTCATGCATATTCATGAGGCACTCGCAATTTGCGACCCCATTGGGAATGGCTGGCCCTCCCAGGTATGGTGGCCTGCTGGGCTCAGCAGACCTCCATGTCTGGGACTGCTTTTAAATAAATCAGTTTTTTCTTTAATGCAGGGATGCATTTAAAAAAAGAAAAATGAAACGTTTTCGTTTCATTTTTTAAGAGCAGGTAGTGGTCCCTGGGACCACTGCCTGCCCTTAAAAAATATTTTTAGAGCCAGTCACAAAGGGGAAGGGGTCCCCTGGGACCCCTTCCCGTTTGCGAGTGGTTTACCACCCTTCTGTGAAGGGTGGTAAACTGTGACTGTTTTGCGACCGCAATTGCGTCGCAAAACAGTCATACATGGCATTTGGGGTCGCTATTAGGAAGGGAACGCCCCTTCCTAATAGCGAGTCGCAAATCCTATTTAGCGAGTCGCAAATAAATTGCGGCTCGCTAAATAGGGTTTGTACATGGCCCTAACAGTTTTTGCATGCGCAAACGGGTCGCACATCTGGCCCGGTAACACTACTTAAAACTTGGTAACATTGGCTTGTTCCCAACTGACATATTTAATGTACTTATAAGTCCCTAGTAAAGTGGTACTACATGTACCCAGGGCCTGTAAATTAAATATTAATAGTGAGCCGGCAGCACTTATTGTGCCACCAACTTATTTAGCCCTGTAAACATGCCTCAGACCTGCCATTGCAGTCTGTGCAGGCAGCTTTAAACTGCCATTTCGACCCAGCAAGATAAACCTTTTGCCAGGCCCCAAACTGCCTTTTTAATACATATAAGTCACCCCTAGGGTAGGCCCTAAACAGCCCACAGGGCAGGGTGCAATGGATTTAAAGAGTAGGACATGTAATATTAAGTTTTGCATGATCTGGCAGGGAAAACTCTTAAATTCATTTTTCACTGGGGGCAGCAGCGGCGAGCTAAGATGGCGGTTGCACCTTAAGGGTGCTCCCGGACCCCTCCGCTATCCGGCCGCAATTTGACAGCCCTACCACCCATCCAGGGCTGAATCCCAGCGATATCCATTGCAACGGCATGCCCTGCTGAGACCCCTGGCTGTGAGGACCCGGGGCGCCAGGATCGCATCGTTATCCGACCGATCTGGCCAGAGCTCACCTCCAACATGGCGGCCTCCCCCTCGAGCTTCCAAGCCTGCGGACTTGGGCAGATCTGTCCAGGCCTCTGACGAGCTGTCGGCTTGAGGGGCCGGGGAGACCGGGACACCTTGTGGGGACGAGAGCGGTCTCAACATCACCGGCTCCCTCCTTCCCTGGCTTGGCTGAAGCCTCCGCCGGATCCGGCCCGCGGAGACCCTGACTGGCGCGGATAATACTTCCCGGCCCTTGCCCTTGGTGGGGGCACCTGCGGCGGTGCCTGGCTCCCCGTTTCCGCCGCGCCATCGGGCGGCAGGACTCTGGGGTGGAGGACAGGGGACTGGCGATGCCTGGGGCCTAGGCGCGGAGCACCGGCCTGCTGGATGCCTGGAGCCCTTCCCCCTCCTTCTCTCGTGCCTGCTGAGGCTGACCTGAGAGCGGCGCTGTCCCTGCCATCTCCCGGTACAACGATCCTGCACTAGTGTTCGGCCCCAAGCGGCGCGGGATGGTAGCGGCCGCCGCATCGGGCGGGCGGCGGAGGACTGAGGCTGGCAACGGAGGACCCAGGACGGCGTGCTGCGGCCGTGCGAGGTGGAGGCCCAGGGACCGACGGATTGCTAAGCGGTGAGTCCGGGCGCCGGGGGGAGGTCCAAATCTGACGGAAGAGACCCCGTGCGCCCGGCCTGCTCCCGGTCGGATTGGGTGAACTGAGCGGTGCTCCTGGTAGTTAGACCTGCTGTCCTGACCTGCTGCATCTCCCTGCGTCTCCCTCTGCAGTGCGCCGCACCTTCGGGGCCCGGCGCTCATCCCGCTGTCCAGACCCGGCTGCTCCCTGCTCCCGTGGAATGTCTCTCCCCTCCTCCTTCTTCCCGGCCTGAGGGGACCACCGCTGCCATCGGGGCTGGCCCGCGGGTGAGGAGGCGCTGTATTTGAGTCCCCCGGTGTGGGTAACAACTGCGACCACACTCCGGCCCTCTGCGGCGCTGTCGTGACATCGGCCGCCATACCGGGCCGCGGAGGGTGACGGGTTGACTGTGGGCAAGTCACTGCCGTGCTGAGAGGGGGGACCCGGCGTCTGGAGACCTCTGGATGGGGGCCGGCCGAGCGGGACATCTTGTGCGCCTGACAGGTCTGTGCGGCTGGGTCCTGGGGCCGGACCACCTGGTCTGCTGTTCCTCCTACCTCACTGCGGTAGGCCTTGTCTCCTGGGCCCTGGATCTCTTTCTGCCGGATTACTGAGGCTTCCCACCTGCCCCTGTCGGGAGGAGCCGGGTGGGGTGCCACGATCTATTTCGGTGGGCCTACTAGACTGGAGCCTCCCGAGGCCTACGCCCTGCGCATCAAAGGTCCAGAGAAAAGGCTGGTCTGTCCTTGATCGGTACTACTGCATCTACTGGAACTGTGATCCCACTGTGGGGGGAAACCTCGCTAGCAGATCTGGGAAGACAATTGTTGTGCTACCCCCCGCCAAGGTCGTGCCCCAAGTGGCGGCAATTACCCGGGGACGCGACGACTGGCGCAGCATTCCTCCGACTCCGAGCTGACCGAAGGAATCGAGTGCGGTCTGATACCGGCCCTGAGGCCTCGCCGGGGGTGGCCGCAACACTTCGCGCTTTGATTGGTGTGGCTCAGGATCCAACCGGCGCTTGTGCCTCTTGGCCTGGATCGGTGGCCCGGCCGCAGAGACGGTTTACAGTACTGTTGAACCCAGACCCGCGGAGTGACGATCATGGGTCGTGACAAAGTGGCCAGGACCCCAGCCACTCAGACCAAAATGGACCGTTTTACCACCACGGATGGCGGGGCGGTTGGCGGATCCATCGACAGAGACGCCCCGCCGGCCGCAGACCTGACGACCATACTCGAGGCCATACATGCCTCACAGTCCTCGGTGGAGGGCAAAATTGCAGAGGTCCGAGTGGACATTACCCTCATCCGGCAAGATATGCGGAATGCGGTGACCCGAATCACAGAGGCAGAGACGCGCATCTCCACGGTGGAGGACGACGTCCACCAACTCAAGGAACAGATCGTTCACCTCCAAACCCACACCCGGGAGCTCCATCGGCGGGCAGAGGACGCTGAAAACAGAGCCCGCCGTAACAACCTCCGCCTAGTGGGATTCCCGGAGGGAGCGGAGCAGGGACGCCCAACGGACTTCATAGAAAAATGGCTTCGCTCATGGGTGACCGAGGGCTCGCTATCCCCGTGGTTCGCGATTGAGCGAGCGCACCGCTCCCTTGCTCCTAAGCCGCCGCCCGGGCAGCTTACCCAGACCTATTATTATGCGGGTTCTCAACTTTAAAGATCGTGACTCCATCTTGGCTGAGGCCCGCAAACAGCAGTGTCTTCGGTATGACAACCACACGATTATGGTCTTCCCCGATTACACCCGTGAGGTCCAGAGTCAGCGTCGGTCGTTTGGAGAAGTTAAGCAAAAGCTACGTGCCCTTAACATCCAGTACAGGCTCCTTTTTCCAGCACGCCTACGAGTGGTTTTCTCCAACAAGACCCTCTTCTTTGACACCCCGGAAGAGGCATGGACCTGGGCCACAGAGGAACGCCCCCTGAGAGCCGCCGACCATCCATCCTCCTCGGGTGGGCTGACCCGGGGAGCTGGCAACCGAGAGGCTTCTGGCCCCCGGTCCCAGCGCAATCGCTCGCGCAGACGCCGAGGTCAGAGAAGGGCCCGCTCTGATTCCCCACCGGGCCCCTCCCGACAACCAACTCCGCTACCTAGGGGGCCTTCCGATCTGAGGCGGTCGGGCTCCTCGGGGCACTTGGGTCCTGGTAGCTCCTCGCCCCGGCCTTCATCACTGAACCTTCCGGACAATGACCGGTCAAGTAGCCCGCTGCTCCTCAGGGACCCTACATGAGCGAGTTTCTGCCCGCCGGGCCTGGCTCCGCGGCCGGAGACGGCAGCTCGGCTAGCCATTGCTACAACTTCAGCTGGACTTACATACACACATCCTGCAATGAGGAGGGGTCCTCCACGTTTCCCAGTCCCGAACGTTTTAGTTTGGTCTTTGTTGTTGTTTTTACACTGTTAGGGCGACAGATGCTTCCGTTCCTGAAGTATAGGGTGGGGGTTGGGTTCTGGGGGGGATAGTTGTCCCGAGTTTTATGATGTTTTTGGCTCTTGTTTTTCTTATACCAGCACTTCTGCCTTATCCGGTACCAGGTATACAGTGATAGACCTTGTCCTTCAATGTTCTACATTTCACGCACGTCCACAGCTACACTCCCTGTACATATGGGGCACTCAACCACTAAACCTGCCTCTCTATGTCTAACGATCACTCAGGTCTAACATCACTTCACGTTGTGTCATGGAACGTAAACGGCCTCCTCGACAAAGCTATGCACAGCGACACAAGGCAGACATATTATTGCTTCAGGAGACCCACCTAGTGGGCAACCACTGCCCCTTCCTTGCGCGCTACGGCTATAGCGGGGTTTGGCACGCTGGTTTTACCCGGGGATCACGAGGGGTGGCCGTCCTGCTGCGCCGTGCTCTGCCCTTTGTTGAGCGTAAAGTCATCCATGACCCGGGCGGTTGCTTTATCATCCTGGAAGGGAGTATTGGGACCCAAGCCCTGAATTTGATAACGGTGTACGCTCCCCCTCTCTGCTGTCTTCCACGCTCCGGCGCCTCACTCCACTCATAGCCGCCTTGCCTTCAGGGACCACAGTGGTGGGGGGGATTTTAATGCAGTCATGGCCCCAGATCTGGACTCTGCTGCGACCCCCTCTACCTCTCGGGTCTCCCAGTCCATAATCCTCTCCAACTGGGCTGCGAACTTGGGACTTAGTGATGCTTGGCGACTCTGGCACCCGAACACGGCTATGTTCACTCACACTTCGGCTGCCCACCACACACAGGCCAGACTGGACTACCTGTTTCTCCCGGCCCTAGACTGTCGATCGATCCAAGCCATCACTATCCTTCCCAGAGGCCTCTCGGACCACTCCCGGTATCTATGCACCTGGGTAGCCTCCCTGCCTCTTTACGACCGATTTGGCGGCTCAATGCCTGGTTTCTTCAGGATGAGGACTTCAAGAAACACGTAGGGCTTGAGCTCCATCACTACTTCGAGGATAATCATGGATCGGTCTCGTCCCCTGGTACCTTGTGGGAAGCCGCTAAGGCAACCATTCGCGGCTTTGCCAAAGGCCAACTCAAACTTCAACGCTCGAAGCAGGAGGCCCGGCTCGCACTCCTAGAGGCCCAAGCAGCCAGGCTGGAAGCCCGTCCACCCGAGGAAAGGGCGGAGGCGCAGAATCGGAGACTTACCTTTATCAGAGATGAGCTCAGACAGGCATCCCTGGAGTCAGCTAAACTGCTATGGAGGTCCTCCGTAGCGAGAGTGTATGTATGGGGGGATAAAAGCGGGAAACTTCTCCATCGTCTGGCCACCTATCCAATGGCTAATCGTATTATCCCTGAAGTGATGGACTCTCAGGGGCAGACACACCAAAACTCCACGGCGGTGGCCCAGTGCTTTGCCTCCTATTACTCCTCTCTATACTCTACCCGACCCTCAGATCTCGCTCTAGTGGAACTCCTCCAGAACGAGGGAGTGTCCCTCCCACGGCTCACTGACACGGAGGCGGGTGATCTAGATCTCCCGATCACTCCAGAAGAACTTAATGACGCTATCTCCCGCATGGCAACGGGCAAGACGCCAGGACCAGATGGCCTTCCGCAGGAATTCTACGCGTCCTACCGGGCCACGCTGATCCCCCATCTGCTGGCAGTATACCGTGAGGCAGCGGACCGTGGCTTCTTCCGTCCTGAGACGGACCTTGCGACCATCGTGGTGATCCCCAAGTCCCAGCCCCCTCGGTCCATTGTTCTGATTATCGCCCCATTTCCCTTATTAATTCAGAACTCAAGATCTTTGCCTCAGTTTTGGCGCACCGTCTACGCCCTCATCTGGCCAAACTGGTCCACTTAGACCAATGCGGCTTTATGCCCGGCCGGGGCACCAGGCACTGCCTGAGACGGCTCTACCTGGCTCTGGCGCACCGCCAACGACTGACTCCTTATCTCGCCCTGCTTCTCGTGGATTTTGAGAAAGCATTTGATTCGGTGGATTGGCGGTATCTGGATGCAGTGTTGTCGGAGATGGGATTTGGAATTCCTTTTCGCAACTTGATTAGGACCCTTTACTGCAAGCCGCAAGCCCAGGTGATGGTTAACGGAGCCCTATCCCGCCCCTTCCCCATTGGGAGGGGCACGAGGCAGGGCTGTCCCCTTTCGCCCCTCCTTTTCGCGTTAGCGATGGAGCCCTTTGCCTCGCTCGTCCGCGCTGACTCGCTGCTTACAGGATGGCAGTGGCCCGGTCTGGAGGAGGACAAGATCGCCCTTTACGCCGACGACGTCCTGCTCTTCCTGTCAGATCCCGCCCGCTCAGGGCCTCGATGTCTCCGAGCCCTGCATCTCTTCGAGCGTGTCTCGGGTCTCAGATTAAACGCGGCCAAATCGGTCCTGGTCCCCCTTCATTTGTCGAGAGAATGCTTCGATTGGCAGTCCTCGATCCCTCTCCGGCGCCAATCATTTAAGTACCTGGGAATCTGGGTGACGCTCCTGCCGGATCTTGCCTGGGCGCTCAATGTCACTCCACTGGTGAAACGGGTGCGCGCAGATCTCATTCGCTGGCAAACATTGCCGCTGAACCTCATGGGCAGGATCGCTCTTTTAAGATGATGGTCTTACCACGATTTCTCTACATGCTCCAGAACACACCCTCACCTTCTCGCGGTCCTGGTTCAGAGAAATGGATGGTTTGGCCACCAAATTCCTCTGGGGAGGGCGACGGCCGAGATTGGCTCTAGGTCTTTGTAGGATTCCACCCTTTGATGGGGGGCTGGGAATGACAAACCTGCACTTATATTATCTGGCGACGAGGCTTCTCACTGTGCATGACTGGTTTAACGGTGGATGGGCGGATCCGGCCTATCGACTGGAATTGCATGCCTTGGGCTTCTCCAGTATTCAGGGGATGCTGTACGGAACCACTATTCCCCACACCATTCCAGGGATCACCCGTGGGGTGTTCCTGGCCTGGCGAGCGGCCTTGCGCCATACCCGCTGGTCGGGCAGACTAACCCAATGTACTCCTCTGTGGAGTGGAACTTGGCTCAAGGACGTTGCTTCCCTCACCGGATTCAGAGTCTGGGATCTCATTGGCATTTCGCAGCTGGGAGATGTCTGGCGAGGAAGCCACATTCGCGAATTCTCAGACATGCAGACCCGATTCTCCCTTCACGCCTCTCAGTTCTATCGCTATCTTCAACTGCGCCACGCACTTCATGTCCACATCTTGGAAGGGACCTCCCTCCCTGCATACAGCCCGCTGGAGGCACAGGTCATGACGGGCAACCTGGGAAAGGGGGGATTTCTCGTATCTACCGTTCCCTCACGAACAACACCCCCAATTCCCTCTCCTCTCTCCGGGACAAGTGGGAGGGCTGGATAGGCTCCTTAGAAGATGCTGATTGGAGGGACGCGTTGATGGCCCCTAAAACTGTAACTGCTTCAGCGCGACTTCGCCTAGTTCAAATATATTATTTGCACGCGGCCTACATCACACCACTGCGCCTTCATCACTCTGGGCTTCGACCTGGTGCGTCTTGTCCCCGCTGCCAATGTTTCCAAGCAGATTTCTACCACATGGTATGGCTTTATCCCGCAATTACACGCTACTGGGAATCAGTAACAGCTGAACTTGCGGAGGTTTTGGGGTGGGAGGTCCCACTGAATCCACTGAATATCCTCTTAGGGGTTACTGAGGGGTTAAATGGGAACAGGGCTGAGAAGCTTTGCCTTACCACAGCACTGATGGTTGCTAAGCGAGACATCGCAGCCCTGTGGATGGATCCAATGACCCCCACTGTGACACGCTGGCGTCGGGGGGTGGATTGGTGTGCGGTGCAGGAGCGGCCTATGTATGTCACTCGCGGCTGCCCCAAAAGTTTCGCAGGGTATGGGGTAAATGGATCGGGGTGGTGGAACACTGACCTTCCTGAGGCGACTCCATGAGCAGGGTTGTGGACATTGTTGCTTGCTATTCCTTACTGGACTCATGCGTGTGAGGTTCTCATTCCAATTCTTGTCACTGTTTGATACTGATCAATGTGTTGAACGCTGGATTGTTATTTGCTGCGAATGTGTTTACTCAAAATTCAATAAAATTGGTTATCAAAAAAAATTCATTTTTCACTATTGCAAGGCCTGCTTCTCCAGTAGGATAACATTTGAGTTACCCTGTTACATTTAATAAGCTTTAACTTCCAATTCAAATCAAAATAACGTCGATCCATAAATCCATTGTAATTGATTTATGGATCGACTTTATTTTGATTTGAATTGAGTTATTCCATTTGGTATCATTTATGTCATCTTATCCAAGATACAATTATTCTAAATCATATAATTTGAATGAATCCCTTGTAGGCATGTTTACCTTTTTGACTATAAGAAAATTGGCATTTTCCTGCCTCAGCCATTTAGTGCCTGCAGCCTTTCTCTGGTCACATGACTGGGTGTAGTTGGCAGTTGGTATTTGTGTATTCCTCCTAGACAGCCACACACAATAGAGAGCTTAGGTGTGCCTGGATGGGCCACCACTGGCAGGATGGGAGGGCGGAGTTAGACACAGCCGGTTACCCTGAATAGGCTGTGTCCTGCCTTCACACAAGGGATTGCATACCCCCTGTGGTTAGTCTGGAGTCAGGGCAGGGGAGGCAGGAAACCTGTGCATTTTAAAGGGAAACCTCTAAATGCTTCTCCCACTTCAAAGGAGGCGCTTTGTATAAATTTTGGACTTCAGACACCAACTCTTCATTAAACTTCTGGACCTCTGGAAGACTCTGCCAGGAAAAATGACTGCTGTGCTGCTGAAACGACTGCCACTCTGTAGAATGCTGCCCAAAAGGACTGCTGCCTGCTGTGCTGACCTGCTGCCCTCTTGCCTGGGGGGGGAAGGACTGGACCTGCAACCTGTACCCAGGACCACCAGAGTGACTCCAAGGGCTTGTCTCTTGTAAGCAGCACCCGGACTCTGCAGCTGTGAGTTCTACCCTTCCAAGTGGTGCCACCCCAGTCCTGGACCCTTGGAAATTGGCCTGAAGGTGCACTGCCAGCCTATCTGTAGATCCAGCAGAAACGATGCATCTCATCTGCTACGAGGCACAAACCCAAGCAGAACCAACACAAAACCTCTGCTGCGAGGATTCTTCCAGCTCAAGGACTCCACATCGACCTCGCAGCCTGCAGCCTCATCGAAACTGCCGCTGTGTGACGCATCCCCGAAGCAGCTTCTCGCATCGCAAGTTTCTCATCGATGGGTTCCTTAAATGACGACACACAACCTCACAGATCCGCAGAACTGACGCTGCGCGATGCATCTCTGCCCCGGACTTTGCATTGCCTCGGCTGTGCAACGCATCCTCGACCCGGGACCTCACAACCAGAATTTAAGGCACTCTTGTTCGGCGGGTCTAACTGGGTCCTTATAGCTGGCCCATGCTCCACTGTGATCGGCCTGAACTTGTGACTTTGTCCCGGTCCGGCGCGACAGATGTCTACAGTTGGCTTTTGGTGCTTTTCACTAGTTTCACTGAAATCTTTCAACTTGCATATCTCCAATTCTACTGATTGGATTATTGTCTTTTTGGTCATGTTTTTTAAAAAAAATGTATTTCCTCTATTTTTCTAATCTGGGGTGGGATCCTTTTTATGGTGCGTTTTCACTGTGTTACTGTTTGAAGTGTTGCACAAACACTTTGCACATTGTCTCCAAGTTAAGCCTGATTGCTCTGTGCAAAGCTACCAGAGGGTTGAGCACAGCTTGATTTGGGGTTTGCTTGTGACTTCACCCTCACACGGATTGTGGTTGATGCTTGAGTAGTGTTTCGCCCCTCAACCAGTAACCCTGTTTTTTTCAACTTCCAATTGTTGACTCTCCCTTTCTATCGAGTCACTCTCTCCTTCCTTTCCATCCTCTGCATACCTCCTTTTTCTGACCACACCCTACTCTAACTCAAAAGCATGTTTGCCCTAATCCTTATTATTTTATCTTTGCAACTTTCTCACACCTCATTTGGAAGATACCAACCTTTCCTTTAAAATTTGTACCTCTGCAGTCTAACAATTCTCAGTCTCCTTTAGCTCATCTATTAATACCGCCAACCAACGCATGAATTCACTACGCGCTACACTATCCTTGGGTTGCGGAGCTGCCCGGCTTAAAGTGCTGCGATGCCTCATCAGGGGTAGTAAGTGCCCTATAAATGTAATTGCCATACCAAGCACTATATAACCCACAATAATACTAATACCATAACACTCAATAGTTGAGCAGTCATTTGTAGTTCGCACAACCTGCATAATAATAATGCACTTTTACTGCTTGACAGTCTTACGCTCACAAAAGACTAAACTGCTAAGACCTGCTAAGAATCATGTCCATCACCCAGTGCTGCACTAGTCCACACACTAACCCATCCATCACCAAATGAGCAGGCATGGAATAACTGAAGAGATGGGCCACATGTCGCTACCCAACGGAGGATTTTAATTTAGTCCACCCACTGCAGGTCCCAACAAGCTCCATACTACAACCACTTCTTGACATCTCACGATGACAATCAGATATGAGAAGATATTAACAAAGTCCATCCCAGCAGATCTATTCCACCATTTCTACCTTTAACCTAAGGCTGCTCAGGACCGTAAAATTTAAACGAAATATTTGAGAATGGACAACCCTGTCCAGTAACCAGTTAAGTGGACTATGAACATAAGAAATATCATAAAGGGACCTGGAGAGCTGCTCAAAACGGCCAGCTTACTGAAAACCATAAACTGCGCACCCGTCTCTCACACTTCTTCATCCATCACACTACTGAGCTCCGCATCCCATCGCATGATAACCGCACCTCGGTGGTCAACACGCACAACATGGACAACAACTTCCAGAACGTTATCAAAAACAAAGACAACACACTTGCAAACACACACCCTACAAGACGTAGCATGCTACCCATGGAGGTAAGCGCTTCTGTGCCCCACATAGGGTAGTAAGTGCTATATAAATGTTCTGATACAATTCAATAGGCCTGTAACATGATATCTTGAAAATGCCTCTTTTAAATGCCAAACTGTACATGATATTTTTCTTCACAGTTTAACCGAAATATCTGCAGTGCAAATGAGACAATTACCAGTGCTCTGCAATCATTTTCAATCCAAAAATATGAAACTTTGAAAAATAATATATTCAGTTTCATAATTCTTTTGGTCTCTTTCATGTCTGGAATCTGGTATGTACTCCTGTCAGAGCAGTTCATGCCGGCTTTGCATTTTGAGCACTTATGAAAGCCAGAGAAATTCTCCTCAAAAAGTTGTGGTTTTGCTGCATGGCTGCTGACTGATATATCACGTAACAATTTGCCTTTCTAAATGTAGATGTAGGCACTGGACCAATTACTTGTGTCAACGGATCATTATATTGCACCATTTGTACAGGGTCTATTGTCATATGTCCATCAGGCTAAGGATTTTATTGTGAAAATCAATGACTTCTCTTGGCATTCAACATACTATATGATTACTATTGATGCAGCCTCTCTATACACATCAATAGAATGGCATTGTGTTCCCAAGAGGTAGAGTTACCAAAAATCATTTCTCAAAGTATGTCTCCATGGGAAGTGACACCTAGGGTAGGAAGCAACAGAGCCCTCAGTTAAAACTAAAATCAGAAAATGATGCAAGCTCAAAAGAAAAGAAACTTGATAAGCAGTGATCCCAAGGGGAGAGTGCAACAGCCTGGGATGGATTCATGTAGAAGAAATTCCAATACTACAGGAAGGGTGAGGGACAAGGAGGGAATGACTTGAGAGATATGAATTAATTTGGGCTCCAGAGAGATATTAATACTCTGATGAACATTATTCTCATTCTTCACAGGACCTGGGCCATAAAAGACCAGACCCTGAGTGCCTATTCTTCTCCAGGATCTGACAAAGGGCAGAACTATCAGGAGAGAAGAGGAGAGGAAGGGGGTCTGGTCAAGGACCAAACAACACTTCCAGAAGAAGTAGCTGCACCCAGAAGGCAGGATGCCTGACAGAAATAGGGTCCTGCTGAAGAGTGGAAAAGTAATAATGGCCATCACAGAATGTGCTCCAGAATCACAATAGCCCACCTCAAACCACTGTTGAACATGGAAGAGACTAGCGATTGTGTTCGGGTAGAAACACAGGATAGACATTTAAATAAACCATGTTTAATTTATAAAACCCGGATGCAAATTGAGGGTGCATTGAGCGGACAAGCCTTAAGGGTTTCTGGACTCGACTGACAGATTCCTATGATTTGCGATGAAGATTGCCCTCCGTAAGTTATAACTGGCACTCCCATTGGAGAGAAAGTTATGATGGCAGCTTAATCTTTGCTAGTTCCCTAGCCATTGAGGGTCCGGGATGCCACAAATTCAGCATTATAATTACTCCAGTGCTGTATATAATCCAAGCAGGCTGGGACAAGGAAGCATCTCCTCATGTGAGCCCATTGTGGTATGAACCTCAGGTTTAGAAGCAGTATTAGATGGAACTGGAAGCAAAGTGGGACCTAGATCTATGGAAGTAGATGAATTACAATATCAGGGAATAATGATCCCATGCCTGTCTACTATTTAACCCCCTATTTCCTGGTATTAAAAGCAGATAAATTCCTGCAGATTTGTACTCGACTATCATAATTTGAATCAGCATTGTAAAACATACACTGTATACAAAGCACATAGTACTCGATTAAATGATGCAATTTACATGCAAACATTGCAAAACCACTATTGGAATAAAAAATGTTTGTTTACCGAAAGCATGACTTCTGATTCCTACTATCTAACATTTACATTTTCCGGGACACAATTTGGCTTTACAAGATTACCTCAAAGGTATTAAAACAGATCTAGGGGTATTCAGTCCAAATCATTGAATTACAACATATACATTGCTGATGGTGAACTAGACAAATATATTCAACTTGTAGACAAAATGATAAAGGTAGTTGCAGAGGCAGCTTACAGACTGATTATAGAAATTTCAAAACATGTTTATGCTAATTAAACTAAATCTCCCTGGGGTACGAGTTATCCAGCAAAGGGAAGGGACTTGACCCTGAGTGTTAGGGAACTGTGGGACATTGGAACCCCCTAGTACTGTAAAAATGTACAAGCATTATGTAAAAGAAGAAAAGTAGATTTCTGGATTTGGACAGACGTATCTCTCACATTCTGCAGAGCAAGTGAGAGCACTGTATCAGCTGATCACCTCTTTGTTTACGGGGAAGGACTGAAAGAAAGAACACACTCAAATCCTTAAAGACCTCACACAACAGAGCGCAGCAAGGGAAGTTGCAGCACTACTTTACATAAAAAGGAGTGAGAGGAACAGCAGCATATTTAGAAAGATATGACACAGTTCAGCTCTGTCCTTGTGCTGGGTCAAGTTGGTCTATTGGCATTAAGATTAGGATAGTTTTTATGCAATAAGGGGAGCCTTCTTACAAAAAAACCTATCCCTTAAGGCTTATTTCTCTTTGCATGTGTGTTGCAGACTGATAAAACAAAGATATTTCTCCTCTTTACGCCAGCCTCAGGTAGGTGCATCATTCTGGCACAAACACTTTACAGATCTTTGTAACTATGGGTTTCTGTCAAAATACAAGGGTGGATGCACAGGAATGCCCGTGCTCCCCACATGTAACACCTACCTGATGCAAGGTAAAGCAAGGCAGCACTATGCGCTGCTTTATTTGATTTTTTTGCAAGCCACTCAAATTAGGCTTTGCATGGCTTTGTAAATCCCAAAATAGATTTTGCATCGGGCTGTGCCTAAAGAATGACGCCACTCCAACGCAAAATCTTAGTAAATCTGGGCCATGATCTCAACAGACACAGAATACCACATACAATTTGGCAGTGAGAATAGTTCCTAATCAGGCTGGATTCACTTACATTATGTATTATGAAGGCCAGATTACACCAATTGCATACAAATGACATTTATACGCTACAGTCCAGGAGTGTTTGCCCTAGTGGAGAAAGTTCTTACAGCAGTGGAAGCTGCCATCATTAAAGAAAGACCCGGAGCACTCGTCAAGAAATTGATTAGATGACACCGATACCATCACGAGAGCAACTAATAAAGCAAGTATACCCAATTCTAGAGTCTCACGCGCGCTTTATGCAATCTCCGAGAGCAAGGTCACTTTGGAAGATGAGTTTGAGTACAATCTATCACTAAAATCACAGGAATTCTTTCAGAATACGCCCTATTAGTAGAACACTGAGTGCCCGATTCACAAAGAGCGTCCGCACGCGTGGCGGAGGCTGCGCTGTCGTTGCGGGATCTCCGCACCCATGGCGGGATCTCCACACTGCAGTTTCTCAACTGAGCAGATCCCGCCACGAGTGTGGTGACTCCGCCACGACTGCGGAGCCTCTGCCATGGGGGGGGAGGGGGATGCTCTTTGTGAATCGGGCCCAGAGTGACTATCACACCATCTTCCATACAGAGGAATCAGCACAACTTTTGGTCGGTACAAATAGCATTATTCCACTGCCTGCACAGCAGTAAAGGGAGTGTTTGAGAATCTGAATTTTAAATAAAGCATATGCAGATGAAGCCCTAGGGTGGTTCAACAGCACATAAAGCTGAATTAAATGCACTCCTCATGGCTCTATAGAAAGCTAATGCTTCAGTTCCAACACTGATTGATTACGACTCCTCATTTTGTGTACAGGAGTGCATTGGGAATCCAGTGGTTACAAAGACTTACAAGGGTAGATGATAGGCGTGAAGCTGCTCTGGGCATGGATATTTGACTTGGAAGGCAGCTTCCATTCTAGATGTTCAGAGCACGCCGGCCCAGCAGAGCGAGGGAATACACTCAAAAGCGCAACTCAGTCACTGACAAAGCTCTGAGTTATGCCATGCGGGTGTATAAAGTAGCAGCAGTGACCTGGTTACAAATAAAAGCCAACCCAGAAATGCACTCAGCAATACAATCATCACTCAAACAGGCAGCCCAGCTTCCAGGCTTTCCACAAAGTATAGCTGCTTCCTGGTAATAGATGGGCTCCCTTAGGTTACAATACCTGGAGTAGGTAATCGAGACGTTACCAATGGATCGGCTATGCTACATTTAATCAAAATAGCACAGAAGGAGATTATTTCAGTGCATGCAGTAGCCTCTGCTACTCTGCGTATATTGCAAGAGCGCTATTGGTGGCAATGTCGACCAGGCAGTATGTACTTTGGTGCGAAAACTAGCAGTGGATAAGGCCTTTCACTATAGTGATGCCACCACACCCCCGTCATCCCCATGAAGCTGGGGCAAACGTTCCAAACCATTTATCTTAATCAAATCGGTCCACTCAAGCCAATATATAAATATAAATACATTTAGGTACCTGTAGACTCCTGTGGTTGCTATACACGGGTGTGGCCACAGCGCCAGAGCATGGCTAGCATAGTTACAAACGACTTGCACTTAGTAGCCCTGAGTACGTGCCTTGCACTCAGATCGAGGGCCGGCTTTTTCTTCTAAGGTACCGGCAAAAGCACTCACTGAGTTTGGGGTACACCTTCAATTTTCACATCCCTGTAGACTTATTTCATATAGGGTAGTCGAGAAAGCAAAAAGCAAGCTTAACCAAAACTTGATAGTGAGGGTCTTAAGCAATAGTTTGCCTTGGTTAAACAACTTATACAGTACACAAATAATATGCCAACACATGTTTTAATGACCCAAACATTTGACCCTGTCTGGCATGAAGATATATATATACCGGATCTTCCAGATGGAAAATCCTCATGATTATCACGTCTTGATCTGGTAAGGATACAAGATTTGCAGATTCCCCGACAAAGTTTGGAAGCCGCACAGAAGCTGCAGCCCTTATCAACCTCGTCTGCTGTAATTGGCTTGTTTTCCAAGGTTGGAAAACTTGTGGTTGAGTATTTGAGAGAGAAGAACACGGTCCCATCTAAACAGAGCCTGTGCCAGTCATAGCAATGAAAGGAACGGGAAAGCTGGTTTTGCTTCCGCTGCTCAGAACACAGCAGAGCAGACCGATATAAAAAACTCAGTGCAGCTATATCATGTGTCCTATACTGTACAGCTGACCCGGGCAACTGCTAGAATTACCTTAAGACTAGGATACTGACAAGAGTGAGCTACAGTTGGAATGCCATCCAGTGGAAGAGCAACCAGGTCCAAGCACAGATCAAAAAGCACTGTGATGATTGAGAATCCAGTAATGACACCATGTGCATCACCACTGACACTTGTCTTAGATTGCATCGAGAGAAAAAAAAACACCAGATATCAACTCTGAACTGTCCGAATGTGACATATTTTCTTAGCTCAATCAAGCACTGGTGAACACAACTATAGATTTGAAATTATTATTTTGGAGAACTAACACCCAAATTGGCGAAGCAGATCGGTGGCCCCCTGGAGATATAGTTATCCAATTATGTCCTGCCTTTATTCTAGGTCCATCTATAGCTAGTCAAAAACATTCCAATTATACTGCAATGTCTATCAACTGTATAGGGATGTTTTATTCTTACAGTGGTCTTGATGTACTTTGAGGTAATTTCCCTTGCACAGAGACAAATAGTTTGAAACTCAATGTATCAAGATTACCATCATTTACTTCTTCTTGGTTTTATCCTGCTCCACCTACAGACTAAGGGGCAGATTTATCAATCTTTCATGCAGCGCAGTGCAGCGCAGCAAGCCCTTGCTGATGTACGGGAAAGGGGAAGGGCAGGAATGCGCCGTATTTAACATTATACGGTGCATTCCTGTCCTTTCCTATCGCACTTTTGGCTGCCTAGCACCAACACAGTCACCCTTGCATCATGGTGCAAGGGTCCCTGCATTGTAGGGAGGGTTGTTTTAGTAAAAGTGATCCTGAGCAACCGGTAGTATCGTGTTTATGTATTTTGTAAGCAAGATCCTTGGTTGTGGAGTCTTCCAAAGTTGGTCATATAAATTAAACGCCGTTTAGTGCTTTTTTTTTTACATATTTAATTGCATATGTGTGACAATGGAGAACTACTACTAAAACAGGTCAGCCAACACGTGTTTCGCCCCTTGTGGCCCGCAAGCCGGGGCTTTATCAAGGCGTAATTAAATAGTTACGATCTAATTGATCCTAGGTATCAGTGCGTCCAGTATAAAAAAAAAATGTCCACAGGTACTGCTCACAATTCAAGTCGTATTGTATCCGTCTGCCATCTGATTAGATCATCTTTTTAGTCGCGATGTGGTCTGGTGTCACCTTACTCTATCGGCCGTATGCCTCCTTCCTGCACGAAAATAATCCTGAAAGGCATTTTTCTCTTTTTAGTGTGCTGCAGTGTATGCAGTGTGCATAGAAAGAGGAAAAAACAAGGAGAAATAAAGATATTTAGCTTTGTTACGCCTCGCTTGGGAGGCGTAGCATTTTGACGCATTCCCAGGTCTACCACTAATGGTAAATCTGGGAATGTGCCAAAATCCATGGCTGAATGCATGGGAACACCCACGCTTCACTCATGGAACGCCTCCCTGGGGCAGAGTAATACAAGGCAGCAATTTGTGCTGTCTTGTGTTACTCTGGATTTATCAAGCCAAGCAGGGCCATGCAAGGTGCCCTTGCTAGCTTGATAAATCCCTCTTAGGTTTTGTGGCACCCTTATGCCCCCCTTGCAAAACATTGATAAATATGCCACTAAATTGTTTGGCTTATATATCTCTATGCATAAGAAAACCCCTTGTTTATTGAAATAATCTTACAATTATTTGTTATATACCTATGTCAATCATCAATATATTTTTCATTTACTGTTTTAGTGTTGTTTTTGGTGTTACTTGCTTACTCTCTTTGTTAGAGTGGCTAATTGCAATATAGATTTTCCCATTCGAGTTATAATTGTTATCAAAGAAAAACCCCTTTTAGTTATTAATATTGTGTACCCAGGTTCCTCTTAATTCTTTGGGTTTGCTCTGTCTTCATTTATATGTTTATGTCGAAGTAAGTGAGCAATATAAAAATTGCTGGAGGTGGTGAGAGTACAGTCCTCTCTCTGCTCTCTTCCCACAGCATTACAAAGACTCCAAGTATTGTTGAAGTTGACATGAGCAAACCTTTTCATTTAAATCTGGTTGTTGCACCCACCGTCAATGTCAAACATAGGGGCCTATTCCCAAAAGCATTTTGTATACTCCGGTAGTACTCTTACATACTCCTACAAGCCTTTGTGAATTGGCCCCAAAATATCTAAAATGGGGGAAATGGAAATATTAAGGGAGTATTAATACACAATTAGTACAAATAGAAAGGGCAAAGGACTGTGTCCTCTTTGCACTTTTACTGATAGGGAGTTGAAAGTCGCAGTGCTGATTCACTAAGGCGTGTAAGAATACGTAAAAGTGAACTCCTCTAGTACTACTTCCCATACTCATAAATGTTTTTGTGAATTGGCTCCTACGAGTCACGATGCCTGACTGAGTCTTCGTGGCCCTCCATTGGCTGGGCAATGGCGGAGTGTTTTCTTCCACACATAGATAAGCACCTCATCACCAGTGTAATAGATTTGCCAGTGCAGTTTTGAATGACCTAAGTAAGGTCTCCTGGATAAGAATCCAAGGAGCACAGCTGCAAAGTAGCCTCCTATATTTTGTTAAATCAGAAGATAAAAAAAGTGACAAAAGCGCACCTGCAGCCCACCTGTCATCAGTTCAGCCATCTGGGCATACTGAGCCGGCAGTTAGAGCTGGCACTGATACAATAAGTATTCTGGGCCATCACTTACACACATTCTGAGAAAGGAAAGAGGGACCACATACACAGAAGGCCAACGCGCAAACTCTGGGCCATATTTACAAGCCCCTATAGCCACAGGAACGTCCCTTTTTATGACCTTATTTACAAGACCTTATGTGGAGAGGTGTGGTGCAGCGGCCAGGGCAGCTGACTTCGAAGCACAGGGCTCACGGTTAGATCTCCGGCTCCGGCGGCAGCTCAGCTCAGCACCATGTGACTCTGGGCAATAGCTCACTTAATTTCCACGACGGCCCCCAGCGCCTTGAGACCCGTAAGGGTGAGTAGTTTGCGCTTTACAAATACGGATTTACATTTTTTTTTTTTTAGGCACAGTTAAGCCTCTTAACATGGCTTAACGCTACATTGTAAATAAGGTACCCTTTCACGCTAGACTTAGCGTGAAAGGGGTGGGCAATGGGTGTTGCGGTGGGCGTTCTGCCGCAACACCCATAGATTTTGACGCTGCTCCCTATTTACAAGGGTGGCATAAATAGGAGGCAGCGCCAAAACTGGTCTCAACATGGCGAATCGAGGAGAAATGCTTCATTTCTCCTCGTTTTTTGCTGTTTCTGTGTCCTGCATTGTGCAGCACACATAGAAACAGCAAATTGCCATGAATGATTGTTTATGTGCAGGAAGGTTATGACGATGTGCAACTTCTATGTGTGCTGCACAATGCAGCACACATAGGAGTTGCAAATCACCATTCAGGATTGTTTATATGCAGGAATAGACACCGTCCGGCACATAAACAATCATTCCTTCAAAGCAGGCACCCTTGCACTGTTGTGCAAGAGTACCTGCGTTGGTGCTAGGCAGCTGAATTTACCGCCAGCGCAGGGAGAAACGCAGGGGTGTCCCGTATTATTGTAAATATGGCGCATCCCTGCGTTTCTAAAGTGACGGACCGCAGCGTTAGCAATTTTGGAGCTGACCCGCTCTCCGCCAGTTTCTTGTAAATATACCCCTCTATTTTTGAGGCTTACTTTGTGCTTTGTCTAAGGGCTTTAATTTAGCCTCACCAAGCTGCTGAGGTGGTAGAAGCACTGCCTTCCTGTCATACTTAGAGGGCCCTGTGTGTACTGCGATGATTTATCACCAAACCTACTTCTGCAAACACGACAGGGGTACTTTTTGTGAAATTTCGTATTGCCAGACAGTCGGACATGTCATGCTGGCATTTTTTCTGTTTATTCCTTCCCACAACTGCTATGATATACATGACAATTCCTTTAAAGGGAAAACATAGTAGACAGGTTTGGCCCTAAATGCGGCGGCCTTCCAAAGTCCCATGTGTTGGCGGTTGTTTCGGATGATAGAGGTGGCTGAGTCTCTGCCACCTACAACACAGCAGTTCACCCAACACTAAGGGGCTTATTTATAAGCCCTTTGTGCCGCCGATGCGTCACTTTTTCCCATGTTAAAAGTGACGCACAGGCGGCGCAAAGGGCTTGTAAATAAGCCCCTAAGTGAGGAGGGTCATTCAGGAGTTGGGCAGAAGGCACATCTGCCTATTTTTGGCAGATGCCCGATTACTGCCCAACTCCAAATAAAGCACTAAGGGCCAGATGTAGGAAGCCAAATAGCGAGCGCAAACGCTGAAATTCGCTATTTGGCTGCGAGCAATGTAGGTAAGTTCAAACCTACTCGCAAAATAAGGAATCGCAAACTTGCGATTCCCTAAATGCTATGCTGGTAGGCATCGCAAATTGCGATTTTGCCTTAAGAAATCGCAAAATACCACCAACTTCAAGTTGGTGGTATTTTGCGATTTCATTGCAAAAACGCACTTTTTGGCTTTTTACAAAGTGCCATGTGGCGCACATACATGCCCATAGGGCATGTATGTGCGCCACATGTGCACACATGCACATTTCAGGGGTGCAACAGGGTGTCCTTTTGGAACCCTTGCACCCTTGAAATTGCGCCCGCAATTTGCGAGTGCCTCTTGGTGACTCGCAAATTGCGGACGCAAATCCTATTCATCCCTATGGGCCTCTTGGCCCATAGGAATGAATGGGATGGTATTCCTTGATTGCGAATCGCAATTTGCGATTCGCAATTAAGGAATATTAAGGAATCGCAAATATTTTTGCGATTCCTACCTACATTCAATTTTGCGAGTCCTTAATTCCTTAATAGCGATTCGGTAAAAATCGCTATTAGGGACTCGCAAAATTGAATTTACCTACATCTGGCCCTAAGTTTTCAACATCTTCTAAAAGGCCCTTTCTTCTAGTAAAGCTTTTGCTAAACCACAAACCATATTTCTTTTTCTTTAACTAAGATTTTTATTTTTCTATTTTAGCTCCTTACTCCTCATTGATTTTATTTTTGTCTTAGTAACATAAGTAATTTTAAAGGAATTAAAACGTAATAGATTTGCCAGTCCATGTTATCTTGTAATAACGCCTTGTAAATGTCCGTATTCACTCATTGACAAAGAAAGTTATAAAAACCAGAATGATTACTGTACAGCTATTCTGTGCAAAAACTATTCCCTCTAGACTTCTGAACTTTCAGTTGTAAATGTACGTGGCTTACAATTCTAATAATTGCTAAACTTAAGAGTAATGCATTGACAAAAATACACAACATCGGTCTATTTGTCCTAACCAGCGTTGTGCATTGTGTAGGTTTCTCGTGCATAAGTTAGGCAATGCGTGTACTTCAATAGTCCGCCTTGTAAATAGCTGTTGTTTCTTTATTAGTAAGACAGTCCCTTCAGATGTCTTTTCTTTTTACACACGCCCTGTGAAATGAGGGGATATTGGTCCACTTTCTCATACTTTCGGCATCGTGTATACATGGATCATTAAAGTGTAAGTTTAGATTTCAGTTTAGATGTGCAGTAAGTGTGGTTAAAGCTTTGCAAGTATTTAATACATGCAAAGGTACAACTCTATTAGGATTCATCTCATGTGCTTTATGTTTATTTGAGCACCCTCGGGCGCTGCCTTGGGAAGGCATATTCCTAACATATTCAAGAAGAATTTACAAATGCTTAATTTCGACATACATTGTGTAAGTTACAGATTTGTAGAAGTAACCACTGCATCCTTAAGAGACATTCATACAGCAGTTACAACTTACCCATGAGAATTGATCAATTATGGGAAAAGTGAAATAGGCCCTAATCTTTTTTGTAACCCCAGTGTTCGCTTTGTGCAATAGATGCTGATGGGGTGGGGGAGAGTGATGCTGGTGGGGGGGGGGGGGGGCACTGGTGCTCATTTCAGGGACTGGGACTTGTATTTCCTCATCATACTTTGACCCAGAGCAAGAAAGAGAAAAGCAGAAAGAAAGAAGGATGCAAAACGGTTATAAAGAGAAGAAGTCGGAATAAAGAAGAACGTACAAAAGTGAAAAAATAGCCAGAAGTATACAGTGGGGGGGAGGGGGATGGCGTGAAACCATGACTAGACAGCCTTGGTATTCACCAACCCTGTTGCTCTGCAGTACTGTTGGCAGGCTCATTAGAATAACTTTGGACACCTGTATATAGCTTTATTTGTTCGTGTATTACAAATTAAGCACTAAATATCCCCTTCCTATTGGCATCACCTTAAGCCTCAGGCATTAGTTTACGAGTGGTAAAATGACTCATTTTTAGGTCTCGCCTAGCGCAGCGCGCATGCGTTGCTCTAGGAGAGGGCCTCTTGGAATCACCCCAGACATTCAGAAAGCTTTCAGAAAGCTTGTGCGTCTGGTTGTCAAATTCTATTGGCCTTTGCGTGTGGCTTTCAATAAATGAAAGCACGCAATTGGCCAAAGGCGGGTGCATGTCCCACCTCTTCTTAAAATGTTCACTCCCATGGCGTTTTGCTCTCGGGAGCGAGCAGGCTGGCAGCTGCATTCCTCCTTTGTCACGTGCTTTTGTTATCTGCTAAAGCAATTTATTGCCTTTCCGAGCGCGGCCGCCCTTGCTTAACCTAGTATCCTGTTACTAATTGCTTTTAATGCGCCGCCCTGCTTTTCTTTGAAATGCTTGTTTTCATTTCGCGGCCGCGCTTGTTAAAGCCTCCTCCCCTACCCCTTCCTTCCCTCCCCTGGCTCCTTTGTGCCTCTTCCAGGAGCCGGCAGAGACGGGAGGAGACGCACAACTTAAACCTTTCTTGCTGGCAAATGAGCCATGCGCTTTAGAGTTACTTTTCTTGTTTTTTCTCTGCAGCCTGTACTTAATGCCGTCTTCGTTTTCCATGTTTTTTGTGTTCGTGGCTCTCGCGGTAGCAAAGCATGTTTTTGAGTCCCGCCTCTGCTAACCCTGTCCATGAGCAGAGGGACCCTCTCTGCCCCTAACCCTGCAGAACCTCTTGCCCTCCTAGGTTGGGCCACGTCTGCAGTCTCAGCAGAGAGGCCAAGGCGCGGTGCATGGGCGTGTGTCCGGCGCGGAGTGTCAGGAACCCATTCCTCAATGACGCATTCAGAGTGATGCACGCTGCGACACTGCCCCCTGCAGCTGTACAGAGGGAGTGCACCCCTGAGGCAGGGGCTGTCATCAGTTTCTCCTCACCCTGACTGTCGATCCGCCGCTGGGGGGCGCTCTTTCCTTCTCCCCATAAACTGCGCCCAATAATGGCCCTGTCTCTCTGTCTTGTACTCTCTTGCAGGCTGTCTCTCCACTCCAACCTTATCTCTTCCCACACGCAGACTTCCTCTCTCGCTCTATCAACCCAGAACTCTCTCCCTCTCACATCCTGGCAACGTCTCTCTGCCAAAACAGCGCCTGTCTCTCCCCCCCCCCGACTCTCCATTCAAAGCAACCTCCCTGTGCCCACACACACCACAGTCCCCTGCCTGCAATTTCCTGCTCCTGTCCCTCCATCACATGTTTCTACTCCTCACTCTGTCTCGTCGGTTATTGCAGGCTGTCATTCTGTCCTCACTGCCCCTTCATGCTCCGGATCTGCCTTCCTCACTCTGCCCCGCTATTCATTTAATTGCATTTATATAGCGCATAGTACCACTGACGAGGCGCTGCAGGTCTTCATCCTCTTTCACCCTGTCCCTTTACTCAGTGCATTCTGTCCGTCTGTCATTACCCCTCCAATCTCCAGAGGCCTCCTCTGCCTTTTCTCATCCTGTCCATCCATTCATTGCGAGCTCTCTGCTTTCCCTACCCTTAGCTCCCTTAATTCATCACGAGACTCCCTGCTTCTTTTCCTAACCCCGACCCTCCTTTCATCTTACGCTTTTATTCTTCGCTTCTCACTCGCTCCCAACTGCTCATCATAGGTTCTCTCCCTTTTCGTCATTCTGTCCCTCCTTTCACCAGAGGCTCTTTGCTTCTTACCCGGTCCTTCCTTTTATCTCAGGCTTTCAGTGTCTCCTACCGGCACTCCCCACCGGTTCTTCGCGGCTGTCTCTCCCGTCTCCTTGTAACCCTGCCCCTCCTTTCACCAGAGGCTCTCTGTTTCTCACCCGGTCACTTATTTCATCTCAGCCTTTCAGTCTATCCTTGTGGCACTCCCCACCGCCACTCCAGGCTATCTCTGCGCTCTCCTGGTCACCCTGACCCTTCCTTCACCCGAGTCTCTGCTTCTTACCGGTCTCCTCCATTCACTTCATCCCTTCAGTCTCTCCTAATGGCCCTCCCCATGGGCTGTCTCTCCCTCTCCGTGTCACTTTGTCCCTCCTTTCACCAGAGGCTCTCAGCTTCTTAGTGGACTCCTCCTGCCACTGTCTTCTAGTGGCACTGCCATCCTGTACTACACAGGCTATCTCTCCCCTCGTCATTCTGTCCCTCCTTTCAGCAGAGGCTGTCCTTTTCTCAACCAGTCACTCATTTCATCTCAATCTTTCAGTCTCTCATGGTGAGGATGGGGATGGAAGAAAGACTTGAGGGGACACCAGGGAGGAATATAGTGATAACATTTGTGAACCTACATCATTCCAGTGCAGAGAAGCAAGGTGACTGGCCGCCTTCACCAGCTCGCATCTCATCGTGCCAGTGCAGAGAGGCAGGGTGACTGGCTGCCTTCAGCAAATGGCATCTCACTGTGCCAGTGCAGAGAAGCAGGGTGACTGGCTGCCTTCAGCAGCTGGCATCTCACTGTGCCAGTGCAGAGAAGCAGGGTGACTGGCTGCCTTCAGTGGGCATCTCATCATGCCAGTGACTGGACGCCTTCAGCAGCTGGCATCTCATCATGCCAGTGCAGAGAAGCATGGTGACTGGCTGCCTTTAGTTGGCATCTCACCGTGCCAGTGCAGAGAAGCAGGGTGACTGGCTGCCTTCAGCAGCTGGTGCAGGGTGACTGGCTGCCTTTAGTTGGCATCTCACTGTGCCAGTGCAGAGAAGCAGGGTTACTGGCTGCCTTCAGCAGCTGGTGCAGGGTGACTGGCTGCCTTTAGTTGGCATCTCACTGTGCCAGTGCAGAGCAGCAGGTGACTGGCTGCCTTCTAGATGCTTTGGACGCACATCAATTTAATATTGAAAAAAAAGAGTACTCCAAATTTAGTTTACTCAAACCATCTTGTAAATCAGTGGCCATTGATTTCCCATTTAATCCAGAGATCACACATCACCTGAGTGCATGCATTTGTGCATGAGGCCTGTTGCATGGTTCAAGTCACCACCTCCCGTTTGATGGACCAGGTTCCAGCCTTGGCTGGCACCCCTTGCCTTGCTGCCTTCCATGTCTCCTTCGCACCCACCACATCTCTGTCGTTAATGCTCTTGCTTAATCCTTCTCACAGGGCATGCAGGGTGGAATTATTCTGGTCCTGCCGCTGATACATGAAATGTGACTGGCTGCTGAATGTACTTTCTGATGTTTGTAACCTCGCAGCTTGTGTGCTGCATGGCTAAACACTTATAAGATCCCAAAGGCGAGACCTATTGGCTATGCCAATGCCTGTTTTCTGTGCGTGTGGCCCTACGTTATTGTTCACTACTGATTGTTCGCAATTATTTATTATTCTGAAATTAACAAGTACCAAAGCCTTTCTTCATAAACTTGAGGAACAGATGAGAAATACACTGCCCTGGTATCTACTCTTTAAGTGAGGGGTGAGAGAAGTTTTTGCGACACCACGGATACTCGACATTCAACTCGAGAGGCCGAGTTTGTATCAGCCGGGCTGGAATTCCAGGGTGTCAGTGGAAGTTTCCAGCACTTTGTAAGGCCTGACACAATCACCAGTCACCCTGTTAGCGCTCTTATCGTGTTTCGAAGCACATTCTTCTTCGAATGGCGCCTCCGCTCATTCATAATACACGTCACAGACCCTCTGACGGGCTGATGCTGAGGGGCTTTAAGGTTCGGTCAAATCTGAAATAAATCATAAAGAAATATATATATATTTAAACTCGTTCGATCCAGGACTTAGTTCGTGTGTCTCGCTTGCTACTGAACTTTATTTGTAAATTAGTCAAGAATAGACGGAATGATAATGTCACTGTGCTCTGTGTACAATATATTACTGGGCTGAGTTTGTTTGTAAACTCAATAAATGAATTAAACAAGCATTTGCAATGCAATAGGTCTCGCATTTACGAGAGTTTAAACTATTGGCATTGTAAATAACAATGCCAGTAGTTTAAACTCTCGGGAATCTTGATGAACAGATGCCTTTTTTTTTTTAAAGCGCCCCATGCCACGCTCTCACGTTAATGGCGGCCACGCCCCTTTCTTTAGGCCCGGCTCGTCTAAAGAAAGGGGCCCGGACGCCAATAAAGTGAAAGAGTGGTATGGGGTGCTTTTACCAAAAAAAAGCATCTGTTTGTCAAGTTGACAAACAAATGCTTTTTTTTTGTAAAAGTGCCCCATGGTGCGGTTTCACTTTAATAGCAGCGGCGCGCCTATCTTTAGACGAGCCATGTCTAAAGAAAGGGGTGTGGCTGACATTAAAGTGAAAGTGCTGTATGGGGTGCTTGTAAACCAAAAACTGAACAAATACTAAGAAAAAAAAACATGCGGCCACGTTCAGGCTGCAAACAACAAACTAAAGACATGGCCACCACTGTATCAGCGTGTCGTGCCGTGCTAGGAAAAAAATAAAAATAAAGCGTTGGGGGAGAGCATGTCAAACCATTTTGTCCCTTCTGACTTGCAAGAATCATTTATTTCTGGGGTTTCATCACTTTACAAAGAATATCATTTCTTCGATCGCTGATATTTACCCATTGTCCAACTCTTACCCACAAGTTAAACCATAAGAACGGTAATAGCTCCGCTATGGCTAAAGATTTCTTTGAGGACCCTTAGAACAGATTCTAGGAGGTACATCATTTTTGTCCTTCTCCCTTTTTGAGAGTTGGTCATGTTTTTTATAAACTGGGATAACAGTGGTTAGGGAGTGGGCAGCTGTATATTGTTTGGAGAGGCAAAGCAAACTAGGTCAATCAATGTATCAGCACTTTTAGGCTGATTCGGGAAAACTTGTTTTCTAGATTAGTTCTCCTAATGATTCTTAGATGATTGGTGGGACACTTGTGGTTAAGATACTTTGAGATCTTGGAATTCAGGCATTTTGAATCCTCAAATACCTGAATGAATAACTACATTTTGCAAAATGGTCTCAAATATGGGCCAGATATTATGAGAGTTTGTTGCTTTTATGATGTACTGTGCTCTTGTTCCCAACCAAGATGGAATATTGACTCTTAGGATCTGCCAAATCGTTTTATCTTGGGTGCCACCATTATTCATAATCATATAAAATCGCTATGCTACCTGTTGATGTCGCCCAAGACATTGTCTCTTGCCTAGTTGGGCGGTGACCTAATTAGATTGGGTTGCAGAACTGTTGAATCTGATGCCACAGGATCGCTAAAGCTGAGACACCAGTAGCAGTGAAGTGGATATGGAAAAGCTGTTACATTGATAATGATATACACGTTCAGTGCATCTATCACAGTTGAGGGTAAATCAAGCTTTTTTAGGGCACAATTGACTTCCGCCTTTGCCTTTTTGAAGCAATTGCCAGTCACATTTAAGAAACTCGAACTGAAAATGTAGCAGACTCCCTCATCAAATAAATTGGCCTCAGATGCAAGTGTGTCAATACTTTAGTCGCTGATTCAAAGACTTGATTCGTAAAAGGAGTGTTTTGGCAACTGCTCTTTTCCCTTGTGTTTACATTTGCAAGCACTGGATGGAGATTAGTCCAAACGGGCCAAGAGCTCAATATTTGGCGTTTCACATTAACCAAATGTTCAGTCAGCGAGCAGTCTATTGTTGACATCATTTCATAAGGGCAATGTCCAGAAGATGTTTCTCTTAGGTAGTGTTTTCTTGGTGGGGGTGAGGGCGAAGTCTCAGAAAAGGATGGATAGGAAGAGACTATCTGGAAACTGGCCAGACAAACCTCCTGTTTCCTGCTACTTTGCATGCATCACTTCTCATGTTGTTGCTCATCTATGAAGACTAAACATAACTTTGGTAACTAAACAGTACAGTCTACTGACACATTTTCATGGTGATGAGGGCAAGAGGCTGATCATCACCTTCCAGTTTGGCCAGACGGCTGCTCGCCTGCTATTTGATTGTTTTGGACTTATGTGCCCTGACATTATGTCTTACCCTCCCTTTTCTGAATACTGCCTTATCCTGTATTTTTCTCGACTATGATATTATTGTTTGTATTGGTTATTTACCTCAGCTCTCTGAACAATTGTAAAGCGTACCATCAATTTTCTGGGTACTTACTACCTTAGCCTGTAATTTTCTCGAATATGATATTATTGCTTTATTGTCTCTGCTCTTTAAATAATTGTAAAGCGCTCTGATACCCGCAAGGGTCATGTTTGCGCTATATAAAACTCTCAAATAATTTAACCAAATAGTGCTCGGAGGCTGTAATTAAAGTCTACTGAGTAACAACACATGTAATAGGGGGTGTCCTGATGGGAGGTTACAAAATGAGACAAGGCGGTACTAAGGAGGGACTACTAAGCCTATTGACCAATGAAAAGCTACAGTTTACAAAGGACAATGACACAAGCCAATGAAAAATATTGGCGGAGAGTGGGCGGAGCTTCAAGTCCATACCTGAATGCAGCATGCCTCGCAGAGCAGGCTCGACCTAATAAAGAATGGACGGAATTTTGAAATATCCCAGAACTAATGTTCTGTTGTCTCTGGCCGGGCTAGCGGGATTGTCAGGTTTGCCAGCTTGGAAATGGGTCGGAATATGTTTGCAGTAACAGGACTGGATAAATCTGGTGAAAATATGAATTAACGTTCTGCTGGAGTCCCAATTTCCTGTTGGAAATATTCCTTCCAAGAGACAGAATTCTAAAATGGCATAAATGCAAGAATGAGTATCATGCATACCCCCGGGCTCTACAGACACTTTTCAACAGCACTGCAACTTCCTGGTATCTCGTCTGTAATCATCCCCACCACAGGCAAACCTAACAAGCCACTGTCAATTATACCAACACATACACACCTTACGTACATTCACTCCCAGACCTCACAAGCCACTGTCCAACAGTCAGGAAATTTTCAAAAACCCCAGACACCTCTTGTACAGGAAGTCCAAGACCTCACAAGCCGCTGTCCTACAATCATGGAGTCCCCCCGGCTCCCAGACAGCTCATGTACAGTCACTCCCAGTCTTCACAAGCCACTATCTCACAGCTGTGGAATATCATCTTCCAGACACTTCAGGAGAGCCACTCCTAGACCTCACAAGTCACTGTCCAACTGCCATAGAGTCCCCAACTCCCAGACACCTCATGCAAGCCACCCCTGGGCCTCGCAACCAACTGTCCCACACCTGTGGAATTTCTAACAGCCCAGACACCTCTTATGTATTCACTCCTAGACCTCACAAGCTAATGTCAAACTGCCATGGATTCTCCCAAATCCCAGGCTCCTAATGTACAGCCACCGCTAGGCCTCACAACCCACAACTACACATCGGAGGGATTCCCCTAACACCCAGAAGCCTAACCTACAGTCACTCCCTGACCTCATAAGTTGGTGTCCCACCGCTATGGAGTCTCCCAGCTCCCAGGCACCTCATCTACTCTCTTTGCTACCCCAGATCCCAAAAGCCGATGTCCTGCCACCATAGAGTCCCCAAACTCTCACACAACTCATCTGCAGTCATCCCCACCCGCCGGATCTCACAACCCACTATCCCACCGCCTTTGATTCTCCCACACCAAGACACTTCATCTACAGTCACCAGCAACCCCAGACCACACAGGAACCTCACTGTCCCAAAGCAATTCAATTTTCTCAATTCCACACAAAACTCGTTTACAGTGACCCCCAACTCTGAATCTGACACCTACAGCTCAACAGTGGAACTCCTCAGAAATCCAAGTCACTGGAATTTAATGCACACTCATCCTTCATAAACGTAAATGCCTCAAATCCCCCCCAACACTGCCCTCCCAGCTGGCACCCACATCTGTTAACATCTTACTAACTACATCCTAAGCCCCATTTGTCAGAGCTTCCCTCTCTTAGAACTCATCAGCCGACACTGGTTGAACGAAGAAAACTCCCTTTCCCTACCACTGCCAGTTGAAATCCTCCTAATCAAATACAAATTTAATTTATGATTTGTGAACTCATTGGCATCCCAGGAGGATCTCTCATTTGAGCATCATATTGGCATTTTGTTTTAGTCTAAATTCTGCCCTTTTACATTGGCCCGGAACTCCGTGTTACCATCTTCCAACTCTTTGGGATTATTTAAGTGTCGAAGTTGCACACTGATTGTATTTTTCAGCAGAATAGTTGGGATAGCTTTGGGATAGTGCATTCATTTTTGGGTAAAAAATATTAGGCGTATTACACTAAATGCCCTGGGGGCATAATGCATGTGTGCTCCTGCGTTCTGCACCTTGGGCACTTTAGTATTACAGAAGGGGCTGCAGATATTTGTGCAATGCCTTCTGTAATACCGGTGGACATCATTACCTATGTACCTGCACAATCTTAAGGAGGCGTTCCCTCATTTGCATGAGGGCATGTTCGCATGCAAATGAGGGAATACTTTGCCGCAGTCCCCACGCCGTTTAGGGGGCACACTGACTTTAAGCCACAAAGAGATGTTGTGCTACCCATGTAGGCAAATGCTTCAGCTCCCCACGTAGGGGCAATAAATGCTATATAAATTTTGCAATACAATACAATAGAGAAACTCCAACTGGAAGGGACAAACGCAACCAAAGCATATAACAGTTGGTAGGGGAGCACTTGCTTATGGAACATTACGGAGTTGGCGCTGGGCAATGAAAAGTGGACAGCAGCCAATTTTGAGGCCTACTCACAAAGGTATTTTGGAGTATGTAAAAACATAAAACATTATCCTGAAGGTGTGGAATGGTATGAAACTGGAGTCATGGAGGCACTCGGAAACAAAACCTTGGCTTGGCACTAGAACCTTGGTCCCAAAGTCCTACACCCCTGTTTTCCCCCCTGTTGTTTTCTTCCACTTGTAATCTATGACGAAGGATGCTGTTAGGAGGAAATGCTCTTGTGGTGGCACTACAGATAAGCGCTAATCAGATGCCTTGCAGACATACTACAAGCAGTGGCGGCTCGCATAGGGCGTGCTGCGGGGCGGGGGAGGGTCAGGGTGGGGGGGGTAGTAAACTCGGACATACAACGGAACGGAGGAAGGTAATAATTACTTTCCTCCGTTCCGTTGTATGTCCGAGTTTACTACCCTCCACCCTGCCCCTCCCCCGCCCCGCCTCACCGCCCCGCAGCACGCCCTATGCGAGCCGCCACTGACTACAAGTACATTTCCCTTGAATGATCCGAAGCAGACACTTGCCAAATGCTGAAAAAGCTCCAAATATGCAGCTGCTGAGGAAAGCCATTAAAAGCTGCAACTTCTCTCAACAGACTCATAATTGTCAAAACCGTACCATATGAGAGTCTAAGGGGCCCCACAACACATTCTGCGGGGAAGCCCCATCATTTTCCAGTACGCCATTGACTTCAGCCGATGTGCCACCTGACATGTCTCACTTCTCAAGGGGGAAGGATAAACAACTGATTCAGCACCTTTGTATGGCATTTTGTTCTGAATCTTCTACTACTGATGATCCTTGCCGCTAGAGCTGGAATCACTGCTTCTGCAGTACGCATGCGCATTTCTATTTGTATTTCTCTTTCTGGAACCTTAGTTTTACGAACAGGTTTAGCCACAAGCATTTCAGAGATTCTTTTCTGGCCTCTGAGAACTGGACAGTTGCCACCACGTCCTTTCTCTGGACACTGAGACTTTGGACTGAAGGTTGTAGACACTACAGGTTTCTTTAGAGGTTCAGGTATATCAGCTGCAAGAGCAGAGAGGGCGAATGGAAGAACCGCCCTTATTCTTCTTTTAGTGATGGGCATTTTGTCCTACTGTAGACACCCTAATCAAAAACGTCTGAGCTTTGGTACCTCTCTCGTAGGGAGGGTCAGCAGGGCATGGGGGAGCAGGGTCAGGTTGAGCAGAGGTCAATATGTGAATGTATAAGGTAGACGAGGACGCTTCCCTGCACTAGGAGTCTCTACTACACCCGCAGATATCAAGCCATTGATGGCCCAACACATTTTTAAGTCTCTCTGATGTTTTTAACAAAAGACAAAGAATTTACTGCAAGGATCAAGGGCGCGAAAAGACAAAAATGATAGAAACCCACATGGGCAAAAACACCAATAGGCAGCAGTAAACACAAGTAGCAACGTTTTAGAGTAAGCATGCTGTTTCACGCACTCATTCACTCAATTACTCCGTAACTTAAGTTTCTGGTTCTCAATGCTTACTCTAGGCTATACAAGCCATGATAGTACTATCTATTTTTACCCAAGAGAAACAACCACCTGAGAGAGCGTCCTCAATATGAAAGAAGGCCCTAAGTGCTGGATACGAAGACCGCTGCTTCCAGGAATATGGGAGTTTGTAGTATCTTGCCCGGACAAAAACATAACAGAATCAACTAGCAATCACTGAATAACCATAGAACAGTATTCGATCTTTGAACAGGTACTCGGTTACCATAGTCAGCCGAGAACAGTTTAAAAAAAGTGCCTATGCATGGTTTGTAGCCATGATACAAAAGACATATCATCCCAAAATCGGCATTTCATTGAGCCCAAGGTCTTGATGGTCTACATTGTTACACCACTCCTGGTAGTCGCCATTGTGTATTGTGTCATATTGCTGGGGGCAGCACTGCTCCTGGAACTTTGGTCCCCTTAAGACACACTCATGTTCTATGTTCCAAATATCTCAATATTTACTTTTTGATTTTGTCCTTCAGTCACTGCATAGTTTAAGCTAGTGCTGTGTCTAAACTGAGTTTGCTATGTCCACCAGATAAAGCTAACTCACTTGCTGCCTCACTCACTCATTAATTCCCTCAATCAATTTCTCGCTGACTTATTCACTCACTCTGTGTTAGGTCATTAAAAACGTTATTTTTAATCACTGAGGCCCTGGATCCCCCACGAGCAGAACACATCAGACTCCAACCCACTTCGCCCTGCAAAGAACCCCGTTGGATAGTTGAGGCTCAAGGTGCTGGCACTTGGCTACTGAGCCAGTACCTTGAGGCGGATATGTTGGGAGTAGAAGCTATATAAAGGTAGTCACTCACGTGTTCTTATTCTACATAATGCAACAAAATCCTGCAATGGATGTGTTGTAGAAGAACATAGAAATATAATGAAACTATACAGTAGAAAAAAATCCCCTCTTAAATGTTCATCTCCAGGTTCAAATGCAAAAAGGTTCAGGCAACAACATTTCCATCTCTCTCTCCCTGTCTGTCATTTAATACACGTGTTTAAACAAGTCAAGCCCTCTGTGCAGCCCACAAAAATACCTTTCCTTAGAAAATAACTCCAGTTAGGAATTAAGCATTTGACATTGTCATATAATCGAGCTTTCTAAATGTAACAGCAAATGCACTAGCAAAATAAGTGCTAAACCAGTAGGTCAGTAAAACTAATACATGCTACCCATCCCTATGTTGAAAAGTCTACTGCAGGAAAGGGAAACCCCGAAGAGAGCCGCTCTGTGCGCATTTCACTTGCCCCTAATTTCTTTTCTTCCTAAGATATTTATCTTTATTTATCACAGACAGATCTGCCCAAAGTGCACTCGCCTTGGCTTTAACCAAAACTTCCTGTATAAAAAGAACTCTTTGAGCCATGCTCCAGTGAGGAAGGCTGGTGTCTCTGCTTACAGAGCCCAAGGGGTCAGCACGAGGTTCCCGTATCCCGGTTTCTAAGAAGCGCGAGGAAGCAGTCGATGGCCTTGCAACGCAGTTTCTCTTCCTGCCTTCAAAGAATGAATCGCTTGCCACGCACAGAGCGTGCCAGTGTGCCACGGCCAGCCCGCCCGGCCTTGGTGGGAGCGAAAGCACGTCAAACGCTCCGCGCGCCACGGCGCGCGCGCCGGTGGTTTCTCCTCTTCCGGAGGCCTGACCGCTTCCTTCCCCCAGCTCATGTTTGCAACTCTTGTCTCGCTGTAACTGAGGAGAGACGGGCGACGGCCTGACTGCGAAAAAGGGGAACGGGGGACGGGGGCGCGAGGGTTGGGGTCGTGATTCGGATAAGATTAAGACAGAGCATTGATATGATTAACAAAGACATTTGACTCCTTGACAGAAAATCCCTTTGTAGATGTGTACGTTTCAGTGCCATAAATGCTATTTCATTCATTTATTCATTCATTCATATTATGTAATCACTTTTCAGCTAGCAGCGAAGAGCACTTTGCGCCATTTGCTTTGCTGAACCCGCACTTTAGTATAATGGAATTGGTCACTGGCGTAGCAAGGGGGGGGGGGGCGGAGCGCCCCGGGCGGCACGAATTTCGGGGGCGGCGGCGGCCGCAAAAAGCATCGCCAGCACCCCCCCACCCCCTCAGCGCGGTGGCAAAAGGCAGGAAGGCAGGGACCGCCACGGGCGGCAGAGTGCCTAGCTACGCCACTGGAATTGGTCACAGGGTGACCTGTGCAATATCGAATGTGAGGCTTTGTTGAAGAGCCCTTGCATTGAAATAGAGATCCGCCCAACACAAATCAGGGAATCTGTGCCCGCCTAGTGCATGTTCTTAGCAAGACAACATGCACCAGGCCAGATGATCTATGGCGGGGCACCATCATTTACAGCCTCACAGGAGGGTTGATGGAGCTCAACAACATCGGACCCAAATACCTCAACGAGAGAGTCTCCTTCCACGTACCCAAGAGGAACCTCCGCTCCGCCGACCTCGCCCTGGCAGAGGTCCCCCGCATCCGCAGAACCAGAGCAGGCGGGAGAGCCTTCTCCTACATCGCGGCCAAGACCTGGAACGAGCTCCCGGTGAACATCAGACGCTCCCCGACCCTGCACACGTTCAGGAAGGACCTCAAGACCTGGCTCTTCGACTGATCTGGAGCTGCCCCCCTCCCCCCCCCCCCAGCGCCTTGAGACCCTCGCGGGTGAGTATCGCGCTCTATAAACCCCTGATTGATTGATTGATTGAATCTGGACAAACAACACTTGACCACGAACTCACTGCTACTACCCATGGAGGAGGGCTGATGTTTGAGGTAGCCTCCCGCCAACCACCAAAGAGAGCCGGCTGAGGCTGACACTCGGCGATCTGTGCAGGAACACACAGATGCAGTATGTGCACTGCTTAGGACACCGACACAGCTCCAGTCAGAGGCGCAACTAGAGCCAAATTTCGGGGGGGGCTACTAAAAATTTCGGGGGGGGGCTGACTCTTCCCGCAATATGCAGAGTGGAGATGCAGGAGCTCTAAGAAGGGGTGAAAAACAACAAAGCCTCGTTAGCAAGTAAATGATCTTTTAAAGACCTGTGAAGTACTCGGGTGCGGCTGCAAGAAGACGGACGCCAGCCCACAGCAGCTCAAAAACTGTCTGTGTGTGTGCCGGGAAGCTGTCTCACCCGGGCTGACACACACGACGGGGGGGCTGAAGCCCTTTGAGCCCAATGGGCGTTGCGCGCCTGGCTCCAGTACTCTAATGCATTCTTCTGGAACAGCCGCATGACTCATAATGACGACCATTGAACCTCTACACCTCCATCCTACACAGATCCTAAACACTCTTTTCCTTTGTGGACCCAGTAGTACTATTATCCCCCCAGGGTCTGCCCTTGCACTTCTTTAATTTATTTTCTATTTTCATTTCCTCCACTTGTGTTGGAAGATTCTTGCTGAAATGAACTCTCCCATTCCAAATAAAATGTTGTTTAATAATTTTAATAAGTCTTGTTAACCTCTTCCAAAACACCCTGGCAAAGGCAGGGTCATTTGCCCCTTCATTGTTTGATCACATTTTAACAGCATCTGTTTTAGATTTAGAAATGATGAGGCTTTTCACACTATGGTGTTTTGAAGATGTCACATCAGCTAGTTAAGACCCCTCTAGGCATAATTGTCTTTGCTAAAATCTCTACAACATGAACCTCACAGATTCAAGTAAGGGGCAGTTTTGAACTTGACCCTCAAAGTTGGGTGAAGCAGGTAAAGTACAGAGGGGCAGATTTACAAGCCCCTTGCGCCACTTTTGCGTCACTTTTTCCATGTTAAAAATGACGCAAAAGTGGCGCAAGGGCCTTGTAAATAAGCCCCATAGCATATTGCCTTTACCGACTCCACTTGTGGGAGAGGACAGCATAAAAAAAGTTTTTGCAAGTGAACAATATTTTTTGCAGAAATTTTCTCATGCACATCTGCTTTTAGTGGAAATATTCTCAGCTATTTGTTTTTTTCAAACTTTGTGCAATTCACGAAGATTTCAAAGTTCTAAAATAATCTTCACATGCTTGCGATCTTTCCAACCCTACTCAATCCCACTGACTGTTATGAGTTTGATAAATTGCAAATCACTTGAGTTGAGCAATAAAAACACCAGTTATATAAAGTTATATGAAACTGCATCAATGGTTGAAGTAAGATCTATATAAAAACAGAAGTATTATTTTGTTACACTATGTAATTCGGACCTACTGACCTCAATCGGAGCCTAGCGGGCGACCCAACAGCCCATCAGGTTGGTAGAGGCCCTGGCTTCCTCCTCCCTGGCAGAGGACCACCTTCCGCTTGTAGGGATCGCGGCTCGCCTGGCGGGGTTATCTGTCACCAAAGTGCATCCACCAATCCACAGGTGTGAGGTGGAGGGACATAAAGAGTAGGGTGGTGGAAGAACAAGACATAAGGTGGAAACCAAAGCAGGTAGCCTTGGTGTTTGACGCCTCCTATATTTGCTAGTGCCAGCGATGGACTCCTACAAAAAGTATTTTTGAGCTGGTGCATTTATTTGCTTATTTATTTCACAAACAAATTACTGCACTGTTGGCTTTGTTCTTTCAGGTCAGTTCCCATGCGAGCGCAGCCTTTATGCCCAAATGCATAACTCAAAATCTGTGTTGCTCAGGGTTCTGCTTTATCTCCAGTGCTTTTAAACTTCTATATGCACCTGTTCTGTTGCTGGTACAGCTACACTAATTAGGGATTGAGTTCTATAATTACTCTAAGGGTCTCCAACCAGTAGCTTGCCGCTCCCCGGACATAGCGAGTGGAAGGGTAGCCCAGCCCAGGAGAGAGGTTCTGGGCACATTGAAGGAGTTAGTGATGCTCATTTTCAGACCCCAAGAGTCTTCCAGACTATTGGAAGGTCTCCAAACTAACACATAAACACACATTGTGACAGCCTGTGCAGTGGGATGGCCTGTACATGTTTCCACTCACAGTCTATCAAAGATGCATAGAGATTGGTCATGTTGCAGGTCCGCTCTAGTAATCACACTGTGTGGATGAACATTTGGCCATGAAAGAATGGCAGAAGAAGTAAGAGCAGATTTGCTTTAGTGTGGGGCTGCAGGAGGTGGTTATTATCAGTAAACCTATGCAGGGAGGTCAGAATTGGAATCTTATTGGATGTGGTCATACTTAGCGGCATGTGGAATACGTTTAATTTGTTTTTGTGGAATTACGTGAAAGTTTAGAAAAATTACATGAAATTACACGCAACTATGCAAAATGCAAATCTATCATTTAGCGCTATATTTTAACATAAAATGAGTGCGTCCATGCATCAGTTTTTCATGTAAGGATGCATTTAGCACTTAAAAATAGCATGAAAATCACAATTGTTACAAACAACAGAGGCATGGATTTCGTTTATATGCGTTGTTTTTGCACTAAACATTTTCTGTAAACCACAGCGTAATACACAACATGGTGTTTGAACATCACGTAACAAGCATAACACGAAGTTCCCAAAATTTAGCATATTACGCCAGCATAATTTACATTTCACCCGAGACTAGTCATGTTGTAACAGTGATAATATTCATGGGTAGCTCAGGCTGATATTCATTGATCTGTAATAGCTACCATCATCAACAAGCACTGGCAAAGCCAATAGGTCTTGGCAATCCGAGAGCTATAGGCGTTGTCAATTTTAATGCGTTTGTGTACGGCGCTGGTGACATTGACATAGGGGGTCTCGGCAACCGAACGGTCCTGTAGCTGGTGTTGGCAGTAATGTCACCACTGAGCGCTGAGGGAGCGTGGTTTTGTGCATTAAAATTGAGCTCCCGTACCCCCTTTCTCAACCGGGTAAGTTATATACAGACACAGCGTACAGCACAAAGCAACAGGCAACTGGGTAGAGCACCAAAGGCAAATGAAAGTAAATTAATTCATAAAAAGAATAAACACGTACTAAGCTGTCCTCCGCGCAGCAAACAAAACTGTTTACATCTCGCATTATTTAAGAATTCTATTCATTGCTGAGTGCGTGTGTTCTGTTACTATGCTGCGTAAATACGTAATTGCTGCTTTCTGGACACGATGGACTGAGATCTTTGCCAATCAATTTCTGACAGCATCCTTAGTGACACGTAATTCTCCGTTGGGCACACAACTTATTTGCAGCTATGAAGACTTGATGTTCTTAGGTATTGTGCCAGAAAGTGAAGTAGTGTTTGATTCGATTGGTTTTTATTCAAAACTGGCAATAAAACATATGATATTTTCACCAATTTAGAGCTTCTGCATCATAACAGGGTACAAGGTAGTTGTGTGGCACTCTGATTACTGCATTACTCCCCTTTCTGTAAGCATTTTCTGGTAAAACCTCAGGATTGATGAGATAATATTGCATCAGAAACAAGCCCGCATTCAAGAAAAGCATCGTCCCTGAAGCCGCTGAAGTAAAGGACGTGGTGCCCGGAACAGCCAATGAATAACAAACACGACACCCAGAGCAGCCTCCAAGTTATAAACGCGGTACATGGGAAGCCGCTGACTAAAGAAGTGCTGCACATATATTTCTATGCACAGTAAACTTACAAACTAGCCTTTTTTTCAATTCTAAAATATATTTTTTGCAAATTGTACCATGCCTCCTCTTTTATGATCACCTGCACACCACATCCAAAAAAGACCATCTGCTGTAGAAATACATTAAAATAATATGTTGCCGATGAGCACAGGTTATAATGCGTTACAGTGACTCTGCTACTTTAAAAATCATAGCTTTACAACCAGTAACGGGACTTTCAAGATTTATGAACAATCACAAGAGGCACTGCTTGAGTGTAATTAGGAGTGCTTACTGCACACAAGTACAAGTTGGAACCAAAGTAATGTGGGCATTTTATTCTGATGTGCCAGGTTGTCATTTATTTGTACCCATGCACTTCCAGGACATAAACACTGCAAATGAATACGCAGGGCACCGACTGCTGTGCTGTGTCACGGGGCACACAGGGGAGATGCCCGCCCTCCACTGTGTAAACAAGTAATAATGGATGGAGGGGTCAAGCAGCGATGAGGGAGGGGGTGGGGGGACGGGTCAAGCAACAAGTAGGGGGGTGTTGGAGCATTGGTTCAGGCGCCCTCTGAAAACAGAGTCTGACATTTGATCTCGGTCTTTGAATGCTTAGCAAATGTGATGAGATACGAACAAGATTTACAGGCCTGTTTACAGAAACGGGGCAGAGCTCGGAGCAAATGAAAACAGCACCGATCGTGTAAATTGGTTTTCAACAAAAAAAAGTAGTTCCTAAAACATTCTAAAATGGGACCAGTGGATTGATATAGTAACTGGTCCATGCTCTAGGGGAGGGCTAAACACAAGAAGAGGCATGACGCATACATGCCATTGACAAATGAGGAGAAAGAATAGGAGAGCAACAATGGAGCCAGCAAATAGGAAGCCTATGGGTGGGCTGAAGCCCACAAAGTATATATAACCCCTCTCGAAGAGACAGCGCGAGCGCTGTTCAGCCAAGACCTAAAAAGGTTGGAGACCCCTAGATAATACTTCAGCTCCTTATTTCGACACCAGTGAATAAGGACAATTTCTCCACACACCTGCTTGACTTGTGTACTGAGTGGGGGCAAACCAGTTGAAGCTACACTTATATTGAAACAGGGATTTTGGTCATTGGCTCTCTTCTGTCTGGTTCACCAATTTAAGCTCAGGAACTTTTTTTTTTTTTTAGGAACCTGGGTGTAAGGATGGATTTTTGTCATACTACAAAAAGGGGCTTAGGAAATGATATGTGTGTTTTTAAGAAATGTATAAAATATCTTAGTTTCCACTAGAAACTAGAGGCCATAACAGTGGCAGTTCTTTATATTTTGGACTGCGCAAATTTGGTATGAATGTGGAATAGTGAGGCCATGTCATGACTTGTTAATGGCTTTGTTGGCTCCCCGTGGCATAACAAATGCTTTAAATTCAAAGCACTAGACATGGTAGCTAAGGTCATTCACTTTTCAGGCCCAAAGCTCTTGATGAATAGATTTATCACGTAGAGCCAAGAAGACATCTTTGTTTGGTAGGAAAAGTGACTCTTGCCATTCATATGTTTGAAAGGGATATTGATGGTCTACCGAGGCTGCCAAAACCTGGATCTCCATCCTTCAAAAATGTAGACCTGTGAAAGATCATTTGACTTTTAGACAAGAAAGCCTTCCTATTTATGAAAGTTTATACTAAGGTATAACATCCTCTTTGCATTGGGTTGTCAATATGAGTTTCTATGGAAAGTATAGAGCCAAGAGTCTTAAAGAAAGTCTTTAATCTTTTATGAATTTCTGAAAGTCACAAATCTATGTCAATGCCAGAACAAATATCCACAGGTATCTTTCTTTAAGAATTTGGCCCCTAATTTATTTTCAAGGTGCCCATAATAATTTTACACTGAGTTTGCATTATTCATCTTTTTGTAAAAAAAAAAAAAATTGACATGTATCAAACGTGTTTTACTAAATGAAGCCCCAACAAAATAATATTTAAAGCTGCACAGCAGTTTCTCAAATAATTTATGTATGTTGCAATTTTCTTTGTGTAAGCAAACTGTCACCAATCCTGATTTCAAGCTTGTGCATGTGTTTACATATAATCAGGGAGCATTCTGGGAACTTTATAATTGATCTCAAATTGTTACCATTTGAAAACATGTACCCATTTCTATACTTGAACCACTGTTATTAATGCAAGCTAAGTACACAACTCACTGGATTTATTTAATGTGCTCACCCTAATATTAAGGTTTTCCATTAATGAACCATATATACCTATTTACATAATGAACAAGGCATACATAGGGATAAAATGATTGCATTGGATACAGACACTCCTCTTTCACAGATTCATACTGTGATACTGTGATACTGTAAACAGGCTGCCAAAGATTTTGTGCTGCAGGGGTGGGACCAAATAAACATTCTAGCACATGCAGGCAATAATGGTTGTTAAAGTACCTGCTTCTACAATTATGGGACCAGCTTCTGGCAATGGTCCATAATGAGTTGGGGATAATTAAATGTTGTTATTGTACTGTAGGTAAGGAATATAAAGCAGGACCTATGCTGCCTCTCGGAGAAAGCCCTTTTTTGTTAGAGTTGATTAACAGAATCTTCTACCATGTAAAAAAAGAAAAAAAGTGTGGCGGCCAAGCCTAAACCCTGTGGCGCAGGGCACAAGCCATACCAGCACGATGGAGAGGCAGGAAGTTGGCGCCACAGGATGCTCTCAGGTACATAATGAAAGTTATAAATAAGATAAAGCACCCCTGCCATACATTAAAAGGATATCGCATGTCACAGAGGAGTTTCGTGGCCATATAAAGGAAAAAGGTCGAACACCAAGTTCCTTTTTTAGTACAAGGGCATGAAGGTGGCTTGCATTGTCCTTTTAACATGTGGGAGATGGTATTTTATTCCATATTATACATGATGACATTATCACCCTTCTCACAAACCACTTAAATCCTTGGTGTCTTGCTCTTTCAAATGAAAGAGATAATATGGTTGCAGACATAAAGAATAAAATCAGAATCTGTAGTGTGCAATTAAACACACCAAAAAAGCTTAATTTATTGTAAAAGGATTTTAGAATCAATCTAATGTATATTCAATTAAAAAATGCTGTACCCCAGAATTTGTAGAAACATGCAGAGATTCTGGTCCTGGTTCACAAAGGTAAACTTACACTTTTTTGTAAGTTTACAATTTTTTTGTTTTTCACAAACTATGAGTTTCATTTTACTAATAGTAATTTTACGACTACGGAGACTCTGCACTCCTGGCGGCGACTATGCACATAAAAAAAGACCTGGCCTATCTTTCTATGTGCGGAGTTCTCCACCCCCATTGCGGAGTCTTCACAGTTGTAAAGTTACTATTAGTAAAATTAAACTCATAGTTTGTGAAAATCCCCCAAAATTGTAAACGTATACAAAAGTATACGTTTACCTTTGTGACTCAGACCGTCTGTCTTTTCTGTAATGACCTAGAGTGTGCAAAAAATACACATTGCCAAAAATATGTCTTTTCTGCTGATCATGGTTCATTTTAGAGAAACAGATCATAAGAAGGAAAAGCCTGTTCTCGTTTTCATTGATTAATCTGCGGCTGTAATTGTGCTCCCCGAGCTGCCTTTTTACCTTGGCTGCTGGCTGTGGCAGCAGGCATTATGATGTCAAAACTCATCTGTAACAAGTTATTACAGTTGAGCATCTACGCCACAATTCGACTGTAATAAAGAAATTAGAAAAGGGATTTCATTCAGGGTTTGCTTGCTCCCATGTATTGTAGCCTGCTATGAAAGTATTCTGATTGGCTAGCCAGCTTCCAATGTTCTACTCACCATGCTAAATGTTTAGTCCATTTGTTTTTATGTATCATTACTGTGACATCACTGGATTTCCTATCATACATTTGCACAGGAAGTGACGTTATAGGAATACCCATCATTCCTACTTAATGGCTGCCACAGTGTCGATGCGCAGCAGATGCGCTGCTGGCATGCCAAAGTCAATCCAGTCTAGTTTGTGTGTGCATACATCGCACCCAGCGCCAACAACCCTGGTCGTCCCGCCGCTACCATGCTGCGACCCTCCACACCATCAACCATGGCCGTAGGCCCGCACACTGCTGCTTCGCATGCTGCTGCCTCACTGCACCACAGAAAACCGAAAGGAACATTCTCCTGCACTTCCTGCAAGGTTTCATGCGCTTACCCACACCCAACACTCACCGCACCAACAGCACCCAGGAACACACTCTCTGACGCTCACAAAGTCCTACAACCACCCACACAACACTCCACACTTGCATGCATGCTCCTCGACTCCCGCTCACTAACCAAGCATGCCACAGAGATCTGGGACCTTCTGCACGACAATGCCCCTGACCAGTATTCTCTCATGGAAACTTGGCTGAACCCTGCATCAGCACCTGACATCGCGAAGCTATCTCCCCTGGCTACAAGACTGCCAGGCAAGACAGACATCACAAACCCGGAGGCAAAATCGCCATCATCCACAAGAACACCATCAGCTGAACTACATCCACGGACACATCATCCTCCAACATGGAACACCTATTGTCACAGCCAACTTCAACCTAAGCGCACACTCAACTACAGGTCACCAAGACCGTGCACCAACTTCACCAACACCATCACGGACTTTATTGCAGCACTCACCCTCGATGCTAGCAACTATATCCTTTTCGGAGACCTGAACCTCCACCTGAAAGACCACGCTGACCTCAACTCAAGAGCAGTTATTCTAGACCTTCGAATCTGGGACTCACCCAATGAATAAAGTGACCTAGCCACTTTGCCGGATGCCTTCTGGACCCTATTTTCTCCAACTTCTGCAACATCCAAGTCAATGAGCCCACACCAATTCCCTGGACAGATAATGCCCTTGTCAAGATCAGCATCCTCATCCAGCACAGCCTCCATAATTGGAATAGCATCACTGACACAGACTGGAATACTGCTCTCAACACCCATCAACCCTAACACAGCAACTGTCTCCCCAAAGCCATCAAGAATTTCAACAATTGGATCACCTCCTGTGCCAAGTCCCTGGGCCCATCAAACACAATAATACAAGACCCCGGCCAGTTGGTATACGGAGGAACTCAGACTGACGCAACGCCACTGAAAACAACTGGAGCACCAGTGAAGAAAGAGCCAGGACAGTGCAGACAGAAGCACTTTCAAATCCTGGGACACCACCACCAAATGATCCAGACCACCAAACACACCTCTCTGGTAGACTGCATCGATGCCAGCACCAACAGAAGCAAAGAAATCTTCACCATTGTGAATGATTTCGCTTCACCATCAGCCGCCTTCAACTCGATCTCTCCCTTACAGGACCTCGGAACAGTGTTTCTCAATTCTTCAGCAACAAAATTACTGCCATTTAGAGCAACTTCAGCCTGCAATCAGACCCAACAGACCTCGCCAAATGCCTTCCGATCTTATCCAAAGAAGCAGTGCTAAACACTTGACATGTCATCCCCCCAAAAGAAACGGCCACCACCATGAAGTCCATCCTGCCGGGGATCCTTTTGGACCCCTACCCCCACCATGCCTATTCCCATCAGCGCCATGCTCACACCTATTCTGAATGCCTCCACCTCTTCTGTGACCTTCCGAGATGCATGGAAACACACAACTGTCGTCCTATTGCTGAAAAAACCCTCTTCTGACCCTTCGACACTCGCCAACTACAGACCGATCTCCCTGTTACCATTCTCTGCCAAGGTCTTAGAGAAAATATCAACAGATTCCTCACCGAATACCTCAAGCGACCACCAACCCCTCGACTCCACCCCGTCTGGTTTTAGACGCAACCACTGCACAGAAACTGCACTCATCGCTACCATGGATTACACTGGCATGACTCTCAGTCTGGACAAAGGAGACACGGCGGCCCTCTTCCTCCTGGACCTCTCCGCAGCATTTGACACAGTCTCCCAAACCATCCTCATCCAACACCTACACAATATAGAAGTCCAAGGACACGCACCCCGATGGATTTGTTCCTTCCTGACTAAAAGAACCCAATCAGACAGCCTGGCACCGTACACCTCAGACGTCCGCGACCTTATCTGCAGAGTTCCGCAAGGATCATCCCTGAGCCTGAACCTCTTCAACTCATACCTGATTCATCTAGCCAGCATCATCCTTGCTCATGATATCAATATCGTCTCCTACACCTGCAACTCATTCTGTCTCTCACGCACAAGACGCCTGGTAATCGGATCAAGTTCAAGGCCTGCTTGACTGAAATCACCCACATTTTCAAGGCACTATATAACACTGGCCCAGCATACCTCAACAATCACATCTGATTTCACAAGCTTTACAAATGCCCCCGCTTGTCCGGCCTCCTACCTGCACAAATCCCACACAAGCAGAAATCCAGATTCTCCTACATCGCTCCTAAAGTATGGAACGACCTGCAGCTATACATAAGAGGCTCCTCCTCACTTCTTGAAGCTGAAGACCTGAGTTTTTCGAGTAGCCTCAGAAGGCCCTAGATGTGCCTATGCTCACACCTGCTAAGTGCCAGGATACCCTCCAGGGTGACAGTAAGCTGGGAAACATCCTTTACATCGCGGTGTTTACACCGCGATGCCTTTAGAACGCTGCCATTACAACGCAAGCGTTACATCGACTTGCACTGGAGGGCGCTATAACCTAAGGAATAGTAAGATTTACTATTCCAACACCTTCCCTACTGTACGTAGACTGGTGTTGGAATAGTAAATCTTACTACTCCTAAGTCCAGCGCCCTCCAGCGCACGTTGTAAAAACTGCGATGTTACATACCGCGATCATTTTGATCGCGTTGTAACATCACATATTCCAGTAAGCTCTACAAATCTGCATAACATATCATCTCTGTAGAGCGCTGTGTCGCCTTTGAAACCTGGTTCACTGTACAGAAAACTCAGTAAATAAATAAACTTCAGCAGCTACTTTCCCAATGCCAACCGTCAAAATTCCATTCACAAAGTCTAAGCAATCTAAACATGAGGTCACAGGCATCTGAGGTCATAGGCAACTGTCAGCTCAATGTCACTAGCAGAGTGCAATAATAAATAATTGCATTCTCTCACATTCAGACGCGCCTGGTGAAAATAGAGCAAATCCCAGACATTGTTATCACTGAAGGCATTCTTGCACTTATGTTTCTGAAAATGCTTTCAGGTGGAGACTATACATAATTATTCACAGGGTTCAGTTGCTTGTGTCTAGTGTCAATCATTTTTTCAGTGATGCAGTGCCGTAAACTTTTCATGAATGCCTTGTACTGTAAAGCTCAATGTACAGTCAGCCAGGTCAAAGGTCATGTGATTTCACTTCCTCAGATCTTAGTTGCAGTTAATGGGTGCGTAACATCCAATGGCGGCAGGCAACATTAAAATATGGTGGGGCGCGATGCCCAAAAAACTCACCATATATGTTGCACGGAGCCACGTCTGGTGTCTCTTTCCTCAGCGGTGACTCCAGCAGGCAGCACGAAAGGGAAGGACTTCCTCCCTTGTACAATGTGATTCCAACCAACAGTTCCAGGATTGGTTGGAGCAGGCTAACCCAGAGCTCATTTTGCGGCTGGGGGCCTGTGGCTGCAATATCTCGGCTGCTTCTCAGCCAAGGGATTGTGCAGGCTTAAGAGTGTATGTCAGATTGGCTGGCTGTAGGCAGCCAGCCAATTTGACATGTGTACTGTCAGGGGCGGCAGTAACAGTGCAATTGCACGAATAAGTCCCGGCCCCTGCCCTCACTCTGTAACAGCACCAGCCTGCGACCAAAATAAAATGGTATTTATTTATTACCATTTTATTAATGTGTGTGCCTGCTGCGCTTGCAGCAAGCATGGCGACTCTCCTCCGCCATAATGGAGGAGCCGCCAATGGTAACGTCTCTTCCGGTACCGAATATTTTCAGTCAAATGACACCACTGCTAAGAAGATGGACCCAGGAGCTGCTCAAAGTCTCAACACAGTTAAAAAAATTCCTTATTGTAAAATAATATGGGGAATTTGAGCCTCATCAGCACTAAAGAATATATTAGTGCTTGGCCCTCCCCACCAGAAAGCCTGCAATCAAACCTAAGGGAAATGAAGCTTGAGGAGCAGGTCTTGTAATCAAGACATAAAAAGAAATTCAATTTTCCTCTTTTTTTATGAAGCCAACAAAATATATTCTAGTAACTTGCTTCAGTGTTTATTTTTTGACCTGTTATACGGTATCGTCTTTCTATTTCAGTCGCTGGAGCTGGGTTTTAAGGACTTTTTGTAAATATTCTATTTAATAATTCTTTAGAAGGGGGCGAGTGGAAGGTTTCCATTAGAGTTGTTAGATACAATCCTAATGTTTGCTGGACTAGATCCAAGTCGCTATTTGCTGTGCTCTTTAAGAGCAGATTACGGCCCGCTGCTGCTCAAGGCTCTATCGCGCAGATCTCAACCATATCCAGTGGGTCTGACTTAGCTGTTTCTGCTTACCTTTTTCGGTACAATTTCATTTCCAGGAAAGGTGATTTGAATTAGCCCTATCACATGTGCCCTGTACTAGGAAAGTGAGATGGTGCAATTGTACCCTCAGCCTCCTGAGCTCAACGTGTTTCAAATCCAAGTGTGACCATTGCTGGAGAGCTATGGAGTTTCTGGGCACGAGTGCGGATCCAAAGCAGGAGCACAGCATGGGCGCCAATTGACTATAATGCCAAGGTAAGTGGAAGTGCGATCACACACAACATTTGACCCGCCCAGGATTGATCCCTTCTTCCAACCTTCTATTGCTTACCAAAGTCCTGTTTGCTGCTCAGGGGTTAGGGAAAGGGCCCCGAGTGAAAACTACAAAAAATAAACAGGGCTGTTGGAACTGTTCACATTTTAGATCTAGTAGAGCTGTGCCACATCTCTTTGAATAAACAAAGTAATATATTGAGAGGAGCTTTGGATCAGCCCATTTCAGCCATTGCTTACTGGTGGAATCATTCACGTTTTGGATAAGCTACCAGGACAACATACATAGAGATAGTGGCAAATGAGCAGCTCCTTTAGCCATTGGCTTTTTAGGTCTGAGGTTTGATAACTCAGCTATCAAACAGAACCTATTAATACCAATAATCATAGAGTGAACCTTGGGTTTGACCCTTTCAACTAGTGGATTTATTTGACCAACCTCTTTCAGCCTTTTATTTGAGGCTTTGTCAATGAATTCCTGGTCAGTCCAGTGTAGTATTTATCTCTCAGCAAATCCTATTGGCTGTTTGGTTATGAGGCACTACTTTAAAACCATAGTCCTCTCTGTCTGCTCCTGCTGACACATTATGCCAAAACCTATTTGATTTACCAGTCCTTGTTTCCTGCTGCTGCCTTCATGACCCCTGAAACCAGGAGTGGCAAGGGCAGTGACAGGAGTACCGAAGGTTAAACCAGGTGTAGCAACATGACACTAGACTTGCTATTGTCAACATTCGTGCACTAAAAACTTCAAATATCATGAAAAATACTTTGAAGCTTTGTTTATTTCATTCACGACAGTTGGTTCATAGCAGACGTCCCATTTCACGTCATTGTTTTCCATTATGTTTGCTATGCCATGAACAACACAGTTTTCTAATAATAAGTAGGTCAACAATTTCGAGTTTGACAAGATGGCTAGAATTGTGGATCCTTCCCGGAGCAGGGCCTTGCTGCCAACCAGGAAGCATCAGTCTTTGAAACTCCAGACCGTATTGGCGCGTGTATGGAAATAGGATTCTCCATGCACCCGTCTTTCAGGAGTACCATTACCATCCTGATCCACACTCCTTATCCCATTCCTCACTCAATGTGGTAGCGAGGCGCCGACTCAATCCAGGCATCCATACCAAGCATCTTTTATTTCATTTCTATACCACAGATCTATCTCTTGAACTATTAAAGGGGACTAGAGGCATACCTCTTCCTGTTTTTATTTTGTGCTCTTGTAACAAGCAGCTTTCTGGATTTCCATGGTGCTTTGGCCCATGGGTGCTGTAGTTGGACAGCGTGGCTTTGGCCGTCTGTATTTGACTTATCGTATGTGCGCAAACGAGAAGCAAGTGCGCACTAACTTTATACAAAAATCCATGTTGTTGATAATCAGCTGTGCTTGTGTCCACCCTGGTCTCATTAAAGCAGCTAACCTTGGGGTGGTGCTGGGTGATTGTCCGAGCATGTCTTCTTTTTAGTTGTGGGGGCCCTCTTCATTGATGGAAAAGTGTGCAACTTTTTGTGGTGTGGTGGCCCGCTTAATCTGGTGTTCTACTTCTCGGCAAGAGTCACCTTTGAAGGTAAGCAGAATTGGCAGTGCAAAGTCCTGCTGTCGATATCAAGCACGTCCTTTTCTTGGCTGTGCAGAGGCCAGCCGTGGTAGCAAGCATATTTCAGCTTGGACAGTTAAGTAATGCGTTCTTTTTGGATCCCACTTTGTACTTAAATCATTAAATACATAATTTATGACCTTGTACTTCTGTAATGCGACAGTGGGGATCCTGGGAGGAGGCTGACTTTGCAATTCTGACAGCTTCAGTTAAACTTATTACGGAGGGGCAAACTTCCATTTAGAGATTTTCATGACTCAGCAAGTATTTTGACAGCTAACAGTGCCTGTTTCAAGGGTACTTCTTATGGCAGTCATGGCATGTCATACATACAAACAGATTCAGCTTACAGTCAAATCTATTTCTGAGGTGATTCTGAGATAGCAGGATAATCAAAGGATGGACCAGTCTCCTCAAAGATCAGATTCATCATAGATGTCTTGTGGTTCTCCTCCTTGGCATCATCTTGGTCATCCTCTAGTTATGATACTGATGATGCTGATATAGGTATTGCTGGGGAAGTTTGTTCAGAAGTAAGAGTTGAAGGAATTGTTTTCCTATATTTCTTCCAATTTGCAATTTTCATTTGATGACAATCATCAAGCTTCTACTAGTAGGTTTGTGCGTCAGACAGACAATAATTGTATCGACCAGGAATAAATTGTGGTATGTGGTTTTTGATTAACATAAGTAATTGGGATGGGACGATGTACCATTGAATAGGTCAATTTGATGTACCCTATGGTTACTATGTGTGTATTTATTCCTCCGCATCATTTTTTTGTATAGTATGATATTTCCTAGCCCAGGTAGTGGAGGGTGATTAGGGCAACCCCAATGATTTTTACAGTCAGACAGTTTAACAAACATCTAGTGCCTAACTTTCATGTTAACTCTGCGATACACTGACTAATAACGAGAGAGTAGAGGTATCCAGAAAAGGTTTCAGAACTCAGGTTCATGTGAAGATTGTTTCCCTTAGCTAAAGGGCATGTGGATCTCAACAGACAGGGTATGTCAGGATGCTTGTTTCTGGTCCAGGGAATACCTGGCTTGGAAGTTCGGTCTGGACTGTACACATGAGAAACAGGGTCAGACTGATTTGCATATGGCTGGGTCTGAACTGGGGTGGCGAAGTGAGCTACTGAATGATGATGGATTAAACCCAGATCTAATAGTGACGGGGTGTCTGAAAAGTTTCAGCGCTCCGTGCATCATCTCCTCGTGTTTGCTATATTCAGGATTGAACCTGGCCACCAGACCTGGAAGCTATTCAGTGTATACTTTACAATCCCTGATTAAAGATTTTCAATCTTTGTCAGCTGCTTTTCAGTAGGGGGAAGAAGTGTACCATCTTTCAGCTGCTAACATAACTCTGGAAAAATATCTCCTAGATATATTTGACTTTCGGAAGGCTTCGGCCATGGCAACAGGTGGAATAGAGGTCGCAAGAAGGTATCTTTATTTGAAAATTTGGAAAACAAATTCTTCTCAGAAGTCATGCTTGTTAAAGATGCCATTTTCTGGAGCTAGACATTTTGGAGATGAATTAGAATATATGTTATGTAAATCCTTTAAAAGTAGAAAATACCCACAGCCATTCAAATATCAGTCTGAAGTCTACAGTAAAAGTTAAACCCCTAAGAATGCCCAAATCACAAGATATATGAGCCATCATCAAAGTCCTGTCTTCAGCTCAGGCAGTCACGGAACAATTTTAAATCTTTGTAGAATTTCAGACTACTTCTGACTATGTAGGTATTCAGGGTTTTTGGAGTTAGTGGGAGGAAGACTTTTGTTGTTCCACAAAGTTTGGCAGGAGGAGATCAAGAACAACTGAGTCATCCAAATAGTTTCCTGGGATTATGCCTTTGAGTTTCTGGAGCTTCCTCCAGAAGATAATTTTTTTTACTACTCTTCTAAGGAATCCAGAGAAAAGAGAGGCTCCAGAGAAAATAATACGATAATTCCAGTACAAGAGATGGAACAAAGTGAGAGATGGTACTCTTAAGGTTTTTAGGTAAGGAAATCATCAGGGGAGTTCTGCCTAATAACAGACTTGAAGGATCTGAATATATCTCTGAAAACCATTCATTTCAAGGTGAACTCCCAGCAGCAGCTGATTCCTTTGATAGATAAAAGAAAAAATAGAAAAACAAGATGCTTATTTACAGGTTCCTATCAGACAAGACCATCAAAGCTTCCTAAGGTTTGCAGCGGAGAGCAGCCATCGACAATGTGTAGTGTACACACTATTTCTTCTATAAAATTCTCTTAAAAGTTGAAAGAATGAAAATATCCAGTGTGACCGAGAGTGATGCAGAGGAACACTTGAAATGTGTGGATCACTAAATGTCATTTGTTTATTTATTTATTGCAGTTTTATATAGCACAAAGTCAACCTGCAGGTATTGGAGCGCTTTACATGAGCACTAGTTTCAATACACAAGGATACATTCATTTTTTTGTAGGCACAGGGAGATTAAGTGATTTGCCCAGAATCACAGAATGCTGAACCGACGCCAAGACTCAAACCTGGTACCCCAGCTTCTAAGTCAGCAGCTCTGGCCGTTACGTTTCAGACTACAGTTGCATAGTTAGCATATTCTAAGGCAAGGTCTCTAGACTTCAGGATAATTATAGTTGCAAAAGTGTGGACTTATTTAAAACCACTTGCAAGAAAGAGTCATTGTGGAGTGGGCAATGTATTGTGAAAATAAGGCACAGACCATTGACTGGAATGCGGCCTGGGTCATTGCCTGAGGATGAGACTTTTATGTTTTTTATTGTGAAGCCATGGATGCAAGAGCTGTTGTCTAGATATGGGTACCGTGTCTGGTGTGCTATTGAATCAAAGCTGTACTTCACCGATGAGGCCCAACATGGCTGAAACCAGTCGGAGTTGCTCCTGTACCCTTTCTGAAAGGTAGTTGTCTGGTAGTTTGGGATGGACTGTTTCTATTGGAGCAGAGCCAAGACTGCTTTGCATATGCTTGCTCCCTGTCTGGAGCGGCACAGTGAGCCACAAACTAATGGACTGGAATATTGCTGGAACAACTGCACCTCGCTGAGACTGTCGAAAGCATTCCACTGATCACCTTTTGTTGTTTTAATGCATCATCCTTTAGCATGCACTAATGTTGGTACCATGCCTGTTGTGTCAACTCAAATCAGCTCTCAGATGTTGCGCATCAAAGCATCATTAAATGACATGTCAGATGAGCTGGAAGACAGCAGATGGCCAATTGTACATATCACGAGGATTGGCCATTGTCTTTATTGTCCTGACATATAGAATATTAAATGACATGGTAAGAGTGGTCTAGAGGTTAGAGGTTAGAGCCTAAGATCCAATGAAGGCGAGTCAAACTGACACACAGAGTGCATGGAAACCCTGATCCCTAAATGTCACCAAACTTGAGAAGGATCTTGGGGTTACCATGTCCAATTACTTTAAAATGGCGATACAGTGCATCAGGGCCATGCAGTACACAAGATGACGGTGTGCATGAGTGCACTGCTACATGAGAAAGCTAGGGTAAAGTTGGAGATTCCACACATCTGTGTCTCAACGAAGGGGCAATGTGCCAGCTCAATAATACTGACAGTCTTTATCATCAAATTCTATGTTTCATTATTCTGTTATATTTTAGGTAATTGTTGTGCTCTAGAACAGTGCTTTCCAAACTTTTTAGAACTACATCCCAATTTATTGAACGACAAACTTTTGTGACCGAGGTAGCTTTAATGGACATGAGTCAGGCAATTTTTTAAGTGTAACTAAAGCATCGTGTGGGAGGGCACTGTCATTTACAGACAGCACATTCTCCATTGAAATGGCTACTAAATTTGCACAGACATACAGTTTTACTGATAAAACTATACTGCACACATGATAATTGGGTTTCAGTGAATATTTATCATTCGTCAAGTAAAGTGTATTGATAGGTTTTGATCCCATTAAAATCACACTACAGAATTACAAAAAAGAGCTTCCGTTTTGCTTTCCAAATTGCTCAATGTGTACAGTTAGCTTACAGGTATTTACATTTTGTTGTGTGTAACAAAAAATAACATTCTACAGCCTTTCCCACTCCCTGTACTCCAGCAAGATTGTCACATAATTGACTTACTTTTCTTTCTCTGATTGCAAAGTGAGAGGAGTTTGTAAACACCAATCCTCATGTTAAAAAACATAAGCAGCAATTTTTGAGAAGACATAGCCTGACATTTGACCCCTGGATTTGAAGCGCAGCCAATGTGACAAGATAAATACAGAATTTAAAGGCATCTTTATTTATTGCTGGGACTTTCTGCGCCCACCAAAAATCGACTGATCCACACTGCTCTAGAACCTTGTCCCATTAAATCAAGTGCAATTCATATGATGTTTTATATACAATACTTAAACGTAACACTATGCGGATTTGAATAGCACACATATGCCCCCAGGAGTTTATGGCGCTATTGCTAGATAATGGATGTTTATTGTTATCCAACTCAATGGTACTCATTTTGTTGACCTTGGAAAGACTGAAGGCTGAATGAAGCTGCTGGGATTTAAACCTATGCTTATGTTGTAAAACAGAGACCCCTACATTGGAGGCGTTAGTCGAATGAGCCGGCAGATCCTGTGAGTCTTCTAATTCATTTTATAATACACTGGCTATATATTAAATATATATAAAGTCCTTTAACAGGAGAGAAGGGGCAAACCACAAGCCCTACCAGTCATCGCGGCAGGAAGCCGCCGACGCCGCTAGTCCGCGCCCAGAGGCGCTTTACTAAATTAACCCGGGGCTCTCGCTGCGCGGGGAGAGCCTCGTAACAGGAGAGAGGGGGCAGACCACAAACCCCACCAGTCATCGTGACAAGAAGCCACCGACGCGTCCAGTCCGCGCCCGGATACACTTTACTAAATTTACTCGGGGCTCCGGCTGCCAGTCCGCACCCGGAGGCGCTTTACTAAATTCACCTGGGGCTCCTACTGCGCGGGAAGCACCCGGGCATGTGCCTGGGTGAGGACCAGGCCGAGAGTGGGCCCGTCTGCACCCGTCTGTGGCTGGGCTGGGCCCCTCACTCTTGGCACTTCATAAACCCTACGCCAAAGGATTTGTGGTGGCCACAAGGTACTGTGTACATTTTTAACAGTAGCATCTGTAATTCTATTTTGGCTTGTTTAAATCAACGTGGACTATAATATTTACTTGGAATGGGGAAACAAAAGACGAAGGGCCCTGTGCCCTTATCTAAGCGTACCACCTTAGACGGTTTTTTGCAGCGGGCTGTGGGAGCTACAAATAAAGAAATAGAGCTGGCTGAGGTTGTCCCTTTCCTCGCCTCCCCCTCTTCCCATGACTGCAGGGCAAGGATCGCCGATAGAAGGGAGAGGCTCAGCAGGCGGCTAAGATATTAGTGGTGGAAATTCCGTCTTCCCCCATAGCTGTTTGTAGTCAACCTGCAAGCCAGTCCAACACTGTTGTGCAGAATATTAATGTTCTCCAAGTGTGAAACCTAAAGGGGGGAAGAGAAAAAGGGTGGAGCCTATCACCATGTCTAAGAAGCAACGCTCAGCTCCTTTGAGACGCTCACAAAATATCGAACAGCAGGATACCCCTCAATTGAGTCATGTGAGCGATGACAGGATACAATCTTTTTTGGATGGTTTCTATCCCAGAATAACAAATCTTCTGTCTGACACTTTAAAGCCTATTTTGGTCCGTTTGGGCAAGATTGAAAAATAACTTTTCTCTCTTTTAGAAACAGCCAAGTTTGAGTGTCGACCAATTCCTCTGAGAGAAAATGAGTCCTTGGCTATTCAGCCTCCAACTAATCAGTCTTACATTGTAGACTGTGCTCCAGGGTCATTATCCACTGCTGTTGAACAATCTTTTAAAAAACTGGGTTCAGCCAGGGGTGCTAGTAATAGTAATCAAAAGTTACAGGCTGATGGCCCATCTGCTTTGTCAGGTCGCCCACAGGTCACTTTAGTTTCACCCGTACCTAGGTCTATGAATACTGACAACAATAACCAGCCTGCTTATGCCAAAGCATCCCAGTGGTCAAGTGCCTCGGATAGCCTGCATCTTTCCCCGAATTATACCCCCTACACCATGGTTTGGGTAGGAGTTGCACCTTTAGCTGAAGGAGTTCAGGAGTCCTGTCAAAGTCTTATAAATAAAGCAAGTCATTGGTGCAGGAGAAATACAGACTGTAATCCAACTGTCACAAAACAAATTATAATGGCCCACAGAGTAAAATGGGTTGGCCTTACAGTGTAATCGGTTGATGAACATTGTATAGTCTTAAGATTTCGAGACCCAGGGTGGGTACCCTTTTTGTTGTCCCGTTTGTCCCCTGGTAGCTTGAATTCTAGCAAGATAAGGGCCACCCCCGTAAGGTTCTTATATCCGCCTCCTCCCAGACATGTATTTCATAGGCAATACAACCATACTGACAGGTTTCACCAAAACCGACCACCTTTGGTAAAGTTTGCCCATCCAAACCGTTATGAATCATTAGCAGTGCTTGCGTATAATGACTGACACTTAACCTAGCCCAGTTTTGTGAAGGCTAACGTTCAACAGAGGATGGCTGTTTTGCCCTCCATTTTTAGCCCCACCGGCCTGCACTTATAACACTGCAGAGTCCAACTCTGATAGAGGGCAGGGTTTTCACTTCCTCTCTTGGAATATTGCGGGATTTAGGGATAAATCTAACAATGAAGATTGGTTGGCATACTTATATAATTTTGATGTCATCTGTTGCACAGAAACTTGGGCCACTGCCTCTATAAGCATAAATGGTTATAGATCATATTGTATCCAAGCTACTCCCACAACTGCAGGAAGGGTTAAAAGGGGTTTGGTCGTCTTTATTTCATGCTCCATCAAGAACCCGAGGGTGCTCGAAATAGCTTCAAGTCCATATTATCAAGTATTAAAATTACATGTGAAAAACTTGTTAAATGTTGTAGTTGTAAACTTCTACTTCAACTTTTTCTTGGTGCAACCTACAGCGATCATTCACAAATTGGGATGGGTGTTATCAGATTGTATGGTTAGACAAAGCAATGGTGAGAACTCAAATATACAGGCAGGAGATTATAATATTACCATATGCCCTTGGGACGGGAATCACATTTGCGGGTTTTCAACCCTTGGGGAGAAGATATAAATCATTTTAAACATTCTTCTTATGGGGATTCTTTAAACCTGTTAATAATAATCAATAATTTAATTTTTGTTTCAGAATATGGTTCTAATCAGACTGCATGCTGCCTGACATTCACAGGAAGAGGCAGTGGGAGTATTATAGATTTTGTTCCTATTGCAGGGAATTTGGTTTGTCACCTTTTGAACTATGAGTTATGTCTGCTTCCATTTAGTGACCATAACCCCATTTCTATCATCTTGGATTTTAACCTCCTAGGCGAAGAGGACTTAATCAATATCTAAGCTACCTGTAAATGTTTCCAAAAATAAAGGAGCCCGTATAAATTGGAAGAATATTGAACCAGATAAGTTCCTACGTAATCTGAGGTGCCTGACGATATTATCCGCTGTCTTTCCCTAGATGTTGCTCCTGAGATGATTGTCGAAGGTTTCACTAAAATTGTTAATTCGGTGGCCTCCGAGCTGTCCATCAATAAGCCATTTAGAGAGCGCCCCTCATATTCCTGGTTTACCCCCAATTGTACAGCTGCACATAAAGCTTTAAAATTAGCCACAAATGAAATCCCAAGAAATATAGAGAAGATTAGAGTGGCCAGGAAGAATTATAAACAAGCCCTTGAAAAGAGAAGGCATGAAATTAGATCAAAAGCTTGGGATGATTTAGAGAAATTATCAAAAAGGATTCAAGGCTGTTTTGGGAAGTGGTTAACCAGCCCTTTTTTACAGAAAACCCTCCAGATGTTATAGAGTGTCATATCCCTGAAGAGGACGGGATCACCGATTTTTCTATCAATTTTAATCCGACCCATGAGACGATTGGCTTTAATAAGGAGAGCAGACTAAATAAAGGAGAAGTGGTTGGCTGAGTTTATAAATCTCCCTTCAGTTACCTTGGCCATTAAGGCCGCATTAAAAAATAAGGGGTTCCTATTGATATTTTTAAATATAACATCAACCTCTGGGCCCCACAACTAACTAACGTTCTGAGGTCAGCAGTTAGGGGGTAATATAATGGAGTCATGGAGGAGGCTATAATAATTCCAATTTTTAAAAAAGCTGATCGGAATCAGCCTGCTTGCTATAGCCCAATATAATTAATTAACAGTATAGCCAAAATTTGGGGGAAGAGTTATTTTGGAAAAATTAGAGGACTGGGCTGAGTCCACTTCTTTTTTCACCCTTCCAATATGGTTTTTGTCCTAACCTGGGAACAGTGGAGCAGTCCCTAGACTTACATCTTATTTGGGGCAAGTATGTCAAGGCCAGGAGAGGCTCTCTCCATATGGCTTTTATGGATCCCTCCTGTGCCTTTGACTTAGCAGATAGGAAGAAGCTGTGGGTTTTAATGGACCAGGCGGGAGTGGATCCTGTTTTGTTGGATCTTGTAAAGTATTACATTTGGATACATTCGAGGGATTGCGCTAGACCTTTAAGGGTGAGCAGGGGAGCGAGTCGATGTTGTATCCTGGCCCCTTTCTTGTTTTTATTTTATATTAATTCCCTTGACAAAGCTTTGGGGGCATATAGTAAAGAGATCCCTAGAATTGACTCCCGCGTTGTGCCGGTTCTCTTATATGTGGATGATGCCGTTCTTTTGGAGCTAACAGCAAATAGCCTCCAAAGGCTTTATTGATTTTAGGAGCAATTTAAGTCTAAAGGTTAACCATCAAAAATCAGATATAATGAAATGCTACCCTAGATGCACAAAATCCCAAAAACTTTCTATTGGTGCTCTGGTGGGACAACAATTGTGAAAGTATCCACTTTTAACTATTTTGATATTTTAATTAATGTAGAAGGGTCGCGGGAACCCCTAATTAATGAGAGGATACAAAAGATGGGGGCTGCCTGTGACGCAATATTTAGATTCAGATAACAACTAGGGCATAAACCGATTAAGGAGATGATCCAGCTGTATAATAGCAAGTGGCTATCTCTTGGCATTTATGGAGCAGGAGTGTGGGGTTTCACAACCTCTGGGAAATTACAGACGGTGGAAAACAAACTTTTAGCCAGACTTTTAACTTTACCCAAATCCACTTCAAGTTTTATTACACACACAGAAGTGGGGGTTGGATTTGTGGAAGATCTGATTAATATAGCACCTTTGTATTGTGGATAAAGTTGTTGAGTACCCCTAGGGCTGGTTTCTCCAGGGAAGTTCTGAAAGACTGCTTAAACCTCGATAAAAGGAATGCCATTCCATGGCTGGCCTATGTTAAAAAAGTCTTTGATTCCCTAGATTTGAGTATGCTCTATAATTTCCCTGAAAACATAGGATCACAGACTAAGAGAGGGTTAAAAAGAGCTTTGCTTCACATCGTGAAGAGATGCAGATTGAAAAGTCTCTTTTATTAATTATATGCAAATATTTAATGTCTCCAGCACCGAACCATACCTAAAATGGTTTGCCAAACCACAGCGCAGATTTTATTTGACTATGTTGAGGCTAAATTGAACCCATCGTTTGATTGCTTTTTCCTTGGCTGGTTCATGGGTTGCCTCTTTTTCAAAATGTCCCTGTGATACGGTTTCAACTCAATCAACTGCACCCTTAATGCTATTTTGCACCTTGTATCATCCATTAAGGGTTCGTTTTTTACGTCCTATTCTCCTGCATAAGCACTTTAGTTCTATAAAGAGGGTTTCGAATATATCCAATCCTTAGCCTCTCCAGAATTTTGTACGCCCACATTCAACTTTATTACTGCTGCTATGAAACTTAGGAAATTTTATGGAATGTGAACGACTTTGTTCTGTTTTTAGCTTTTTAACATATTCTGTATCAGTCACTTGTTGATTTGATCATTTTATCTGCTATTAATTGTGACTGTATTTATTCTCTGTGCTTTTATGACCAGTTTTTGGTAGAATAAAGATTTTTGACTGACCTTTAAAACACCTAAAATATGCATTATTGCCCACAGAAAAAAACACCCCATGCCATTTAAAGTATCCCTAATGGCAGGCAATACTTTACTGAAAATTAAATACTTTTTGCTTTCATACCTATGCATCATGCCCAGCTGTGTTAAGGCCCTGCATAGCAACTGGGATACCACAAATGCTACACTGGTTTCATATATACTTTGCAAATGTTTTGCATGCCCTCTGGTAGATGGAATGGCTCTGTCCCAAAAAATGGGTTTGAGCCAGGTACTGGTAAGACAGTCTATCAAAGGGTAGACTAATAAATGGTGTGTACCTGTAATTATGTTTGTATAGTGCTTCATACCCCTTGCCAGGTGCTGAGGCGGATTATTGGCTAGGGAACCCATTCCATAAGTGAAGTGTGTGGTTGGGAGAATGCTGCATTTGCAACGAGGTATTTGGGGGAAGCATTTTGGTGTCGTATGTAAGTGACCAGAGTGGCATTACTATCCTGTTGTTGGTAGTGGCAGGAGTAGAGTGGAGGAGTGCAGACATTTTACTGTGAGCTGCTATGAGTTATTCTGCAGTTTCACTGTGTGTGTGAACACTGACACATCAACTCACTTTCTGTGCTTGTTGCTGCTGTTAGAGCCACCATTCTGTGTAATCTTGGAAGGGACTAGAGAGAAAGGGGTGAGAGGTCTGCTGAGATGAACTGATTTAGAAGCCATCCTTGATGCAAGCTGATGCTATACAAGTAGATTGTAAGGCTCTACAGCATCTTTTCGACAAATACATCTATATTCTTCTTCTGGTGTTTTTCCCAGATCCACCCTTAGCAGCAGTGGCGGCTTCCCTTTGGAATGGGGGTGGTGAGGGGGAGACAATGACGGGGGGTGAAAATATATATATTTTTAAAAACCGATCTTACCTTTTCTCCGCCGCCCGCATCGCTCCTCCGCTTCTCTGCTCTTCCTGACTCCAGTACGGAAGAAGCGGCAGAAGATCCCGGGCACACATGCTCCCCTGAGCCAATCACAACGCTGCAATGCAGCGTTGTGATTGGTCTGAGTGCCGTGGATCGGCGCTCAGATCAGGACAGGGAGCCTGTGCATATTCCTTACCAGGCTGTCCATTACAGCCTGGTAGGGAATATGCAAACTGCGCATGACTGCCTGGCCGGCCAAAACGACCGGCCAAGCAGTCATGTGCACTTGGTGTGCCTAGTCCACTCCTCCTCTCACCCTGAGCCACCAGCCCCACCCGCCCTAACCCAGCCCGCGGCAACCAAAAATAAAACAATAATACCCTTGTTATTATCGTTTTATTTTACCCCTATTCACTGCTCTAAAAGCAGTGGGGCGACGCTCCTCTGCCTTAGTGGAGGAGCCGCCACTGCTTAGCAGTCACGAACACAGGTCCAGGTGGATCCAAAAGTATTATTTATGAGACATGCGCTTAGGTGCTTCAGACCGCTAGAGTTGAAAGCCTTTTAAAAAAAATACAATCAGTACTGTTTTAATAGTGATTATGGTATGGTCTTCAGGTAGCTGGTCACTGTTCTCACGTGGCTCTGTCAAAGACTATGCTAATTACTATATAGAAGAAGCATGTGTCAAGTTAGAGAACATTTTTTTTTTAAATGCATTACATAATATTCTGTCATTGGATTACAGTATGAAAAAGGGAGTCATTATAAAGGCATTAATCACTCACTCTTAAATCCTGTGTGCATGTAATGAAAACCTTTAATAAGAATGTTTCAACCCATTTTTTTTTTTTTAAGGTCTTCGGCATACCATTTATTCTATAACAATCTGTTCCATTCACTTTTATTGTGTGTGTTTACATTTGTTGTCTGGCCGCCCCTTTTTATATCTTCTGGTAAAAATTCAAGTTCATACCTTCAACCATGAGGTTGAGGGCTTCACATTAAGGCCCAGTTCATAGAATCTTAAACATATCAAAGTGAAGCAGAAGTGCATAAAAGTGGCATCTGCTCCCATTACAGGCTCATTCCAATTAACAGAATTTGGATCTGCATATATTTACAGATGTAGATAGCAATGTATGAAATAGGCCATGTGTCCGGAGTTTGTACAGTCATAAGTTTAAGTAAGTGGTAGAAATATCAGCATTTCACATAGACCGTTAGAGGATGACAGGACTTCATTTAAGAAAACATTATCAATGTATGTTACGCAGATGCAAAACATGGTGTTGATAAATGATCATTAAATACCAAAACATGAACAGAGAAGATAAATCTGTATAGCAGAATAAGATGCAAATATGCAAACATATCTGTTAACACGTTAAAATGGGATGTGTAATCATTCATCAATATTTCCAGTGGCTTTTCCCACCGTAAGTGCACCACAGTCAGTCTGGAAAAGAATAAGAGTTGGCATGGGCTACTGACCAAAGTAGTCCCATATTTTCAGGTCGTCCAAAGTAAGCAAACTCTCTGCAAATGGAAAATGTTTGCTGTGTGGAAAAAAGGGAAGGATTAATTGTGCAGGGGAATGTTTCCTATATCCTTACACCTGATGGAGTATGACTGGGGACAACAGGACACTACACCAATCACAAGGAGAGTCTGAGAGGAGCGTCTGAATGACAGTTGTGTACCACTCCCTGTAACACAATTTTTAGCACAAAAAGGTACACGTGGTCTATGAGACTAATCTGACAAGATCAACTCCACAGAAGGGGCTGTCTCTGTACTGTTGGCAACTCCTCTAGTTATGGATGGTAACCCTCACCCACCCTTCGCTACTGTTCATCTCAAATCTACGAGGATGCCCTCTCTCTGGAATCTCCCATTCATAGATACGCGAAAAATTATAAGAGACCCCCAATTGCATTTAGACCACTCAATAAAATGTTATGTTTTGTACCACTTCAATTGTGGTCTCATAAAACTTCCCAAATTTCCCATCTATATTTAGAGTGCTGTGTTCAACAGACGCAGTACCATGCTGGGACTACATTTCCTAGCACGCTCCTGGCGTCGCCATGTTTCTCTCCAGATTATGGCTGGCTGCGTCAGACGACAAGGCCCTGTGGAGTGAAACATTTCCTAGTTGACATGAAGGAAAGTTTCTATTAAGTACGCGGAGGCGAGGATTATGCATTTCTTTCTTCACTCTTTATTGTACAGCAAGTTCAAAGTATATATAACACTACACTTCCCATGAACCCCGGGAGAGTGTCCATAGCAACCATTAACCAGTAGTACCACCGTCCGAATGTCCATATATATCCATGTGTCATGAAGTCCTTCCTCTTCTTCACTGAAGGAAGTTAAGTACAAGCAATCTCAGTCCATCTTGGAATTCGAACCTACAAAAAAACAACATCCATCTATGAAATCCTGACATTGGACCCGGTATACAAATCCTGAACTCACTGACATGTCCTTAACATTACAAGAATCGTCACATGATAACCCAAGATCATGGTAATGCACTGTATACATATAGCAACGTTTTCATGAATAATGTATGATATCTGAAAAACAAAGCATAGTACCTTGGAACCCACCATCATATGTACATCTCTTTTGTGAAAACAATACCACCTGGTAGCCGTTTGAATTCCATCCTAGCAAACCACACCATAGGTAAACAAAAGTACCTACAACGCAACTAAAGTGGGATAGCAGATTGTAAATATGCTGAGGTGGGATAATCCTCACCTCCGCGTCCTTAATAGAATTGGAACATTTCTTCATGTCAACGAGGAAATTTTTCATTCAATGTAGGACCGGAGGCGAGGATTATGCATGTTCAAAACTTACTTACCACCAAGGATGCGGTGTAGTGAATCAGTTTAAAGTAAAACCTCTTAAAGGTGAATTCTGAGGACCAATCTGTCACATTCATAATATCCTCAAGTCTACTAGCTACCTGTACTGCCTTGGCGGCCATGGCCCATCTGGCCGAATGTGCTACGAAGAGGTGTGTATCTATCCCAGCCTCCGCCATAATCCATCTTACCCACCTGGCAATGAACGGGGAGGAAACCGCCTTAAATGGTTTTTAATGGCAATCAGAAGTTGCCTCTCGCCTGGCGGCCTCATCTCCGCCATCATTTCTTCATAAGACTTGAGGCAGTTCACTACACAAAGTTTGGGTGTATCCACAAAAGCTGGGTTAGTTACTGACCTGGTACTCGTCTTTGTTTGCCTCAAAATGGTTAAGGTAACCCCCTCCGGTGTGAAAACGTTTGCTGTGACATCCAGGGCCTTGATGTCCGAGACCCTTTTGCACGAAATCAGGCAGAGCAACATGTCCAGTTTTGCTGAGAGTTCCTTTCTGGAACGATACCTATTATCCTGCCAAGAAGATAGCAAATGCAGCACTAAATTGACATCCCACAGCCCAGGGCATCTGGGTTCTGGAGGTTTGGACAATCGGATGCCCTCGAGCAGTTTGCACACCCACAGGCGCCCCTCGCTGGGAAGTTGTCTATGAAATGATTACCCGCAGAGAAGGCCAACCTGAAAGAATTAATAGTGCAGTAAGGTAAGCGAGCCCATCCATGGACAGTTCCGCTAGGAAGTTCAGGATGTCTGTAATGTCGGACCCCAAGGGATCCAGATGTCTCTCCAGACACCAAGGAACCCATTGCGTCCATGCAGATCGATATCTTTTGGAAGTTTCTGGTGCCCCAGCCTGCTGAATGAGGTCTTCAGCTGCTCTTGAAACTCTGCCGTCTTTCCATCGTTGCCGGAAATCCTCCACACCATGAGGAGTAGGTGACCCTACAGGACCATAGGATGTGGACGGCTTTGGAACTCTTGAAGAATCCAAGGGAAGGATGGAAGATGCACTGGTGCCATACAAGACAGTTTGAGCAGGGTGGAGAACCAAGCCTGAGACTTCCATATCAGTGTTATCAGTATCAAGCAGGCCCTCTGACGTCGGACTTGAGCTGTCACTCTATGAATCAGTAGAAATGATGGGCAGGCATAACCTTGGCCTAACGACTAGTCTTGCAGGAAAATATCTATGCCACCGCGCCCGGGTCTGGTCTCCAGTTGACGTACTGGGGAAGCTGGCCGTTCAGCCTGGAAGCAAACAGATCCACATTGCACGGACCCCACTGGTTCATCAGGGCCTGGAAAATTCCTGTGTCGAGCTGGCAGCCGCTGGCGTCCTTGAGATATCTGAAATTCTAGTCCGCCACTGTGTTCAGGGAGCCCGGCACTGAAATCTGTTGTTGGAGGAAGTAGTGCCAGAAATCCTTGGCCAGTTCTGCCAATGCTCAACAACGGGTCCCCCCTAACCGGTTGATGTACTGGACCGCAGTTGTGTTATCCAGGCACAGAAGTAGGCAACAGGAGACCTTGTCCCTCATCAATGATTGGATAGCAAAGGAGCCCGCTAGGAGTTCGAGGCAGTTGATGTGCAGATTCAGCTCCTGCTGTGTCCATCTCCCTCCCATGGAGATCGAACCGCGTCTGGCTCCCCAGCCCTGCCGGATGGCATCCAACTTTATGATGCGGTCCGGTCGGGATGCGAAGATCGCTCGGCCGTTCCATGCCTCCTTGTGGTCTATCCACCATTGCAATACCGTCCTTGCTTCTGCTGTCAGAGAAATCAATTCAGAGTAGGTGATACCCCTCCACAGATGGGTCGTCTTCAACTGCTGTAGGGCTCTGTAATGTAGCGGTCCCAGGAAAATGGCCTGAATGGAAACCAACACTCCTGGCCAACTGCCTGAGGGAAATCCTGTCCCTCTGGAGCACCTTGATGAGCTCCTTCTTGATCTTGACAATCTTCTGTTCTGGTAGGCTCAGTGTAGTCTCAGTGTAGCGGACCTGGAGTCGATGTTGAACCCCAGAAAGGTTATGGTCTGTGCAGGAAGCAACTTTGACTTCTGCTGGTTGATGATGAAGCCCAAGTTCTGAAGGAGCGCAATAGTCATGTTCAATGAGATATCTGCCAGGAGCAGACTGATCCATCAGTGGGATGTCGTTGAGGTAGATGATTAGGCTGATGCCTTTCATCCTTAGCACCGGTGCTGAGGACAGGCCGAACGGAGGTGTCTGAAACTCGAAAATCTGAGCTCTCCACTTGAACTGGAGGAAATGACAGTGTGGGGGAAAGATAACGACAGAGAGGTATGCATCCTTGAGGTCTAGGCGTGTGAACCAGCTGTCCTGTAGCAACAGATCAGTGGAATGTCGTTGAGGTAGATGATTAGCCTGATGCCTTTCGTCCTTAGCACATTTACCATAGCTTTAAGGAGTTTCATAAAGCACAAGGGTGCTGAGGACAGGCCGAACGGAAGTGTCTAAAACTCGAAAATCTGAGCTCTCCACTTGAACTGGAGGAAATGACAGTGTGGGGGAAAGATAAGGACAGAGAGGTATGCGTCCTTGAGGTCTAGGCGCGCGAACCAGCTGTCCTGTAGCAACATATCCCTCCATCTTGGAGTGGCGATAAACTAGCCACTCGTTGAAGTTTCTGAGATTGATCCCCGAACAGAACCCCTTGTTGTTCTTTTCCACGATGAAGAGGTTGCTGAGAAATCCTCTGGGATGTCGTACTGTCCTTCTGATGAAGGCCTTGGTGAGCAGCTCCTGCACCTCCAGGTCTATCAGTTCCGAATCCTGTTCGGAAAAAATCAAAGGTCGAGGCCTTGACTCCTGGACCGGAGTTCCGAAGAACTCTATGTGGTACCCACGTATCGTCTCCACGATCCAAGGATCTGAAGTGATTTCCACCAACTTATGTGCGAACAGCCCCAACCTTCTCCCGAGACTGTGAGGGAGGGAAAGGACAGTGCTTACCAGTGTAACCTCCTGAAGCGTTAGCCCCTCCTCGGGTGCGGTTGGCCTTGCCTTTGCCACCTTCCCAAGTGGGGTAGAAGGTTCCCTGGCGGTGCCATTCCAGCCATTGTTCTGGCGGGCTTGTGCTCTGTTGGGGCCTTGGTGAAAGGAACAGCCGGAAGTGCGACCTCTGCCTCTTCCGGCCCTACTGAAAACCTTCCCAGGAAAGATCTTTTTTATAGATGATTGAGCTTTGTCCAGCATCGAGAAGGTAGCGACAAACTTCCCAAACTCCTTGACAAAGGGTTCACTGAATAGATTTCCTTGTGCCACCGCCCCTGCCTCTGATGACGACAGCTCCCCTAATTTGGGGTCTATTTTTATAAGTAAGGAGCGTCGCCTTTCCGTGGAGAGAGCGCAGTTGGCTTTGCCAAGAAGGCATACATACTGCCCGCTGCGCCCAACCCGCTACAATGTCCATAGGAAGAGGGTCCCCAGTCTGTTTGGCCTGTTCAGTCAGTTCGATAATATTGGTCAAGGGCCCTAACACGTCTAATAGCTTGTCTTGACACGCCCTCCAGGAGCGGTCGATCCCCTTCTTGGGATTCTTCATATATTTCGAGAAAAAAGAGTTTAGGGTTAATGTCTGGGGTAGCCTTCATCTTGTCCACTAGAGTAGATCTAGGGCACTCCGTCTGCATACAAGCTCGCATCTCCTTGTCTAGAGGCTGGTGGATCTTGCTGGCTGCATATAGTATCACCTTTCCGTCCGGTAGCCATTCAGAGGATCTGGGATGGTAGATGCCATCGGGTTCAAACATGTCGTTGGGAGTGGTGTCCCCTTCAAGGGAACCCGAGGCCGCTGAATTAGGGCGCCAATACCTCCCCGAGTCATGACCCTCGTCAGACGACCAATTGTCATCTGTGTCACCATCTCCTTGTATGGGGGATCCCTCCTCGGGATCAAGATCCGGTGCGACATCGTCGCAAATATCGCGGTAGAGTGCTAGTTTCAACGTGCGCGTACTCTTATGGATGTCTCTTTCAGGCGATCGAAACCTTCCAGGTGCTCTGCGTCACATTTATGGGCCTTCTGGACTGAAGATATGGTAATCCAACTAAGCCCTGCCCCCATGTCCCCGAGAATCCCAGTGCCCTTGGGTACCTGGGACGTTAGCTTAGCTACGCTGTCCTTCAGGGGTGCAATAACCCTGGCAATAGCCTGAAATAGGAGCCTATCAATGTCTGGAGGGATGCGTTTCTGGGGGGGACCATTCCTCTTCGGAGTAAATTCAGGGTAATAATCATGGTCCATATGAGATTGCATAATGAGGGTGAGAGCACCAAAGTAAAAAACAAATCTGCCCTTTATTTAAGCTGAGCAGCCTCCTCGCAGGTGTTATAAGGCTGTTATGCAAAACACAGCCACCAGATGGTGTCAGGACAAGCCGTCCAGGAGTCTAACTGTTATCGCGGTGTCAAGGAGTCCCAGGGGTGCCAGGGGGGATGGCACTGAGTGAGAGACAAATCCCCCTTTTATAATGGGGAAGCCGTCACTCTATCCCCCACCAGCGATGCGCAAGGAGCGCAGGAGAAAGCTGCTCCAAGGCGCGTCTGACAGGACCCGTCGGCGCGTGAAACAGCGCCACCAAGGGAGGTCTGCGCGGTGATAGGAGAAGCGCGCTCGGGTCGAAGCCTACTGTGTGGCAGAAACAAACCATCAAGCTAGAGTAACACAGTAATAAGCTGCAGCAACGTGCACCCAAAGGAGTAATAAATCACATGACTAACAGTGAATCCCTCTCAAACCACTACCCCAACAGCAATTAAGGAATCAAGGGACTTAACTGACGCAGCAGTGAAGAAAGAGGAAGTACTTCATGACACATGGATAAATATGGACATTCGGACTGTGTTACTATTGGTTAATGGTTGCTATGGACACTCTGCCTGGTGTTCATGGGAAGTGTAGTGTTATATGTGTTTCTTTGAACTTGCTGTACAATAAAGAGTGAAGAAAAAAAGCATAATCCTCGCCTCTGGTCCTGACATAGAATTTAAATGACTTGCCGCTATGGTACGCTTTGCTTCCTCACTTGATAGACCATATAGGGAGCAACAGTATATCATAGCGGGTAAATACCTACACGGCCTCTCTGCGATCCTGCATAAAGAGATTTTCTTATCGAAATCTGTATATTTTGTAGTAGGATCTTGACTAAGTTGAATTCACATCAGACACCGATTGGGCCAAGATGTTTTAAATCTTGGAGCACCTATCGGCATAGTGCTCCCCCTGCATATGTTGCACTACCGCACAGCGGCTTATACTTATACAATAGGCCAGCAAATAAATCAGGGGACTGAAACCACTGGTCATCACCTTTAATTCTAATAAGTGCCAGCGCACACCGTTGTGTTTATTCTGTTACGAGATTTTAATTGTATGCCGCTCTCTTTTCTGTTACATGTAGCCCTATTTGTTGGTTTGTCAAAATAAGGCTTGAGTTGAGGTCTGACACCCAACTCTTGTGGATAAGAAATGTTGTACCAAAGTGATACACTCAGAATGATGTACCAGAGTGTTTACACAAGTACCACGTGTGCTCTGTGCGATCCTGTCTCAGTTTTGATCTATCCCTTGGGCGCACCAGAAAGAAAGTCATTGTCCAGCCCACCAAGAGCTAGTTTTAACGCTTTGTAACACACCTACCCTGCACTCTGTGTCCCTCATCCACACCACCAACTCTCATAGGGCCCTGATTACCAGAAAACACCTCAAGAGCTCCTCCCTTGGTTAAGGGAGTTGTAGCCCACACCCAGAACCATTGGTCCTGGTTTGAGGACAGATCCAATGATGAAACATGCCACCCAAAGGTGGCTGATGGTTAATGTCCTTGACTAGAGGACTTGCAAGTAGTACAGAGACACTCCTCCCTTATGTGGAGATTGATCTTAACACATGAGTCTCGTAGACCATGTGTACCAATTTGTGCTAAAAAGACAACAATATGCTGCCTTGAAATCTACCACTTATTTCAATATCTAAATGTACTGCTTGGGATTTTGGAAATAGAGTATATCTCTACAAGTTGCAGATGTAAGTTTGCAATGCAAAGGGTTACTTATTCTTGGATGAATCAGGTCTCTTAGTTGTTTGACTGTGATGCATAGATTTATTAATAAATATTTGACGAATCAGGTGATGTAGCCACAAATCTGCGATGCATAGATTTACTCATCATTTGATGAATCAGGGCTTGTAGCCATTAGTCTGTGATACCTAGATTTACTCATTCTTCGGTGAATCCGGCTTGGTGTCTCTTAGTCTTTGATGCATAGTAGATTTGCTCATTATTTGGTGAATCAGGCCTTGCAGCCATTAGTCTGTGATACCTAGATTTACTTATTCTTTGGTGAATCCTGCTTAGTGGCCTTAAGTCTTTGATGCGTAGTAGATTTACTCATTATTTGGTGAATCAGGCAGTTTGTACTAATTATTGCGGCATCTAATGAATGGCAATCATTTCGCAGACAGTACAAAACAAAGTGTTTGGTAGTGGAGGGTGGAACCCAGATTAATTCGACAGATAAACATATTATGCATAGATACATATCATATACTATTTTAGGGGAACAGACTCTCATTTAGCCATAACTGTGGAACAGTGCCATTGTGGCTGCCCATGGCATGGGTGGAAAGTGTTGTGAGTCAGTGTTGTCAGGAAGGAAATAAAGATACTGTTCCAATAAGGGGTGAGCATAATGTTAGCAGGAAAGCGGAGAGTTTTGCCAGCAGTGGGTGTGCAAGTCATGGTTAGACTGCCAGCGGGGGTGGAATAGCGATGATATCCATGTATACTGCAGGGGGTCGGGCCAAGGTGTCATTAGAAGGTAGACAGTTTAGTGTGCCAGCAGGGGACTAGAAATGCTTGTGTCAGCCAGGGTAGGTGGCACAAGGTGTTAGGAGAGGATAGGTGCATGGTGATGGAAGATGGGTAGAGATTTAGAAAAGACGGGCCATACGTCGGTGTCAACACAGGATAGGCAGTGCTTGGTGTCAGATAGTAGAGGGTGATGCTTGTTGCCAGCAAGATGGCGATGTTTGATGGTAGCCCATGGCGCGTGGCTAGTGCCACCTAGTTGCATGTAATTTATTGACAATTTTTAGAGGCAGGCCTAAATCAAAGGCAGAATTGGCATTGCCAGCTACAAGAGAGAAGCTTACAACAGAAGCTCTGTGCCACACTAAATAGCCAGTCTTCAGAGCCTAGGGTTTCACACCTCAGTCTTTATGGGACAGGCCTTTCTTTCCTCTGGCACCAGTAGACCAGCCCTAACTGTAACTATTCAAGTCAAGGCTTGGCATGCTGGGTGTGGGGGAACAAAGGTGGAAAGGGAGAGGAAGTGAAAATGGTCCATTCAAGGCAGTGCATAACATGGTCTCATTTCATCAGTGGATGGCTATATCATCCTATAAGAGTACTGTGAGACCAAAACGCTCTTGGCCAGAACCAGCACAAGAAGAAGGGGGAAAGCCATTAATTCAGGAGGAGGGAAGTGAGATAAACAACAAAGCCATCCAATCATGAGCAAGGGCTGACCAAAGGTCAACTCTGAGTATATGTAATGTACTGGAAAGATTAGGTCTTGCCAGATGAAGGTGTCCTTAGTGAGCACCTAGTAAAACAGTGTTTAAGTGTTTTAATTTCATTCAGAGTTTAAGCACAATTACCTCAGCTGCTGCCCTGAGGGCACCGCTGAAAAGCAAGAAAATAAGGGGGATATTATCAACGCTTCGCGTTAAACATCGCAAATCACGCTTAGCGCGATTTTGAATATCGCCGCCTATCGCTGGTTTACATCGCCGTGTTAGCGGCGTATTTACAACGTCTTGCTCACAGGCGATGTACAAACCTGTGATAGACGGCGATATTCATCATTAGCGTGTGAAATCAAGCGATGATTTCACACGCTAATGAAAACCTTGATAATAGGGGAGTGTGGACGTAACCAAACAATCCACCTCCCATTCAAAACATGCCTAAGTCAAGTTTTGACCAGGCGTTAAGGATCCTGCGAAAACCGCGGTTAGCGCGGTTTTCATCATCGCTTCGTGGTTCCGGGGCCGCGTTGTTAATAACGCGATGTCCTGTTCGCGACCTTTTGTCATGGTGTTACAGGAAGGAACGCCTACTTTGCATCTCCTTAGCGATGTATATCGCTAAGATGCGTGGCGTTACAAAAACGGCAGCTAACATGCGCTAATGCATGTTAGCGCCGCCTTGCTAATAGGGCGATGAAATTATCGCCGCTTTAGCGGCAAAAAGTGCTGCTAAAGCGGCGATAAGGCCCTTGCTAATATGCCCCTGAGTGTCCGGATTCACAAAGCCATTTACACTTGCAATTGGCTGGTTCTATGCCTGCAAGGTATTCTTAGAATGTACTTGAAGGTTTAAATCTATTCTCACCTGCGTACTATTACCCCAAAAGTCACCTAATAATGTACAGGAGCAAATCCAACACAGGGGGTGAGAAGAGGGTGGGTCAATACGATGTTTGCCTTGTAGGTTTGTGAAAAACGACAAACGCAACTGACTTTAAGCATCCATAAACTGCTCTCGAACCTATCCCATGTGCATAAATGGTCGTAAATTTACACCAGTCATAGGGAAGAAGAATGGAACATCCCTATCTTCACGGGGGTGACAGGGAGGTGTTTCCCCTGTAGAAATAAAAAAGTGGAAAAAAGTGTTCTGATTGCTCAGCAGTTCAGCTTTTTCCCAATGAAACAAAAAAAGAAAGTGCACCTGCAAACACCTGATTGACACAGCTTAGACTTCTAGGCATACTACTTGAAGGGCCGCAAGTTTAAATAAACCCATAAGCATAAAACAATTGGGAGTGTAACAAACATCCAGCAATTGTGAGTGTAACTCTCTGAAAGTACTTTTATGTCTACATTCTGCTGCACAAATACCATATGTGAGGGAGGTCCAACACTGGTTCAAAAAGGCCCAATGTATGACAATTTTTTAGGATAAGCACTGATTATGTTTTTAAGTTTGAACTGTATTGATTGCATGTAAGTTTACCATATGGGGATATCTTGGACATCTGGTTTGGTTCTGGTCCTCTTGGACCTACGTTGGACACTAGGTACTAGATTAAACTGTTAACTAATACAAACAATACCCCTTGATTTGTCTGACCAGCATTCCATTCTTCCTGACTGTGGGACTTTATACAAGACGTAGCAATCTCATGGACTTGCAACAAATGTTATGGTTACCAGATGATTCCTTGTCACCGGAGAAAATAAATTCCACTTTTGGAGATTCCTTTTCCAAAAAATGACATCCCGAATTTCATTTTCACTTATTCTACTGAATTGAAGAGGACCATACCTCCCAAAATGCAATGTTCTTTGACATATACTCCAGGAGTGGAATATTATCATCGGGTGTGTGTACCTAAAGAACGCCCTTGGTTTAGCATCTAAAGCAAGAGTGTCCAATGTAGAGCCAGGATCCGTCCCACATTTTTGTGATAGCCACTCAATATGCAAATATGTTTTAATTAGATTAATTGTAAGTGAATTTTTCTTGTGTGGATAGCTGGAATGGATCCAACCTCGTGGATCTGCGTTTGGCAACCATGAATTCTAAAGGTTCCTTCACATATCTTCCAAAATGGTTCCCTCTCACCACCAGTTGTATCACTACAACAACAAAAATGAATTGTTTTTGGCCAGACAGGCTAAAGAGGCACCCGAAAGCCACCTTGACGTTCACTACTGTAGAATGTTCTATTTTCCTACTTAGCCGTGGGAGTTTAGTAATTCTCATCTGCCATCTTCAATCCTCGTTAGAGGGATACAACTTGTGAAAATGATACTTCCATTCTGTCTGCTGGGGGAATATTAATTTAGCAGGCCTCTAATGTCTTGTCAGTATGCTGGTCCTGTGTTCCTGTAAATCATACTCGGGTAGAAGTGTTTGAGGTTTGCTGCTAGGTCCAGCATGTGTCACAGAGGAATCTCTCATGGCTTCCCTCAGACCTAATCCCCTTTCAAGCCTAGCATTGTGAGCGGGTGGGGAAACTTCTCCGCTCAGGGCCTTCTGTGCCAGCTTCATATAGATAAGCTTCTCAAGCATAGAAATGCACTCTACCATCTGAGGTGGGCAGCGTTAATCATTGCCTCCCTGGTGGAAATTGCAGTTGACCAGCTACAGGCGTAGATCTGTTAACCTCTGCCCACAGTGCCATAGTGTGATCCTTTGACTATTTTATGGGTCAAGGGAGGTCCTAGGAGTAGACATAGGGAGTGAGTTGAAACCATAAGGCAGGATGGGAAAGTTATTTTTAGGGTTTCTTTCAACATACTGTTTTAATAAATGTATGAAGAAAGAACGAACTGAGGGCTGAGGCAAAACACAAGAACCGCACCTGTCAATAAATATTTAGGCAAGTAATATTGCTGCAGGAAGACCTGGGAGTGCACCCCTCTCCACTCCCTATTTGGGAAACCCAAAAATTACAGCAACATGGAAGGTAGGAATTCCGCACACAAGGATTATTGATACATTCAAAATCAATTAAACAAGAGTCGTTATTAATAATCTGAAGACATTTTTCAAGTCCATGTAATCTTGTTTTCTTTTGAAAATGGTTCTTTATTTGAAAAAGACGAATAAATCAAGCAGATAAAATCCAATATTCACAATCCATTAGCCGACGCGTTTCGTCCCAAAAGGGACTTCTTCAAGGCTATAGAAAAACACATATACAAAAACATTTAAAATATATGCAGATATATATACAGACGCATGTACAATTATCGCAGTATTTACAAAAATATTCAACTTATATCCAAGAGTTAGCTATACAAAAAGATTCAATACGACGCATCTGAAGCAGACGCCAAGACGATCGTTAGCGGCTATCGTGCCTTTGCTTTGGTGACTATACAGAAATGTTACCCTTTTGTCACAAGAACTAATTGTTGACACACAAACTTTGAATGCGAATATACACCCTGAACTCATTTTAGAGCCTTGAAAAAGTCCCTTTTGGGACGAAACGCGTCTGCAGTGCAAACCTGCTGATAACTGTCTAGATAAATAAATAGTGTGCCCCTCGTTTTGTAAACTTTCGGAAGTACAGTCCAGGACATTTAGATAACTGATTGTCTTTTCTCCTACATAGGGGAGATATTGAATCTTTTTGTATATCTAACTCTTGGATATAAGTTGAATATTTTTGTAAATACTGCGATAATTGTACATGCGTCTGTATATATATCTGTATATATTTTAAATGTTTTTGTATATGTGTTTTTCTATAGCCTTGAAGAAGTCCCTTTTGGGACGAAACGCGTCGGCTAATGGATTGTGAATATTGGATTTTATCTGCTTGATTTATTTGTCTTTTTCAAATAAAGAACAATTTTCAAAAGAAAACAAGATTACATGGACTTGAAAAATTTCTTCAGATTATTAATAACGACTCTTGTTTAACTGATTTTGAATGTATCAATAATCCTTGTGTGCGGAATTCCTACTTTCCATGTTGCTATTTTAATAAATGTGTCCGCATGGGGCATTCATTAGTGCTATAGTCCAACTATTTTGTCTAAAGATGTATAGGTTTTACAGTCTCTTTTGAAAAGGCCTCATGAAATACTATAATTCTACAGGCTTTGACACAGGACCGGGGGGTTCAAATTTCCCACTGCAGAAAAAAGAGTGGATCTGCACTGCGGTGGACATGACTAGTATGTCCACCTGATGGAGTTCGGGGAAATCTCCAGTGCTTGCACCGGACGATTCTCCCAATTTAAATATTTATGATGGCTGATGCAAAATAACTCCTGCGTCAGCCACCGCTCCCTCCTCTCCATCAATGCTGTCAGCCCACGGTTAGGTTTGCTGATATATTTAGCCCACTGGACAGGACGCACCCAGGAGCAGGTAAGGTAAGCTTTGCGTTTCCGGTGGGATTTCTACCACCATGGTGATCCCTAACCATGGGAGAGGCTTTGCTGGAAAGGGGTGAGTCTCCTCTTTCTAGTGATGCCTCTCCCAATATGATTCATGCTTTTGGATTGTGGCTGTGCCATAATCAACATTCACAACTCGCAACTAGTCCACCGGGTAATCCAGGACTTGGGGCAACTCCCCCAAGAGACATAATTATATTTAACTAATTTCCTTCCACTGGGGGAATGATCTAGACCCCTAGCAGAGCACAATCATTCCCCTTACCTCCCGGGAAATTAAAAAAAAACGGCAACTTCGTTTTTTCGCTGCTCCTGCCCAGGGGCTTTCTGCTGCCCCACAGACAGGAAAGCTGACATGAGGGAGCATCATTGGAAAGTGGAGAGTTTCCCATGTGCCATGGATTCCGACTTGGGGATTGAAGCAGGGACATGATCTCTGCTCTGACCAGGAAACCCACTAAACACCGGGAATTTTTTTTGTCAGGAGGTTTGCCACCCCAACATTGTTGCCGACCCCACCCCCCCATGGGGGCCACACTTTATGTGGGTCAGCCCACTTTAGCCACTGGCTAACTTCACTGTGTTTGAGGGCAGTTTATTTGTGTATTTTTAAGTAGCTTTTAGCCATCTCTCTTCACCATTGTTCTTTTTTGGTGTCATTCACATTAGCCTTTGGCAGATCCTGGGTACATTTTGGACCATATACTATGGCAGGGTTTCCCAAACTGTGGGTCGCGACCTACTGGTGGGTCACCAGACGATTTCTGGTGGGACATGGAAAAGCACTAAATAAAGATGCTTTTACATTTGGTGTTCATCCTGTCACATTTGCTGTGCTTCAAAGACAGAGGTCATACGTCAGGCCATGCCTTCTGACAGATTGCTACTTATTCTTTTAACATGGGGAGTGGTGTTTACTTTTCTTTCTCAGACTGCAAAGTGAAAGGAGTTTTTGTAGTGAACTATGTAACAATCTTCCTGGGGCACATGGAGTGTGAAAGGAAACGTTGCATGTAGGATGTTATTTTTTGTAACACAACTAAATTTAAATACCTATAAATGAACGGTACACATATTTCAGAATATATCAGCAGTTAGGAGAGTAAACATTAAGCACTTTCTTTTGTAATTCTGGCGTGTGATAGAAGCAAAAATTTCAATAGGATGGAAACAAATCAAGACACATTTACTTGGTAATGTGCGAATTATAAATATTCACTATAACCCGATTCCAACACATTTTCATTTGTGTGCTGTATAGTTTCATCAGTGTGCAAATTTAGTGGCATTTAGTGGCCATTTCAATGGAAAATGTGCTATCTGTAAATGACAATGTGATATTGCATGATGCTTTAATAATATATTTGAGAAACTGTGTTTCAAAATGCACCACCAGCTACATAATACATTACTCTCCTGCTAAATGAATTTGCTACACTTTGGGGTCGATTCCGATTCTGGCCGGAAATCTCTCCGACCGAGCCGGACCCGGAGAGATTTCCGACCGAATCGGACCCGTGCAGTCCGACTGAACGAGTACGATGCGCACGTATGCCATCGGACACGAGTCGGTCGGACTCCCATTGAAGTCAATGGGAGCCTGTCGTACAACGCGTACGCGGGCTCCCATTGACTCAATGGGTGCGATGCGGACAAGTGCGCCCCCTACAGCGGGTACGCGGCGAAGCGATTCGCGCCGTACACGCACAGGTAGGGGGGACCCATGGGTCCCCCCTGTGTGCGACTCGCGTGGCTACGCGTACAGGGGGGTCCGACACGGACCCCCAAAGTACGGCTCCGACAGCTCTTTTGAGCCGGAGTGCGCGGCTCGGTCGGACTGCTCGCGGCGCGCATCGTACTTACCCGGCCGGGGAACGTCTCCATTGCGCGGTGCGAGTCGAGTCCGAGCGAGTCGGTCGGTGCGGTTCGAGCCGGGAGCGAGTCGGTCGGAGCGGTCGGGACGCCCGGACGAGTCGGTCGGCGATTTCGCATCGTACTTGCTCGTTCGGTGTACTGTACGGATCGGTCGGGAAACAGGCTTTCGCATGGCTTTTTTCCCGACCGAATGGTATTGGGTGCGCCTCCGACCGAGATCGGAATCGGCCCCTTTGTGTGAAGCTAGAATTATTCACAATCCCTATGACTTCAGTGATGTAACACTGATGTCAGCAGCCCCCACTCTGAAAATTGTTCTAGCACCACTTGTGCAATGGTGATGAAATTTGTTCCGTTTTAAAACAAAACCTTGCAAGTATTACCAAGCAAGTCTGCAGGTAAACCGTCCAATAATTTTGCTGCTGCTTTTTTACTTCACAAAACCATTTCAACAGAGAATGTGCTTGCTATACGTAATCATACACAATCATACCACTTGTGTATGACTTTCACACATAAATTGAAGGGGGGCAAATGATCAGAGCTCCTGACTTTGGATCTGGCGAATCAGATTCGAGTCCCAGTGCTCTAGGCAAATCACTTAATCTCCTGCACTTAAAATAAAATGAAAATGACCTTATGTAATGTAATGTGGGGCTCATGTAAAGTGCTCCAATGCCCTTGGGCAGTGTTTGTGCTGTGAACATATGCCACAGGCCAGCACCCCACTCTGAACTGTGTTCCAGGTCCGGTGCAGTTCACCATGCCACTTTCGCGGGCAGATTAATATCTTGGCCACAGTCTGATAAAGACATATCGAAGGGCGTGGTCAAGGTCATGATAGTTACAAAAATTGATGTTAGAGAGGAATGCAAAATATAGAAAGACTATGCTATTTTGGTAACTCACACCATTTTGAAAGCATGTCTACTATTACATGAAAAATCGCCCGCTCACGTTATTTAAAGCTGGGTAGCTTGTGAAAGTCTGTTGTTCTAAAAATTCGATTGTGGTTGTAAAATGTTTGGGAACCACTGTACTAGAGACTTATAGGCAAGTTAAATATACCAATTATGAGTTTGCCAATTCGATCATATTTTACTACTGGTTAGCAGGGTTAAAGTGCACAGAATTCAAAAGCCAGCAAACATATTGAGGTCAGCAAAAGGCGAAAACTCCACGGTGACCATACAGAAAAGGCAGATTTCCTCCATGTGAGATCACAGTATATTAATTATTATTTGGATTTCTCTCAATTTTTGGCTTCCAAATGCAATCCAGTGTGCACGAAAGAACACATTTTCCAAAATGCCTTCTGATTCGCATGATAGTATGGGTAACCCCAAATTCAAATTGTACAAATAACAGCTATTCATAAATTCGGTATCTGGGGCACATTTCAAAATGCTCATATTCTATCTGATAAACTGATGCATGGTCTGTACACAATGAAATATCAGTATAGGCCGCCACTCAGTTGTTTGCTCTAGGTATCGCCTGTTTTTGGCCAACCAACAAACACTACATATTTCTGCAATCAGAAGGGTCTGACATAAATATATTATTATTTTTGTAAATTGGCCAAAAAATTGCAGATGAAAAGGTTGACACCTTTTACTATTTTTCTACTTATTTTCATATTGTTTTAATTTCATTGATTAGTTTCTTGTGGTAGACCATGAGCAATCATCATAAATGACCCGCTGCTAAATGTTCAAAATATTGTCTAATTTTCTGAAATGTTTAGCTTTCCGCTTTCACCCATTGGTTTCTACCACAAACTGCAAGTTGGTAGAAAACACAGCAAATAGGCAAAATCGACTACCACTTAGGAAAATGCAAAAACTGTGGTAAAATGTGTTTTTTTCATGATTCTGCCTTTTCCTGAAACCTCAGAACATTCTGAATTTAGCACAGCAATCCTTTTGTAGATGTGATTCTTAGACAAAAATGTGCTTTCTTGCACAACACTTTTTTCCCATCCCCCCGCCCCCCCCCAAAAAAAAGAAATGTTGCTATATTTTGGCTATTTGTTCTGTTCCCTCAAGGGAAATCTACAAACGTTGCATATCTTTAGAATCCCCAACGTGTGAAAATAGTTGCAAATCGGCCTGTGTACTTTTTGTGTAGAAAATGTTTTTGAAGGCTTAAGCGCAAAGTGCATCAATAATCAAAAAAGGCTGCACACTGGGGAAAGGGAGAAGGGGGTGCAGGAGTGACCCTCAACAACTAAGGAGTTACATAGCCTGATTCTTACTGCGAACTGATGCCTTCCTTCTTTTGCTGGGCAAGCTGAGAAACATTCCATAACAGTTGAGTAGATTATCACTGGTTTAGGTTGATGAATATGTGAAACAAATTGAAGCATCACAATTTCTGGCATCCAGAGAGCGGATCTGTTAAGCCACCTCTGTAAAATACTAAACATGCATATTATTGCTGCAGGTTTAACTAGATGGTTAGTCTATTGCATGCTTTTTAACTCCTTCCCCTTATGCACTGCTAAGTGTGGTGGAAAGAGGTGAGGTCTAGCTGTTTCCTCTGTTGATGTCTGATAGCTACTCCCTGTGAATACACAAATGGACAGAAGGCTGTAGTTTCCCCATCCTGCCCCTACCTGACATTTTGTAGCAACATAAACAAGACCACTGACGTCTACTACTCATTTGGAGAAATGTGAACAAGTGACCTACACATGGGAAATCACCACCATGCACCACCAAGCACCACCATGCCACATATGGAATCTGGTTGTGATCACCTTGGGACCTCAGCAGACCCACCATTTAATAGTCCAAAACCTGCTGTTGAGAATGTATACAGACACCAGGGGCAGGTAATGGCCTGGGCACTGTTGCAAAAGAAACAAGGAATACTTGGACCAGCACCTGCACTGCACCTTCAGTTTCATGTCATGCACAATCATGCTCACTTGTTGGCCAAAGAGTGGTGCTGGAAATCAGCAGGAAACCTCAGTAGTCCAGAATACCTTTGTAACACTATGCACTGTCCATTCAGAAAGCAGCAGGTCAACCCGTCATAGTCAGGATGGCCCACCATGCCACTAGCAACAGCACCCTCCACTGCAGAGGAGGACCAGATATCTATCAAACGTGCTGTCACCTCCATTTCAGACGACTGCAACCTACAAGGATGCCGCACCATACATGCACTATAGAGGAGCCCTCCAGCAAGATAACCCCTGTACTATCTAACACATCATTCCACCAGAGCAATACATTCAAGCAGTCAATCCGTCCCTTTATGGTACATCCTTTATGATACAAAACACCTGGCGCTTCTGCAGGCATGTCTGCTCCGGGAGAATTTCCCCAAGCCACAGCAAAAGACTGCCAGGCAGAGGCAAACAAAACCCACCGGCCACAAACACATTGTTTCTTTCACCCAGAACACAAGACCACAGCGCTCTAAGAGTGTTGCCATCACTGCCCAAATCCTACATCGGGCCACTCTACTTGCCTCTAGGTGCTCTCAGCAGGTCTATCTAGGATACTGTAGTAAGGACCCTTTCGTACATTTAGCACCAAGAGACTTAGGGCACAACTTGACTAACCAGGTTTTTTTTTTTCTTTTTTCCTTTACACCTTGTATCAATAAAACATCCAAATCTCCTTAAAAGCCACAACAGTACTCAGATATTTTTGAATCAGTGTGAGAGCTGGTTGTGGCTATCTCTGATCTGGCAAAGTTTTGTTACAGTCCCTGGTATCCATCTTGGATCACTAAGATTGCCAATTAGATTTACAAATGGTTGGGCCTGGTGCGTCTGGGCCTAATTTGTTGTCTACTCAGTAACAAGGAGAACTTTGCATACCGACTCCCATCTTAATTGTTTTTATTTGTAGAGCACGGCTGCTTCAACATGAGGGTCTCAAGGTGCTGTCGGATCATGCTGCCTGTTCTCCTATTGGTTGAATATCCAGGTCTTGAGGTCCTTCCTGAATTGCTGGAGCGATGGTGAAGGCGTTAGTTTTGGCACTGTCCCAGATTTACGCAATGTTGTAAATCTGGGGCAGTGTCAAAAACCAGGGGTGGTGCGTGGGAAGACCCACAGCAACACCCATGGAACGCCCCTTCCACGCAGAGTAAGGAATTGCCTTATTCCATATTTACAAGGCTATGAAAATCCACGCAGGGTGGCTTTGTGTGGCCTTGTAAATACGGGCCGGCACACTGCGCCTCCGGGGCGTCACTTACATGGGCTGGCACACTTCCCCTCCAGAGCGTCCCCAAAGTGCCGCTCTGGCGGCGTGAAAGTGCCGCAGGGCCCTTGTAAATATGCCCATTTGTGCAACTTTACCAAACTTTGCGTGACTTTGCAGTTGCGCTAAGTGATGGATGCTAAATGTGAACCCACATCTCTGTTTGTCACCGCTGTGTTGTGCCTACACAGGGGAGGGCGCATTTGTTCCCTGCGATCCAGCAGATGGTCATGCCATGCACAGGGCGCAACCGAGGGAGGAGTGCCCAGCGCAGACATGACCCTACACAGGATTAGTGTAATCCGGCGCCTGTTATTAGTGCCAAGAAACTGCTTTGGCGGTGAACGTGGGCTTTACAAATAGACTCTTATGTTTATGTCCTTTGGTAGTACGGGCGCGTTAGGATAACAATAAAAGAAAAGAAAATCTTAACACTTATCACATTGAGAACCTTTTTAAACACCGTATGTAAAAAAAAAAAAATGCAGAGAGAGTAGAAGGAAACGAATAACTTCAATACAAGAAGCGCTAACAAAGGAGATTTGACAGGAAGTGAATTTAAAATAAACAACAGGCCTGGAAGAGAGACATCACTGCTGGAACGCAGGAAGGACTGCCATTATAGTATGTATGCCAAGTAGGTGGAGACCGCGGAACCCGAGCATTAGGCTGGAATTATCAGACAGTAACTGCCTCCGATATTAAAGACAGCTAAGCCCTGGCACAGCACTCGTCGAATAAATGAAGTGCCGGCAGCACTTCGAGTTAAAAGCCACTAAGCATGATTAACATAGAATAATGAGACAACAGACAAATATTTTTGTGGCTTAGCCTCTCATGTGTCACGCTGTACGTATGCCGCGGGTAAGACAGCACGATGCCCACGCTGTGCGTCGACGCCAGGCACGCCATTCATGCCGTCGTCACTGGCTGGAAAATAGAGAACATCTGAGGATAACTTTAAAGCAGCAGTATCAGCCCCATGGCTTGTTTATAACAAGAAACAGACGGCATTTGTTCTAAATTTGGAGCAATTGTACGTTTTTTAGGGTGCTCAGCGAAGGCATATTTTGGGAACCCCTATGCGGAACAACCATTGGCAGGGCGCACGTCCCAAAAAACAGAAGTGGGGGGACTAGAGTCAGGCAGTATAGTATTCAAGTGGCATCACAACGCGTGAGATAGCATATGGCATCACAGGAAGTGGCATTTCAACCCATGACCTCACATGAAGTGACATCACAGAAGTGACATCAGATCTTAAGACCTCACATATATGTTTAGCCGATCTATCATGAGTACATTTGAGCGCCTTACGAGATTTAAAGAATTATATTTTTCATCTGCATCCCCGTCGCATGGGTCTCAAGCTATACCTTTATTTTTTTTTAAACTCTACATGTTAAAATATTTTTGGGGATTAATGCACCTGCTGCAGAGACCTTTGTGTGCCCTGTAAATCTCAAGAAATAATAATAATGGTAAAATAACTGGAGGTTAATGCACTTCCTTGAGAGAGGTGTGTTTTGTCTAGTCCTAGTTTTGAATTAAAGAAGTATAGTGGGTTATGGTTTCTCCTGCAAAGCACATTATGTAACATAGAGATTTTTATTTTATGTAGATAGTATGAAATATGTTACCGCTTTTAACACAGAGATTTGTTTGTTACTTGCATTTCATAAATTGTATTCCTTCTATTATAGCACAGTGAGATATGACTCATGTACATGTAACTCCTACAGCTTGTAACCCTCACTGTTTTATGTAATACATCCTCTACATTGATTTACACTCATATGATTTATTGTCAATGTATAATATGTACATGTGACATTTAGCGCTCCGACACCGCATGCTATCAAGAAGTAAAGCAAAACAGTAGTATATAAATTGTTGTTTGTGTAAATGGGACAGACCAACATATCGAACATTTTTGCAGTGGATGCATATCTGCCATATACAGGGCCTGAAAAAGTCAAAAGCTTGCCTCTCTTAAGTACTTATGAAGTAATAACAAAATGTGTGCCTTTCTTTCCCCTCCATTGAATTTGCATCTAGGTGTGAGACGCCAGATAGCTCCCAGCCAACATACTCGAACATAAGGAGGCCTGATCGTCCCTTAAATTCAGCCTTTGTTTTGGGCCCAGCTTGAATTTAAAATAACAAAGCCCCCTCGCCTCTTGCACATTGTTGCTCGGAACCAAAGCAGGCCATGTGCAGGTGCAGCTGAATGTGTTCCGGTGTCTGAAAATGACACCTGGATGAGTTCAGCATATTTCAGTGGGGCCCAATTTATTGGCACGATGGACAGCATCCACCCTGTAAAACGAGTGGGTGGAAATTATCTACATGTATGTACCCACGACTTGTGTCCTAGTCATGGGGTAATTTAGACGTTAGAAGGCCACTAACACTATGGCGCAAATGACATTTTCACTGGGTTATACACGATTATTACCTGTGTGCCAAAAATGGAAAAATGTGTCGGGAGTGAAATATGTGTCTATTTTGTGCATGTAGTTAAACATTGGAGCACAGTTTTTCACAGGTAATGGCGTCGGGTAGGACTGGATATTAATTGTCCAGGCAAACACTGGAGTGAGAATTGTTTGCACTCAACTCTTGATAAGGACTAATGTAAAAACCAGTGCAAATCTGGAATTATGGAATGTTATTCAGAGAAAAAGGCTGCTTTATTAGGAGGGGTCTGAAGCTCCTTTTGTGACCAAACATTACAATCAGTTTGAAACCCCGGCCTCACTTATACATTAAACTTTCTAACCCCCGACCTAACTTAAACCACCCTCCATTTATCTATAAAAAAAAACTCTCAACATAAACAGAACTTCTTCACAGTGACATTTTCCACAACCCAAGTGTCCAAGACGTATGCAAACTGTTTGCATCCATGTCCACTTCTTGTCCTTTTAGACCTCTCGTGCCCTCCTCTTTTGATGTCCTTGCCTGCCTCTTTTTCCTTTTCAGCTGCAAGCGTCTGCCTTTTGACCCAACAGCCCTTGCGCACCAGAGCAACGTTTCTGTGTTTTCACCACAGCCTGTTTTACAGGAGCATGTCATAAAAAATAGCCTAAGACCTCAAAATAAGCAGCTCAAACCCCCCCAAAAACCCTAAAATTGTTGCTGAAAAGCCTCACATTATTTTTAAAACGCTAATATGCACTACCTATCCCAGGGTCATCACCTACCTGCACAAGATGCCCAACTAATTAATCTGTCACTTAATTGTCACAAAAGCCCCGCCCCTTTCCCTAAACTGACCTATCCACCTCTGCCATGCCTGGGTCGTGCCATTAGCCAGAAAACTCCCAAGGAGGGGCAAAATAGGGACACCCCTTCCCCCGGGCACCACTATTGTGTTTGTAGCAGTTTTTTTTTTACTCTAGCGTGCTGGACCAACTCATACTATTAGACTTCATATGTGTTAAAAATTATAAAACAGACCGTGATGTCAGCACACAGATATAGAAGCAAGACTAATATCAGATATTTAGGAGTCCTGTTTAGTTTAATCAATTTAAGTAAGAATATTACGTTAAATATCCATTTCATAAAAGTACACAATAGCCAAAACATTTTCAGTATAGGGTTGTTATGTTTGTTTAACTGTAAATAGTGCACCACAGAATTTAAGCACGTGCTACAATTTGGCATTACAGTAGTAGTGACCTCTTGTTTACATCTGACTTAAAAGGTATGTCAGATGTTGCACAGATGTTGCAGACCTATGACAGATTGAGTTTACTGTGCTCTTACATGCTCAGGTGTCTGGCAGCAAAGCTATCCTTTAGGTTTCCCACGTTGTACAGGCATAGCCTTAAGACAACACAGTTGTTCTTTACAGAGATCACACTTGGTCAAACATATGAAAGGTAAGCTACCCTTCAGGTGAAAGGGACCTTATAGGTCAGAAAAATTCCAAAGGCACGGGCTTTGGTGTATACAAATATGTTGTTTCAGATCCTGAGCGCATAGATGAAATTCTTTTTTTTTTGTTATACTTGTTAGTCTGATGCTGTCCTGGCTGTGGATGTGCTGAGAACCACCAGAAATGGCGAGCTTGTCTGCAACATAAACGGGGATGCTGGTTGTGATGGCTTTGTAAATGCAGCTGGTTTAGGAGATGGTGCAAGCCGGCAAGTGGAGTCAATGGAGTTCCATCAGGATGAGGGTGATGTGATCATATTTATTTAGACACTGGATGAAGCATGCTGCAGCATGTAAGATGCCCTTAAGGGGAGCCAGTGAGGAGTCTGGGAGGTCATAGAGCAGCGTGTTACCACCTTCCAGATGCAAGAGTATGGGGGCTTAAAGGTCAGTTCTGAAGCCATTTTCTGGAAGAGATGGTTTGCCTTTCTTTAAAAGACAGAGAGCTTGTACCAGGCTGTATTGGGTTGTTTTGGCAATGCGCTCCTTGTGGGTAAGGTTAATGTCCAGGGTGAATCCAAATGACCATGGGGCATATCAGCAAGGCGAGGCGATAAAATTATCGCCGCTTTAGCGTCCGTTTTCGGACGAAAAGCGGCGATAATTTTATCGCCCTATCAGCATGGACACGCTAACGCGTAAATCCATGCCTTAGCGCCTGTTTACTGAACGCCCAGCTTTGCATCTCTAATGAGCTGCAAAGTGGGCGTTCCTTCCCGAAATAACTGGGGAAATGTCGCTACCCGACATTTCTCCAATTATCAAGGGAATCGCTAACAAGCATAGCGATAAGAAAAGTAGCGCAAACCACGGTTACCGCTACTTTCCTTACGCATGCTTTAATTCTGACTTAGCCATGTAATCCAATGGGAGGTGGATTACATGGCTAAGACCACCCTGCCCTATCAGCAAGGTATCACCGGTCACAGTGCGATTATCGCTGGTTTCCCAGCGATAATCACACTGTTTTCCAGCTATCGCTTGCATTTCTATCGCTTTGGAGATAAGCGTTGCTGATAGCACGCTATCTCCGCGATAGAAAGCAGTGATAGCTGGCGATAATTATCCTAGCGCTAAGTGCGCTTAGCGATAATTATCGCCAGCCCTTGCTGATATGCCCCTTGGTATTTGATGAAAGTTGAGGTTTGAGGCCATCAAGGTTCATTCCATTAAGCCTGATACACATACATTACACGCATCCAACAGCAAATACATTCTGAGATTACACATATAGTATAGGGTCAAGCTTTGACAGCAAAGCTATTTCTCAGGCTGCACATATCTTATAGCTGATGACGAATGGCAAGCGATTTATCCTCCAGATTACCTCCTGTGGCACATATATTGTAAGCGATTATATTCAGTGTTGTGGAGCACCATTTTTTACGACAACCCTTTAAAAGCAACAAAATGTGCCACAAAGCTTGAGACCTACTTTTAAAATATCCCAAGAATAAACTTGAAGGATAAAAATAGATCAGTGTCAGATACATTTCCTTTAATTTCTGTACAGTGTAAATACAGTTGTAATTGGGAATTTTGAAGTGGGCACAGGCTTTTTAAATTAGAGAGACTCAAAAAAGTGAAAGACAACTTTCTTAGTGAATATTTATATTTGCATGTAACCCCTTGCATATAAGTTAGGGTACATCTGTTGAAGCTACTTTCACACACTCCGAACATGCAAAGCAAATTTTAAACACAGAAAAACATCTTACAAGCAGCAGCAGGCACGTGGGCATTTTAAGCAGGGCACCCCTGAAATGCTGAGGCATTGGGCCAAAGCTCAGTTTGCCTTGGGCTTAAAACGTTCCTGCTAGGATAACATAACCGATTTCAGGGAAGGGTCTACTTGGCATAAGATAGAAATTGTGAGGCAAGGGGCAAGTTTAACTTTGAAGTGGACCTTCTTTCACATCATCACTCTGGTGGACCTCAGTGATGTCTTGTCCTTTATTAGTCGCAGGTCAACTCAACATCGCCTGCTTTGTTTCAAAGTCCCACCCTTTCCCACATTACTGTTTTTACTATGTGTAGTTTAAGATGGCTTTGTTAGAAATAATACATTAAGTTTTCCTAACTATAGCTACGCTTAAACCTATGGTATTTTCATTGAATCTGTATGTTTTTTAAAATTTGTTTCTAATATATAACACAAAGTCTCTCCATCATTTCTTTCCTTTTTATGTGTGAAATTTCTCTATTGAATTTTATCCACATTTTATTTTTTTTCAAGGACATCAATTATTTTTCGGCAGCAAATACAAATCTGATTAGGGATATCCGAAATTGTTTCTTAAAATTCAAGAATATCCATTTTGTAATTGGCTAAGTCCAATAATGGATTTTCTGATTCAATGAAAGTAAAGGCAACGTCTGGAGAAATAGTGTTCTCAGAGAGTGGATCGAAGTATTTAGATTGAATATAGTCCGCAATATTCTTGACTTTTACGGGATTAGAGTGAAGAGCATATTTTAGTGCTTCCAATAGCAACATTAGTGTTTTGACAAAGTATTATGTGCGCACACACTTTCTTACTGTAGAATAATCTGTGGAGAGGATTTTGATATGATGGAACGTGATGTCACACATGTGATTTCTGAAACAACCTAAGAATGTCCTTGCAGGTTAGCAATGGTCCAAAATGGGCAGACATCTAACTTTTGGAAAAGTTTTATTTTTTTAAGTAGTGACAACAATTTATATGTCATTAGAAGTGTCTTTAAGTTCAGAAGTGATGTGTTTCTGATATTACAAATAGAAGTGCATTTCCATTCATATCCGGGGTTCTGTTTTTTCCCTGTAAGTCTTCACTAGATATTGTTTTTTTGTTTGACTTGTTTTATTTCTTCCCCTACTACATTCCACGTAAGACTTCATATCACTGGCCTTCATGCATGACTTAAATTGAACAATTATTCTGTTGATGGTAACTCTCTTCATTAAAGTATTTTTCAGTGCTTGATGTATGTGTCAAAGTCCCCTGAAAAATGTTACAGAAGTTTGGTCTTGTTAGTTGTTACTTCTGTAGTTTATGTATTTTATAGGTTGAAATTAAATGGTCAAGGTTTTTGACTCGATTCATTATGAAAATGAAGAGTTTTCTTTTGACATGAAATGCTTCTTCAACAATATGTTGCACATATTGTTTCTGTATGAATTTCTCTGTCTTTTTCTTATGAATGGAAGTGTTTGAAACAGATTTTCCAGGACATGTGTTTTATAATGCTTTGCAGTTATACGCCTAATGTCTCTTTTTGTGAAGGTGTATATTTTTCTTGAATAGGAAGCATTGTCTTTGTAGGAATACCTGTAAAAAGTGCTATCTTTCTCAACTGCTTGTTATTAACCTTTTTACAAACAAGGTTAGGGTGTGTAGAAACATTAGAAAAAATTATTTAGTTGTAGCAGTACGGTAGTTTGTGTTTGGGTGTCATGCTTCTCTCTTATCAATTTTATTTTTCCTCTCTCTATAGTATAATTTCCTTCATTGCTTCTGAAGATATTGCTTTTTAAGCATTGTGTTCAGTTGAAATAGAGCTCTATTGCTTCCCAACAGTCAGAAGAATCTCTGTGGTTGTTAGTGGTATTTAGTAGTATTGAGCAGTGTTCTTAGCCCACTGTTATTAGCCAATCACATAATGCTTTACTTCTTAATTTTATTTCTTATCTAGCTTTCTATTTGTTTTCATTGTATTGTGACCAGAAATGCGCATTTCAAATGCTTTTGTAAACTTGTTAAACTGCATTGCTGCACACTAGTTTATTTTCTAACTTCACTTTAGGTTTTGGTATTATTGTGCCACACTGGTCCCCCAACTTGTATTTAAGCCAATAATTGTCCTCCTTTCAAAATGAAATTGTTGGTATGATGTAGTGTCCTTATGGACAATCATCTAACTCTTTATATATTTGTTTGTATGCCTCTTTGTTCCTTATTCTTGTGTGTGAGTGTATATTCAAGATGGTTAGTTTGGTTTGTTGGGGAAAATTTCATTTTTTGGGCCAGACAGCATGCTAAGAAAGTAGGGGCTGAAAATTATTTAGGTTTGAAAGGATTTGAAGTAACATGGATTAGTGAAAGAGGTTTGAAATGGAATCAGTTACTCCCTCTACTTTCCTCTGTTAGTAGGTGGGACCATCCCCACTTTATGGTTATTCACTGAGGTGGCAATGATATAGGACACTTCTGGAGTTAGATTGGAAATTGAGATGAAGGAAGAATTTTCCATCTCAATGTCTATGTTTCTGAACACACGATTTGTGTTCTCAAATATTTGTGAAAGACAAAAGTGGAAGTGGAGTACGGGGCAGCATGGCTCCCCCTCCTGGGCTGTTTCAAGCCCCGGGGACCCTCTCTTCTCCTGGGCTAATTCAACAATAGTGCGGGGGTCTGCACGAAGCCCCCGCACCCTGGAGACTACCACATTCTTGGGGCCAAAATAAAATTTTAAAGTGGGAGGGGGGCACGTGGCCCCCCTCCTGGGCCATATACAGCCCCAGGGACCACCATCTTCCCAGGGCCAGCCTGTCAATACAGAAGGAGAGGGGCAGTGTGGCCCTGCCATGTCCCGATGTGCCCACCCCCAGGACATAGCTGTTTGCTCTGACTTGGCAGGAGCTTTGACAAGTCAGAGCAAACACGAACTCCGCTCCCAGCAAGTTGAAGCTGTGACAGCACTCTGGCTTGCTGGGAGCAGAGTTTTCGTCTGCAGCGGGCAGGGATACAGATAAAAGGATTGTTCTCACACACAGGGAGCTGCATGTTTAGCAGCTCCCTGTGTGTAAGAGCAATGGTGGCTCCCGCAGGAGGCAGGGAGCCAGTAGAGACCGCGGGTGCATTCAGGCTACCCCACGGTCCCCAAAGGTGCTCACTGGGTGCCCTGGGTTTCCTCCAGGGCACGCAGCATTTGAAGGCTGGGCCCTGGGAGGTGTGCCACACTGCCCCCTCCCCAGTGCAGATGAGGGTAAAACAGAGGATGGAAAAACAAGCAGAAAAGACAAAACGGAGGGCAGAAAATCGAGCAGGAATGGCAAAACAGAAGGCAGAAAAAAGAGCCGGAAAGGCAAAGCAGAGGGTAGAAAAACAACAAGAAAAAGGCCAAACATCGGGCAGAAAAGAACAAGCAGAAAAGGCAAAACAGGGCAGAAAAATGAGCAGGAAAGGAAAAACCGAGCAGAAGAGAGCAAAACAAAGGACAGAAAAATGAGTAGGAAAGTCAGAACAGAGGCAGAAAAAGGAGCAGGAAAGGCAAAACAAAGGTCAGAAAAACAGGCAGGATAGGCAAAACAGAGAGCACTCAGACACACACTCACTCACACACCCACTCAGAGACTCACACACCCACTGAGACACTCATACACCCACTCTCAAACCCACTAAGAGACTCATGCACCAACTCTCAGACCCAATCAGTCACTCACACACCCGGTCACAGACCAACTTAGACACTCACACCCCGTTCCCACAGACCCCCTCAGAGACTCATGCACCCACTCACAGACCTACTCAGACTCACGCACCCACTCACAGATACACACACAGAGACCCACTCAGAGACTCATGCACTCACTCACAGACCCACTCAGAGACATATGCACTCACAGACCCAGAGACTCACGCACCCACTTACAGACTCACTCAGACACTCATGCACCCACTCACAGACCCACTTAGACACTCATGCACCCACTCACAGATACATTCAGAGACTCACGCACCCCCTCACAGACCCACTCAGAGATTCATGCACTCACTCACAGACCCACTCAGAGACTCATGCACTCACAGACCCATTAGGAGACTCAAGCTCACTCACAGACCCATTCAGAGACTCACACACCCACTCACAGACTCACACAGAGACTCATGCACCCACATACAGACCTACTCAGACACTCATTTGCTCACTCACAGATTGACTCACACACATATGAGGCACTCGCAAACCCACTAAGACATTCTGACACCCACTCACAGACCCACTCAGACACTCACACACCCACTCAGACACTCATGCACCCACTCAGACACTCACACACCCACTCACATACCCACTCACTCATGCACCCACTCACACAATCAGTGAGAAACTTATGCAGCCACTCCCAGACCCATTCAGAAACACATACATCCACTGACAAATCCACTCAGACACTCTCACTCCCACTCACAGACCTACTGAGACACTCATGCACTCACTCACATACTCACTATCAAAGGTTACTGGTTACAGTTAGGAAAAGTAATTTTAAAAAAACAACATAGAAATTCACAAAAAAAAACAAAGGTTACAGGGACGTTATAGTTAGAAAATAGAATTTAAAAAAACCTTTAAAATTCACTGAAAAAACAAAGGTTACAGGGACGTTATAGTTAGGTTCAGATTCCACTCATACAAATCCATTCATCATTTACAGCCACTTACACACCCACTTACTCACTCACCCATACACTCATAGAGCCACTCACTTACTCATATAGCCAGTGACACACCCACTTGTCCACCCATACAAAAACCCACACACCCACTCACTCATCTATACAGTCTCTCCCATACCCACTCACTCATCCATACACCACTTACATGCCCACTCACTCAACCATGCAGGCACTCACACAGCCACTCACAGACCTACTGAGACACTCATGCACTCACTCACATACATACTGTCAAGGGTTACTGGTTATAGTTAGGAAATATAATTTTTTTAAAACATGGAAATTCACAAAAAAAACAAAGGTTACATGGGCGTTATAGTTACGAAATAGAAGTTAAAAAAAACCTTAGAAATTCATTGAAAAAAACAAAGGTTATAGGGTCGTTATATTTAGGCTGATTCTACTCGTACTAAACCATTCACCCTCTCATTCACATTTTACAGCCACTTACACACCCACTTACTCACTCACCCATACAGACACTCACAGAGCCACTGACTTACTCATACAGCCACTGACACACCCATTTGCTCACCCATACAAAAACCCACACACCCACTCACTCATCTATACAGTCTCCTACATACCCACTCACTCATCCATACACCACTTACATGCCCACTCACTCACCCATGCAGGCACTCAGCCACTTAACTTAGTATATATGTTTAACACTTAGAAACTTTTAGAAAACACTCACAATCACTGGATGATCACATCAGTGATGTCACAGTGATGTCACTCACCATGTCACCAAGCTGTACCCTGTCGCTAGAGGTTCTCATTGGAATACCCCATGGTATGTGCAACTGGGGCAGAGTCCTGAGAAACTGCATGGGGGAGTGTCCAGGGTGTGCTGTTGTGAGAGGTTGCATGCGTAAGTACCCCATAGAGTGGAAATGGGGAAAGTGTAGTATCTGTCAAGAGCAGGTCTTCTTGTTGACGCTTGGATTGCCTTCTGAATATGTAGGAACAATCTACTATCTTCAGAGGCAATGCCAGACGCCAGGTGATACTGGGAATCTAGGGTTGCTCCCAGAAATAATACCCATCAAGAAGGTAAAATTGGAGACCAGAAAGCCTTCCAGCTGACGAGGAAAAGCAGTAATGTGAAGAACAAAGAATAACAAGCAGGAACTGGAGAAGGCAGAGAATCCACGGAGTCCAGTGAGTGAGCAATCGAGTTGAAACAATTACAACACAAATGGACACAAAATGGCCTCGTATTATATAGTGTGAAATAGGATGTGAGGTAATCTTGACTCGGTGGGTCATCTTGGACTGGAAACCAATACTGGTCAAAAAAGTTGAGAAGTAACAGTAAGAATAATTGTATGTCGAGATTTCCCACAATAATACATAATTTAAAGAACAACACATACTGAAAGTGAGTACATTCTCACCAGAACTCTGAGAGAGTGCAAAGAATCCTTCTTTATGTGGTGCGGTATGATCTCCTCCACGTACACGAAGTACTCAACCCTTAATCCCCTGTGTGGCTCATCCAACTTGAACGCATGAAGACAGGAGAAATGATAGCCGAAAACCCTCCCAGAAACAAAAAAGAGAGCCCATCAGGCTGAGGACACGCGGACAGAACCCGCCTGAAGGCTAGTCTGCTGCACGCCTGAAATGAAAGAACGCGATCAATGATGTCATTTGAGATGCCATCGGTGATGTCATAAATGATGCCATAGAACAGGCCATAAGTGATGCAGTATGTGAGGTCATAAGCAGTGCATGGCTGGGGTGCTAGTTATAGTTAGCTCTGCTAACTATATATAACTGGTGAATTTGTGTATTTCTTTTTAGTTCAAAACATTATTGTTGTCAGTGACATATTCACCTAACTATAACGTTACTTTAACCTTTGGTTTTTTCAGTGAATTTCTAAGGCTTTTTAAGAAAAAAGAAAATAACAGATCTTTTTATCGCACCTAACTATAATATTACTTTAACCTCTGTTTTTTTCAGTGAATTTCTAGGGCTTTTTTAACATAAAGTAAAATTTTATTACTATACATAAAGCAAACCGCCCGCTAGTCATGGCCTCTGGCCGTGACTGTGGGGGGTTCGCCACAGGGCCTTATGTTTTTAAAGGGGATGGGGGCCAAGTCACCCCCCTCGGTCCCTCTCCCAGAGCTTTATTAGGCCCTGGAAACCCCATCCCCCAGTGCCTTTTTTTTTTTTTTTAAAGGGGGGGGCACGTGGCCACCCTCCCTGAGCCTCATTAGGCCTTGTGGACCCCATCCTCCAAGGCTGTTTTTTTTTTGCAAGGGGAGAGGGTGCGCACGCCTTGTCTCCGAGCCTTTAAAAGGCCCTGGGGACCCCATCTCCCATAGTCCTGGTTTGTTTGAGGGATGGGTGCTACGCAGCCCCTCCCGAGCCAAATTAGGCACACCATCCCCCAGGGCCCTTTTTTAAAATTAAATTGGAGAGGGGCCACGTGGCCATCTCTCCAAGCCTTATTAACCCCTGGGGACCCCATCCACCAGGGCCTTTTCTCTATGAAATGGTAGGGGGCAGCTTGTCGAACCTCCCCAAACCTTATTAGGCCCTGGGGACCGCATCCCCCAATGCATATTTTTTTTTTAAAAAAGGGGAGGAGGGCCACGTTGCCCCCCTTCCCGAGCCTTGTTAGGCCCTTAGGACCCCATCCGCGAGGCCCGTTTTGTTAAATTAAAGGGGAGGGGGGCTGCATGACCCTAATCCCTGAGCCTTGTTAGACCATGGGGACCCCATCCCCCAGGGCAATTATTAAAAATTAAGGGGCGGGGGCCGCTCAGTCCCTCCTCCCCGAGCCTCTTTAGGTCCTGGGGACGCCATCCCACAGGGCCGGAAATAAATGTTAAAAATGGGAGGGGCAGCAGTTATCAGCCCCAGGATACCCATCCCCCAGTGCCCGTACTATGAAAGGTGGGTGCCCTTGTGCCTATATTTGTTGGGGGTCGCGGTGGAGCCCCTGCGGCCCCAGCTGGCTCTATGCATGCAGTGGAAGCCAGCATTGCTCCCACCCGCAGGGAGCATCTACTAATGCAATATTTTGATCTGTTTCCTGGCCCGCATCAATTCAGGCAGTGAAACAGATCAAAAGCCTGCTACCAGCTGGCAGGAGAATTTTTAAAGCTCCCGCTCGCTGGGTGTAGACTTTGTATATTCTCACGCTTGGCGCTGTGATTTCAAAATGCTCCCACCAAGCCGGAGCAAACATAGGTTTCTCTGCCTGTGCCAGTAGGGAAGCCGCTATGTCCCGGGGGTGGGCTCCCCGGGACATAGCTAGTGAGCAGGTTCCGGTGGATGGGGTCCCCATGACCATTAATGGCTCAAGGAGAGGCGCCATGCAGCCCCTCCTCCATTTTCAAACATTTAGCAGCCCAAGGGGTTGTGGCTCCCTGGGGCCTCTGATGGCTCGGGGAGGGGGGCCATGCATCCCCCTTGTCATATACTATGTTTTCAGCTGAAGGAGTGGGCTACCCGGGGCCTCTGATGACTTGGGAGGGGGGGTGCATGTCCCCCCTTCCCTTATATAATGTTTTTGGCCCAGGGGTTGAACCCCCAGGGCCTCTAAAGGCTCAGGGAGGGGGGCTTCATGTCCTCCATCCTCATATATTTTAATTTCAGCCTCGGGAGTTGGCTGCCTGGGACCTATAAAAGCTAGGTGAAAAGAGGGCTGCATGCCACCCTCCCATTAATAAAACAATGCAACCCCAGCCGCCATTTAGGTTTTTTTTTTGTTTTCCGATCCCGCTGGAGTCCCCAGCAGTTTTTGCCAATTTTTTGTTTGTTAGTGGCCGGGGGGAAGAGGGTTCCTTTGGGTCCCCCCCATGGGAACTAGAAGTCAGCGTATTCCTACCCAGCCCCTTTAAATTTGTTTTAGACTATGTCCCAGAGTCCTGTAATGGTGGCCAGCAAAACTTTTCTCATGTTGCTGGCTGCCAGTCAGAGCGCTTCTCCCACAGGAGACTGAAACCCACGAGAGCGAGATGGCCCAATGGGAATAAATGGGCCAATCAGAACGCTCTGTTTTTAAATTGGTGCTCCTGCGAGAGTCTCAAGAGACTCTCGCGGACCAAGCCATCCATATATTCAATTATTTTGTAACCTTAATTTCACAAAAATCACAATCTGCGGACCAAGATCTAACTTCCTGGCAAATTTCGTGTAATTCCGTTCGGCAGTTTTTGCTGTAGCCTTGTCTGAGGAAGTGTATGGAAAATGCATGGGTATTTGCATTTTGGGACCTGCTTTTTTCGGTGCCCCCGCTTCACGGATCACCCTGAAACTTTCCATTTACAAACTAGTCAAAAATGAGCACCTTCGTGGAAAGTTTTGTCACTAGCTTATATATATATATATATATATATATATATATATATTAGTCAGCAACCTCGTACAACCAAGGATGACGACGCCGTGTGAAGAGCCAAAATTCTTTATTCATCAGCCACTATCGGACGCGTTTCGCCTGACCAGCAGGCTTGCTCACCAACGATTCAATAAAGTTTTACAATCTCTTTTAACACATTTTTTGGTTCCGTGACACGTGATAACTACAATATGAGGGTCATGGAAGACAGACTCGTAGTTTGAACAGACATAATTCATCTACGTTCCAAAGTTGTATGAAATAGATCTCTGAATTCGTTTAAATTCATTTAAGTGTGCAAAGTTAGCTTGTTATACACGACTGACATATTTATCAATTGTGCTTTGAACTCATGCCAAATGTCATCACAGTAACAAATTAAGTGCTTTCCGTATTGCATTCGGATGTCATGACTTGGTAACAATCTGTTCAGTCTAACCTCATAGTTCTGCCCAAGTGGGCCAAAAATTCGCATTTTTAATGAATTGACAACATTAAATTTATGAAAATTCATTCGACTGTAGTCAGATCATTGTTTTCCGTTACCAAAACCATACTTCATGCTGCTCATTCTCACACGCAATAGTAGCCCAAATGGGTTTATCGACAAACCAAATACAACATTGTATTCACAGATTACAGACCAAGTGGGCATTGTTATGAACGTATTTGCTGTCCTCCATTAAAAGTGCAAAGTGAAAAATGTGAAATGTGCATAAATTTGTTAAAAACGAGATTTAGGAGGAAGGCGGTTTTTATTCTTATAGCTGTGTATGGAAATCCTCTTCCATATTAAGCCCTTGCGGGGTCTTTGTGTCAAGTTCTATGATGTAGCATGACTCTAACTTCCTCAATTTTTTCTCCCGATTCCCTCCTCTTGCATTTTGGGGGAGCAGCGGCGGGAATACCCTAGCAGCTGTGCCTAAAATATATATATATATATATATATATATATATATATATCCATCCAACAACAATCGCTTATGTCCCAGCCAACTTTCACGAGGAGTGTACGGCGAGGTAGCAAACCTCCTACATTCCATCACCATCTGCACTTACGGCCAGTAAGAATACCCTGGCTCGAACACCACAGTACCGCCACTCAAATTCGTTGTTCAGCGTAAATTTAATCGACACTTGGCAACAAAAAACAAACCCAACGCGTTTCGGAGTTTCCTCACTCCTTGGTCACGGGTTAGGTGTATGCATCATTTCCGTTTTGTTTTAAAGGAACAGTTCGTGCGTTTCAAATAATAAACATAGACAACATGCTAACATTGTTGGTTAATACACTTCTCAACAAAGAATATAATGAAATTGCAGATTGATTTCAACAGTGCTCTAATTATCAGCATTATATTAGGTATAATGTTTAACCATTATACTGGTCCTGTATAACATTGTGAGAAAAACATCGTAAAAACTAGCGTCTTCAGTTTGCGAGCCATCTTATGATGCCGCAGTATGTAAGATGGTAAGGGTATTCTTACTGGCCGTAATTGCAGATGGTGATGGTGATGGAATATATATATATATCATGTTATCAAGGCACTTGTTGTGCTGAAACGCGTAATGCTGCTAGTGCTGATGGAGAACTCAATTGATTAAAAAATCTGCACTTTACCTGAGGTCCGTGCTCCGTTGTCTTTTTTGAAGAAGAGTTGGAGTTATCTGGATATATATATATATATATATATATATATATATATATATATATATATATATATATATATATTCCACGTGAAACAGGATATCAAGGAAGCAAATCCACAAGCCCACTCAATCAGGTATGCAGAAGTTTATTTTCTCGTGACAAAGAAACGCGTTTCGACCAGTATTCACTGAAATAAGCTAAGGTTACAGGGATGTTATAGTTGGGAAATAGAATTTAAAAAACCTTAGAAATTCACTGGGAAAAAACCAAAGGTTCCAGGGACTTTATAGTTATGCTCAGATTTGACTCGTACAAAACCATAGAACTTCGGCAGTTATATTTTCCTGAGCTAACCGTAACTTACGCCCCCGCAATGCACTGCTTATAACCTCACAAACTACATCACTCATGACATGTAATGCAGCCTGGGTGGAGAACATGCAGAGTGTGCATGACGGTTTGGCCAGCCCCAGACGGCCGGCCAAACCATCAAGTGCACTTAAGGTGCTGCCACCACTCCTCCCCCTGTGACGCGGGAGCCCAGTCCCGCCCGCCTGGCTTCAACTGCAAGCTGAATACAAAAAACTAAATGAAAATAATGGAACGTTATTATCATTTAATTTTTTGTATTCAGCTTGAAATTGAAGTAGTGGGACGATGCTCCTCCGCCTTAGAGGAGGAGCCGCCACTGATGTGAGGGACCTGGTGCCTTGGGCCAGTAAATGTATGAAAGCCTTCCTAGAGCTTAGACACAGCCTGCTCTAGAAATGCCAAATTACGAGAAATATGTTTATTTACTTCATCATGAAAGAGAAGGGTGCGCATTTTCAGTCCTTGTGCAGTAGCATGGAGCAAAGCGGCCCATTTCATATTTTTATGCTACACTAAATGCAGTGGCCGCCACGCTTCATTGGTGTAGGAAGAACATTACAGCGACTTCTTTGGAAATTGTCAAAGTGAGACGATCGTGAAGGGACACACACTTATTGTGCTGGTTCCACATACAGTTAAGACATTGCTGACTCGTACATGTTGTCAGCATCTTGCAAACAGTTGCTTAACTAAGTATGGGAAGATTATTCTGGCGAAAGAGAACATTTCAGTTCAAAGCTGCAATACCCTGAATCCTGCAACACTTCTGCCACTGCCAAAGGAGGAACCTGATGATGAAATAGATGAAAGTACCCATGACTGTATTAATGTGACAGAGTTGTCCACCAAACCAAGACAGGATATTCAAGATGTATCACTCAAATTGGCTGATTCTATTTTATTTGTGCATGATTTTTGTCTGAGAGACCATTATGGAACTCTATGAGCAGCAAATGCAGTTTGTACAATATCATATATTGTGAAAGCATCGTACTTGTGTAATGTCACTTCAGCACAAGTGACAGAATTGATTTCAATCACAAGAACATGCAGCGTAGCCAATGGATTTAGTGTTACAATTTATGCAGATAGCCAATAAGGTTTTGGAGGGGTCACAAAGGGGTTTCTTGATATCCACTGGCACTCATTGAATATGGGCACAAATTATGGATTTCATTGAGGCCCTACAGTTCCCAAAGAAAATTGTTGTTTATTAAATGTGCCACACACAAGAGTGGAGGTGACATGGTTTCAGTGGGCAATACTTTTGCAGGTTAGGTTGTGAAGTACTGTGTTCTTGTGTCTGGTCCATTGGGAACAAATGAAAAATCAGAATGTGAATTGGAAAATGTCAATAGTTTCTTGTCAATGTCAGCCCAATCACTTGAGGAGTTGAGGAAATTGCAAAATGAAGTGGCAGAGGATAAAAAGAAAAGATGGGAGAAAGCAGGATGGTCAAGAGACAAATAGGAGGTTTGGATGTCAAGCGATCAGAGAGTCATACTACCTGATTCCATGTTGTTGCAGATGGCAAGATACTTTCATGGGCCTACACACATGGGACGTGTTGGTACTTTGTCAGTCTTTAAAAAATATTGGTTTAATTCCCATTTCAAGAAGATTGCAGAGACACTATGTCAGAGAAGTGTTACTTCCCAACAGGTGAATAACGGTAAGAGGACAAATGTGACCATGAGTCACATATGGAAATTAGGAAGTCCCTTTACAGGATTACAAATAAACTTTGTTGAAATGCCCCTGTGCAATGGTTTAAGGTATATTTTAGTGGTTGATTAATTGTTTAGTACGTGGGTGGACACATACCCAACAAGAGGTTTTGATGCTCTCAATTTAGCCAAGCTTTTATTGAGGGAGTTGATTCCTAGATTTGGTTTGCCAACTTCTTTAGCATCAGATAGGTGAACTCATTTAAAAAAATTAGCCGTGAAAAGTCTTTGCATGGCACTGAAACTGGAGCAGAAATTCCATTGTGGATATCATCCAGAAGCATCAGGAATGATAGAGAGGGACAATGATTCTCTGAAAGGAAAGTTGCCCAAAGTGTGTGCATCTACAACATTGAAATGTCCAGGTGCCCTCTCTTAGTTCTGTTTAGTATGAGCAGTACATCCAACAAGGCTTGTCTCCCTATAAAGTCTTAATGGACCGAGCTATGAAGGTTCCGGATATTCCTTCAACTTCACTTGTGAATATTACTGATGATATGCTTCTGGGTTATTGCAAGAGTTTGGCTGATCTGGTATTCTTTATCTCTTGCTGGATGAATTTGGCTACACCTTCAGCAAGTGAAGAACCCTGCCACGACCTAGAGCTTGGTTATTGGGTTGTGGTGAAGAAGCATGTTCGAAAGACCTGCTTGGAACCTCTATGCAAAGAACTGTACAAACTGATCTTAGTGACGAATACTGTTGTGAAGTGTGGAGATTTGCCAGATTGGATCCTTGCATCTCACATGTAGAAAGTGAAGACTGCAGATGAGGAAGTGGTGACACAAACCACTAATTCACAGAGTCAAGCTTGAGTTTGCTGCATTGATCCGGAGGGGGGAGGAAACAAAGACTTCAAAAAGTACAAATTCATCAAAAACAATGAGAAAAACTTTAAAAACTTGAACTCTGAAAACTCTAAGAGCAACTCAAGATGATCTAGTTGCAAGTTGTGTAAATCATGAAACAATTGAAGATAAAAATGAGGCAAGTGGAATAAATCTGACTGTAGATGAAAGGTTGACACGAGTGGATTGATCTAAAGACCTGATAGAATGAAACAGAGCATTGGAAAGAGTTGTCAGGTTGAAGAAAATGGAGAAGATCACCTGAAACAGTAACAAATCTGAACGAAAGAGATTCTGAAAAGCCTAAGGTCAGGAAATCAACATGAGTAAGAGTGCTAAACAAGAAGTACACAGCCCCTGAATGGACATATTTATCAAAGGTCAAACCAGAAGAAAAATACATTGATCTGAGACACTATTGATTTCTGCTGAAGGACCCTTCATAAATAGTAATGAACTGAGAATGAAAGTGATCAACATTGAATCATTTCCTGATGGAGTAATGGAACTGCATTTTTGAATCTTTGAGAAGAAAATTTTTGATTTTGATTTTCCATAGTGTGCCTGCTTAACTCTCTTAGATTCGAATTTTAGACAGAGATTTTTTTGTTTATGCTAATTTTTTAATTGTAATGCCCACTTTGAAAATGATCCATTTTGTACTGTAGGTATCCAGCTGAAGATAGCTTGGTGTCTGCATTGAACTTTATAAATGGAACTGCTGAATTATAAGCATATATTTGCTTGCATCAACTTATCTTGAAAACTAAATTTACTTACATAAACTTTCTAACATTTTTGAGCAACATAATTTTAAATAAATGTTGTACCTCGTTTAGCTATTTAGTTGTCATTTTTGAAAGTTCTTATAGAATGAAGATGGCTACTTCCACATTTTATTTGCCATTAAAAATAGTTGTTAAGATTTTCATGCTATTAATATTGATCAGTGTATTACTGACCCTGATCATGAGTGGATCATGCTTCAGAAGATAAAAATGATTTATATCATAGTAACACTAAAAGAGATTGTAGAATAGACCATAGAAATGTTTCTGTTGCATATTTTAGGGAAAACACTTATGTTAATTTGTTTTTCAGAATACCAGAAGATAATAAATGTAACAAATTGTTACTTACATACTTACCTGCCTACTTCTGTTACAGAGGCAGCAAAATATTTTCAACTTCCTTTGTGTTACCTTATGTCTTGCAGCATCTATTTGTCAATTCTATTGGGACAGGATCTACTGGATGAGTATGAAGTGGATTGTGAGTTATCTTTTGATGAATAAGCTGAAATTAAGAATTTGGCTTCTGCTAGCAACTGTAATAGATCTAATACACTACCTAACCGAAGTCTTAATATAACTAATGATAAGAATGTGTGTAACTTAACTGATGTAGAGTGCAACTTTATTAGAGAATTTTATTAAAGAAGAGTGAAATTTAGTAGAAATACAGCAGAAGCAAAAGAGATTCAATTAGAGGAAGAAACTGAGGAGAAATTTAGAAATTCAAAGATACATCCTAAACTTAGAATTAATCAGAAGCAGAAAGAAGTTATATATATGATTTGTGAGAAACATGATGAATGGGAAACTTGAGAGATGATTGGGTCGAGTGTGTGCAGTTACAATTATAGAGTTGATAGAGATTATTTGTTGGGTAAGGATCCTATATTTAGGGGCATTTATTATGTCTGTTTTAAAACAGTTTATTTTAACATTCCAAGTAACTGGGTAGGTTCCTGCTATCTTGCGTTAGTTTTTCCAAGAGTGTATCATGTAGGTGAGATGAATGAGATGAGTGACGCGAGTCTTAAATGGGTGAAACGTGGGTTTGTCAATTCCTTATGGACATATTTGATGTGTTGATTCCTCCAATTGGTCTGGCTTCGAATGATGTGAAAAATCAGAAAATTGTATACCTTAGTGGACCGTCTGGCTACTAGTACTGCAGGTGCTAAAATTAATGATGAGATTATAGCCATTCGTGCAATGATTTTCCAAAATTGGCTAGCTTTGGATATTATTTTTTTTAATTATTATTATTATTATTGTGTCTTGTAGAGTGCTTGGCTACCCCGAAGGGTTTCACTGAGCTGGACCAAGGTAGGATGAATCAAGCCCACATGTTAGAACAACCAGGTCTTCAAGTTCTTGTGGAACACGATGAGAGAGATACAACTTTGCAAAGATTCCAACCTCCCATGCGCACCAGGTGGATTCTAGGCACTTTGCAGAGAGACTAGTTGAGTGATCTGAGCGTGCGCGCTGGCTGGTAGGGCATCACCAGATCTTGAATGTATTGTGGGGCTGTGCCGGATCTAGCCTTGTGCATGCAGCACAAGGCTTTAAACTGTATTTGCTTATCCATAGTCAGCCAGTGGAGCTCGTGGAGAAGATTTGTCACAGAAGGAAGCACACTTCGGAAAGTGATAGAGCAGCCTGGCCGCGGCATTCTGGACTACTTGTAAGCGCCCATTGACTATCTTATCTGCTCCCAGATATAAAATGTTGCCCTTGTCAATTTTTGAAAGAATCATGGGTTGGATCACAGTTTTTTGGGCTGACGGTGTGATCACGCTGATGATCTTTTTTACCCAGCTCAGGACTGTGATTCATGTTTAGGCCACCGTGGCTACCTGCAGCTTCATTGAAATCTTCTTGTCCAGCCAGAAGCCAAGGTTCTTTACCTTGGAAGACAATTCCGGAAGGGTTACGAGAGCCTCCGGCCAATACTGAGGGCTTTTACCCAGAACCATGACCTTGGTCTTCTCGCCGTTAAGCTTGAGTGCGTTCACTCATCCAGGTAGAGATCTTGCTCAAGCTCAGGTTCAAGGCTCCGGTGCTGTATCCCTGTGCAGATGACAGGGAGAAGATAATTTGCGTGTCATTTGCATACGAGAACAAGGTTGGTCCGCAGCTTTCCACCACATCTACGAGGGGATGTACGTATATGCTGAAAAGCATCGGAACAATGATGAAGCAAAACTTCAGTATCAAACAATGGGGAGGAGAGATGGTAGAGAAGGGTGAGAGCACTGTTTTCACATTGGGCACATAGTTATGTATGTCACATGACACATGCACACCCAGGGCAACAACTTGTATTCCTGATCCATGTTCTGTTTCCTGTCTTTAAATGTGAAGGGGATTAATTCCCCTTTGAAGTGGAAAAATGTCCACACCTTTATAGTGTCTCTTAAAGCGGAGGATGTCACAATCCAGCAAATACAGCTCAAAAAAGGTGACTCCTCTTGATTTCCTTCTAAATAATATGGCTGTCGGTATCACTCAAATACACATATCAAAACCAGTGGCATAGCCATTCTGCTGGCAAAACATTTCTACTTGTAAGTCACAGATATCGTCACATATAAGGAAGGATGATATGTGATGTTTAAGGGGACTCTACATGGTGCAGAGATTACAATAGCCGCGCTGTATGCACAAAATCAAGGCTCAAGACAGATTACTAAAAAAAAGCACTCAGAACACTTTCAGGCTTCAAAGAGGGGATAACAATTTTGATGGAGGCCTTTAACACAGTACCACAGACCTTACTCTATAGATCTGTGGCTAACTGGTCTGCAGCTAAAGGAATGGCAGGAGAAACATCAGCTACGCTCCAGGAACTGGAGTTGGTGGATGTCTAGAGGATATTACACCCACACGATAAGGATTACACATTTTATTTCTACATACATAACTCCTGTTCCAGGATTTATATGATGTATGTTTTGGGGGACTCGATGCCCCTGGTTAGAGACACAGGGATTGGGGTCATAGTGGTTTCAGACCATGCACGTATATGGCTAAAGAGGCAACTGGGGCTCCTGAGCCGCCCAGAAAGACGATGAGACTTGGGAAAGTCATACTACAAGATGCAGTCAACAGGGCAGAAATAGCCTCCCCTATAGAAGACTATGTAGCTACCAACCAAATGACTGATACATCTCAGAGCACCTTCTGGGATGCCCATACGCCGTACTGCGAGAGAAGTTGATGGCACTAGCCTCCTCTGTGGAGCGGGAAAGATGTCTAAATTGTAAAAGGAAATAAAGCAGGCCAAAGATAAACATAAACAGACAGGATCTAGGGCCGACCTCAAAATGCTTATTAATAGTAGAGGCCAGCTCCGTACACTACAGCTTAATAGAGCAGAGAGGGCACTGCTCTCATTAAAGAGCAAAATCTATGACCTGGGAGAAAAGGCACACCACATGCTGGCCAACAAACCAGAAGCTAGAAAAAATATAGAAAGCAAGCTAGACTGGAGGAGATCATAGGGCTCACTCACCTATGGACCCAAACAAGAAGAAAACCTCTTTAAACAATTCTACACCTAACTTTATAAGCGGGAGGAGATGTCACTCCAGGCAATTCACTAGTATTTGCAAGTCCTTGACTTCTGACGGTGAGAGACTCTCATATCCTGGAGTTATATGCCCCCATTCATGAAGAAGAAAAAAAGGCAGCTATTAAAACCATTAAATCAAATAAGACTAAAGAGCCAGACAGGTTTGGAGGAGAATTTTACAAACTCTACATGGGGAAGTTTGTGCCTAGTTTGAAAAATATCTTTAATTCCTTCCGGACCACTACTAGAGTCAATGTCTCGATGGAGGAGGCAACTAATAGTGGTGCTACCCAAGCCTGGCAAGAATTATATGAATATGCGTCATATAGACCAATCAAATTGTTAAACTTAGATATTCAGATATACATAAAGATATTAGTGATGCTGTTGGCTCTTATTCTTTCCCAGTTGACTCATGAAGATCAATTTGGCTTTGTTGTTGGCAGGTAGACCTTGGACAATATCCGATACATAACCCACCATGTCGACAAAAAACAAAAAAACTCCTTAAAAAGCGAAATCTTAGTGCTTGATACCAAAACAGCTGTCCACAGGGTGGATTAGCACTTAGTGGGGGGAGTACTCTGCGAATTCGAACTCAGTGACACCTTTACACACATGGTTCTGGCAAACTAACAGGCACCTATGGCGGTCTTTTTCTGTCGCCATCTAATTACAGCAAGGTACCCGACAGGTTTGGCCTGTGCCCCCCCCCTTCTTTACATTCTGTGGATAGAACCATGGGAATAAAAATTCATCAAAGTCCTGATGTACACATGGCATCCAATTTGGGGAGGCGGGTGGACCAGAGAATTTCATTATTTGCAGATGATGTGCTTATCTTAATGGAGACACCATGAGATCCTATACCCCCTTTGATGCGCCTTCTTTCCGAGTACGGAGAACACTTAAGATATAAAATTAACAAATCCAAGTCGGAACTTCTCCCTCTGGGTCTTTCAGTATCTTAGGAACGGTCAATCTTATCCACTTGCTCCCTGGTTGGAGCCATGCTAACATTCCCAACTATGAAGGATATAAAATTAGATATGAACAGGTGGAGCGCCCAGTATGTGTCATGGATGGGATACATAGCAGCGATTAAAATTAACTTGGTTCCTCAGTTACATTTATTTTTTCAGATGCCTCCCCTGCGCATATCACACTAAATGATGGATGAAATGGATCGTTCTCTACTTATCTTTGTGTGGCAGGGTAAAGCTCCAAGATTATCCTAGAAAATAATTTTGATGGTGTCAGGGTAGAAGGGCTGTCTAGGTTTTCCACATATCTGTAACTACTACAGAGCTGTGCGCTTGAAAATTATTGGGGAAGGTCCAAAAGAAAATCCTGAAAACATTCCTTCCATATGGACAGAGCTGTAATGGAGAGGTTACTGAGGGATATAATTTGGAGGGCAGGTACGAATAGGACTCAGAATGCATATGGTAGCCAGATTAATAGTATGCTATTGGGTAATTGGGACGTGGTGGTTCTTAACTGCGCCATCACAACGTTTCCTTCAGCCTTAACATCTATTTTAGATAACCCTGGGGCCGAACTCCCATCCTTATCGAGTGCTGGGGCTTGTCGAATGATTTCAAACATGTTTTTAAAAGGAGAGATTAGATTCTTTCCAGACTGTAAGAGAACCTATAACCTTCCGGAGCTAGAATGGTTCTGATTCCAGCAAATATGTCACTGGGTCCTACATCCACAGATAAAAGAGGCTGCTACCTGTCCTTTAACACAAAGAGGGAAGCTTCTCACCCCTTATCATGGGACCAAAGGATGGATATTAGCTATATACAAATATCTATGTGCACCACCAACATCACCCTCTTAGTTGCATACGTGGGCGGGCATACTACAACGCAACATCAATTCAAAGCTATGGGAAAAACTATGGCGGGATATTTATAACTACAATCTGTCAGTCCAACACAGAGAATCTGAACTTAAGATAATGACAGGCTGGTGGTAACACACACTGTATAAGCTGCACAGAATGTTCCCGCAAACGACCATAATTGAAAGCTGAAGGTGTTGCGGTATTGTGGGGGACCCTCTGCATGTGTGGCGGAGCTACCCCAAGCTGCAAAGATACTGGAAAGTTAATTTATCCACTATAAAGGACACTATTAATATCTATGTGGGCCCGCTGGCAGCACTGATTAGATCTTATGGGCTCCAGTTAACATCTTATGCGGACGACACACAAATTGTGTTGTCCCTACAGCGAGGCAAGGAACTGGAAACTGGCCTGAAATGCTGTGAATGCATGAAAGCTATTGCCGGCTGGATGTCCTCAAATTGCCTAAAACTAAACGCAGGCAAGACGGAGGTCATCATTTTCGACAACAACCCTAATATCTGGACCCCTGATTGGTGGCCTGAAGAAATGGGAATGCCCCAGGCCCCTACTAGGAAAGCCAAGAACTTAGGGGTGATTATGGATAATAAACTTACATTTGGGGAACAGGTTAGCGGAGTTGTTTCAACAAGCTTTTATCTCCTCAGAGTTTTGAGGAAAATAAAATTCTTTTTACCTGAGGATAGTTTTAGGACGGCAGTCACAGCGCTCATTTTGTCTCGGCTGGACTATTGTAATAGTCTGTATCTGAATATTCACAAGAAACATCTAAACAGACTCCAGCTGGTGCAAAATGCGGCAGCCAGGTTGGTAACCGGCACACCCAGGTTTGTCTCTGTTAGGAAGAAACTTAGGCAGCTCCACTGGCTCCCAGTGAAACAGCGTGCACAATTCAAAGTACTTTGCACAGTTTTTAAATCTCTGACAGGCAGGGGCCCTGAATATCTGAGGAAACGCCTTCAATGGTATGTTCCCGGGAGAACATTGCGATCCGGGGAGGCAAAGCAAGTGGCCGTCCCACGAGTTAAAAAAGCCAATTGGGGTGGCAGAAGTTTCATCGCCTGTGCTGCTAAAGCCTGGAGCAACCTACCATTACATCTCAGGAACGATACCGAGCTCCTCTCCTTCAGGAGGGAGCTGAAAACTTGGCTGTTTTCCGAATAGCCATTTTGTTTTTGGGTAACCAGTGAGGCACGGCTCAGCGCCAGGACATCTTTGGGTAAAAGTGCGCTTTAAAAGCTTATTAACATAACATAACATCATAAGAGTACCCATACCGGCTGAAACAGTGGTGATAGAGTTGGGGTTACTCCCCGACTGCTAATCAGCTTATGCTAATAGCATGTATGACAGTTGCCAAATATTGGAAACAGAAAGTGACAGCTAACTGGCACACGTGGTGTTGGCATATTTGGGACACTATGGCTCTTGAAAACATGATTGGATATGTAAATAAAGATAGAAGCAACCTCATGACACCATGGTAACTGGTGTTGTAATTTATGGAGGATGAAGTAGGGACTGCAACATGTCCTCCTAGATTATTTGAATCTATTTGACTATTGCCTTTTGGGGAACCTTGTACCTATGGTTGCTTGGGACGCTGGAGAGTGCTGTGGAACGACCACAGGTGCATGATAAACCTTTGTATAGTTGTACGTTGTTAATTCTGCGATAACTCTACCTAAAATTATGTGTCCGGAGGTGGGAGGGGATTGGGTGGGTTCTTTTTTGCTTTTCTTTGTTTTTATATATTTATGCCTGTGTGTATTATGCACGACTTGGAAGTTATACATCTCGAAAACGTTAACAAAATGGTTTTAAAAAAATTAATTAGCGCAATGTATTTGACTTACTTTAAGATTGTATGACGGAACAACGCATGCAATTACCATGCATGCGTTACTTTGCCGTCTGCACAACACATGTCGCATTTCTGCGCATGCAGTTACAACGCAAAATTTTACAGCGCATATGGCTTTTCCATACAAGCCGTTACCGCGAGAAATTCGCTGTAAATGCATGGTTGGTAAACAGGGACAGGGACACGAGTATCCCAACCCCCCACAGTTGAGGGGTAGCAGGCTCGACACATGCGCCACCCAGACCGCTGGAGATCACAATGACCCAGCACCCCTAAGAGTCAGTCCTGACAGGGACTTTCAGACACTTTAAAACTATACACCTCTCTCGGGCTGCCTGAGTTGGCGCCCTTGAAAACCGGCAAGTATACACCTCTCTTGGGCTGCCCGGGTCAAACAGCCCGAGTCGGTGCCCTCCTTAAGCGTGACCCAGTCCTCGAGGGGGATCTCCAGCTGCAGTGCAAGGAGGGGAAGAACGAACCCACACTCAGGCCTCCTAGTCAATGGGCCACATTTACCCCCGGTGCAAAGTGTGGTGCACTCACCGCCGCAGCCCAAGTCAGGGGCTGCCAATCTCTCTGGTAGTTCTGGTTCCAGGAACCAGCACCTCGGCACGCAGCCTCCCTGTGCAGCCACACGACAAGTTCCTGCCGCCTCGCCAAGCACGGCCAGGGCCCGTAGAAACTAGGAATGCGGTCAGTAGCGCTCCGCCAGCCCATGGGCGTCCGCAGAAATTTTTCCAGGGGGGGGGGCAAAATTTTAACTTCACCTTCCTCCGACATGATGTGTGCCAGGTGGGGCACAAGAAACACTGGGGCGCAGGAGGAGCCATGGGGTCCGCGGCCTCCTGCAGGACGGGGCCAGTGCCGACGCCAGGAACCGCTTCAACAGGACGGCGCTGCAGGTGGGTGCGAGGTGGGTCACCAGAGGGCTGCAGAAGCCAAGGAACCTGTCTAGAGGGGCTGAGTGGGAGTGGAGGGTGCCCTTCTGAGGGTGCTCGTCTGATGGCTGGGGCCCGCAGAGCTCCATGCGCTAGAAGCAGAAGCAACACCAGCGCCCAGGTGTCTGGCGCTATATGACGTGAGTGAATAGAAAGTGCACCCCTTTTCCATGGACAGCTAGCTCCAATGTTGTCACCCACACATTATGTATCACTGCCAGTGTGTGTTCCACGGAGGGTTGCCCCCCCACCCCTCCGCTGGACAGCACCGGGTGGTGAAGGGTGGGCCTACTGTAACTGCGCAGTGGCATGACTGCGAAATTCAGTGCCTCCTCCCAGGCAAACACACAAAATATTATATTATTCAAAGACCACACAGTCACTGTCTTTAAATACGACTAACAGGACACATATACCGTGCAGTGTACCAACACCATTCCCTACCACCTGTATATTCCATGTCATTTCTATACATAATACTAGACAAGGTAATAAAACAGCAAAGTATACAAGGTAATAAAACAGCAAAAGAGCAAATAATTAAAAACAACAGTTCATCACATTTGTACTGGAACCTTTGGGGGGAGACGTAGCTGTCGAAGTTAAGATGCGGAGCTGCAGCCCAAGCTCATATTCCTATAGGCGATGAAGTCAAACAGATTATAGCAAATTGTCTGGTGTGTAGTTATCCATCTCATGGACTGGACTGACTAGAAATGCCCATGCTGCCTACAAATACAGCCTGAGCCTCCTGGTGGCTGTTGAACCTGTGGCGGGGTGCAGCCAATGGTCATTGGTAGCTGAGAGATATGCTAAATTTCATTGGTAGTAGCATAGGGCTCAGCTACCAATGACATGACGCTCGCATTGAGTGACCCCGTGGCATGGCTGCCATTGGCTGGCACCGCCTCTGCAAAATGGCGCCACCCGCACCGCCTGGTGTGACTCGTTACGGCTGGGCCGCGGTCGGGCGGGCGCCATTATTTTTGGTAACATCGATCGCGCTCGCGCACACTCCTGCAGCTTAGTGTCACTCACTGGGCTGCTGGAGTGCACTGCCAGCGTTAGTGTGTTACAAAAAGGAATGGCTCCTGGCTGCCCGCGGCTGCCACCCGCATGGCACCACGGCACGCCACCAGGTCCAGCCATCACCAGTACGGCCCGCACCTCGCGGGCCGGGCGCCATTATTTTTGGTAACATCGGGCACTCCTGCAGCCCAGTGTGTCACTGGGCTGCTGGAGTGCCACTGCCAGCGTTCATAGCTGCCAAGGTTTCAGATTGCTATGTGTGACATTTTCGTTTCAACGAGTATGAGTGACACTTTCTTGCGAGCAAAAATCAAGCAATGAAGACGAGGCAAACATATAAATATAAAAAATTAGACCGATTTGAGCAATGAAAAACTCTAAGAAGATCTTAAAACTGGTGCAAACGCCTGCGGCGGCTGACTCATAATTGCAATGAAATTATGAAAATATTACACATAGCAATCTGAAACATTGGCAGCTATAGTGATTTAACTACTCTGTGCATTCTGGGAGTTGTGGTATTGATATGCCTCAGTGAACCACTTTGTATAAATACACTTGAAAACAAAGATACCTAAAACGAAAGCCTTGGATTATAAATAGGGTGTCCTGCTGACAGTCGATCTGGCTGACGTCCGACATCTCCAGTTCCTCATGTGTGCAGGTGGTGGTGTCTTGCGCTCTTTTTTAACAGAATGGGACACATTTTTTATTATTCAGACTTTACCCGGAGTAAGAGAGATAAAGGCAAAGAAAGGAAAAAAAAGAAGAAATAGGTAAAGAGTAAAAAAGGGGAAACATGGACGAAAAAGAACATGTAGGAGAATAAAGCTAAAGAGACCAGCAGTGTGGGGGTGGTGGAAAAATTGCATTAGTTATCCACAAGTCTAGGCACCTCAGCTTTCAGCTGCTCCTGCAGTGGGTCCCTAAGAAAACTTTGGACCCCTGTGCTTATTATTATTTTTTAAATTAGGCACTGCCTCTATCTTTACCTCATTTTCAAGAGTTGACAGTCCATGTCTCCCTAGTTCAGGGCGTCCCTCCCTCGTGTATGATTTAGTCCTCACTCTCTGGGAGGCTTGGCCTTCCCAGGTGCTCTGTGTTAAGGGCTCCCCGACTCCTTCCCTTCCCGAGATTGGGCTCCCATATCGCAGTCTTTTGTCTGCTGATCTTTTAGGTACGATGTGACATGTCTCCAAGTTCTGCATCCCCTGGGCCCTGGGATTATCTCCCGGTTTTGAAAGGCCTCGTTCCCTGGCCTTTCTGCAGCGGCCAACTCGGTCCTCGGCTGTGGGGAACACGGCGTGGAGCTCGTGGCCTCGCTGGTGCCGTGTACAAGGCCACCCCAAGAACCATGCGAGGCAGGAGAGAAGGACTGTGTGGGGGGAGAGGGGTCCAGAGAAGGGAGACTGCGGTGAAGAGGAAACAATCCTGGGAGTGTTGGTCATTGGGCTGTCTTTACTGCAGCTCAGCCTCACTCGAGCAAAATGAGCTTAATGCTGAGCTGCCCAAAAATTAAGTATTTCTGCATTTCGGTGACTGAAACAGTTGAGCAGTAGTATAAATAACTATGTTTGGTAAGTAACCGGACACTTAGTTTTGCAGCAGCTGCTGCCACAGAGCCTGCTCCTGCGCCTGGTAGCCGCAACGACTCGGACTGATGGGCCAGCCTGCCCTGATTACTTTCCCGCATTCCAGGCCTCGAGTCGAGGACAGTGCCGGTGCAGCATTTTGATAATGGCCTCAGTGCTGCTGGGCTCCCTGCAGTGTCTGTTCAGACACCATCACTTTGGTGGCATACGGGTCCTGGATGACGTGGTACTTTACTATTTCAGCTCAAGCAAACAATTATGTGCGGTGTGAGCCCTCCGCTGAAACGATCTGCGCAACCGCGCCGGCGAGGGTGAATTAGTTACATTGTTTGTAACCTCACCTCTGCGTGAGCAGCCCTGAGAGCGCTGAGCCTGCCCGCAAGCTGCACACACGGCGTGCTGCCAGCTTTCTGGTTCAGTTAGTAGCGCTGACAGCAGCACCACCAGTACGGCCCGCACCGGACTGACCGGTGATCCGGGGGGGGCATGCGCCCCTCCTTGCCCCCCCCTGCGGACGCCCATGAGCCTGGTGCAGGGTGTATGGGGCTCCTGCTCCTCTCCCACTCCAGTACCGATCACAGGAGATGGTGCTCCCTGGTCGGCCACTCATCTGGCACGCGTACCTGTAGTGTTCACCGGCAGAGACCCCTATGGGCAGTCGGCGTGCTGCAGGGAAGAGAGGGACACAAAAAACCCAGGTATTCCATCATCTCAATGTGGTCATGACCATTACCACAAATCCACCATATCCATTACTACGAATCCTTTACTACAAACGTGCCTTTACTACTCATGCCACCAATTTCGTTGTAAAGGCATGCATGGTACAGGCATATTCGTGATAAAGGATTTGTTGTAATGGACATGCGTGGTACAGGAATGTTCGTTGTAAATGATTAGTTGTAATGGCCATGCGTGGTTATGATCACTTTGTATTGGCTGTTTCCTGTTTTATTAATAAGAAGGTGTCTCATTAATAAGAAAATAATGTTTATTTATGTGTGTTTAAGTTAGAATAACTAAGCAGCAAAATTAATTTACTAGGCCTTTTTCTGTTTGCACTGACAGCTGAAGTAAACATGGAGCTTAAAAGTTACATAAACAAGTTTCCAACATGCAGGTTTTTTCCTCTTCTGTGGTTTTTTCCTTTTCATGAAATAATCAAAATAGGACTCATTTAATGGTGTTGTTTCCTTATACAGTATCAGTCAGTGTGCTCTAGGAGTCAAGACGTTCTTGTATGTTGCAATAATCAAGACTGTTGCTGAAGCCCAGGTGCGAAGCACAGGCCACTGCAGCCCCTGTGGTGCGGGGGGAGGGGCAATCTTCAGGTGGCCTCAGCCCATCAGTGGCCCTCATTCAGCTCAAAGCCAATAAATATTTGTGAGATATGGTAGTCTCGGGGGTCCCTCTTCATATTGTGCATGGGGGCCCCATCACTTTGCGTTACGCCTCTGTGCCTGTCACTATTACTGTATTTATGTTAATTTGGCTTATTGTTTACTTTGCTTCAATAGTGCAATGTCATTACCCTTGTTTGAAGGATAAAGGGGATTAATATTTATAAAGAAATGTATGCAGTCCCTAAAGTAGCCTGACTTACATAGCACGATTTCAACAATGTTTATTGTTTTATGCCATGTATCATTGCTAACAAAGCCCTATGATACCATATCACGCTATGTCGAGAGTGTAGTTTTCCACTTCTCTGAAACTATAAAATGTGTCTTTTCTGGGAAGTGTTGCAGACTTTTCTTAAACTTTTCTTAGAGTCATGCTAGACCTTTTGTTCACTTCTTCAAAGGCAGACTCCATGATAGTCTGTTTATTTGATTTATTCTTATAGACTTTTTCCTTGCTTTCATATTGAGCAGTTCCCATGTCGGACTGTTATCTGACTTTATAATTAGACTTTTGGTTTTCGACTGACAGTCTCCATGGTAGAATGTTTGCTGATTTATCTCTTTCCCTTACATTATGACCTCTTACAATTGGTTTTATTTTTATGCATTGCTGATGTTGATTTTAATCCGACTAACTACCATTTGCCTTATATTATGATCCTTAATTTTGAATACCCTTAACGGTTTTGCCTTTGAATATTGTCCTGTGATGGTTTTGTTTATTTGCACAAGCGCTCCCGCCCTTTGCAACTCACGTGCAGAATGCAGCACACATAGAAAAAGGAAAACAATGAGGAGAAATAAAGATATTTCTCCTCGTGCCTCCCTTACGCCTCCCCTGGGGAGGTGTAAATTTTTGGCGCTGCCTCAGATTTACCATTTCTCGTAAATCTGGGGCAATGTCAAAAAGCCATGGATGTTGCTGGGAACGCCCCAGCAACACCCATTGCACGCCCCTTTAACTCAGAAAACTGTGTTAAAGGGAACAATATTTACGAGGCAGCATTAAGGCAAAAAAAGTAGCATAGTGCTGCCTTGTAAATATGGAGCAGGCTCCTGTGCCACGAAACGTCACAAAAAGTGACTTTCCGGCAGCGCAAGGGGCCTCATAAATGAGGCCCAAGGTTTTTTAAACGGTGGAACCTACATACCTCCTTATCAATATTTTCACATGAATACCCACTTACATAAAGTAGTGATCCTTAACCTTTTGACTTCTGTGGAGCCCCACTTAATCATTACTAGATCCCAGGGACCCCCACTGAATCATTATTGAAATCCAGGGACCCACAGTGGGTCAATTCTAGAAGTCAGGGACCCCAGCGTAAAGATTTGTCAAAGAAATGCCCAAATGATTAAGTATTTGTTTAATTCAAGAACAGAAATTGCAAAATCTAAATTTAAATTTTAATATAAAGGTTGGTGCATTTCTAAACTCAATTGAGGCCACTCATTGTCCATACTGTATTCTATTTGATTCCCTTGCACTGCTCCTATGAATCAATCTGAGGATACAAATTTAAGCCTCCAATTTCAGATTCCTTCACATTTACAAAACATTTTAAAAATGTCAGTTGTACATTTTACTTCTTCATTTATGTACACTTTATTTATCTGTTAATATTATTTAATTTTCTGATTAGTCACGGACCCCTGAGTAGGTTGAGTTTCGATGTGTACAGAGTGTTTTTAAAGTGGAAACTTCCCCTGCCCCGATTCACCCACAATCAATCATGTGAACAGTGTGTGATACAAAATAGACTGCACGGCGGAATTTCTTTCAAAGAATTTCTGTATCACTGCCCTCTCTTTCTAATAACATCTCAAGTAAGCCATTCATAATGTTCTCGCTCATTTCCATTGTGCAAGTCATATATGCATTCCAGCTCGTAAAGTACATGAACAATTGTATTCCTCAGTGAAACGACATCTTGCATAAACCCTTCATAATGTTTTTGTTCATTCCTCTTATGCACTTCAGATATGACTTTTAACTCGTAAAGTACCTTAAAGATTGCATTCATCTACAGGACCACGTGTGATATATTCCATAGACCATTGTTAGTGTTGTTATGTGTTACCTTAATTCATGTGTCCATCCTATGTTCTAATGATTCACTCTTTGTAAAGTACATACTGCTTTTTTCTTTTAAGAGACAATACAGATTACACAGGTCAATTTTTTTTCTTGAGGTCACCGTGAGAAATGCATCCATCTTTGTCAAGAAACTGCATGGTATATATCGTATATAAATATGTTATTGCTGACAATCTGATCTTAAACTGATATTATAACCTTCACTTTCAAATCACTCCGTTGTTATATGCTATAACAAGTTGTTCTAAAAAGTTCCATGTACATTTTACGACGAACGTAGGGGCATATTATCAAGAACGGCGTTAAAATTATCGCCGCTCGACAGAAAACTGCCGCTAAAGCGGCGATAAGGGGCTTGATAATATGCCCTTGAGAATTCCAATAGAAGCCCAGGTTGACACCAGAACATGGGCTTCTATTGGAATTCTCAAGGGCATATTATCAAGCCCTTATCGCCGCTTTAGCGGCAGTTTTCTGCCGCTAAAGCGGCGATAATTTTAACGCCGTTTCTTGATAATATGCCCCTTAGGGGCATATTAGCAAGAACCTCGTTAAAATTATCGCCGTTTTAGCGGCAGAAAACTGCCGCTAAAACGGCGATAATGGGCTTGCTAATATGCGTTATAGAATTCCAATAGAAGCCCAGGTTAGATGTGCAGGACATCTAACTTGGGCTTCTATTGGAAATGCATAACGCATATTATCAAGCCCATTATCGCCGTTTTAGCGGCAGTTTCCTGCCGCTAAAACGGCGATAATTTTAACGAGGTTCTTGCTAATATGCCCCTTAGATCTATCACGCTCTCACAAAGTATATAGGAAAGTGCGATGGCCTCAGGTGCAATTTGTTCCAGTGCAAGACTTTCACAGTTCATTCCAGATCGGAAAGTATGTATATGAACAAGTTACTTCAGCCATTTTACAGTTCTGAACTTGATTGACCAGTCACTCAATTATTGCCTCCGGCAGCCAGTTATTTGAAAAGGTGTCATGTGCATATCTCAATAAGTCCGCTTCAACAAGATGTATGGGAAAGTGCAGTGTGCATCAAGTGCAAATTACAGTAGTACCAGACTTCACTATTTCATTCATTTGATACAAGGGAAAGGTGCAGTGTGCATCCAGTGCAAATTACAAGATTATAAGGCCTCAATGGACCATTCACATATTGCACACAATTCTTACCAAATATTCCAACAAGCTGCATAGAAAGTGCATTATGCATAATGTCCAATGATGCAATCTAGGGCAAATCATTTCTCAATATACCCAGTTCTTTTACAAATCTTCACTGATGTAGATCATCATACCTCATCCAGCAAGATAGCTATACTTATGAAGGGATATATGGAAAAGTGCAATGTGCATGAAGTCCATATTCAATAAATACAAAGTGTCAATCATTCATTCCTATATTGTAAACAAACTTTGCCAGATGATTCCAATATATTAAATGGAAATTAAGGAAAAATGAAAATTATTGTGGAAAATACAAAATACTAGGGTGTGCCATTTCGTAGATCATCTCTAGGTCATACCCAATTCTCATATGAGACTCCTTCATATAGGCCATCATGCTTGATTCAGACAGTTTTTTTGTTTCAGATGAAAAGGAGTAGGGTTGACCCAGGAAATTCAAATAGATGTACAGCGCTCAGCAACTCCCATTCCTCATGATTGCTTTCACATTTTCTCACCCTACCACAGTAACTAGAGGAAGTGGTAGAACCACTGGAATTAACCCAGATACTCCTGGAGTTCTGTATCCGCATTTAAACCCTAGGGCATTTCCGTGCCCACCCTGATGATCCATCCATCTGGATTCTGATTTCCTCAACACCAGCTCCTGATTTCCCCCTCTAAGTGATTTCTTAATCTTCTGGATGCAATAATAGCTCATCTCCATCACATCACCCTCATGATTTTCCCAGATGTGCTGGGTCATGGCATATGGGCAATCTCTTAGTGATTGCTTGGAGGTGCTGACAGATGCGTAATTTGAGTTTATTAACAGTGCTTCTGATGTACTTTTTACCCCATCTACACTCCAAGACATACACCACAAGTCGTCTCGCATGTGATCCATTCCTTGATCAGTTCTGATCTGACATTATGCAGTACAAATGATGTTGTATTTTGACCATGGCAACATGCTTCACACTTTCAACAGTGCCAGAAGCTTTTTTGTTTCATTGCTAGCCAATTTGGATTTTCAGTACTATGACTGCTCATGAAACTCTTTGTTAGTAGGTCTCCCAGAGACGCTTTCTTCTTGTAAGTAATTTGGACGTGTTCTGACTGGAACTGGTCGGGGTCATCATCTAATTTCATTAGTTTTAAGTTCTGCATGATCAACTTCCGTATTTCCTGACTGGATGCATTGTAGTCCATGATGTATCTGATGGTGGTGTCTAATTGTTCATTTTTTCCTTGCTTTTGTTTTGGGACCAAGAGTTCTGCTGTTTTTTCGTTGCCAGGCTCTATGTACAGCATCCTGCAAAACAGATGTAGGATACCCTCTTCTAACAAAACGCTGTTACATATCCTCTGCTATATGTATATATATATATATATATATATATATATATATATATATATATATATATATATATATATATATATATATATATATATCCCAAAAACCATTTCCCATCAGAAAGAGAGACGGAGCTCTGGCATGGAAGAGGATCACCATAGTTTGTTCCATCGGATCACACCGGACAGGACACGTTTCGGCTTAACACCAGCCTTTTTCAAGTTGAAAAAAGGTACCATGTAAAATATGGTCCTAAATAGCCATATAAGGGGTCTGATGACAGTTACAAACCACTCAGCTTTTGGCCTTGTAGTTTATGTCACCAGAAGCTCTCAATGGCAATATTGGACCATTTTCCACATTTACCTTTTATGTAGTCTCTTGCTGTCTCTTTTTATATATTTATAAATATAAAACTAAAGTTTTCTTTACGAATTAAAACTGAAAATTCATATACAATTCCCAAGTTATGTTTAGCCCTGCAATGTTTAGCTTACGCAGCAGCCATGCAAACTGTAAGTCTCACACCAGATGCAAAGTTTGTGACCTCAACGTTTATTTCACACATGAAACTGCAAATGGCGTGAATAATATTCTCTTTGTGATCACCTATTATATTACCTTCAACACTATGAAGGACATGACTATGAATGTAGTAATAAGTTGTGGTTTGAGTACGTTAATTAATGATGTAAATATTGTGAGATCATAAGCATGCATTTGGTGTGCAAGGTATGGTTTGTCTGTCTGTAGGCTCTGAGGAGGAGGGTCCCTTCACCAAGTCCCTACAACCAACCTGCTGCCAGCAGCCAACTCTCACCCAACCCTTTTTTTGGACACCCACATAGAGGTTGGTCTCCTTTTTTTCTTTTTGTTTGCAGACCTTAGTTTGGGTTTACAAACCACATGGATTTGTAGGCCCTTGTTGGACCTGCCTGTGGACCCAACACCGTGTCTGCGAACCCTGCAGTGGGTCCAGCAAGGGTCCACCACTCTTATCGGGGATTCACAGGCATCAAGGAAGGGCCTGCGAATCTCTGAATTGCACTGGTGTGTACAAATCCCACAACAAAATGTACTTTTTTTTTTTTTTTACATTTCGACTTGAGGGGGATCCCTGCTAGCCCTCAAACTGAGTCTAGAGATCAAGGGGACACTTGTTCTGCCTCCTTTGTCCTCCTTCATTTTGATATTTCAGGATGTTGGGATCGAGTCACTGAGTCCTCGGACCTAGCTTTGAGTCCTCAGAACAGGAATGGAAGAGAAGAGAAAATAGATCCATCCCCAAATACAGTCGTTTAGTTTTTAAATTTGGGACTGCACTTGACTGGCAAACACTCAGAAGACAAATGGTCCAGATATCTCTAACTTATTAACACTTTGAAGCCCACCATTCAAACACTAACATATTGAAACTTACTGAACAGATTTACACCAAGCCAAGCAAAGGTACTTCCTTGGGTAGAGTTCTTCTTTCATGCCAATTTTGCCACAATTCAAATTGCAGTATTCAGAAATCAATCAATCAATCAATCATGTCATTTATAAAGCGCACTACATACCCGCGAGGGTCTCAAGGCGCTGGGGGAAGAGGGGGGATGGTGCTGCTACTGATCGAAGAGCCAGGTCTTGAGGAGTCTTCTGAAGGCCAGTAGGTCTTGGGTCTGTCGGAGGTTGGTGGGGAGGGTGTTCCAGGTCTTGGCGGCGAGGTGGGAGAAGGATCTGCCGCCGGCGGTCGTTTTCCGGATGCGGGGGACTGTGGCGAGGGCGAGGCTGGTCGAGCGGAGCTGGCGGGTGGGGGTGTAGAAGCTGAGTCGTCTGTTGAGGTAGGCTGGTCCGGAGTTGTGGAGTGCTTTGTGTGCGTGGGTGAGGAGCTTGAAGGTTATCCTCTTGTTGACAGGGAGCCAGTGCAGGTCTCTCAGGTGGGGTGTGATGTGGCTGCGTCGGGGGATGTCGAGGATAAGACGTGCAGAGGCGTTCTGGATGCGTTGCAGCCGTCTCAGGAGCTTAGCCGTCGTTCCTGCGTAGAGGGCGTTTCCGTAGTCCAGCCTGCTGGTGACGAGGGCCTGGGTGACTGTTTTTCTTGTTTCGGTGGGGATCCACTTGAAGATCCTGCGGAGCATTCGGAGGATGTTGAAGCAGGATGAGGAAACGGCGTTGACCTGCTTAGTCATGGAGAGGGTGGGGTCGAGGATGACCCCTAGGTTGCGTACGTGGTCGGAGGGTGGCGGGGCTGTTCCCAGTGATGTTGGCCACCAGGAGTCGTCCCAGGCTGAAGGGTTGGAACCAAGGATGAGGACCTCCGTCTTGTCCGAGTTCAGCTTCAGGCGGCTGGTCCTCATCCATTCGGCGACGGCCTTCATTACTTCGTGGAGGTGGGCTTTGGCGGTGTGAGGGTCTTTGGTGAGGGAGAGGATCAGCTGGGTGTCGTCGGCGTAGGAGATGATGTTGAGGTTGTGCTGTCGGGCGACGTGGGCGAGGGGTGCCATGTAGATGTTGAACAGCGTTGGGCTGAGGGAGGAGCCTTGGGGTACGCCGCAGATGATCTTGGTGGCCTTGGATCGGAAGGGGGCGAGGCGGACGCTTTGTGTTCTGCCGGAAAGGAAGGATGTGGTCCAGTCCAGGGCCTTCTCTTGGATCCCGGCGTCGTGAAGGCATGTTCGTAGTGTGTGGTGGCAGACCGTGTCGAAGGCGGCTGATAGGTCCAGGAGGATGAGGGCTGCTGTTTCTCCGTTGTCTAGCAGGGTCCTGATGTCATCGGTGGCGGCGATGAGGGCGGTTTCGGTGCTGTGGTTGCTGCGGAAGCCGGACTGGGAAGGGTCCAGGATGTTGTTCTCCTCGAGGTAGCGGGTCAGTTGTTTGTTGACGATTTTCTCGGTGACCTTCGCGGGGAACGGGAGCAGAGAGATGGGTCGGAAGTTCTTGAGGTCCTTGGGGTCTGCCTTGGGTTTCTTGAGTAAGGCGGTGATCTCGGTGTGCTTCCAGCTTTCCGGGAAGGTTGCTGTCTCGAAGGAGATGTTGATTATTTTCCCGAGATGGGGCGCGATGGCTGTACTGGCTTTGAAAGACATGCCCTACTGCAAATCTGTAGGTGTGTGCAACATCTTTCAGATTTATCTATGGTTATTTGTGCTTATCTCGTTATGATTAATCATATTACTTGTGATTAATGTTGTATATCTATTTTATTGCTCATTTTTCAAAACCCTGGGACTTTTAAACCAGGAAACCAACCAGGAATTACCAACATTTAATTTTCCTTTAATTATGGGTGCCCATATGCCCTTCTCTCTTGCCTTACCCATATCCTTGATTTTTAAAAAGCTTTTTTACTAATAACCTAGAAGCCTACTTTTAGCCTTCCTTCTTTACTGTTTTTACTGTCCTCCATGCCTACCACGTTCTTAACCTAAAAATCTTCCTTTTTTAATGTCCTGTTGCCGACAGCGTGGAAGGTGTTTTTATTATTTCTTAAATACATGTAAGTATACAGGGTGCTTCTGGTCTCACCCTCAGGAATATTACTTTGTCACCCAAGTTATTGTCTGTTTGCTGTACAATTCTGCCTTCAAGTGTTACTTGAATTTTAATGCAGGATGGATCATTTTGAAACTAAAAAGTATGCTCAACCATGTCACATTTATGTATTTATCTCATACATGCATTGTATTTAAAAGCAATATTTTTTAGGTTGAGCCTAGGCAGCACTTGTGCTGTCTCTTTAAGACATTTTGTATACACTTTGTGGGCTTACAGCCCACCTGCTGCCTTTTTATGCATCCCTTCAATTGTTCTTTAAAAATGCTTACTTGCTAGTGGTGAATCCATCCTCTATGCCCCTCCTTTTTGGGTTTTATTTCCTCCCACGGAGCACCGCCCAAGTACTGGTATCTTTACCCTTTGGTGTTTCTGTGTTCGTTTTGTGGGACTATTTTTTTCTTTGTTTCCTGCTGGTGTTAGGCGAAGCTTGCCTTTTTTTTGGGGTCCTCGTGTTTTTTTGTCATTTGAAATGCTGTTTGTTTTTCTTTACTTTTGTTGCTCGAGGTTAAGAGGCACCTTAAAAGTATTGTGCATCTACTTCTCCTCCTTGTTAGAAAGCCAAGATAAACACCCGTTTGGGCGGGGCCACGTTCTCTATTTATAGAAGCAGTAGCTACTGCTGGGACATGTAGTCCCAAAGTACACATTGAATGTCGCTCTAAGTGATGCACATTCTTGCTCCTGGAGGTGAGCTAGTTCTCAGGGAGCATGTTACAAATATCTCATATAGCAGTCCACCTTTCAGTTGTTTATTTAAATAAATTGTATGTTTTTGTGCCCCGTACATTCTCTGTATTGGTGCTTATGGAGTGCGGATAAGGCTAACGAGTCAGTTTTTCATGGTCATGTGCGGATTCTGGGTGTATGTGTGTGTGTATATAAATCTTCATCCACATGGGTGTCCTGGCTCAGAGATTGGGAAACCACCCGGTGAAAATCCATTAATTGGGAAGCAGCTCAAAATCCTGGGCTCTCTGCCGAGGTGTAGTTTTTTCTGTTCTCTGAAGCAGTCTCCTGTCAGGAGGAGGCGAAGGCTTCCCTTACTGTGTCTTGTTCATTTCAGGTGAATCATAGCTCTGTTTTGATAAGTCTGCCATCAGCAGCAAGGAGGAGAGGCGAGCAAGCTCGTCTCGACATCTTGGTGTTTACATCGCGGAGTGCCATTCGCGGAGCAGCCTCCATGCGTTTTCCATGACACTTTGTTTTGAACAGAAAAGTAAGGAAGGCTGCGTGCACGCCCATTTAGTGCTTAGGGGGTGGACGAGGTAACCATGGCGCCTCTGCTGTCGACATAAAACAAAAGACCATTTCCTTTGCCCCTTCCAATCACCATTCCGCCATGCATGGAAAAAGGAACTGATTGCAGAAACTGTCCATTAATTCTGGTGACCTCTTAGCATTGTTTACGCCATATAATAGCAGTATTTATAGGGAACATCTAATCAATTTTATTTAATTGAAATTAAAATCTCCATTTTGGGATAATATGGGACTTTGTAACATGGGTAGATGGCTATAGATGTTGAGCAGTTTTCTGACGGTTGTGTTGATTTCCATTGGCGCTGTGAGTAGTATCGGCTGTGTTTACTTCAGGTGCCAGTTTAATCTTTAGCCATCCAAGGGGTGTTCATGTCTGCTATGCTGCTACTGAACTGTCGTAGCCCTGCAGAACTAGCACCGAAAATGTGTGCTCCTGCATGCTTTTCCAGTTTTTGATACCGCGAGACCTAGTATTCTAGGACAACCTTCCACCTCACCTGAAGAGGCAAAGAGCCCATTTTAGGATTTCCGATGCTGTTAAAGTGCGATGGATCTCTTTTCTTTTATATTTCTTCTCCCTCAGAGTCACTTTCATCAAAGCCATTTTCACACTTCTCCCTCAAAAATACCTCCACAGCGCAGGTATTTTCTTTGTCATTAGCCCTTTTATACCACCATTGTCATTTCTGTGTCAGGCAGGTAAACTGCGGTCTGCAAACAAAAAAGAAAAAGAAAAAAGAAGACCAACCTCTATGTGGGTGTCCAAAAAAAGGGTTGGGTGAGAGTTGGCTGCTGGCAGCAGGTTGGTTGTAGGGACTTGGTGAAGGGACCCTCCTCCTCAGGGCCTACAGACAGACAAACCATAACTTGCACACCAAATGCATGCTTATGATCTCACAATATTTACATCTTTGTGCCCAACTGCTTTACTGACCGGTTGCGGGGATTATTTCCCTGTCTGCTTTTGTACCCCACGAACAAAGGAAACTGGAGACAGCTTGGAGTAGCCGAGGACATGTTCTTTCCAATTTATGAATGTTTAAGTCTTTGGTTTTGTAGTTATGCCCCTTTTCAGCTGTTAGTCATTTATAAGTCAGGAAATCAAATGTTTAATCCTTTGAAGTCTGTCATGCTCACGTCGGCCACAGTCTCTCTGGATAAGGTGAACCTCCATCTGGGCTCTGATTGGTTACATCCGAAGTCGGGTGGGGGCAGAAGCCGGGTACATCTGCATCTCGTTTCCAAGCTCAGGGCTCTCACTCAGGGGCTCTAAAGGACGCGTACAGCCTGTCGTCATTTACTGTATCCTAGACTGAAACATGACACGCATACTAAGTTCTTGCTTTTGTAGATTTTACATTTCAAACCATACATTGTTTTAACAAAATTAAGAATGTAGTGATATTTATTCAATGCTTTTATTCCATCTGTAATTTGCTTGTAGCTGTTTCCTCAGACCGCTGCTCACCACGAAACCTTTCCTAGAGCATGGAATGAGCATTTCTAGGCACTTCGAAGTAGACACCACGAGCACGCACCGCTGTCCATTTGAGTGCTGATGCTGTTCATGTTCCTAGAGAGGGTTGTGTTTACTTGTCTGCAATAAACAACTGCTGGCGGCAGCGCTGGGTCACATGCTTTTTATGAGTCACACTTGGGTCACTGTAGAACACAGCCAACCCCGGACTGATCGGATAAGAGGCACATGTTTCTTTATTTTCTAAAGGGAGTGCAGCTGTGGGATAACTCAGTCTGTGAATGCACCTGTTGCTTAAATCTGCATGCAACCTACAAAACATAGCTTTAGATATTGCAGGTCCAGCAAGTAGTTTCACTCTTCTCGGTCAATACTGTAAGGACCAGGCTCACTATTTACAGCAAGCATTGGCAAAGACGATAGGTCTTGGCTATGCGTCAGCTATTGTCTTTGTGAGTGTTTTTTTGTTTCTATACAAAAATGCTGCCCAGTGTGCAGTCCCACCATAAGCAATTGCCAAAGCCAATAGATCCCAAAGGCGAGACCTACTGGCTTTGCCAATGCTTGTTTTATGTGGCAGGCATTTCTTTCAATGTTTTTGCTGGAACTTGAGCATGAGTTCTGAATTTTAGACAGCCACGACATATGTCTGTTTTGTTATCCATTTTGAGATCGAGTGCCCCAATGCCAGTGCTACAATTAATGACAAGAGAAAACCCATAGACCAGTAGCGGCCGGCACAGATCGGGCGTGGCAGGGCGGGCCGGAGGTCGGGAGGATCAGGGAATGTAAAAACAAATGAAAAAATGAAAACAATGTACCTGCTCGCCGGTCTCTCACTCTCTCCCACATCAATGCAGCATTGTGATTGGTCTGAGCATTGTGGACCGGCACTGAGCCAGGGAATGGGGGCCTGGGCATGTTCTCCACGCATGTTCTCCATGAGGCCTGCATAGAGAACATGTGAAGTGTGCATGACTGTTTGACTGGCCCTATCGGGCCGGCCAAACAGTCATGTGCACTTAGGAGTGGGCAAACCACTCCTACCCTGCTCTAAGCCACTCCTCCCCTGCTCTGAGAGCAGAGCAGCCCCGCCCGCCTTGCAAAGTTGCGCAGCAGGAACAAATACAATGATAATAACATTGGGTTATTATCATTGTATTTGTTCTTTCTTTCACTGCTTTGCAGCAGTGGGGCAACGCTCCTCCACCTCAGCGGAGGAGCCGCCACTGCCATAGACCCAGTTGAGACCTGGGTGAATATAGTAACATACAACAATGTCTCAACAGGTAATAGTTAAGTAATTATTTACACAGAGTAAAATAATTACACAGAAAAATGAGAAACACCAAGGATTGATTATCACGGTTTGTATTCACTGTAGGAACAAAAACAAGCATTTGCAATGCAATAGGTCTCACATTTGTGAAAGTTTAATCTATTGGCATTGTAAATGACAATGCCTTTTATTTATCTGTTTTGATCATTAAAACATCAATAAAAGGCATTGTCATTTACAATGCCAATAGCTCAAACTCTTGTAAATGTGAGACCCATTTCATTTCAAATAGGGGCTGCTTGGAAAGTGAAAGCGCACATGGCGCGCTGAATGCTGCAGGAAAGCATGTCGTGCCTGCAGTAGGAGAAACTCATTAAAGAAAAGAGTGCTTACAGACTAAATAAGACATACTGTGTAACAACAGAAGCAAAAGGGCCAGTCCTCATCTGAGGTTACAAATGAAGACAAGGCGGTACTAAGGAAGGACTAACAAGCTTATTAACGAATCAGAAGCCAGCATTTCCGAAGGACAATGACACAAGACAATGGAAAATATGGGACGGAGAGTGGGCGGGGCTTCAAGTCTATACTCGAATACAGCATGCCTCGCAGAGCATCTTATGCGCTGCCCAGGCTCAACCTAAAAAGGGCTGTATCAGCCTTTTAGTGGGGCTATACATGATAATGAGGAGAACATGTGTTGTTATTGGGGTGAAGAAGTGTTGAATGTCAGTCCTGATATCCTTAAAATTATAATGAATAGATGCCAATGTGAGAAAAGCACATTTGAGGTCAGGGAACAAACAGACAGGAAAACCATTATCTTGGGACCAGAAAGGCTGACACAAGGACTAGCAGACAAACGCAAGCACAAGAGCCAGGTGCACACCGGCAGGAAAATAGTGAATACGGCGGCACAGGTTAAAAAAAAACCTAAAAAAAACGGTATTTGTAAAGCGCAAACTAATCACCCCTAAGGGTCTCAAGGCGCTGGGGGCCATCAGGGAGATTAAGTGAGCTATTGCCCATAGTCACATGATGCTGAGCTGATCTTCCTCCGGCGCTGGGGCTCGAACTGTGAGCCCCGCGCCGCCCTGGCCGCTGCGCCACACCTATCCTGGTACAAGTTACAGTCACACTGACCACATGTACTGGGACATGGAATAGACCTGCACCCTGAAAGAGACTCCTATTTCACGGCATGGAGACATCCATACTAGGAGAGAGAGACGAGCATGGATACGTTCACATAAACACTGAGTCACGCTCCCAGATAGGAGTCAGTGGGACTGGGAGGAACGAAAAGCAAGGAAGGATAACTCTGGGCATTGCACACTCAGCCACTGGCACAGATGTAAAGAAACAGCAACTGAAAAGGACCCCGAGAACGCAGTGTACCTGCAGCTCCTTGGTATCCTACACTTTCAGCACTACTAAGGTACAAGAAGAGGGCCATGAGGCACAACTAGGACTTTAAATGAAGCTGGAGGGCCCTGCCTGAGCATCCCTCAACAGCACTCCAGCAGCATGTACCAGAAAAAGACTCCTGAGGTGTTTCCACTCACAGAACGGGTTGGGAAGAGTCAGACCCCAGGTAGATGTGTCCAATTACTGAGGAGATCCACCTAACCCTATGCTCCAAAGCGAATTAGAGCAACCACCCCCAACAGCATATTACATACAAATGGTGCCCATTTCTTCTGCATTACATGATCTGTGCCACGGACTGTATTTCCAAGTCCCACAATTATAAAAATGCATTTGTTCCACTTATGAAAGTGTGTCAAACTTTTCATTGACAAACTCAAATGTTCCTTTTGTAATTAAAGTTTGTGTGTTGAGTCCCAAATTCTGCAGATTTACAAGTTAGTTACAGCCTAGAATGGAATGATCCGACTTCGTCAGAGTCCGGGCAATCCCACCACACCTGTCTGCAGACCTCCACTGCGGTCCTGACTCACAGGTTTGAGAAACATGCACTCTCTTCTGACATCACAAGACCTCCAACAGTTGTGGAAGATGTTATAGTGTTCAGCTATAATATTAAACTGGAGAAAGCATAAAACACTCGCTTCCAAGAGCCTTTATCGCCGATATCTGTTGTCTACTGTTTACAAGGGCAAGTGTCCAATTCTCATCCCTCACTCCAACATCCCTAGCCTCCCTCCATGCAGAGTTTTCACTCTCTCTAAAGTACATCACCGCAAGCATCCACCACCCAGTATGCCCACTGTGCAGTGTACCTCTGGCATGGCATTGCGTCCCAGACCTGCATACTCTGCACTGATGCCGTTTTCCCCACCCTCAGCACAAACTCAGGTGTTCTTTATCACTGCCCCATGCATCATATGCCATGTCCCTAATCCTGCATACCCTCAGCCATGTCCTAAATGCATACTAAACATGCACACCTTCCCACTACCCTGCATTCCTACATTCTGCCACACATACCCCCAAGCACTGACATCACCAACTCCTGCAGCCCTGCATGCCTCTCATCCCTGTGCACTGCAGCAAAGTAGCCTTCACATGAATGATACAGCTGTTTCTCACACTGTATCTTTCCAGTCCAATGGAATGTGTGTGTTGAACCAGCATTTCAATGTCGCAGGCGCTGTGGAGTCCAAGACCTCGGCTAGGAGCTCATCCGCATTGGCCATCCAAGCCAACAACCTCACACTAAAAGGCAACTACTTTCAGCTCATCTTTTCTGAGCCTCCACATACTCGAACTCCGATTTAGGACACGCCTTGAAGCTATCCACTCTATAGTGCTGCGCTACTAAAGTGCATCCGTTTTTGCATACAAGTTAAGAGCTGCGTCCAAGCATACATACCCACCCTGCCCCGCGTAATCTCACCCCAATCCCACTCCCTCTTACTCGAACTGTTGGTCCCGCAGGTGCCCTGCTGCAGCAACACCAGGACCCGAACCAGCAGCGGCAGTAGCGCCACGGGGAGGGGGGGTGCTTCGGCTGCTCCCCGGGGATTGTGGCTCTAGACAGAAGTTGATTGTAAGGGGACTTCTCGATGGGGCTCCTCGGGCTGTACCAAAAAAGTGGAAACACCGGGCCATAGGGGTCCCGAGTCGGACTGCAGCCCACCTGTGGGTGCTCTAGTGCCTTTCGTGCTTGCAACTGTGGTGGAGGGTCTTTCTCTTCAGTCTGCCACACACAAGCCCTGCCCTCTCCGTCTGGGTGAGCCGCGCGTCTCGTTGCGCGCGGCTGCCATTATTTAGCAAATAAATAAAGCACGGACAACGGGAGGGAGGGCGGGGGTAAAGGAGGCACCACGGACAACGGGAGGGAGGTTGCGGAGGGTGGTGGTGGTAAAGAGGGCATCACAGACAATGAATTACCTGACAACATCAGACTCCAACCCTCTAGACCTCGGTTCAGGAAACTGTTGAAGACTTGGCTATTTATCAGACAGAAGTAAGCCACTCCGCTTTGGTGCTAATCCAGTGTCCTACCATAGCCCCAAGACGCCTCGGCATTCGTGCGCTCTATAAGCATATTACTTACTTACAGACAACGAGAGGGAGGGCGGGGGGTAAAGAAGGCACGGACAACGGGAGGGAGGGTGGGGTTGTAAAGAAGGCACCACGGACTGAATGTAAGCAAAGCACGGTTACAAATGAAGACAAGGCGGTACTAAGCAGGGACTAACAAGCCTATTTATGAATCAAAAGCCAGCATTTACGAATGACAATGACACAAGCCAAAAGCAAATATGGGCGGAGATGGGCGGGGCTTCTATTCCATACTCCACTACAACAAGTCTCCCAGTGCAGCACATGCGCGCTGACTCCAGGCTTGACCTAATAACTTGGGGACAGTATTAATGTTACTCTGACAATGTGCAATCAGTATGTGGTGGACCCAGTGCTCATGAGAAAAATGTCAACGGCTCATGTGAGGCACATAAAAAGGTGAAAATAACAGCGAGAGGACATTGATTTAAAATGGTACAAAACATGAATATTGGAGGAGACAATTTTACAAAAGCATGTCAAGTGCCAGAAGCTGTAAATCTGCTGATTCGTGTCGACTGCATTTCAAACTGCATTATGTCAGGTCAGCATTAGGACAGAGATTGCACAAAATGAATTGTGTGCTGATGCAGTCTTGGAGCATAAGTGTAGGTTGGGCGCTGAAAACTGTGTCCCCGACAGTGAAGGGCGGCCACACAATTAAAGGAGGGATCCGTCTGTGGAGAGTTAATCCAGGGCAAAGTGATCATAAAGTGTACCGGCCAGTTACACTTGTGGTGAGAGTGACTCTATATATGGTATTTGGCAAGAGGTGCCTTATGAAGTTTCCGGCGCTCGGGGAGATGCTTGGGTAACTACGAGAGAGGAACGCGCTCCAGATATGCGCTGTGCGATTCTAGTGTGCGATGAGCATATGACCTTGTGTCTCGATGGATGCCGTCATGAGGACAGTGGGGAAGTATTCCTTCGTCAGGTCAGTAAGCCTCTGGCCAGGCCGGTTTAAAGTCACGCCTGGTTCTAGAACTGACGCATGCTTTTACACCGGGCCGGCCGGCAGAAGACTTGCTTTGAAGCACTCGCATAGTCGGAGGCTTCCAGACCTGATGAAGTAATTCTTCCCCGGGTCGAAAAGCCGTCCACACAAATCAGCGGATTTGCAGCTTATGGCACTTAATATGCGTTTGTAAAACAATCTTCTCCAATATTCATGTTTTCTACTATTTTAAATCAATGCCCTCTCGCAGTTATTGTCACCTTTTCACGTGCCTCACATGCGCCGTTAACATTTTTCTCACAAGCTCTGTGTCCACCTAATACCGATTGCACATTCTGAGAGTCACATTAGTGCTGTCCCCAAGTTATTTTTGTTCCTACTGTGAATACAAACCACAATAATCAATCCTTGGTGTGTTCTAATTTTTCTATGTAATTCTCTTACTCTGTGTAAATAATGACCTAACTATTACCTGTTGAGACATTGTTGTATGTTACCAATGCCAGTACTGACACAGCCAAGCATCATTGCTGTTCTTTTGTATGTTTTTTCTTTTCACTTCCATTAGCACCCATTGGTCCGGCGTACATGGCACTTTTTGCCTTCCTCTCCCTGGACCACATTGTCCTTCTCTCCATCATGGCAGAAACTGTTGGCAGCCACTGTTGTCACTTTGAAAGCAGTGGGTAGAGTGTTGCTTAGGGCAGCAGCTTACAATGCCCTGTCTGGGAGCCAAAAGTATCACTCTGCAGCTGCGTTAGAAGGTGCTCTGAAATTAGGTATGGGCAATAGGCTGGCAAGGCTACCTTGAACCCGAATGCAAGGAAGAACAAGCATTGGCAGAGCCAATAGATCTCGCCTTTTGGAACTATTGGCTATGGCAATGCAGTTTACTGATGCTGTGCAAAATTGCAATACTGCATATCATTGGCAAAGAAAAGAAAAGACAAAAAGGTGCCATAACACAACCGCTGTTGCCGGTCAGGCACCATTTTCCTTTTTTGTTATTTACCGATCCACAATGGCAAATGGCTTTTGGATTGATAATTATAAAACTGATGTTTTTAGCACATAAGTGCAAAATAATGATAAAAAAGGGTTGTATAGATGGGGATCAAGGGGAAGAAGGGAAAGCAGCACACAATGGAGAGAACAACATGGAATGCTGGAGTGGAGGAGAAGCACAAAAGAGGTACTGAAGAGCACTCGAAGAAGAGAACAACAAGGGGCAAGGGGTGGAGGAGAAGCACTTGAGAGAGAGCAACCCGGAACGCCAGGGGCAGGGAAGTTTGGAGAGAAACACACAAGAGCGAGCAGCACACAGGAGAGAGAGCAACACAGGGGTGAGGGCCTGGTGTTTGGCAGGGAGAAGCACACAAGGAAAAGAACTGGAAAACACATGCACTCTCATAGAGTGCTTAGCTAAACGGAAAAAAGTAATTCCCTAAAAGCGTACTAGTCAGCCAACCAAAAGGATGATAAAGATGCTATGTTCCATGGGAGGGACAAATACAAGAAGAGGAAGGGAAGCCAGTGAATAATAAGCTGGCAAATGAGAGTGAGAACAAGGTCAACCAATGGTAAGCAATGGGCGGGCTGTAAGCCCCCTGCAAGTTCACAATAGGTCCTTCGAAACAAGACAGTTTGCACTGTGTGGTAGGTCACACCTGAAAACTAAAGCTCTATGTCCAGCTTCGTAGCAGAAAACACTCATATTATTGGGGTGTAGAGGGTACTTAACAGTGGTGGGCCCTTGTGCCACTAAACCTGCTGGACAATTGTCAGCTATGTTCTTGGGTCTGGAGCCTGTTCTTGAGACTCTAAAGCAGTGGTGGCTACTCTCTTTAGAAAGTGGTTGGGTACATACATTACTGTCAACCCCTTAAAATTAAAAGCAAACTTACCTCTCTTGAAGATCTTCTGCAGCACACATTTGGCTGCAAACATGCCCAAAGTTCCTCCTGCCTCACGCTGCTTGCTGGCCAAAAGCATCGAGTCAATCCAAGCACTGCTCTCTTGCTGCTTACAATGCTAAACAGCCGAAGAGCAGTACTAGGATTGGCTGGAGCAGGCAAACGCAGTGCTCCATCGGACACTAATGGGGCTGTGCTTCTGCTTCTCATCTTCCTTTCGGCTGCTGATTGCAGAAACTGGAACTGCACATTTCAGGCTGGCCATAGTGAAAACACCGGGCAATCCGACATGCACAGTTCAATTAACACAGCCTGAACTGCTGCTGTGACACCGGAAGAGAGAGCTCCATCATGGCCCCGCCCCCTAAACAGGTGAGAGTAGAAAGTGTGAGAGGGAAAATGTGCACTCTGTGTGTGTGTGTGTGGTGGGTCACAGTGGGAGGTCAGGGGTTAAAAGCCCCCATGCTCCTATGGATGAACCGCCCCTGCTCTTAAGGGCTTTTTACTATGGCAGCAGGACAGCGTCGGCCTGGGCATCCCCGATTGGGGGGCACCAGGGCGCTACTGGTGCAGCTGGTAATCTCCTCCATCTCATGCTGTTAGTTCCCTCAGTCCTCCTCTGTCTGTCTAGTGCTCTGCTCTTCTCCCCTGATCTCTCGGGCTAGCAATGCCCGCTCTTCTCCCTAAATTTTGTGGGCTCCTGTGGTACCTCTAGCCACTCCTGCTCCATTAGATGCAGTTGACTCCTCCTTCAACAGCTCGCTGGGTTCTACCCTCCCCTACAGCCTCTACAGCCCTACTGCTCACCTAACACTACAAGAGCATTGTTAAAGTGCAAACTACCTTTTACAAATGAAGGGGCATATTTATAAAAGAGCTGCATCGCCCATGCACCACGCAATGGGACGCAAGAGCGACACATTACATTTATCTAGTCACGCAAGGCCATGTTGCTTGGCTTGTTAATTTAGAGTAACACAACACAGCGCAAATCGCTGCATTGCGTTACTCTGCCCCAGGGAGGCATTCCAATGGTGGAGCATGGGTGTTCCCACGCATCCACTCCTGGATTTTGGCACATTCCCAGATTTACCATTACTGGTAGACCTGGGAATGCGTCAAAATGCTACGCCTCCCCAGGTGAGGTGTAACACAAAGAAATATCTTTACTTCTCCTTGTTAGACATGGCATCCTTGGTGTGATTTCCCCTGACTTTTTGTCTTCTGACCTCCTGTTTTGCTGACTTCATTTTTGTTGGCTTTAGGATTCTGGGCACTTTACCACTGCTAACCAGTGCTAAAGTGCATATGCTCTGTACTCTAAACATTGTAACATTGGCTTATCCACAATTGGCATATTTAATTTACTTATAACCCCTAGTAAAGTGCACAACGTGAGACCAGGGCCTGTATATTAAATGCTAATAGTGGGCCTGCAGCACTAATTGTGACACTCACTCAGTAGCCCTTTAAACATGGCTCAGGACTGCAATTGTAGAGCCTATATGTGCAGTTTTAAACTGCCATTTCGACCTGGCAAGTTAACCTACTTGCTAGACATAAACCTTTCTTTTTATTTCTTGTAAATCACCCCTAAGGTAAGCCCTGGCTAGCAACATGGGCAGGGTGCAGTGTCCTTAAAAAGGAGGACATGCACGCTTAAGTTTTACAAGTTCTGGTAGTGAAATTCTCTTAGATTTGTTTATCACTACTGCAAGTCCTATCTCTCCCATAGCTTAACTTTGGGATTGCCTTAAACAACTTTTAAATGTAATTTCCAATTGGGAGCAGATAGAAATTTGGAGTTTGGTGTCTCTCGACTCACAATTTAAAATCACAACTTATGGTGAAGTTGTATTTTAAATTGGAAGTCTTAAAATGGCACTTTTAGAAAGTTGGCTCTTTCTTACTTTAACCATTCTGTGCCTCTGCCGGTCTCAGAATACATGTCTGGGTTGGGTGATAGTTGGGCTTTGTGCATTCCCTCTAGACAGTCGCATAAAGGGAGAAGGGGTGTGACATTTGCATCAGCCTGGTGATGGGCCTTCCCGAAGTAGATTGGGAGAGAGGAGCTGACACTTGCACCCGAATATGGTTGTGCCTGTCCCCACACAAAGAGCTGCATACCCCCTTGTAGAGTGGCTGGAGCCAGGGCAGAAAAGGCAGGGACCTTGTGATCTTCAAAGGCCTCTTTGATGTCTCCCCCCACTTCAAAGGCACATTTGGGTATAAGTATTGGACCCCTGACACCACCAAATCAGAACTCTACTGGATTCAAGGACATTCTGCCTGGAAGAAGAGCTGCTGTGCTGTAAGAGGGACTGCCACTTTGCTACCTGCTCTGCTTTGTTAGCCTGCTGCCTGCTGCTTCTTGCATGGGAGTGAGGGGCACTGGACCGGCTCGCTACATCCTTGAACCCAAGATTCTCCAAGGGCTTGCTGACTTGCCTCCAGTTTTCTGAAGTCTCAGGGACACAAAAGACTTCTTGCAACTCTGCTGGTGCTGCTGGACTCTGCCAACTTTAAGTCTTACCCTTGCCTAAGGTGCCCCCTCCAGTCCTGGGCCTCAGAAGTGGGTTCTGCAGCAGTTTTCTTCCAAAATTGGCGCAGTGGTCCCTTTGCATCGATCGGAACCGACGCAGTGCCCTCCGACAGAGTGCCGATTCGACAATGATGCGGGTACCAACTGCGAGGTTCGACGACGACGTGGGTCCCGACTGTGAGGTTCGACGACACAGCGCCAATCCTTCGACTTGTCTGCAAGGGCCGAATCTTTGACACCGTGTGCGAGGTGTAGTGGCCTGGGTGAAGGGCACTAGGACCCTGCACTGGACATGAGGAGGAAAGGAACCGGACACCACATCCGGTCAAGGTGTGGGGAGGGGGCAGTCGAGACAAGGAGGGCATGAGGACAGACATACATGTGGGCAGCAGCAAGACAGAGATATGCAATAAAGAAGATTATACCCTTACCCGACTCTTGCGAGTTTCCTTGGGCAGGGGACACGACAAATGGCGACGAGGAAGGTGGGATTTCGAGGCGACCCCAGACGCATAGATCAAGGCCCCTCGCGATTGAAAACGGAGCCAGGAGCCCACCCTGGTCCGCCTGCCGCTGTCGACGAACAGCAGAAGACTCGCTGCGACATCCGGAGCCCACCCGGTTGCAGGAGCAAACGGGGCCAGGAGCCCACCCTGGTCCGCGCGCCGAGAAGAGGACCAACAGCGCGGGAGCCCACCCAGGCCGCAGTGAAGAAGCGGTAAGAGGCCCCGGCGGCAAGCGGTGCACCCGTCTACGCTCTGAAGCGTCTGTGCGCTTAAGCATCTGCGCGCTCAGGCATCGCGCGTATCTAGACGGTACACCCGACTGTGCCCAGCCGCATCGTGAAAGACCTTGCACTCGCGCGTAGATTTGAAAGCAAATCTCGCGCGAGTTAAGCGGCCATTTTGGAGTCAGGCGGGGGCAACAAATCAGCAACTAGGAAGGCCCGGCGGCCATTTTAAGAGGTCAGGCAAGTGCGCCTGAAACGAAGATCTCGCGAGACAGCGGTGGCCATTTTGAGGTCAGGCAGGATCGACGAATAAGCTGCGAAGACGGCCCGGCGGCCATTTTAAAGTCAGGCAGACATCGGGAAATAACAGAAAAGGGTGAAATTGAAAGGAAAAAAAGGACAATACATCCAAGAAAAAGATAAAGTGTGACCTGTAAAGAAAGGGAACATTGAAGGAAATACTAAAGAAGTAAATAAAAAGAAACTACATCCAAGCAAGGCCTGCACCAAAGCTGCACGTCTGAAAATGGTTGAACCCGCAGGTGACAAAAACAGTCCACAAGCAATCTTTCGCAGACCACTGCCATTCAGCCTATCAGAACCACAGGCCGGCATCAGGTGGGAAAGATGGATTCGGCAATTTGAACGCTACATGCGCGCCACGGACATCGCAGACAGGAGCTGGACCTCCTTTTGAATCTCGTAGGGGATGAAGTGGAGGACCTGCTCATAACATTTCCCAGCGAAATACAAGGGAGTGATACAATGCCTCACAGCGAAATTTGACCCACAACGTAATATTGACTTTGAGAGGTACACTTTCAACGCGGCATGCCAGCGAGCAGAGGAGTCCCTCGACGACTTCGCAACGAGACTGCGCAAGCTGGTCACGTACTGCGAGTTTGACAAGTTTGATAATGAACAAGCGATAAGATTGCGCATCATTGAAGGCTGTCAGTCCGTAGAATTCCGTGCACGTGTTCTGAAGGAACCAACAACGCTAGAGAAGATACTGACCATGGCTCGTACGGAAGCAAGAGCAACGGCGCATGCCAAACAAATGGAGCTGGGGAAAGAAAAAAGAGTGGAGCAAGCGAACCGTGTGACTGGAAATAACAAGAAGAAAGAATACCCGGCGCCTTAACCAACAAAGAAGAACGAACAAACATGCTATCGATGTGGCCTCGAATTTCCGCACGTCGGTGTGTGCCCAGCAATGGGCCAGAAGTGCAGGAAATGCAATAGAGACAATCACTTTGCAAGCGCCTGCATGAGCAGGCAATTTAGAAGCGAGCAAAGTAGAGCGGCAAGACCACTGATGACCACCAGCAGGTATGCCCGTCACATGGATACGGCGGATCGCAGCAATCGCAGCTCCTCTGAAGAGTCGGAAGAAATGGCAGCCCCTGCGAATGTGGCACGGCTGTATCTAATGTCAGATGCACCCAGGGAAGACAGAAGACCAGAGCACATTCACCTCGTGGAAAAGCATCAAATAAAGAAAACCGCAACCGTGGACATTGAAGTAGGGAGACATAACACACGGTTCGTGCTTGACAGTGGGGCCACATGCAACATCATGTGCATGTCGGAGTACGAGAAAATGAAAGTGAGACCACCGCTATCACCGTCCACTGTTGATGTGTTCACGTGGGGCTCCAAAACGCCGGTAGAAAACATGGGGAAATTCACGGAGACCTTAACGTACAAGGACAGGTCCTGCCAGGAAGAGATACATGTGCTGAAAGGTGACATCCCAGCACCATGCCTGCTAAGCAATGTCACGGCGCAGGTGATGGGTCTCCTGGCGATGACATACCACATGTCGGAAAAAGGGAACATTCTACAGGAACATCCGGCCATACTGCAAGGCCTCGGCAAACTGAAAGGAAAACAAATAACTTTGCACATCAACGAGGCGATCAAGCCGGTAGCGCAACACCATCGACGGGTGCCCATACATCTACAGCCACAGGTTGAAGAGGAAATCCAAAGTCTACTGGCCCAGGACATCATTGAACCCGCAGACGGGCCGACGCCATGGGTGTCTCCAATAGTGGCGGTTCCAAAAAAGAATTCATCCAAGATCCGCATATAGGTAGACATGAGGGTCCCAAATACAGCGATTGAGAGAGAGCGACACCCAGGGCCACATTTAAATGACATGATCAGCTGTCTTACTGGGGCCTGCCGATTCTCGAAGTTGGACCTGTGCAAAGGGTACCACCAACTGGAACTGGACCAACAGTCTGTAGGAAAGTGGGTTTCTGTTGCAGTAACCCCCACTTTTTGCCTGATAACTGATGCACTTTTCCTTGGTGTGCCCTGGATCCCTGCCAATCAGGTACCCAGGGCCTGTGTTCCTTCCCTAAAAACTGTACTCAGCCTAAACCCAATTGGCATCTCTGGCCACAGGTAAGCCCCTGGTAAATGGTACCCTAGGTACCCAGGGCACTGTGACCAGAGAAGACCCCTAAGGGCTGCAGCACTTATTGTGCCACCCTTAGAGGCCCTGTACCCTGACACACACACACTGCCCTTGCAGGCTGAGTGTCTTGGTGCAGAACAAAACAGAGAGTCGACATGGCACACATCCCTGTGTGCCATGCCCACAAACACACTGCCCTGGCATACCTCAGTCACCCCTCTAGCTGGGTGCCCTATGCCAGTGGTGAGGGCACAGGTGCATGAGCCCTGTGCCCCTACAGTACCCAGGCCCATTCCTGGGCACTGTAAGTGCAGGGCTGCCATTCCGAGTATATGGTGCTGGGAGGTCGTCAGCACGTACTCCACAGCACCATGATGGCTGCACTGAAGACTGAGAAGTTTGGTATCAAACTCCTCAGCACAGTAAACCCACACTGATGCCAGTGTGGGATTTACTGTAAAATGCACGTCAGAGGGCAACTTAGAGTTACCCCCTGAACCTAACCTACAATCCACGTCTTGTCTGAGGGGCTGCCTAGGCTGCCACACAGCAGACATGTTGCTGGACCCCTGGGTAGAGAGCCATCCGCTCTCCCGGGCCTGCAACAATGCACGTCCTGGGTGAGGTGCTAGGCCCCCTCCCCCAGGATGGGCAGGGGAAGCTTCAAAGGCATTCCGCCTTTGTGAGCTTCCCCAGACCACTTGCTGTACTCAGCAACTGGTCCCCACCGGTTCCTCCCCATCCTGGAGGGAAGACTGGAGGGAAACACCAAGGGAGGAAAGGGGTGTGCCACCCTCTGCCAACCCCACCCCTCAGGTGGGGGAGGCGAGGTGAAGCACATCTCCGGGCTCTCGCCATCTTGAAGATGGGGAGCCCTGCCCAATCAGGACTAGGCTCCTGCCCCCTCCCACAGGAGAGTGGCAGGATAGGGGGTGTACCCACCCCAGGGCAGGGACCCATTGGTCCCTGCCCTTTACCTACCTGTAACGCCCCTAAATCTAGTATTTAGGGGCACCCTGAACCTTCCTTCCTTAGATTCCCGCAACCTAAGAAGAAAAAGGACGAAAGAAGACGCCCAGCAGAGGAGACTGCAGAGAACAACTGACTTGGCCCCAGCCCTACCGGCCCGTCTGCAGTTTCCAGAGATCCTGCGCCAAAAATAGTCTTGTCCTGCAGCCAGCGACCTCCAGAACCCCAGGGAGGACTGACTGCCTTCAACAAAGACCGGATCTCCTGTGAACAGCAGCTCTGTTCAAAAGAAACACCAAACAAAGACTCCGAGCCTGCTGAGGAGAAAGAAACCCGACGCCTGGAACCACCACTGCACCCGTCGCCTACAGCCCGAGTTCAAGTGGCCCACCGGTCCCAGCGAGGTCCCCCAGCTCTCCAGAGTCCGAGTCCACCGTGGGTTGACCCCTCCAGGACTCCCCGACGTCGCCTGCAGCCTCTGCACGGAGAACCCCCAACCGCGTGGCCCGGTAAGGTGAAATCCGACCTCAAAAGACACCCCTGCATCCAGACGCCCTGCGCCCTGGAGAAAGGAACCCGAGGTGCACCTACGTCCCCGAGCCCTCCAACTTACCTGCCCAGCTGTTGGTTCCTCCTGGAAGTCTTCCTGGACCGAGCCTGCAGCTGAAAACCAAAACCGAAAATTTCCATTGAAATCAACAGGGCACCCGACCTCAAAACAGCACTCTGCACCCGGCCGCCCTAGTGCCGCTGAGGGTGCCTCTTTGGTGCTAACTTGGTCCCCAACGTGCCCTGAGCTTAACCCTAGGAGCTTTGCTCCCACAACCCCGTGGCCTGCTTGCCAGCCGCCACCAACCGGAGTCCCCCTATCCTCCATAGGATAACATTGGGCCTCAACACTCTGCACCCGGCCGCCCTAGTGCCGCTGAGGGTGCAACAACAGTGCATCACTGACCCTGGGAGACCCCTGAGTCTAACCCCAGAACCCTAACTCAAAAGACCGATTACTTACCTCGAGACCGATAACTCATTTTTCCTCATAGGATAACATGGACACTTTTTCTTCCAAAAAGTTTCTAAGTGTCGACTTTTGAAAACAAGAATATTCTTTAAAAATCGTACAGACTACCAAAACGTAATTACTTACCTGTTTTAAGTAAATGTCCCAGGGCTGAACCTAGGAGTCCAGCACTGGATTACAAAAGTAACGTTAAAAGTAACTTACCGGCGAATTGAATTTTCTTACATAGGGATCCATTGACTGGTTTTCTGTGAAATTTCTTCTAAGTGTCCACTTTTGAAATACCAAAATATTGCTTAAAAATCACAACAGTAACGAATTCCGAATTACTCACCTACTATCAGGAGAGACCTCAGTACTGCATCTTTTAGTCCAGTACCGACCATGAAAAGTAATTTTTACCGTACTTACCAGTAACTGGAAATTCCTCTCATAGGATATCATTGCCTGCTTTTTGTTGAAAAAGTTTCTAAGTGTCGATTTCTGAATCATACAAATATTCTTTAAAAATCGTACAAACTACAAAAACATAATTACTTACCTGTTTTAAGTAAATGTCCCAGTGCTGAACCTAGGAGTCCAGCACTGGATTACAAAAGTAACGTAAACATACTTTGCTTGCAAACTGTATGTCCTTCCATAGGATAACATTGGTAATTTTACCCAGAAAAGTTTCTAAGTGTCAACTTTTGAAATACAGTAATATTCCTCAAAAATCACTACTATAACCAAAACGCTTTTTCTCACCTGTTTACAGGAAGTGTCCCGGGACTGAATCCAAGATCCAGTCCTGTGGTTAGAAAAGTAATCCAAAAAGTAATCTATTGCATTTAAACCAGAAATTTCCATTGAGCTCAATGTATAATTGTGTTTAAAATTGTGTTGCATATTGCAACAACTGTAACTATTGCATTCAAAAGTCTATTGCCAATTGAACAGTAGTTAACTAAAGCATCTCATTCTGAGAAAGTATATTTTGACACCCATTGTTGGTTCTAAAATAAAACAACTATATTTTTATATACAAACCATTGGCCTAGAGTTCAGTTCTTGAGTGTGTGGCTTCATTTGCTGACTGAGTGTGTACAACAAATGCTTTACACTGTCCTCTGATACTGCCTTACTGCTCGACCAAGCTACCACTTTAGAGAGTAAGGTTATATCTAACTTTAGCCTCTGCCAAACCTCTGGGGACTGTGGACTCTGTGCACACTGAACCTTACTTTGGTGCAGTATATACAGAGCCACTTTCTTACACAGTCTAGGTACATTACCACGTTCTCAACGCACATGGGTTTGTTTCGATACAAACGACTGAGCTTTGGCATCTCATCGGCTGCAGAAATATTTCAGGAGACCATAAGGCAGGTGATAAGGCCGGTGAAGAACAGTCTAAACTATAGCGATGACATTCTAGTATTTGGACGCTCAGATGAGGAACATGACAGGGCCCTGCATCAAGTATGCCTACAACTGGAACAAGCGGGACTGACATTGAACGCAGACAAGTGCGAGCTGGGGAGGAGTGAATTGGTATTCTTCGGACACATCTTCTCCAAGAAAGGAATGAGACCGGACCCCAGCAAAGTAGAAACACTCCGGGTCGCGAGTCCTCCGACGGAGGTAGCAGAAGTGAGGTCATTCCTGGGGCTTGCCAGCTACTGTGCTCGATACATAAAGGACTTCGCCACGGTGAGCACACCGCTCCGAGAGCTAACAAAACAAGGTCAGAAGTTCCTCTGATTGTGTAGGTTTGTTGAACCCGCTAAACAGCTATGTGGACATATTGATAATAAACCCAGAATGGATTAAAGGGAAATGGGTCGGTTTTTATACTATGCATAATTTGGATTTGTTTAAATAATATATGCTGTATATAAAAAACAAATAAAACGTTTTTTTAAAAATGTGGGGAGTGTTTTGACTAATGAAGCAATATTATTAATGATTTTTAAAAGAAATAGTAGGTTGTGCTGATGGTATGTTTTTGTTTTGATTAGGTGTACTGAATTTTATACAGTTGAGAGAGAGACAAGCATTATATTTGTCCTGATGAAGGTGGTACCTCAATAATTTCTTACCACTGAAACGCGTCGACGCCTGTATTTTTTGGTTGTATCCAGGAACGGCCCTTTGTCTAATGAAACAATAAATGAATAGACTTATGGTGTTTATACATTTGATTCCTGTTGGGAATAACCTTTTGATGAAATTACATGTTTCACATTTTTTTGTCTCTCATAATGTCTCAGGTTTTTAACATGTGAATTTATGTTTTTTTATTATTATCGTATTTTTGGTTATTATTGTATGATTTTGATGTGATTTTAACTCATTTTTAATAAATTCTGAATTTGTCATATACTTGAGTGTTTTATCCTTATGTGATATATGGTTGTTTTTCTGGGTTCAATTGTATGGTGTTTATGGAGGAATGTGGATATGATATAGCAGTGCACAATTGTTTGTGAATCGGGTTGATTGTGTACCGGGTTAAAGGTGTATTCCTGTACATGTCCAAGAGTAATATTTTTTATATAAACTATAGCGATGACATTCTAGTATTTGGACGCTCAGATGAGGAACATGACAGGGCCCTGCATCAAGTATGCCTACAACTGGAACAAGCGGGACTGACATTGAACGCAGACAAGTGCGAGCTGGGGAGGAGTGAATTGGTATTCTTCGGACACATCTTCTCCAAGAAAGGAATGAGACCGGACCCCAGCAAAGTAGAAACACTCCGGGTCGCGAGTCCTCCGACGGAGGTAGCAGAAGTGAGGTCATTCCTGGGGCTTGCCAGCTACTGTGCTCGATACATAAAGGACTTCGCCACGGTGAGCACACCGCTCCGAGAGCTAACAAAACAAGGTCAGAAGTTCCTCTGGTCACCGGAATGCAATTGGGCGTTTGAGGCAATCAGACAGGCTGCGATGACTGTGGATCATCTTGCCTATTTCGACCCCCTGCTATGCACTGAACTGACGGTGGACGCCAGCCCAGTTGGACTAGGAGCAATACTAGCACAGCACCTGCCGGGGAGAGATCCCCCACGAAAAGTTGTTGCATATGCAAGCAAAAGTTTGTCTGTCATCGAGAAGGCATACTCACAACCTGAAAAAGAAAGCCTAGCAGTGGTATGGGCGTGTGAACACTATCACATGTTCATCTACGGGAAGCCGTTCACCATCATAACAGACCATCAGGCTCTGGTGACAATATACGGCAATCCGTCGGCGAAGATGCCGCCTCGCATTGAGCGCTGGGGTATAAGGTTGATGGACTATGACTTCAAGATTGTTCACAAGCGAGGAAAAGAACACAACCCGGCTGACTACATGTCTAGACACCCTCTACCGCAGGCACAAGAGACCGCATCCATGGCAGAGGAATATCTCAACTTTGTGCTAAAACAGAACACTCTGCGCCAATAACGCTAGCAGAGCTAGAGCACGAGACAGCGAAATACGCCACCATGCAAATGGCGAAAGCAACAACAAGACTGCAGAGATGGAGAAATATCAAGAATAACTGCACCTGGGGAGAAGGAGTAAACAAGGAGGAAATGCTAGCGCTAAAGAAGATACATGAAGAATTGTCGGAGACAGAAACAGGAATCATGATGCGAGGAACAAGGATAGTCATACCAAGTTCACTAAGGAGACAGACTGTTAATCTGGCACATGAATCGCACCGAGGCATGGTTGCAACAAAAAAATTGTTAAGGGAAAAAGTATGGTTTCCTGGCCTAGATAGAATGGTGGAAGACACCGTCATGACATGTCACATCTGTCAAACAACAGGACCGCCAACCAAGCCCGAACCGCTACAAATGTCGGAACTTCCAAGGGCGGTGTGGACAACGTTGGCAGCTGACTTCTTTGGGCCACTGGACACGGGCAACTATCTGCTCGTGATCATTGACGAATACTCACGATTCCCCATAGTGCGCCACGTCTCATCGACATCAGCGACAGCGACGCTACCAATACTGGACGACATATTTGCAGCCTGGGGCTCCCCAGAAACCCTAAAGACAGACAACAGTCCTCCGTTCTCAGGGGAAGAATTCCGAAAATGTATGACCTACCTAGGCATTCATCACAGGAAGATAACACCGTTGTGGCCACAAGCGAACGGCATGGTGGAGAGGTTCATGGGGAACATAAAAAAGGCTGTCCAACGCGCAAAGCTGGCGCAGATCTCCATTGGCCAAGCACTTTGTCAAGCGCTACGAGATTACAGAAACACCCCCCACAGCTCCACAGGAAGGTGTCCAGCTGAGTTAGTGCTGGGAAGGACAAGCAGGACAAGGCTACCACAGGTAGAAGCAACGATGCCACTCGAGCACAGCAGCGTTGCTGCCAGAGACAAAGAGGCCAAGGAGAAGATGAAAGCATATGCAGACGCAAGACGACATGCCACCCCGTCACACCTCAAACAAGGGGACCCAGTGGTAGTACGTCAGCGACAACAAAGAAAGTCCGACAGCCTGTTCTCAAAGGACCCGCTCACAATCATAAACATCAAGGGGCCAATGATTACGGCAGAGTCGGAACACCACCGAATAACACGGAACAGTTCTCACTTCAAAGGACTGAAGACCATGACTGAAGACGGCCAAGACATGGCAGCAGAAGAAAGTGAAGCGACGGGTCCCAACGGAAAGGAAACAGACACGAATGAAGGACAAGCGGAAGAATCACAGAAAGAGGCTTGTGCAAGAAGAGCGAGCAGACGGCCGAAAAGACTAATTGAAGAAATGTAGTGATGGGGATGCATACCTATATCTCCAACTTCGCTCTGATCTTTCTTTTTATTTCTTCTTTCTCTATCTCTATATCTCTTTTTCCTTTTCCCTCTCGTCATTTCTTTGTGACAAAGGGGGAGATGTAGTGGCCTGGGAGAAGGGCAATAGGACCCTGCACTGGACATGAGGAGGAAAGGAACCGGACACCACATCCGGTCAAGGTGTGGGGAGGGGGCAGTCGAGACAAGGAGGGCACGAGGACAGACGTACATGTGGGCAGCAGCAAGACAGAGATATGCAATAAAGAAGATTATACCCTTACCCGACTCTTGCGTGTTTCCTTGGGCAGGGGACACGACACGAGGCTCGTCTCTGATGCAGTAACCTGACAGCGGGGGAAAATTGTGACACACCATGTTCTCGGCGTCGATGCTTTGCTCCATACAAGATACTTTTTCAACAAGCCCTGCGTGGATTCTGTAGCCGGCCTGCCCTTCATCCCTCTGTCGGCCTGTACTTTGGATTTGTACTGGTCCCTCACGACCTCAAGTGACCTTTTGACCGCTAATGACTTCTAAGCACTGTTTTTGCATTTAATCTTTAAAAATTCATATCTCAAGTTCTACTAATTGGATTTTTGTTGTTTCCGGCTTGATTTACTCTGATAAATATTCTCTTTTGTTCTAAACTGGAGTTTAGTCTTTTTGTGGTGTTTTCTCTGTGTTACTGTAATTTAAGTAAGCACAAATACTTTACACATTGCCTCTTAAGTTAAGCCTGACTGCTCTGTGCCAAGCTACCAGAGGGTGAGCACAGGTTAATTTAGGTTGTGTATCTGACTTACCCTGACTAGGATTGTGGCTCCTGCTTGGAGGGGGTGTATACTCTGCCAACCAGAAACCTCAATTTCTACCACTACTTGTTACTTCCTATTTTTAGGTGTTCTGCATTCTGCAGCACACATAGGAAGAGGAAACTGCCTCTCAGGATTGTTTTTGTGCAGGAAGGTGTCCCTTCCTGAACAAAAGCAAACCTTTTTACAACGCAGGTACCCTTGCACCATGATGCAAGGGTTTCTGCATTGTCACTAGGCAGCACATTGTGCTCCAGTGCAGGAAAATGATAGGAATGCACCATAATATGTTAAATACGTCGCATTCCTGCCCTTTCCCTATCACACAGCACAGCTCAGCAAGGTGACTTTCTACAATGCGCTCCGTGATTTTTTATTAAATATGACCCAAAGTATCTAATTAAGCTCCAGGACTCTCCAGTTTGAGCAGCTGTTTGCACTTTAGAAGTTGGTTTCATTCATTCATTACCACATGAAGGTTAGCGCGATAGTGCCGAAACTCATGATGCATGGTGTTTCTTGTTGTGCCAAATTACCAAGTCAGGACATGTGAGGAACTTTTGAATAGACTTGGGGTAAGCTTGTAGGACTTACTGCGGCCTTGGTAGCACAAACCCTGCACTCTCACGAATCGACATATAAGCCTTGAAACAATACCATTTCTCAAACCACTTCCCTTAATACTTAGAAAACAGCTGTATTCTACTCGAATTTATACGTTTGTCAAAATGTAATCACTCTTTGATATTTATCCTGAGGTTCTAAAAAGCCATTTTGCAGTTTATATGGAGATTAAATTCCCAAACTTTTTGCCAAGTGCATGTTGAACATGTACTGACCATCTGAGAGCTTTCTAGATTTTCACCAGTGGAATTTTTTTGTCGAGGCCCTTTTGAGACCTAGTTCTCAGTCTGTGTGCCCTCTGGAATTCTGGGGGTGGGGGGAGGTGAATTGCAGGTGGCGAGTTCTGGTATAAAAAAAACGTGGCAAGGAATGCCCTCTATCTTTTCTCATATTCTGGAAAAATGGAGATTGTCTCTGCAACTTCTGCCTTCCAATTTGGTTACTTCGCATTGTAAAAATTAGTATTCCTGCTCCCAGTCTAGGTTTGTCGCTATCTTCTGTTCCACCAATCGAAGCCTATCCTCTGTTTGTTGTAAACAGGCATTGAAAGAGGTGATGTCCAAACAAACTACAGTCCAACTCCAAGACTACGATAAGAGGCACCCTCATCTACAGACCCCCAGGACGCAACCGGTCTTCTGCGACACCATCTCCAACCTCATCACTCCTCTTGCCATCGTCTCCCACCACTGTGTCCTACTCGGCGACCTCAATTTCCACGTCGATGACCCCCAACTCCCTCCTGGAAAACCTAAACAACATTGGCCTCACCAAACTTGTCACCTAACCGATGCACAAAGCCAGACACACGCTCGACTTCATCTTCACCTCCATAGAAAGAATCAAATTCAGCCACGTCACTGAATTCACTTGGACCGACCACGCCATCGTCCACTTCACAATCTCTAACGCTCAACACACACCGTCGTCAAACATCACAGCTCCTCCCACCGCAGCTGGGGCACGGTAACAGAGACACAGTGGATGCAAGCCCTCAGCACCACCCAGCCTGAAGCTTCATCAGACCTGGACCAGGCCTTCCAGAGTTTCTCCGCTTGGAACACCAAATGCGCCGACAGAGTCGCTCTGCTGAAACCAGCAAATACTAACAAAGCCTCAAAACAAGCCAGCTGGTACACCCCAGAGCTTAAAACCACCAAGCGCAACTGCTACCGACTCGAGAAATGCTGGCGCGCCACAAAGAACTCCCTCTGACAGAGCCGCTCGCAAAGCAGACCTCAACAACTGCCACCTGTGCATCAAAGAAGCCAAGAAAGTAGCCACCATAGCCTGCATCGACACTGCGGCCAACCACACGAAGTCACTCTTCAAAATAGTCAAGGAATTCCCCAACCTGGGAGCCACAGAGTATACGATCCACCCCTCCCAAGAACTCTGTGACACCCTCTCGCACTACTTCCTCAGCAAGACTGCCACCATCTACAACAAGTTTGACCCATGGCCCACCGCTCTCAACCTCAACAACCTCAACCACCCAGCGCACACCAACTGAATGATCACCACCTGTTCTCTCACCACTCAGACCACCACAGCAATTATGTCTTCAATACACTCTGGGGTGCCCACTGACCCCTGCCCCCACATCTATCCATCCTTGGAACCAACCCTATCAGCACTGAACTCACCGGTATCATCAACACCTCCATGTCCACAGCAGCCTTCCCAATCGAATGAAAACACTCAGAGGTCAGACCCCTCCTAAAGAAACCCTCTGCTGACCCCAGCGATCTAAAAAATTACCGACCGATCTCCCTGCTCTCTTACCTGGCCAAAGTACTCGAGAAAGCAATCAACCAAAAGCTCACCAACTACCTGGAACAAAACCATCTTCTCAACACCTCTCAATCAGGATTCCATGCCAACTACAGAACTGAGACCATGCTGATCGCCACCACAGACAACATCAAAACCCTTCTCGACCATGGAGAAACTGTGGCCCTGATGGAGCAGGGTTTTTGCGAAACAAAACCTGCTCGGATTGAACCTCTCATTTTGTAAACTAATCATTAAAAAGTAACTGTGTGTTATTAATCGAGTTTGAATTTAATAATGCGCATGCGTAAATGTGAATGCGTTTAGGAAAAATCTGGGGTAGGCCGCAAGCCTGCACATGACTAATGCAGAAATTAATTACTAAAAGGCTGCAAGATTAATGACTATACTAATTCTTTTTGAATCTTGTGCAAACCATTAATATTGCTAAGCAAAACACTTTTAGAGAATAAACATCTACGAAAGATATGATATTCACGTTGTATTTGTCTTTCCCTAGAAAATGGCTTTTTCTGTGTTGAAGAGAAAGGCCTCAAATCTAGCTTGAAGTATTAAACCATGGTATGAGGAAGGGAGAGTGCTTAATCAGTTTGCTGTGTGTCTTCGGTGATGACCAAGGTTACGGAGGAAACAATGAGCCTCTGAAAAGCGAGTTCCACTGGAAGCGGACATGCAGCCAGAAAAAGATACAATACAATAAACGTGAATGAAATGTGAACATGCTGCGGAAGAGGAAGATACATAACCCTGAAAAGGACGTATTGAATTTGGACAATAGTGTGTTTGAAAAACGGAACTTGCTTGGAGTGGTGTGACCAAGACACCCCTTGTTTTAGCCAATTAGAATCTTTAGTTAGGTGGGTTGGATAGAGTAGGGGCTGGATTAGTGTGAAAATGGGGTATAATAATACCTAGTAAGTAGGTGGGGTTAGGCGGCGTACTCCTAACTTTGCGAGAGGAGAGAGCTGTATCGCTGTTTCCTATACTTGTGGGCTGTCTGATGAGCTGCTATTCCTAACTCTTAAACTTTGCATTTCAAAATCTTTCTTGAAGGGCCAAAGGGTAGCATTTCTAATCTTAAAACTTGAATGATAGGTAACTATACTCAATCTCTAATTTGCATAATTAATTGCAAATGTTTACTCTTCTTTTGTCTCTATCTATCCACTCTCTTATTGCGTTGTTCATGAGATGTATACTATTTGATTGAAACTGAATGTACTTTTGTGTGATTTACCCTAATTTGTGCTGTATTGTGCTTAATGAGCATCACATTATTTAGATAAAAATTATTGTTATTAACAGAAAAAGTGTCTGTTGTTATTATGGCATGTATAAAATCACAGTATAAGTTCTGATAATTAATTACCAAATCCCTGCCTTCTTAAAAAGATTCATCATTTAGAGATAATACATTACTTGGTAAGTTTGGACTAAACTCATGCAGTGTGGAGGGAACTAGAAATTTGGGCTCAGTCTATGAATGATTTATCTAAGTTCCTAAAACGCTGCAACAGCCCTGACCCTCCTCAACGTCTCTGCTGTGTTTGACACTGTCTCACACCACACCCTCATTGACAAACTCTTCAACTTGGCATACAGCAAAACATCCTCTAGTGGATCGTCTCTTTCCTCACAGGACGCACTCATGGCATCCAGCTGCACCCCTTCACCTCCGAACTCAAGGACATCATAAGTGGCGTACCACAAGAATCATCCCTAAGCCCCACCCTGCTCAACACCTACATGACCCCCCTCGCAGACGTCATCAGATCCCATGGCCTCAACATAATCTCCTATGCAGACGACACTCAACTAATCCTCTCGCTCACCGAGGACCCCTCCAACGCCAGAACCACCTTCTGTGATGCCATGACCAATGTAGCCAACTGGATGAGAAACAACTGCTTCAAACTCAACTCTAACAAGACAGAAGTACTGATATTCAGCAAGAACACCTCCATCTGGAACCACAGCTGGTGGCAAGCAAAACTCGGACCAACACCCACACCGACAGACCAGCCACACAAACTACGCCTCATCCTCGACAGCGAACTGACCATGAAACAACAATGTAACGCAGTCGCCTCCTCCTGCTTTCACACCCTCCGAATGCTCCTCAGAATCTAAAGATGGATCCCAATCAACACCAGAAAGACCATCAAACAGGCCCCTGTCACCAGACGCCTCGACTACGGCAACACTCTCTATACCGGCATCTCCACCCAGCTCCTCAGATAACTTCAGACCATACTGTACACTGCTGCCAGACTCATCCAGGACCTCCCCAAATGAACCCACACCCCCACCCCCTTCAGAAATCTCCACTGGCTCCCCATCCAGAAAAGAAGGCAGTTCAAGATCCTCACACACACCTACAAAGCTCTACATGATCAAGGACCAGCCTACATCAACCATCGACTGAGCTTCCATCTACCCACAAGACACTCACGCTCCTCCTCTCTTGTACTCCCCCTGCATCCGTCGCAGCTGCAGTGGAGGGCCATTGCTTCTTCTACATCACCGCCAAGACCTGAAATTACTTGCCTCTACACCTCCGAACAGCACCTTCCCTGGCGAACTTCACGAAGTACCTCAAGAACTGATCTTTGATAGAAACACAGCACCCTCAGTGCCCAGATACCCGTTCGGGTGATAGTGACACGCTTTATAAATGCTTATTGTTTGAGGGAAAGTATATCAGCTGACGTTTTTATGGTATTCGCTTCTACCGTAGGCATCAAGAATCTCAGAGCAGTAAGTTCTTTCAGCATAGAGTCTGCTGATCGTGTAGGTTGTTCCGATGACATCATAGTATATAGCAATTGTCTTGCCGACTTGGACATGGTCTAAGTGCAGACCATAGAGATTGCGGGTCTAGTTGGTGATGCTGTCTCAATGATAACTTCTTGTGCAATGGGCACTCGCGACACCACTCTGGGGCCTTAGTTAGTATGTGTGAGAAGGCCAGGCAAGCAGAGAACCATTGTGGCTCCTGAAACTCAGGACCTTATTGGAATAGACCTCTCACTAGCCCGTGAATGGCATCCTGAAGGCAGTCTATGAGTATGCACTACGATGCAAAGTCTCAAAGTGGTGGGATATGCCTATGGCACTCTATAATGTTTGTCTGTCACTCTTTGCCAGTGGAGATACCGAATCCTTTGTGCCACGGCAGTATTGTGGTCTGGGTGGGTAGTTCAGGGCTTGCCCCATCAGTATGCTGCAAAAGCCAGTGAGTGTCAGGAAGAGGTCACATACATCTGTGCAATAATAGATCATGTGGGATTTACCAGTAATGCAGGACACTAGCCTGGCAATGCAGCTGGTAGATTATATCACCGCCTCACAGTTCGGTTCAAGGGTAATTTGGTGACTGAAATGTTTCTCAGCCATATGTGGCACAGTCTAACATCCTGCATCACATTTCACCATCACTCTTGGCTCATAACCCACTCTAAAAGATCCACTCACGATTCTTTTCACGCAGTACGCGTCGTTAATATTGTTTTCCCCCCAAGTTGAGTTATGAAGGGTAGTGTGTTTTCCCGAGAAGGAAAGATCGTGCAGGGTGTTGTAGAAGTTTTCAACAATGGTGGCTCGTTGTCCTCTTTCAGTTGCATGCCTGCCAAGTATCACGCATCAGGTGTGACGCTCACGCATTTCAGTGTGGTGTTCCGCATCACCGCACTGAAATGCATTGTCACGCATAATAGGCTGATAGCGCCTGGGCTGTCAAGCCGGTAGGGCTGCTTACTGACTGCACTAAGCTGGAGCTGGAGCTGGAGTGGCTGGCAGCGCGCCGTGGTGTACACGCTCACGGCACTGGGCTTCTTGGGGGATGGCTGAGCTAGAAGCTGAAGGTGCTACAATGTATCAATGGAGACGACGTTATGATTCCCCCGGGCGTGGCATTACATTTTGACCAACGTCATAGGCGTCGGCCCGCACGACGTTATGTCCTGCTGCTGACTCGGGCTGCAGTTAAGTCCGTGGGAGGCAGGCTGGCCTAGGCTATGGAAAATTGTAGCAGCGCTGCTGGCACCGCCGCGTATGGTGGTAAATTAAAATCAATCAGCCATGAACCCGCCGCGACCGCCGGATCCATCCCCACGGGACGCAGCGCATGTAGAGCCCACTGTGCAGCAGTGGCGCCTGCTGCTGAGCCTGACGCCGTGCAAGTTTGCCGACAGTAGAGACCGTCACCAGTGTTGCAGAGGCCAGGCCAGGCTGCTATGATAAACTTGCGGCGCTGCGGTAAAATCCTGCGGCCGGCCCTGTCCCGAAATGCAGCTCTCGCTGGCTGGCGTAGTCCTGGACCGCGGAGCTGCTCAGACCGGCGGACCGGACGTAAAGGTGCTAGCTGAAAGTAAGTGTCAAGACATTACAGCATTAGCAAACAACTAGGCCGGGCCACCAGACTTTCAGCTTTCCACTGCTGCACTGCCTGAGGGCCCATCCATCCTCAGTGCATGGGGGAGGGCGCTGTGACTGCCCCCAGTCAAAGCGCTGATGTCTCCGGCCATGACACGAGTGTGTGTGACTGTGCGCACGCAAGCCAGGGTATAAAGATTACTCAGATCTGCTTAGCGAGTCTGATGGTGATTTTAATTCACCCGTCCAACCTTGTGGCGACATGAGTGAGTCTGCCATAACCGGATGGAGTTAGTGGCTGAAGGGAGGATTTCTGCAGCTCACCGTGACAATTATCTCTGACCTCTCAGTTTATACCGTCCCTGCTGGATCAGTATGTTTTCACTCAGCTCTGTGACATTATCTACTTGACGCTGTACTGTTTAACACAGTTTGGTGAGCCTTTTCTACCATTAGCAGTTACTTATTCTCCTCATTTTGTGGGTGGTATATTTTCATTTATATTGCCTAAATTAATTATTAAGGCCCAGATTTATATAGAAGTTATGCAACAAAGGGAATTGGCGGGGAGGCTTTATACAAACCCTCCTAGGTAGGTGACATTTGTGTTGGAAGGTGGCTGTGAGTGTCACATGGTACGGGAGCGAGATACACTGTGATGGTTCGTGCTGGGGCTTCTCAGCATAGTCTGATCAGAGGGAGGATGAGGTGGTTCTGCTTAAGTCCACCCATGGGAGATCTAGCCTATTTTTATGGTTTTATGGGGGGGTGGGGAGGGAGCGTTATGGAAGAAGAGGCTCATTTGCAGGCAGTGTGGCCTCCCACATCCTGTTTGGTACAGTCGAGTCCAACGGTGCTTTGGTGCAGTTTTAAGATATTCTTAGAGTTTCTTGATGCTCAAATGGGTGTAATTTGCGATAATCATCTGTTTCCCTCGTCTTCATTGCTTAATTTTGCTCGCAAGAAAGAGTCACTCATAGTCATTGAAATGTCACTCGTAATTACAGTGAAATTATGAAACTGTCACACATAGAGATCTGAAACCTTGGCAGCTATGCAGTTGGTAGAGCGAACACTCAGGACCCATTCTCGCTCGGTGCTGCCGAAGGTCTTTCTTTGGGCACCGATGCTCAAGTAGTGGCCGGCATTCACTGGACCGCGGTTTACCTCCCTCGTGTTTTTTCGTCCGGTATTTGAGGACACGTGCCGGCTCCGTAAGAGTGTTCCCTCTCTAAATGCCAACGCGTTCCAACGCGGAACCACTGGGCTCAGTCGTCCTCCCGATCCCTCAGACGTGCCGAAACCGCTACAGGGCCCCGCTCTCAGCGGAGCTCTATGGCAAGGCTGACATCTTTCCGATCTCATAGCTCCATCCACCTCGCGGCTTATATACCCCAACCCCGAAAAAAAAACACTCATGCGTGTGTATGCTCTCAGTCTGCCGTCTTTATCCATTGATCTGTACCCGTGTCATTCGCATTTTAGTTCCGCCCACGACAGGCTAGCATTGGGCAATACTAGAACAGCCCACTTCAGCCATTGGTTCTCTTTAAGTGAGTGACAGCATTCCAATCTGTTAAACTTTATAACATCTTTCCGAATGGCATAGCAGACCCTTTCTGAGCCCCATTGAGCGTAATATTATTCTAAATTTTCTTAACTCATTCTACTGCAGTGCTTTAAATGGGCCGGTACTGGCCGGTACGGAGTACCGGCACTTTTTTATTTTGGGAGGGAGAGTACCGGCACTTTTCAAGAGAAATGCTATACTTTTAATAGGAGAGTACCGGCACTTCTCAGAAACAAGCAGGTACTCTGCTACAGAGTACCTGCACTTCTATTTTTCCATTTCAAGCACTGTTCTACTGTAATAATAGTGTATTTTATCTTTGCACGTTTTCATCTGATTTTACAAGTTTATTTCATTGTGTATGTACTTTTATGGTTCTGTGAACCGAAATAAAGTTGATTGATGAGTGACAGTATTTTGCATTTTGCTTTTTGCACATATACACCGCCTCCTATAAAATAGTCCACTTCACTGTAAGGGACATTCTACACTTTCATTTCTGCTGTCATTTCATGTATTTGTCTTTGTCTTTATTTATTTATTTATTTTGCACTCTATTTTTTTTATTTCTTTTGCCAACACAGACGTACCACCCTTAGACAGCAGCAGTTTTACTTTTGATTAGTTACACTTTTAAAGTCTGTTGCATATGTTTGCAAAAAAACAGAAATAAAAATTCACAGGCTTGCCAAGGCCAGACCTGTTCTTTTTGCGAATGCTTGTTATACTGTAGTTCTAAAGAAGCCTGGAAGAATTTGTTCAGCTGAATCCCTAGGCAGATGATTTTTGGAAATGTTCGGTGTATGAACTTTTTTTTATAAATCTGATGAGGTATAAGCTTAAACGTTTCAATAAGGTGAGTAATAGAACAAGAAAAATATTGATATAAAGTACAATAGCACATCACCAAGCAATGGTAACTGTGTATGCGAGGCTTTCACTTCAGAAGAACAGCTCATGACATAAGTAAGAAGATTTTCTAAGATGGAGGATGGAACAGCTTGAAAGGACCAGTTGTGCTATTTCTGAGATGCATCATCTTAAAGTGAAAAACAAAGTAGGACTAGGAACGCATCTGGATGCTCTGACAAGGCCTATTATGTGGAGTCTATATGTAAGGTTAATGTTCAGTTGCCTTTCTCTTTTCGCAAAGAGAAACAGATGTCCAAATAGTAAGCCCCCCACTTTTCGTCGCAGGGGAATGACGCTGCGATCCATGGGGCAGGAACAGAATCGGACAGGCAGTGAGGCCATTTAGAAAGCATTTTTCTCTGGATAGGTGGTCAACCTCCCGCGGGAGGCACCTGGAAGCTAGGGGGGTCTCATAGGACAACTACAAGGCGGTGGGAAGCCCTCAGTTGCCATTGCCTGACTCCAACATGGCGGACTCGGAGCTCCGAGGACGTACCATCCCACCTCGGCCATGGATATGAGCCTGAACTTTATGGGGCATCTAGCAAGGGATCCTCCGCAGAACGATACAGGAGGTCAGTGGACAATGCGCCCCTATCTGGACAACATAATCATGCGAGGAGTGCCTGACCCTAAAATGGCCGCCATGAGTGGGCCTTCCACACAAGCACTCTTTCTCCCCATGTGGGTGAGGGACCCAGCATTTGTTCTCCGGGGATACAGGCAGTGCTTTAAATGGGAAAAAATAAGTGCAGGTACTCGTTAAATTGAGCGAGGGGCGTGGCTAGTGGGCGGGGTTAGAGGCGGAGTTAGACATGATACAAAAACACTTCTATTGAGTATTCATGTTGTCCTTGCTTTGTCCTGGATAGTGGTCTCAAACTTTCCATATATGCAGATTAACAACTAAAACCATGAATGAGCCAAGCCATCAACAGTACTTTTAGTACTTTAAGGCTAATAATCAATGTGCTCTAGGACGAGAGAGACTCTGGCGCTTACACCGGTTGCGGGACAGAACAAAACATGTGAGAAATGTATCAATCCAAACAAAATGTGTTAACTCGTTATACAAAATGAAGGTGAAACACCAAATGTTCATGTTTCCTTGTTTTCTAATATTTGCAGCTTCTTAATATCATAATATTTCTAATATTCCTACTTGGTTGCATTTGGCGCAATCCTTAAATATTTAAGATTGCACACATACAAACAAGCATTCCATGCATTTCTTTTCAAATACCTCCTGATTCTGTTCCTCTCAAACACACACTCTCTGTTTTCACATCTCTAACCTCGAGATCCCTCTCGCACTCACCTCTCTCCCGTTTGTAGCTAATTCTGTCCCACTCTCTTTACCCCTATTGCATCTTATCACTCTGTCTCATCACTCTATTTCTAATCTGCCCTCTCCGCGCCACTCTACCTCTTTCCACAGGCGTCTGGATCCCTTCCATATCTCTGTCTGCACTTACCCCTTCTGCCTCTCTACCGTTTCCTACTTTAAACTCTGCTCCTTCCCCCTCACTCTTCACCTTCACTCACCCCCATTTTCCCTCCTCTCCCCTCGGCAGGAGGCCCCACGGCCGTAGAGCTTGCAGTGGCATGCAGTGAGCACTGGAGGGTCCCGAGTATGTGCAGAGTCCAGCAGGGGAAGAACAATACTGGCAGGGCCGGTTTTAGCACTGGTTGCGCCCAGTGCGACAATGGTTTTTGGCGCTCCCCCAATGACCTCCTGCGCAACGGATTCCCGCACTACCACCACCCCTTAATAGTCTCCATAACCACTCTCTCTCAGATGCATCGAATTAGTTTTATAGTGTCACTCATAAAAGTGAAGGGTGTCCGAGCACTTTACATTGCACACACATTACTCAATCATATGTGTGTAAATCAATGTATAGGAAAAGTTCCATATGACAGAGTGGTAGGATTTATATGTCATCCATACTGGTAGGTAGTATAGTTACGGGTGCTTGGTCTGGAGAAGCACAAACTCAGAATTTAAAATGTAAGACCATGGTTGGCGATTATCTTTAATAATTGGAATTGATTTACACCCAAATCAACACTTTGTACAACATTAGGATATTGAAAGTCTGGGGGAAAAAATCAAACGCTCTAATCTATACTTGAAGTCTGCATTTCAGTTATTTGATGACAGTAAATAGCTCAGTTTTTTTTTAGCATTTTAACTTATAAGCTGCAAGTAACAAAAGGAAGTCTCTGACGAAAGATTTATGTTATGTTCACTTCGTGATTTGCATGGTACACATTCTTTGCCCAGGCACATTAACCCTCTGCACTACCTTAAGATGAATCAAAACATCCCCCAGTCAAAACTTCCACTAGACAAAAACTTCGTTCTCTCTCCAGGAACAGCGTCAATCACCGGAGTTAACTTGACATTTTTATTGTTGGCTAAAAATTGCTGCAGGTCAGGAACACTGCAGCGGGTGCTTTTTAAAACAATATAAACTAGCAATCAGGAACGCCATGCAGAGCCGGCCCTGCGTACAGACATGGGTAGAACTGTCCCTTTTGTTAGTGTCAAAATCTGGCAGAGGCTAAAATAAAGAGAAGTGTACGGGCCTCATGCGGGAAATGGAAAAGCAACGTTGCTTCCTTTCGAAGGTAACCTTTAACAGTTTCAGATAATTGACAGTACTGGCCTCCGATGGGAAGGTCAGTTGAACTCCCCTCTCACCTGGGCACCAGGGAGGCTGCTTAAGCCTTCTTCGCCACCTCGATCATCACCGCCCATCATGGACTTAATGTCCCAGCGCGCGGGGTGGGTGGAATCGCAAGGGCAAAAGAGTCCGGACAAAGAAAGTCACACCCCAGTGGGAGGCCAAGGGGTGAAAATGACCCTTTGTGTCTGCGTTCCACGGACCCAGCATCGATGCCTAGCAGGGGGTGATGAGGACAAGGAGAGCCTCCATCTGGGTAGGAAGGGAGCAGAGGCCGCATCGGGCAGCTTGCCAAACCTGAATAAATAAGGCAACGGCCAACATACTGCCAAACAAACGGCACGCAGCTGCCCACCTTCTAATCTGACCCTGAGTACCGGTACTCTCCTTGACGGTGGAGAAGTGCCGGTACTCGACTCGGTAAATTTAAGAAGTGCCGGTACTCAGTACCGGTGAGTACCGGCCCATTTAAAGCACTGGCTACAGGGACCTCTCCGAGAGTGACCACAACGGCTCTTTCACCTCTTCTCCCATGGGGCGAGCTGGAGGATGAGGAGGACGGCGTTTTCCTAGTAACACCTGCATGGTTGCCTTCTATGGATCCATGACGCTGACCCATGGGCGGCAACAGAAACTATTTGTACCTACCGCAGAACCCAACAACCCTTGGTCGTTGCCCGGTGGAGCTGTCCTATGCAGCTATAGAGGAGTCTGGTTCACCCCCTTGACCGTCACCTACCCAGCCGGACATCGGACATTTGTTCTCACGGTTCTACGGCTTCATCTGTCTTTCTCTTTGACTGCTTTGAATGCTTTGCTCAGAAACTGTTTGGCCTTTATCGCGGAGCCTGAGTACCCTTGGCCGTTGCCCGGTGGAGCTGTCCCACGCAGCTATAGAGGAGTCTGGCTATGGTTCACCCCCTCGGCCGTCACCTACCCAGCCGGACATCAGACATTGTTTCTTACGGTTCTTCACGGTTTTATCTGTCTGCCTCTTAGACTGCTTTCTATGCTTTACTCCCCCTGAAGTACTTTCGCCCCTCCGGTCTTCCTGACACTATCTGCATTCCTCTCCCCTGTTTTTCCTCCCCCCCGCCCCCCTTCCCTCCTTTCCCCATTTGACACGACTCTTGGTTTTGGCTACGCGCTAATTATTCGTGTAATCTCATGTTTTTCTCCTCAGCCTATACTTGTAACTGCAACTGTAACTGTAACTGATGTATCTTTCGTAACCTGTAACCTGCGGATCCTCATGTAAAGCGCTCTGATACCTCCGGGTCTAGCCAGCGCTATATAAAACTTTTCAAATAAATAAAGTAATGCCCTAGTTTTTAAAAACTTTTTCAGCTCCAAACAATCACCCATAATAATTTCATATTTGAAAGACATTTCTTTATACATGACTTTGTCACCAGAAGGCATTCATCTCTCAAATAAGTTCAATAATCAAATTAATCTTGATGATATTAAAAACTTAGCTCATGGTCTACAAAATTTCCAACACTTGCATTCCGCTGTACCTGGGGACCAAAATCAAGATCTAATGGCACCAGGATGGAAGCTGGAGCAGACAATTGTGATGTCCTCATGATACAGATGGGTCTTGGAAAGAAACTCGGGACACAGGATGTTCTTGTTGCCTTTCTTTATTTCTAGTATCCTTAACTAATTATACATTGCCTACTAATACAGGAGCTAATCTCCTGCACATCGGCCTCATTTCCGTTTGTCCTTGTCTCTGCCCATTTCCTGGCCACTCACTGTTATTTCTTGTGTGAGTCAGAGGCAGAGTAGAGTGCTGACTGCATTGTCCAAATGGTATCAGATCTCAGTGACATGATATTTCCCTCCTCCTTTAATTGATGGACCTTTCACATAACTCACATTTCTTCAATCAGCCGGAGTAGCTTCTTGGATTGTCTCCGGGACTTGAGCCTCGGTTGACTGATGTAAGCCTGGCCCTGACCATTGCTTTCATCCTCACTGTGGGACTCCGTTAATGCAGCTTGTGAAATTTTCCAAATTCTATGCCTGCTGCATGGTATGGTTTGAAGTAGGAGATGATTTGTGTTACATTATGATCTCTTGCCACTGCCCTCACAATTGCTTCCTTTCTCGCAGTCACTTCCATCAAGGTGTCACTGTATTGGGTGTCTGATTTGCAACCTTGTTTCTTCTTCACCAGCACTCAGTTCTTTTCTTGGAGCTTAGCTACTTGAGCTTGCCTCTTGGTTCGGCATAGCTCTTCACCTTCTCCTTTCTCCCATGATCCAGGGTTCGCAATTCTGCTTTTAAGTTTGTTTCCAATTCAGCTGATGGTTCCAGCTTTGGATTCCTGTTTTGAGCTCACACCCAAACATGAGCATGGCTAGACATTGCCCCCTGGTGCTGTGTGGCATGTTGTGATAGGATCTCAGAACCATGTGTAAACCTTGTTGAGGTGCCCAATGTTTACTGTCGGCCTGCTGTAGGGTCTTTTTTAAGGTCTACTTAAATGTTTCGACCATCCCATTTGCTTGTGGCCAAAGTGGACTTATCTTCCTGTGCTTAAAGTCTAGATGTGTGGCAAACTCAGTGAAGATGTGTCTATTTAACGGGGGTCCACCTCAGTCTTGACAACTTCTGGATACCGCATTCTGCAGATATTTTGCATAGCATCGGAATTACAGTCTTCACACTCGTGGATGTGATATGCTTGGCTATTCGAACAGGGGTGAGGTCATCCAAGACTACAAGTATGTGTTTGCATGATTGTAGGGGGTCCAAAGAAATCACCTGCAATGTTTCGCCAGCGGCCTCCTACTAGTGGAGATATTTGAAGTGGCAGCCGTTTGGTTCCCTCAATAATAAGCTGGCACTCATTTTCATAGAGCCTTCTGGACCATCTGTTCCAGACCTCGGAACCACATGCATTCCCGAAGTGCCCTCTTGTTGGCTACCATTCCACAGGGTAATTCATATACGAGGTTGATAACTTGCTTCCTGAGTGATGGGGAGGACCACAACTCTGTTGTCTCTCAGCAATATGCTCTATGTGGTTACAGTTAGTTTTTCACATACTTGTCAAAAGACTAGCTCCTTGTAGTCCAATCCCATGGGTAGTGCATGCTTATCTAGGTGGCACCTGTGTCCTTACTAAGCCGTTTTCTTGACTTTGTCTAGTGTGATCTCAGTTTTGGTGGCCTCCATGGCAAGCAGTGGCATGGAGGGTGGTGTTTGTTGACTCATCACGAAGTTGAGATATTCCCCAGTTGTCGAGGCGGTTTTCTTCTTTGCAACCAGTGGATGATTGGACATGTAATCTGCTAGGTTTTTGTCCTTTCTGGGTTTCCAAGTGATGGTGTATGAATATTTTTACAGATGAGCACCTCATCTCTCTATTTGCGGTGGCATTTTGGCTCTGCGGTTGTTAAAAATGCAGTATCACCGAACGGGTGGAAAATAGCCGAAGCAGCTACCATCGGTCCAGCTCATTCATTAGCCAGAATCCGAAGGCTTTTGGCACAGGAGAGCTACGAGTCATATAATGCCAAGTCCAACCCAAAATATCACCCACCACCAGCTGGGGCTCGTTTGACTAGGGTAACAAACCTAAATTCACATTGCCTCTGCTGCAAAAGAACTTAAAACCAAAATACAGTCTACACCCCCATTATTATCACCCTCCTTATAAACCAGCTTTCAAACCCTATAGTGTATGTCTCTCCTACCCCAACCTGCTTCAGCAGCAACCAAACAGATCTACTTCTGTCCTCTGCGACTAGGACGCTTGTACCAGAAGCCCCAATGCCACCAGAAGGTCGTAGACCAAGAAACGTTTCTGTAGTCTACTGGAACATTGCAGGCCTAAAATCAAAAATCCCCGATATTGATTTGGGCTCCTTCATCGACACCTTTGATGTATGCTTGCTCCGAAAGACCTGGATGACCACTTGTGTATTTGGACCAGGTTCCAGAAGCTTCCAAGTTGTGGCAAGAAATTCTCCTACTGGTCGAGCCGCTGGTGTTTTATGCATATGGGTAAAAATGTCCGCCCAATGCAGAATCAAGGAAATCGCTAGCACATTATTAATATTATTTGAGAGTTTTACATAGCGCAAACATGACCTTTGCGGGTATCAGAGCGCTTTACAATTATTTAAAGAGCAGAGACAATAAAGAAATAGTAACAATAATATCATATTCGAGAAAATTACAGGATAAGGTAGTACCCAGAAAATGTCAGGATATGCTTGCTGTAAAGCTATTCAAGGAAATGTCAAAGCTGTACTATTAATTAAGGTACATAAAAGGTCTACTTATAAGGCAGCAGAATCTACCACTCTAAACCATCTTGATAGTCTGCTAAAATAACATAATAATGGCTGTGCCATAATTGTAGGGGGAGACTTTAATGCCTGCTTTGAACCTTCTACACTTGCAAGCAATTTAGTTAGGGATGAGGACGCGCATCGGGGCATCCCAGCCATCGATGCAAGCCCAGTTAAGCATCTTCCAAAGGCTACCTTACAAGTTATTGATATTAGCTTGGCACAGGGTCTCCGTGCATGCAAAGGTCACTCACTTTCAGACAGGAAGCCTGCCCCAACTTTCAAAAGGAAATCCTTCAGGAGCTACTTATTTGATCTATTTGTCAATATAGGGATGTGGAGAGAGATGTAGACTTGTTTGTAGCCTCAAGACACAAGGGCGACTATGAGCCTCTGGGTCTTCGTATGTCAGGTCCATTGACGAGCAGCATACTGGCAGGCTTAACCCCAGGGGGCCACGATTTAATGCCTATAGACAACACGATAAATGTTAAGTAGGCCACTATTAGGACTAGTGAGTTAGTGTTAAAATCGATTCATGAAAGCACTGTTTCAGCATTAAATCTTTTTAAAGTGCATGTGAACTGTCCAAAGAGCATCCTTGAATTCCATGCCCCATTCTTTAAAGAGCTTAGAGGGCCCTTTGTGAAAAATATCTCTGTGGGCAGGGGTGAGACGACAGAGAACCCCTGAGGGGTTCGACCCTAACTGCTGGTCTGAAAAAGGAACCTTGTAAGTGCCATCAAGCTGGGCGATAGAGACAAAATTAAGGGATCTAGGACATCTTGTAAGAAAACCGTATAGCTAGCTAAAAATGACTGGGAAAATGTGAATTGGTAAAAGCTCCTAGAAGCGGCTAAGAATAAAGATTCAATATATATATGGCGCCTAGAGTCCCATAGAGGCTGGTTGGAAAACAACAAACCAGAGGCACACATCTCAGCTAACGAGTTGCTAACGCACGTCGGTGCTCTTCATTCTGCAGCTATAAATGACATAGTCCCCGCTATCACTGCATACCCCCACTCATGTCAAAATAGCTCTTGTCCCAGTAGCGGCTCCTGGAGGGAGTGCCGCGGGCGGTGGGCGGGGCAGGGGAGGGGCAGGGTGGGGGGTAGTAAACTACAGCATACGGCCGAACCGAGGTAAGTACGTAAATAAATAAATAAAACGAATTACATTGCGCACGCTGCATCGCCATTTGGCGTTGCAGCGTACGCAATGTAATTTGTTTTATTTATTTATTTATGTACTTACCTCGGTTCGGCCGTATGCCGTAGTTTACTACCCCCCACCCCGGCCCTCCCCCGCCCCGCGGCACTCCCTCCAGGAGCCGCTACTGTCTTGTCCCCATTGTACCATTACCTTTTCCGTGTCTGATACAATAGCAGCACTTAAAGCACAGAAAGCAGGAAAGGCCCCAGGCCTGGACAAGATTCCAGATGCTCTGTTCCGCTCTGTACCCAACATATGGGTACTGTACATAAATGTTTTATCCAATACAATCTTGGCGGGTGCCCCAATACCAGACATGTGGCAAGGCGTAGAGATAGTCCCAATATTCAAAAAGGGACCCCGTAATCTTCCAAGCAATTATTGCCCGATCAGCTTAATTGATAATCTCTCAAAAATATTCTGTAAACAGATACTTGATAAACTTACCACCTGGGTGACAGAAAATCATATTTTAAGCCAGTTCCAGGCAGACTTTAGACGCAAGACAAGCATGATTGACCAGGCTTTTCTATTTCTGTTGATCAGGTGGAAGATTTTGAACATGAGTAGGGGCAGCCTGTATGTAGCTTTTGTTGACCTATGGCCAGAATTTTATATGGAAAAAGCAATCTAAAGGGTATTTGAGATAACTAAAGAGAAAAGAGGCAACATTGACTCTCACCACATGAAGGCACAGTGCGCTCTGATATAAAAGAAATAAAAAAACAAGCAAAGAAAAGGAGAAATGCACCTTTCGCAAAGAGGGAAAGCCCGTTATAGTGACGTCAGACAATCTCACTGTCAAACAACAGAGCTGTCATCCTACGATCGGGTGACGCTATTACGAGGTCTATATCTAACACAAGAACCAACCCATATACCCAGACCACAACTTGGGTCAAATTCTAGACCAAACACAATGGTCCCCTGCGCTAAATTCATAGAGAGATCTACTAACCCAACATTAATTAATCTCTTATGGGTATCGTAGTGTACCAATAAAGGCAGTTAAAGGAAGTTTGTTTTTTGTTGGCTAGAAATTTGCTGATAAAGTTGAGACAAGAGGTACTGCACCACAACGTGACACAGAGCCATCATTCATACAGTATGACAACGCTAAAGACAGCGACAACCAGGTACAGAAAATAGCTAAAGGTCGTGATCGCTGAGTGCAAGGAAGCGCTAAAAGCCGAAACATTTCTGGCACCAAGAAACACTAAAGGCAGTAGAAACCAGGTACAATGCAAAGAGGTGAGAAGGTTGAAGAATACGCACAAGAAACAAAGCCGCTACTCACTGCCAAAGAAGAAGACAGCCAGATAGTGGGCGTGCCGATGTCAGCATATGGGTAGTGCGTGACGAAGGTGCCAGTATAAGGAGGCAACAGACACCGCCAGAGCAGTCTCTGCTCCCGGTAGCAGAAAGTTCCACAGGTTATGATGCCGCTTTTCTAAAACCACTGCCTCTCTTCGATACTGCCAAAAAGTAAAATATTGGCGACAGATGGACTGCCAGGATTGAAATCTTCGATGATCTCATTGATGCGATGGAAGAAGCAAATGACAAAAAGATCATTAAATATCTAAAAGAAGTGATAAAGAAAATACCACATGGTGATGAAGTGACATATCGTCAAATCAAAGAAGCATTAAACACCAAGTTCAATTCAATGTCGAATATCGACTATGAAAGGTAAATTTTTAGTCAGGAAAGCCAGGGAGCTGGTGAAACCATGTATGAGTTTGTAGAAAGACTTGATTCACTCATAAAGTAGATGGTTGCCTCTCCGATTCCTTCAGATGACGAATGCGGAAAGCGGCACTTAGGTTGTAGTGAGTACTCATGGCTGACAGAGCAGAAGAAAGAGATGACAGACAAGCAGCTAACATGGAGGCCGAAACAGCCCAAAGTGAATCAGCGATGAGTGTGAAAAGTAAGTTGAACTACAGGCAGAAGGATATAAAGTATTGCCTCCAATGAGAAAGAAGTTGTGTTTTCGATGTGGATTTCCCTTTCCATATCAAGGTAAATGTCCCATAATTGGACAGATATGTAAAGGCTGCAGGAAAGAGAACCATTTTGTAATAGTTTGCAAAGCGAGGGAAAGATCAAATGCATCACATTAAGAAAATGAAATGGAGGCAAGATCAAGTGCATCATGTCGAGAAAACAAAATGGATGCCAGAAAGTTCCAGACACGACGTTCCACGCACGACCACAAGGCTAAGCGGCAACATTAGTTGAGGCAAGTAGAAACTGAATGATGTCAATTTGTCCGTCAAATTCTTCGTCTAAGAGTTCGTCACCGCCATTGTCAGCTGAACGACATGCACACGTAGGATTAGCTTCATGCAAGGAAGAATGTCGGTCGAAGCTAGGTTGACAAGTGAACGTGCGAAATTCATTTCGGCACTGTCCCAAAATCACACTGAAAGTGATTGGGTGTCCCATACCTTTTATCATAGATAGCGGCGCTTCGATAAACATTATGCCAGTGGAAAACTACAATGAACTGTCTCCAGTAACAAGTTTAACTCCGTCGAAAACCAAAGTGTATACATAGACAGCTTCAACGCCACTGCAAAGTCAAGGTTCATTCATCACAACCGTGAAGCATAAAAATATGAAAGTACAAGCACCAATTCATGTCTTGCCAGGCACTAAATTGAGTGCATGTTTATTCAGTTTCAGTACTGCTGCTGACATGGGGCTGATTTCTGTAAACTACAATGTGAATGCCTATCATGAGATAGTGAATCGGTTTCCATCCTTATTTCATGGACTAGACAGACTTAAGATCATGAAAGTGAAACTTCACATAAATGAGGATGTTAGGAACTGGGTCTCTAGTTGTCAGAGGTATGCACCTTGTCCAAGTAGGGACCACAGTCCTAGTCAGGATAAGCTAGATACACACTAAAAGATAACTTGTGCTCACCCTCTGGTAGGTTAGCACAAAGCATTCAGGCTTATTCAAAGAGGCAATGTGTAAAGTATTTTTGCATCACACCCACACAGTAACACAATAAAAACACCACAAAAATACTCCACACAGATTTAGAAAAATTGAGAATATTTGTATGAGAAAAGAAAGACCAAAATGACAAAATTCCAATCATTCGAGCTGGAGTCATGAATGTTTAAAGAATAAACCAAAGATAGTGCTAAGAAGTCAATAGAGCTAAAGGGTTACTTGAGATTGCGCTAGACCGGGGTAAATCCAAAGTTTAGGCTGACAGCGCTGGAGGGCAGGCTGGCTACAGGACTGAGACAGGTTCTGTTGACAAAGTACCTAGGATGGAGCAAGCATCGAAGGCTGGATGAGAGAGTCAAGGAGACGCCGCGTCGCCGTTGATCCCGTGAAAGGAGACGAAACGTTGGCGCTAATCCGCGCAGTTGATGAAGGTTTCACGTTGAACCCTTTTATGATGCAGGTGCTGTATCTATGTCGAGCTGCACTGTATGTCGGTGGTGAGCCACACAGTCCACCAACGTGATGTTGTCGATCGGCTCCTGCGTTGGCGTCGAAGGGCAATCCATTGGTTCCAATCAACTCAAAGTTGTCACTGCGTCGATTTTGAGTCATAATTTTTTATTGAATTAAAGGCATACAACAATGGCACAGTATTGTACATAAGCAAGAAGCACCAAGTAATACAATGCAGTGCGAAGGAACGGGGGGAAGATGGGAGGGATACTGTGCTGCAAAGTAGGGGCCCGTCACACATGAAAGTCAAGGGGGACCAACGTTGCCAAAGTTAGCCATCCCCTTGGATAGCGAGGGTCGAGAAATTAACTGTCTGGGGACTGTGCGGGGAAAGGGCAGGAAGAGTCGATATGTCCGGTCTGCGGGGGGTGAAGGGAAGATGGGTTTTGCTCCCTCTAGCAGAATAACATAGATAAGGAGGGTCAGGGAAAGTAAGGGGCGTACATTGGAGAGGGGAAGGAGGGATCCCGCTTTAATAGAGCTCTCTCCGATGGGAGAGGGTTAGGGAATGCTCCTTATGTCGAAGGAGGGGAAGACTGGGGATTATAGGACAGTAGATTACGAAGATGGTGTCCCTGAGGAGAGGTCTGCATGCCTGGAGAATGGGAGGGGGGGATGTGTGGGGTCTGGGAATCAGGGGAAACAGGAGGAGGGAAGGGAGGTGAGGTGGGGTGGGGGAGGAGAGGTGAGCCGGTTGGGTCGTGGAGGGGAGGTAGGAGGGTTAGAAAGGGGGAGGAGGCTGGGGGAGGGTTGGTGGAGGGATGAAAGAAAAGATTGGGGGGAGTGGGTCAGGGCGGGAGTGAAAAGCAACAGGCGGGAGAGAGAAAAGGCCGTAATGACAGGGGAGGCGGAAGGGGAAGGTGGTGGTGGTGGGAGGAAAGAGAGATCAGTGAGGCGTGGGTGGAGGAGGGGTGAGGGGCCTCACATATGAATGGCAAGGGTCTGCTACACAGCACATAGGGACACTGATCTCAGTGCCCGCAGAAATGAGGCATGGCAGTGGCACCGTCTCCTTCAGGGTCCATCTCTCAGGAAGGGGGCCCATGTCTGCGTGAACACCTCAGCCTAGTCTTGTATGTTATAGATAGCACGTTTGTGCGACGCCGTCTGTATCATTGCCACCGTCCAGTCCTGCGGTGATGGGGCCGCGGGTGACCTCCATTGATGGAGGATTCATATCTTGGCTGTAGCCAGGGCAGTGTGGAGGAGGCGGTTTTGTGAGTGGGATAGGTCCGGTGAGTCCCCAGTGTCGTGGAGGAGAATAACTGTAGAGGAGAGGGGAAGTTGCAGTGGTATGGATGCTCCCATAGTGTTCCCTATGTGGCACCAGAAGGACTGGATTAAGGGACACTCGCTAAGGATATGAGTGATGTTGCAGTGTGTCTCTGCACATCTCCAGCAGTTTGCGTGTGGTAGGTGGCAGACTTCAGGAAGAGACTCAAGACCTGGCTCTTCGACGGAGACACATCGCCCAGATACCCCTAGGGGTGACAGTGCTATGCTCTACAAATGCTGGTGGATTGATTTTATTTACAAGAGGCTGTTGAAAAAAGAACTTGAGTCAATATTAAAGCACAATATCATCCACTGATCCGATGCCATGTTTTTCCCCCATAGTGGTAGTGCTGAAAAAGGACAGTGGAGGAGCCGTGCACATGTGCGTTGATATGCGCCAAGCGAACAAGGTGATTGAAAAAAAACGACTGCCAAGTCTACACATTGCTGACATGATCATGCAGCTGAATTGAGCCAAAGTCTTTTCCTGCCTTGATTTGAACAAAGGATATCACCAGCTTGAACTGGAAGAGAATTTTCAACTCATGTTGGTTATTTAGATACAAAAGGCTATATTTCAGAGTGTCTTCAGCTGCAGAACTTTTTCAGGATGTAATTTGTCGCATAATACAACCAGTTACAAATGCTTTCAATTACAGTGATGACATACTCGTTTTTGGTGCTACACGAAAGGAACATGATAAAGCGCTTGCACAAGTGTGTCATATACGTGCCGACACAGGTCTCACTTTAAATGCGGCAAAGTGTGAGTTTCATAAAAAAAACAAAAAAAAACGCTTCCAGCCTCTTGGGGAAGCGCCCGATGCCGCGTCCGGCCAGTCAAGCCATTGTCATGGACACTTCTCCTGTAAATCCGCAACCTCACCTGACCAGATCTGGATGATTGATCCGAACACCAAAATGACTTATTGAAGAGTTGTAATGTATATATGTATTATTAGTACTTTTTTATTTAACAAAGAGTAAGATGTAGTGTCTTTAGTTAGAGATGATGCAACCCTTTTGGTTCCTGACGGACTCTGTAGAATAGTTACGTAGGTGCGTGGGTGTGGGAGATAGAATTCTTAACATAGAATGTTCAGTTACCGGTTACACGCTGAGGAATAAAGACGTGTAATACCAAGCTCCGTGTGTGAATGTACCTGGGCTGTGGTAGGACCCTCCAGGTAGTAGTGTGGGGTGCAACAGAGGAACGAATGTGGGAGTGGGTGTGGGCGAGGAGGGTAAAAGCATTGCAAATGGGAAAGAGCAATGCGAGAGGACAAGCACACATGGAGAGAAGTTTGGCATTGGGGAGAGACCTCAGAGCGCCGGGGCAGGGGAAAAGCACACAAAACTGCAAAAAACACACAAAAGTGACAGCAACAAGGGGAGAAGCACGCAAAGGCGAGAACAACATGGAGGGCAATGGGAGAAGTATACAAGAGAGAAACACAGTATGATGAGCATTTGGGATAAGCACACATGGGAGAGAAGGAGCGAGCAGGAAAACACATGCATTCTCATGGAGTGCTTAACTTAAAAGAAAAAACAATTCTCTAAACGTGAGTAGAAGGATAGAAGCCAGCCAAACTGAGAGGTAGAGTGACAATAAATGCCATGGTAAGCTGTGGGGGTGCCGTAAGCCCTTGTAAGTCCTTGGTACGCTCACAATATGTCTTTTGCTACCAGACAACTTGTGCTGTCTGGATTGCTCGGCCTAAACAGGTCAGGCCTACCAGTAGGAAGCCTGCTCTTGTCAGTAAGCAGTAGCTCTATGCTAATTTCTATGCATTCCAATTGGTGACCTAATCATGTCTAATTTATATATTGTATAAGTACCCATAAGTGTTTGTATTCCATAGAAAGCCGACCTAATGCTGTCGAAGTATCCCTCCTTATGCGTAACTACCTTAGTGCCTGACTTACTTTAGGAAATTTAAAAAGTCCAAGTTCCTGTAAGTTTGAATGGACTGCACCAGCACCGGTTCGATATATGAACTGTGGTCCCTACACACCACTCACAGGCAGACCCCAAATAAACGAGCCTAATCACTGCCATGTCTCAACAGAATCTGCTGCATCGCATTTTTGCCAATGTCACCAAAATATTCATAATTCGTTTTTTAAAATAATATGCACACATGTATGTTGATCTTTCTTTTCTTGTATATTTTGCGTTGCTTGTTTCTTGGAAGCCACTTCAGAGCGCCGGATATTAGAGAAAAAAAACAAAAGGGGAAAGAGAGGCTTCAGTACAAGAAAGCGGAACCTGTAAGTAGACCATTTTTTTAAAGGTTATTTGCGCTTTGTGGTTTTGACTTCTGTAATTCTCTGTCTGCTCGGTTTCCTTCGCTTCACAGATTTGCAACCTCACTTTCCACCTTCTCTGAAGCTTGCTTCATCAGTGAGCATTACCCTCACGTGCACAGGACCTCTGTCAAAGGCTCGGTCTGCCCCATCTGTGTTGCAGTATGTGTTTATGCTGCATTATGTGTGCTGTTCTATTCGTTCGGTAGGTGAGAGGCAGTGACTCAGTGGCATGGATCATGTCCAGTAACACCCACGTACCCGTTTAGGTCATACTAAGATCCCATCCCATGGAAGACAGACAGACTTTTCCTTCTGGGAGTCCCTCTGCTAGGTGGGCATGAGATCTCGGATGCTATATGTAATTGGATCAATGCTTAATTTGAGCCGGTGGTTTCAGGTGCTCGGCACCCTTTCTTAATTGTCAACACTTGCACTTATGATGGTCTGCCACATGGTGGCACTGTTTATCTAACTTATGGACGAGTGCATCAACAGTTGTTTGTCAATTCAATATACTACAAACATGACAAATACCTGCCCCCAAGCCATTCTTATAACTTTGGGGGGCTGGAATAGTCTGAATTGCCTTGCTTGAAGGAGTGTATTAGTTAGAAGTTGTGCAGGCACTGTCATTGGCAGTGATGAGAGAGGTAATGCGTAGTACAAGCTGCAGTGGCCTTCTGACAAGGGTCCGGCACTTATTTTTTCACAAATTAAGCACTGAATTGGATGTATTTATTTATCAGCAAGCTTCACACCAATGCTTATACAGAATGACCAGGGAGCTGTCCACAACGAGCTGTGACTGATTTGTTTTTGTTCAAAATAAACTTGCTTCTTGTTCACAAGGACTCTAGAGTGCCCTCAACGCACGTTCTTCGGTATCAGACCCCTCCACAACTCTTCAGACTTTAGTAGTTCTAGTAACTCCACTTCAGATGCGTTGGTTAAGGAGGGAGAAGCCTTGATGTTGCCTTTTTCAGAAGGTTGGTGGAGATGTGTTGAGCCTTGAAGGTGCACCTAGAGTCATCCAGGGTTCTCCTTATGTACTTGTACTCACATTTGGAGTAGTGCAGCATCACAGTGGACAGTCTCATCATTATCCTTACAGAAGAATTTCTTTCATTCTTAGCACAGATTAGAATGGCATTGCTCATGTTCAGTGTGCCACAGGACATTTCTCACCACCACCTGAAACATATCGGAAGTAAAGCTCAGATAATTGTACCTTCTCCGCTGACATGCGATGAAAATGTTGTGAAGTATCTGGATTTTTACTGGTGGTACTCTAATCTGAGGACCAATTTTGTTAATACAAATGCCTTGTAAGAAGTCCTAAAATGTCATCCAGCGTTAGGGTAGAATGCTGTGCTCTTTTAATTCCTATCTGTGGGAGCTTGGGTCCTTTGGTACTTGCTTCCTCAGGCAACCACATCCAGGGGTGCTCAAGGAGCCGATCTCCCACCTTCTGTATGACGCTGCCGTCTTCCAGAGCTTCATCTCACTTTCTGCTTTAGAGGACATGTTGAAAGAAAGCAGTGGCGCTGCAAGACAGCTGTGCTATTTTTGCACAGCCTGATCCGAGGCCCGTTCAGACGGCCACAACCATTCAAGATTCGTTCCCATCATCATGTCAAAGCTGGCATGCATTTTGGACCACTTGGTTTTTCAGATGGATCACAGTCCAGAAGATATCTTGGCCAACTCGTAGAATGTGGCGGGCAGCACCTGGGCTATCACCGCAAGATCAGGCCTGATTACACGCTTCAACTGGATGGACATTTCACCTTAAAATGGGTATATTCTGGTCTCTCTGGGTCTGAGTGTGGGTCACCACTTCATTTGTAGGTACTGATGAGAGAGTATCATGTTGACGGATACCCCAGTTACAATGAGTTACAAGACCACCTTCATTAAAAGGAGACCAATTTTGTTGTTGTATTCGACGTGGCTCTCTACCATAATCTCCCTCAATTGGACAAAAAGCAGAGAAAGAATACTGGTTTGGTGAGAAAGAAAACCCTAAAAACATTTTTCTAGAGAAATGCTATTATGGTGAAAGAAAATATAGGGGCATATTAGCAAGACCGGCGATAAAATTATCGCCGTTTTAGCGGCAGGAAACTGCCGCTAAAACGGCGATAATGGGCTTGCTAATATGCGTTATAGAATTCCAATAGAAGCCCAGGTTAGATGTGCAGGACATCTAACCTGGGCTTCTATTGAATTCTATAACGCATATTAGCAAGCCCATTATCGCCGTTTTAGCGGCAGTTTCCTGCCGCTAAAACGGCGATAATTTTATCGCCGGTCTTGCTAATATGCCCCATATAGTTTGTTGAGCTGTTGATAGTGAAGCCCAGCAAACCATAAAAATGTATAAATAATTTAATTTTAGTTTCAAAAACTGGTACCAGTAATATGCAGCTAACAAGGGCAATATCACCACAAACCAGTCTCGAATCTCAGATTTGGATAATGATAAAAACTTAACACAAAAATAAAACTAAACAAAAACTTCATACAATTCCAAGGTGAGATCCCTTGGTGGGGCTAGAGACAGATTTTATGCCTCTCCCTCAGGAGCCTCGCCAGTGGCGTGCTGCATGCTCGTTGAGCCTTTCTTGTTAATCAGTGATGCACACTTGATTGTCTGTCACCATAAAGAGCCCCTTCTTTCTAGCAAACAGGGTGCTAAATTTAAATTAACGCAATATTTTGCAATGCTTGCTCCGCAATAGGTGATGAGGAATGCTACTTCTTTGAACTAAATCATCTCAAGATGCTGTTTTAACCAAAACATGGATGACCCTCATTCTGTAGCCTTAGGTATTAAATGAGTTGTTGCTAATTTGAGGAATTTGCGTGTGGATTGCACAGGCAAATCAGGGAATGGTATGACTGTTATTGTTCAGGGCTCCCTCAATCTGAAAGATGAACAATTTGTGTTTGATCATAAATTAGCCTGACTATAATTTTCATGTAATATACGAAATACTGACTACCGTTTTCTACAGATATATTGCGCTTCTCACGAATCTACAACTAATCTAATTTGTTCAAATAAGAACAATGTCACCAAAAATGTCACCATTTTAGATAATTTAAATGTGTGGCTTGTTAATCCTCAGGGTGGTACACATCAGTTCAAAGAGAATTTAGACGTTTTTAATTTATTATTAGCTTTTGTAGAGCGGATAGCTACCCGAAGGCATCCCATCGCTATCGTCTAGACAGAAGTTACGGCAAGGTTCATGCAACTGATTGTTGGAATAGCCAGGTCTTGAGATGTTTCCGGAAGAGAAGATGATGGGATTCAGACCGAATGAAAAGGGGCATTGTGTTCCAGAGTCTTGCCACATTGTGGGCGAATGATCTGCCTCCGCTTCTTGTCCTTTTTATTTTTGGGATAACTGCTAGATGAAGATTAGTAGAGCGGAGGCATTTTCGAGGGAGGTAAGGGGTAATAAGAGGTCTATTGATAGCTGGGCCGCTACCCCAGTAGGTCCTATGAGCTATGCACAGAGCCTTAAATTTGACTCTGTCAGAGACAGGTAGCCAGTGTAACGTTCTCAAGGCTGGTTTGGCTGATTTGTTTTTTGTACCCCCAGCAGTAATCTCGCCGCACAGTTCTGTGCAACCTGGAGTTTCCTTAGCGTTGCAGCGGGTGCTCCAAGGTATAAAGAGTTTCCATAGTCCAAGCGTGATAAAACTTTTATCTAACTGGATGAAAGCAAACTTTCTCAAGCTCAACACCAACAAGACAGAAGTAGTGATCTTTGGCAAGAACACCTCACCAAGGGACTCCAAATGGTGACTAGACGAACTCTGGCCCACACCCAGCACACATGCCCGGAACCTCAGAATAATCATCAACAGCAAGCTAGAGATGATCACACAAGTAAACGCTGTCACTGCTTCCTGCTTCCAGACCCTGAAGATGCTGAAGAAGATCTTCAAATGCCCTCCAAGCAACACTAGAAAAACTGTCACTCACACCCTTGTCACCAGCAAGTTCAACTAAGGGAACACCCTCTATGCCGGGATCACCATCAACTCACTAGAAGACTACAAACCACCCAGATCTCGAGAGCCAGACACATCCTCAACCGCCCACACAGAACTCACATCACACCTCAGGGAGCTCTACTGGCTCCCGAAACACAAACGTGCTCATTTAAAACTCCTCACACACACATATTCAAGGCACTACACAATTTTGACCCCACTATCTAGACAGTTGCATCTCCTTACATCAAATACCCAGACACCTCAGTTCCACAGGACTCTTACTCGCACACATCCCACGCATAAATAGAACCAGATCAAGAGGACAGGCATTTTTTTTACATCGATCCTAAAACATGGAATGGCCTCCCATTCCACAACAGAGCCTCCTCCTCTCTTCTTGAATCCGGCAAGAAGCAGAAGACCTGGCTTTTCAATTAACCAACCTACCATAGGCAGGACTAGGGGGTTTATTTACAAGCCTCTTGCGCCACCGCTGCGTCACTTTTAATAATGGAAAAAGGGATATGCCGGCGGTGCAAGGGGCTTGTAAATAAGCCCCTAGGCACACACACACCTGTTTACCACCAGGATACCCTTGTGGGTGATAGTGCGCTTTACAAATACACAGTGACATAACATCTAAAGAACCTACCCATATAAAAGGGCTTCTTTTAGGCCCTTTTCCCCCAACTGTTTTGGCTCGGTGGTAGGTGAACTGATTACCTTGATCTGCTCTGATCATTTAGCAATACCATTTTATTTTACTCTCAATATTGCCTATAAAACTCCTCAGCCCAGTATTTCTTTATAAAGGAAATGCTGGATAAGGGTGCTCCCAAGCGAATTGTTCCTCGTCAACTTTGAAGAAAGGCTTAAAGACAACCTTAGGAACAATCCTAATATCCTGGCATCTCAGTTGAACCAGTCCTTACAAGAGAGACTAGATAAAGCCATCCTTTTGTGGAAAATGAAGACAAAAGCCATCTCAAATGAGAAATCCTTGGTTCGCAGCTCATTTAGCCATACTTACACTGGAAACTGGCCAGCTTGAGAGACAATTTAGGAGTTCTTATAGCCGGAATATTAGAAATTCTTATTTAGAGAAGTCTAAAATATACAAGAACTATATTAAAGAAGCAAAAATCACATATTTTAATAAAATGATTTTACAAGCTCCCAACCGTGTAAAAAAATGCTATAGAATAACGAACTCCATAGAATTGTGGGGCATATTTACAAGAAAATGGTGCAGCGCGGTGCCGCAAGCAATTTTGCTGCGCCAAGCTGCGTCATTTTATAAGTGTAGGAAAGTGCTGTATCTACAGCAATACAGCGCATTCCTCTACTCAACCCTGAGCCGGTGCAAAAAAAGCAGCCTAGTGCCAGCTCAGGCACTCTTGCACCGTGGTGCAAGGGTGCCTGCGTTGCAGGGATGATTGTTGTTGTGCAGGAAGGGACACCTTCCTGCACAAAAACAATCATCAATCGCATTTTGCTCTTTCTATGTGTGCAGCACACATAGAAAGAGCAAAAATGAGGAGAAATACAAATATTTATCCTCTTTGCGCCACTCTTGTGCCTCCCCTTGGGGATTTACAGATCCTTTTAAATCTGTAGCAGTGTCAAAAAGCAATGGGTATTGCGTGGGAACGCCCACAGTGACACCCATTGCACACCCCTTTGTCGCAGAAAACTGTATCGAGATGGACCATATTTACAAGGCGGCGTTAAGCCATGCAAAGCAGCTTAGCGCCGTCTTGTATAATGGAGCAGGGCACAGCGCCTCAAGAGCGTCGCAAAACGTGACGCTCCGGTGGCGAAATTCCCTTGTAAATATGCCCCAATGTAGGAACTTCATTCCCCTACAGCAATGCTAAGGGATGTTCTTCCCTCAAAGGAATTATGTGAGGAATCGTCAGCCTTCTTTCAAAATAGAATATTATATATAAGGAATATCATTACAACTGAAACAGTACTGACACCTACTTCTGAGAGAAAGAAATCAATTACAAAGAGCTATAACTAAGATTGATTGCTTAACGCTTATCTCTGGCGAATCTATGCTTCAAGGGATTAAGAAGGGTCACCCCTATTGTTCTAATTTGAAACTCGATTTTGCCACTTGGCTGCACATCTTAGAATCTTATTAATAAAGAGCTCCTGAATATTTTAAACAGCTTGTTGACATTTTTCTTTACCCATCTTCACACATCTGCAAGACAGTTGCTGTTAAATTGACACCATTGACCAAACCATCTTTTTTACTACTCTCAAAATGCTGTTTTTTTTTTTAATCATGCTCATTTGGTTGACTTCTTATCTGACAATTGTTATTAATTGGTCATTTCTCCCACTTTTAAATCTAAACACAAAGCTCTCAGTTGTCTTGTCCCAACAGGGTCAATTTTGTCACCTCTTTTGTTCAACATCTATATGCGACCTCTGGCCCCTCTTCTTAATCAAGCGGGAGCCACATTTTATATGTATGCAGATAAAACCCAAGTGATCTTTGGGTTTTCTCTGGGGTTACGGAATTCCTTTACTTTAGCACATGGTCTATCTTTAGTACATTGGTGGATGTCGCAAAAAAGAATAAAATTAAACCTTTTAAAAACCGAACGACTTATCTTTTCTTGTGGTGCTATGGTTTCAGATGATCCCTCCTTGTTGCCAAATAGAAGACCTAATCCTACCACTGCCCTTGCGGTACGCATCTTGGGTATCTGTCTTAAATTCCAACTCATCTCTCGATTGTGGTTTATTTCAACTTAAAACTCTTCTCCTTATGTTGCTGTTCATTGTACAAAGGTTTCATGCCCTCACCCATGAGCACCCTTGTCGAATCTCGGTTGGACTATGCAATGCCATTTATTTATCTGCTCATGAAAAATCTCGAAATGCATCCAATTGATTCAAAATACAACTGCCTGCCGAATTTTCCAAAGTACCCCGACTCCATCACATATCTCCTATTTAAAGACAGTTGTACTGGTTTAAAGGGCTGGGCATTGTTCATAGAGCAGTATTTCCAGATCCTCTTATTTTATAGCATTTAAGTTTAGATGGTGGAAAATCTTCTCAATCATTAAGGGGCATATCTACAAGGGCTGGCGATAAAATTATCGCCGCTTTAGCGTCCGTTTTCGGACGAAAAGCGGCGATAATTTTAACGCCCTATTAGCAAGGACACGCTAACGCGTGAATCCATGCTACATCGCCCTTTCCCTATCGCTCAGCTCTGCATCTCTAATGAGATGCAAAGTGGGCGTTCCTCCCCAGGATAACGGGAGAAATGTCGCTAAGCGACATTTCTCCTATTATCAAGCCTCAGGCAAAGAAGCATAGCGACAAGAAAAGTAGCGATAACCTCTGTTATCGCTACTTTCCTAACGCCTGCTTTGAGACTGACTTAGCCATGATATCCTATGGAAGGTGGATATCATGGCTAAGTATGTCTTGCCCTATCAGCAAGCTATCGCCAAACCTTGTGCGATTATCGCTGTATTTCCAGCGATAATCGCACAATTGACAGCTTGCGCTCTGAATTTTATCGCTTTGGAGATAAGCGTTGCTGATAGCACGCTATCTCCGCGATAAAATTCAGGTTCGGCCGGCGATAATTATCCTCGCGCTAAGAGCGCTGAGCGATAATTATCGCATGGCCTTGTAGATATGCCCCTAAGTTGTAATCGTCAATGCCTATTCGTTACACCCAGAGCGAAAACGATTACTTTCCGTGATCATCCTTTTACACATTGCTGCTGCCAGGACATGGAATTTTCTTCTTTTGAAGCTGTGAGTAGAATCATCTCTAAGTCACTTTTGGAAAATTTTCAGAAACAGCTCTTCCATGATTAGCAGTAAGGGCTTGTGCTCGGTTATTAAGCGCTATGGAACTACTGTGTATGAGCGTTCTATAAATAACCTAAATCATAAGACAACATAACATAACCGAACTGAACATATAACATAAGAAAACACAACATAATAAAATGTCCAGCTGTCAAAGAACCTTCTTCTGTTCATTCAGATGGCAGGCCTCAGTCAAACACTTGTAAGGTCCTCAATCATGGGGGAAAGGTGCCTACATTTTTTAATTTCCTGATGTAAATATTGGAGTACACATCAACGTAGCCATGCTCCTGGAATACTATGTAACCACCAGAGTTACAACCACTAGTAATTAACATCCAAAAATCTATATTTCATCCCATTTCACAGTGCCAAACACTACTCTCTGCACTTGCTCTATTAAGACAGCCTACCAGCAAGTTCCCCCTCCCCCACTATTGTCTTCAGTTAAAGGAATGAGGTGTTAAACTTTAGCCCAAATATTGTCTATTATCCCCACCAGACACTCAGGGCCGGGCTGGCCATAGCGGGCACCGGGCGTTTCCCCAGAGGGTCGGAAGGGTGGGGGCCGTTTTTGCTAATGGAGGCCGGTTTTGCAGCAGTGCTGCAAAATCGGCCCCTTGTAACTCATTTCCATTCTATTTTTCATCACCCTGTCCCGAATGGAGTGCCAGGACAGGACGGGGCCTGCTGAAGGGCAGCAGGAAGGAGGGTGTGCTGCCTTTGCACTTGTTTAAAGTGTGCATGTCTTTTTGGCTGGCTGTCTTGCGTCGGCGAGCCATACATGAGCACTTTAAACCTCTCTAACCCAGCTGTCTTAAGACAGCTGGGTTAGAGAAAGCAAAAGCCTCCAGTGCTCTTGTGACTGTTGATAGAGGCTGCTCCCACCATGCTGCTCTGATGCTGGTTAACAGCACGAGAGCAATGCCAGGATTGGTTAAGAGAGTTAGCTGGGGCACTGGAGTCACGAGGGAAGAATACCGGAGCGAGGAGGACGCAGCAGCAACCACGGTAAGTAAGTTTTAATTTTATTTACTTAATTGTTTTTATTTTATGAAACCACCCACTCACCACCCATTTGCCTGCCCCTCCGCTCACCGAAGTTGGCAGCCGCCAATTTCTGTATCAACATCAATGTCTGACGAACGATGAGCCACATATCGGACATGCAAGAAATCTCGAGTAATGGACTTCCCAGGACGTTGGGCAGTCGCCATGTGTCTTTTGCTGGTCAAAACATGGAAGGGCTCAGCATTGAAGGGAGCATCCAATTTTCATTTTCTAGATTTACGGACAAGCACTAAATCTCCTCTAGCGAAAATAATGTATTTTGCATGTCGGCGCTTTTCTGCATAGGCCTTAATTTTCCTTTTACGATCCAAGTGTTGTACACAGATTTTTTCCTCAGTACTTGATCTTTTGTTGGTTCATTGAGGTAACTTGGTCGTCATGGCTCTCCTGAATATCAAGGTTGCAGGGCTTTCACCTGTGGTCGAACGGTAAGCTGAAAGAGTAGAATTCAAGACAGTTTTAATATTGAGCTTTTCCAGTACAGCATGCTAAACTGCTTTCTTATGAATACTCATCAAACGCTCGACAAGGCCATTTGCCTGTGGCCAAAGAGGTGTGCTATTCTGATGCTTCACATTCGGATGACTGAGAAAGTCTCTGAATTCTCGACTGTTGAAAGGTGGGCCGTTGTCAAATTTTAAGACTGCAGGAACACCCATGTCCCAAAGATGCCATCTAATCTCTCGATGACTCTTTCTTGAGTGATAGATGAGAGATCTTCTATTAATGGAAAAGAAGAATATTCATCAACAATCACCCTCAGATGATGTCCATTGTCAAGAGGATCGAAAAAGTCAATGGCAATTCTTTTCCATACATGCTTTGGCAACTCTGACATGCTTAAGGTGTGTTGAGTGGTTTTCGACTAAAGGCAATTTTCTTTCAACTCTCTCATTGAGATGAGGAAACCAGACTTTGTCTCGGGGAGCTCCTTTTGTGGCAACAATTTCACAATGTCCTTCATTGGCCAATTCAATTATCTGTTGCCACTGACTCTTTGGAATAACAATTCTTGAACCTCTCAGGATAAGGCCATCTTTGACATGTTTAAACTTCTGGTACTCACTGTCACTGGTAAGAGGTCGAGTGTGCTGGTTTCAAGAATGATATGTAATAATGCCTTTTAGTTTTAACATGTCACTATCTTGACTCGTGGTAGTGACAATTTGTTCCAGCGAAATGGCAGCTGGTGTGCTTGATTTCACATTGACAATTATGTAGGCTTCAGCCGTCTTGGAAGGGGTACCATGAAACTGTACAGGCACTCGTAAGAAGTAGTCGGCAACATTTTGATCTTTCCTTGGATGGTGTACGATTGTGTAGTTGTATTCTTGTAATCGTAGACCCTAACGTTCAATGCGAAGAGGCATCTTTGCCTTTGGATTGCCAAAGATGGTCAACAATGTCACAATTTGTCTTCGAGCATTTGAGTGTCTGCTGTGCTGTGCAAGGATGGCTCCTAACCTGATGGGGCTAGAGTCAACAACAACCTTTGTATGAAACTTAGGAACAAAGTTTGCCATTTCAGTAGCGTTCTCAATGGCTTGTTCAATTTTCTTGACGTTTAGCTTGTACTCATGTGACCAATTAAATGAAACATTCTTTTTCATATAGTCCCTTAACGGCACACTTACCGTGGCAAAGTGCTGTATATATCTTGAACAATAGCTGGCCATGCCAAGGAATGAACATAACAGGGAAACATCTTGCAGGGGACTGGCATTTGACAACACTTGCACTTTAGCTGTATCGGGTGTCATACCCCCATCAGAAAAGATATGGCCAAATAATTTTAACTTTATCTTAAGGAATTCACATTTCTCAGCATTAAAAGTTAAACCTGCATCAGCGAGCAAATGACACAGTTGCATGAGAGATTTATCGTGTTCCCTCTGTGTAGCTCTATGTCTATGTATAGAATTTATAAAGTGCATCTGTTACTCCGAAGAGTGTCCTGGCGCTACTGCAGTAGGTATGGGAAAAAAAGGGAGTTACCCTAATGCTGAGAGAAGGGACGGGGTAAAGCTATAGAGAAAACAAAAAGTCCCTAGTAAAAGATAAGGATGGGCAATCTGACCTTGTATTATAAGGACATGCCTCAGTATGGATCAGATATTGAGCAAAAAAGGAGAACAGCAAAAAGTTACACTCAAATAAGCATTACATTATACACTAAATATAAGAACAATCAGAAACGTTCAAAAGAACTCAATATATTTATAGAATTTATTTTATAAAAACATGAATACAATGCATAATAATTCATCCAAAATAAAAAACCATCTCCTCCTTAGAGAAGTTACAGTCTAATTATATTTATAAAATTCAATGAAGAAAACTTAACAGTCAACGCAGCGTTTCGGTGAGAACTTGACTTCTTCACCTTCTTCAGGACAAAGTTTTCAAAGAGTCTAAATAGCAAGAAACATTTCATTTAAAAACAGGTATTATGACAGACTATTACATTTTAACAAGATTTTTGAACACTAGACATTGAGATAAAATAAGCTGAACTCCTTTACTTAATTAAAAAGTGTACAAGACACCAATTGTAAGGGCACCAACATGTAATCCATATGAATGGCAGAATGATGTTCCTAAAACCCACCTATTAATATTTTCGTAGACATCAAGGCTTTTCTTGAATTTAAGTCACTTGATATGTTATTTATGGAAGGCAGATGCTCATCCACAATTGCTACAAAAATAAAGTGACCTAAGATGGAAAGAAAACCCATTACTTTTGAGTTGGTTTGATAGAACTAAAAAGTCGATATGGGCTATAACATACCTTAAAAATAGTACGTGGTACTCTATATTCGTTCGTTAGAGCCACCGGAAGTATAAGTTAAAAATCAGCAATGCTCTGAAATATGAGCCTTCATATTCATACCGGAAAAGAGAAAAACAGAAAATATTCTGTCACTTAACTTATTTTAAAGGTGTTACTCATACCCATAGGATTCAGGCCCCAAATGTGGCTGCTTACCGGTTAAGCAAACTGATGCACCGTGATTCTCAGCTTTATTGGTATAGTATCGACGTTTTCAACATTGGCGATATACTAATTTTTAAAGAAAGAACACAGGGTTTGTGTTTTTTTATGATAAGAGACAAAGGAACATTTATTTCAGTTTTTCTAAAAGCCATAATCTTCATTTACCTTGTTCCGTATCTTGAAAATAGTACTTGGCTGATAGGATAAAATCTGTAAACACAAAAGATCAAAAACGGGCCATAGTATTAGTGAATGTACCCGATTTGTCACTTTTTATACATAAGTAGAAAATGTATCTATCACTTTTATGTACTCTATATATGAGACCGGTATAATAAGGTTTGCATCGCTTATTATTATACTATCCCTGTCTCCGTAGGATGTACTAACTTATGTTTACAAACCGCATATCGCTTATTATTCTGCTATCCCTATCTCCAGAGGATGTACTGTTTTATGTTTATAAACCGCATATCGGGCGGTATATTTATTCACTTTTTAGGTGTAGTATGTTAATTTTGTGGCGGAGATAATATTATTATGCAAAATAATTGTGCGAACATCCGTATAGGGGTACTATTTTGTGCTTAAAAACCGCATATCTAGCGGCAGATTTATTGCGCACTCTTTTTCGGTGTACTCTGTTGATTTTCGGGCAAACAAAGATAATTTTATCATAAATAATTATGTGGAACCTCGTTACGTTATATTGGTAGGAACCGCTAAATGTACCCAAACATGTTATTGATAACACATGTTGTGTTCTAATAAGGATATTGTATTCCTTCTAGTTTTATATAAGGCAATGAACTAACACTCAAAACATCTTTTACATTCATCCGCTGGCAAAGTGCAACATGATCTTTACGAGAACCGGGTTAACTTGAAGTTGTCTAAAATAGACTTTCAAGTATAGCAACTGCCCGTATTGTGAAGGGTAACAGTTTTAAAGTGACTATACTACCCAACACTGAGACTTAAAAAACCATTATTTATGTTTTTTAATCATGGCAGTTACATATGGCTGTATTTAAAAATACGTCCAAGTATGACCGGAAAACTCCATTCCATAGGTCATTGGTTATATTACTTAACAATTATCTAGTTCTACAGTTGGCGTGAAGTCTACTTACCGGGTAAGGGACAGGCGGCCTCCCTGCTCTAACGAACTTCTTCCAGGTCAGGATCCTGGTGGGGTTTGACCCGGTAGTCTTTTTATTTGCCCGCGATCTCGGGCGTCACTAGAGAGGGCGGAGTCTCATCTCGATCGTGCTCGTGAATGAAATGGTTTTATTTTCATTGTTATTGCTAATAGACTACATTATCCATACTACATTGCCAAAATTGAAGCTGCTTTTAATAAAGTCATTACGAAATCGAACCTATGTACAAATTTTTCCGGATCTGAAAAAACGGCAGCCATCTTGGACTGGTGAAAATAGATAAAAGGTGGTTCCAAAATGAACTTAATCTATAGTTTAAGATTTTAAGAGGTTTCCATCGACATTTATTAATGCGAGATCCCTAATTGGGCCATGATTATAAATGTGAGATCTCTAATTAGGTGATAAGCGTTAAAATAAAGCGGCTTGCATCATAAACAGGCTGAGGGATAGTGTCATTTTTATGGCTGCCATCTTGGAATGTAACGAATGGTTCTATATTGATAGTCATAATTGACAAAAAACTAAATAAATACTCTTATATTATGAAGGAAAACAGATATACAGAACACAATTCTTGCTATTTATCAGAAAAATAGCATTTAAAGGAAATAATGAGACCTGCAGTAGGACCATCAGCAATATGAAAGAAGAACAGGTCCAGGGGCAGGAGAAAAGCCAGGTCTTAATTTTTTTTCGAAACGCAGGTGTCGCCTTAATGCACCTAAGAGTCAATGGGAGTTTGTTCCAGAGAGAGGGTCCCAGAAAGGAGAGAGCTGGCCCCTGACCTTGACTATCTGAATCGCTGAACGATTGCTAGACAGTGATTTTCAGAACGGAGACTTCTCTGGGGAGTATAGAACTTAATTCTATCTTGTAGGTAGCCCGGGCCAGTTCCAGTGAGAGCTTTCTGGGTAAAGAGCAGTATCTTAAAAATTATCCTCTTCCTAACCGGGAGCCAATGTAGGCTCTGAAGAAGGCAAGTGTCATGGGATTTGCGAGGTAGCCCAGAGATGGTACGTGCCACTGCATTCTGGACCAACTGCAGTGTATTAATCAGGTATTTGGGCAGTCCTATGTACAGGCCGTTCCCATAGTCAAGCCGTGAGGTTATCAAGGCTTGCATCACTTGTTGTCTAGCTTTAAAGGATAAGAGATGAAAGAATTTCCTAAATACGTGAAGGAGGTCAAAACAAGTGCCCACCACCGAGTTAACTTGGGAAAGAAATAACAGTTGTCCATCAAATTTGAAGCCCAGGTTTTTTTACCACCTGATTTTGAGATAGCTCTGAAAACCAATATGTCATACTTCTTTTACACCTTCACCAGCAAGATTCTTAAGATGTTTGATAATCTTCTTGTTATCTGTTTCTTCTATCACATCAATGAAATAATCAAATGTCTCTGTCCAAGCAGTCCATCTGTCACCAACATTTTGCATTTTGGCGGTATCGAATAGTAGTGGTGGTTTCAGGAAGGCGGCAGCATTGTCACCATTTATTACATTGACTGACACTGAGGGTGGAGTTCTCTCTGATGTTGTGTGCTGTCCGCTAGGACCTGCTTCATCCATACCATCTCTAAGGCCCTGTGCCGTGCTGACTTCTGGGTCATCCTGGACAGTCTGTGGAACCTTGACCTCCCACTTGGTCTCCATTGGAGTCCTTCACTTTTATGGAGACCTTCGGAGTTATTCTGAGCCACCACCACCCGGCAGCTTTGATGGTTTGCCGCTTTGTGTATAGACAGATTGGTAAGCACAACCCCGGGCACTTCTTCTGGGGCCACTTCGCCCAATGCTGTGGTATGATGACTCTCTTTACTCAGTTCTGGTGCGCAGATGACCGTTTCTTGTATTGAATTGGTTTGCTTTTAGGCATATCTTTGTACTGTCTGACACCTGGTTGATCTCTGCCTTACAGTGATTCTGATCACAGCATTATCTTGCAATTTGCTGTCGCTATTTGCTGCTCTTTTACAACATGGTTGTATCCGCCCTTAACGTAATCACTCTGTATGATGTATAGCTTTACGTTACGTAGTAGCTTGGTACCTCTCTTAACGGCCTTCCCCGCAGGTTCTTGGCCAATGATGTGTAGACTTCTCATTGATGCTTTCATTATCTTCAAATGCTTTAGGCTGGCTGGAGTTGCACTTTGACTCTACATACGTGAAACCTCCATTCTGCACTTCAACTGAGGCACACGTGACACACACAAGCAGTTTGCTGGACCACAGCAAACTCTCTGGGAGAGCACTGTCAATCTTTGGGTTACTTATCCCCTATCTCATCACTAGTTGTTGCGTCCTCCCCAGCCTGGCTACCCGCTAATGACTAGGCCGCACACGGAGCTTAGTATAACATGTCTTTACTCGTCTGCATATAACTGTGAACTCAACATTCTAAACCTGCATTCACTTCACTACGATCTAATGCTTACGTCACAGTTCTACGGAGTCCATTAGGAGCCACATGGGACCCATCATTGCTAACTCTCACAACACTAGAGTGTCTCACATAGATTTGTGCTAAAAGTATGGCCTTTCAATACAAAATCCAATGTCTGGACAAGTTTTAATACATTTCACACACTGGATGTGTGCTGTACAGTGCATGTGAACTCTTAGGGGAAATAAAAAGATTTCTCCAACATTGTGCCTGCCTGAAGGAAGAGTTATGTTTGACACAAAACCTGGTCTGACAATTTTAGTTGATAGGGCTTTTTGTCAGAAAACATGGGCCAAGGGAGGCTTGACCAAGCTCAAGATGGTGTAGGAGGCTCGCCCTGGAGCTCTGGCGGCTGTGCATGCTCCAGTAATTGATCCTATCTCAAGGAGGACCCCCTGAATGCCTCAGGGGTGAGGGGTTACTGGGTGAACTGGCTTAAATTGGTACTTTGCAAAATTGCCAACAGGGACGGGGAGATCGCTATTCCGGACACTATCAAAATAACAGCAGAGGGTTTTAATTGCATGGGTATACAGGTCACAATAGGTCTTGATGAGTTCCTGGAGCAGAACTTGGACCCACCACCAACGAACCTGCATGGGGATGTGGCCAAATGGAGGAAGATCCCCCTAATGATTTTGGGAAGGGCAGCTATCTTAAAGATGCGAACCCTTCCGAAGCTCCTCTATATTATGCAGAATCCCCCATCCTGATACCAAAATCCTATTCCTTTCTGTCTGGACAGGGAGATCCAGTGGTTATTATGAGATGGAGGAATCCCTAGAATAGCCCTGGGGACACTCTGCTGCTTGGCCTATAACAAGGTGATTGCATTTCCCCACTTTTGTGCGTATTTTTGGGCCTCCCAGATCCAAACTAATATTCACTGGGCGCATGCCCTGGAGGACGATCCTGCGTTCCGTTTAGAGAGATGCTACATGGCTGACCTGTCATGGAGGCACTACTTCTATGGGTACATGAAGATCAGGGCTCTGGGCCCCGATGTGGGCAGCACTAGTGGCATGGAGTGGAGTTAGGGAGCTCGTGGGATAGAAGAGCAGGGTGGCCAAGCCCACGCCCCTCTGGGAAGATGGTGAGCTGTGGAAGTCGGGAAACTACAGGGTTTTACCTGATGGGAGTTGATCGGCATCGCCAGTCTTGGTGATGTGATTGACGGGGGATTGGTGAAGTCCTTTGAGCAACTATGGGAGGAATATGACATAGCAGGTATGCAGTATTATAAGTACACACAGCTTAAACATGCCTTGATGGCAGAGAAGGTGGATTGAACGGACCTCCTGGACACTGCTCTTCTGGAAAATCACTAGCTAGGTACCCACTTGGTAAGGGAGCAGCCTCTACCATCTACACAGTAATTTGAAATAATATACCTGACAACCTGGAGAGCCTCCGGAGACGATAGGAATGGGATGAGTGTGACATGGGGATGTGGACTGGGAAGCGGTCTTGATGCATCCCCACGAGGTGGCTATATGGGCGCGGTGCTCTGATTCAGTTAAAATTGCTCCGTAGATCCAGAGATAGACTGCATAAAATGGGGAGGATCCCCAGACTTGACTGTCTAAGTTGCGGAGCCCCTGAAGGGACCTTATTTCACACAATCTGGGGTGCCCTGAGATTCACACTTACTGAGAGGACATATCAAAGGAGCTGGGCAACATATTGGAGAAGGAGATCCCATTTCTGATTCAGTTTATACTCCTAGGGGTCTGAGGCGATGTAGATTTACCCTGCAGCAATCTGATGTTCTGTTCCTTGGGCCTTGTAGTAGAAAAGAGAGATATTGCAAAGGTTTGGAGGGGTACAAACGCTGTCCACTAAAGCCGGTGGATAGCTGGATGTTCTTGTGTCTGGCGGCTGAAAAGGTAGTGTACGCTGCCAGGGTCTTCTCACAAAATTTCCCTAAAAAATGGGCAGCTGGAGGCATACTATGGACTCAGGGCTGAAGTCTCTGCGGTGGCCCCAGACTGGGCCACCGCAGAGCCCGAGAGTTGACACTGATACTTCTCCCTTACCCAATCCCCTTCTTGATTTGGAGATGTGCCCCTCTATATCCTTGTGCCCCCCCCCTCCCGTCATACCGATGTCGAAGTTGAGATGCTCCAGGGGAATGGATTGCCGTGATTTTTTTATTTATTTTATTTTATGTGTTTTATAGAGCGCGAACCAGACCCGTTAGGGTATCAGAGCGCTTTACAGAGAGACATAGGCATGTACAGAATAGACATAGCATCATCAGTTACAGAACGAATGAAAGAGGCAGGGTGCTGAATCTAGAAGGGAGGTAGGGCACGTATTTACAGATTAAAATATCCAAGTACTCAAGACTAGATAACATATTTATAGATTGCGTTAGTCAATGTTCGTGACAAGGCCCCACGTTTCTGAAGGGGGTGAGGTAGATGATCCAGAAGGAGGCAGTAGATGGCCGTAGATCAAAGCTGTTGTGGAGGTAGAGGCAAGTTTTAAGCGAGAAATTTGCCCATAAGGAATGTTTTGGCATCCTTTTTGAAGCGAGACAGAGAGGGGATTCTTCTGATGTCAGGAGGGAGAGAGTTCCATATTCTAGGAGCAGCCCCTGAGAAAGCTCGGTTGTAGGTTTTTTTTTTTCGAAAGCGTGCAGGTTGAAGCAGGAGGTCTCTGGCAGATCAGGAGTTTCTGTTTCCCCCGGAGATCACAAGTTTCTGCCTCAGATATGCAGGGGAGTTCGAATATAAGGCTTTGTGCGTGATGCATGCTACTTTGAGCTGTATTCTTGCCTCCAGGGGAAGCCAGTTGAGAGCTTTCAAGTGTGGGGAAATATGGTCGTATTTCCTCGTGCCAGTGAGTAGTCTGGCGGCTGCATTGAGGCAGGCTTTTAGAGGTGATGTTTAAACTGCTCTATATGTTTTGTTATTATTACTATTGGCACTGAGAAAAGGACATTTTTCCAGAGAAAAAACGTTTTGTGTTGGACAGTAAATACCCTTTCAAGACTGTGCGTCACTTTGAGTAATTTTGTAGGACTTTGCAGCAGTGCAAAGTCTTGATAAATGTGCACCAGAGTATTACGCAAACTACTCATCCCTGTCTTTGAAGCCTGAAACTGACATTGCCCTAACTGTCTAGCTCATAAGACTACCTGAAACATGCATGCTGGTGCCATCAGCAACCTTAAAACAAGCCTAAACTAGTTACCGCAAGCCTCAAACTAATACCTCACCGTTCTGTTAATTTAATCTACTCTGACCCACCAATAGAACCATCTCCAAGTTGAGACACAGTAAATTTACTCTCTGTTTTTAAAATCAAACTCCAAATTAATTCACCGTCCTCCGCTTGGCTCTGCACACCTCTCATGTAAGTATGTAGATACTCATGTTTTATTGTCAGTCCATGTATATTCTTAGGCATGTTCTGAATCCACCTTTAGCTAGCCTGTTGTTTTCAACCAAACTGTGATTCGAGCTTATGCGCCTTGCCTCTGGTGTTATGTAGAGCATTTCTGATCAAAATGTTATTGGTTATTTAAATACATAGGTCATCTTGCAATTACCATTTGGTCGATGGTGGTAGCTGTAATATGAGAGCTCAATCAACTTTCTCCACTGCTCAATTTGTTCTGATCCTTAACCAAAAATGGTCAACTTCGGAGCTGTCAGTAGCATCACTGCCAGTCCTGGTTTCCTATCCTGCTAAACTTATTTAAGGTGCATCTTCTGCAGTGCCTCCAACACCTGGCCACTACTCAAGGAGGAAGGGCCTGGACCTTATTGGAGCTGAGGTGCAGTATGCATTGTTATCGGGCTGTTGTAGCCGGCCAAAAGACATACGGACTCTGCCGCTTGTTCTGGCCTACATTTATCTGCTCTGAGAGGGCTAGAATATTTTGCACATTATATATTATTAATGTTAGTGGCCATGTACAAGCCTAGGTATTACACTAAACTGTTGGATAGCTTAAAAAGGGATACTTGTTTTTGGTTCGCTGAGTTTTGTGTCTTTTTATTTAGTTCTAGAAGTTTGGATTTTGCTATATTAATTTTAAACCCAGCTACTTTTCTTAAATATTGCTGTTTTGGATCAGTGCCCAAATGGCTGTGGCAAAAACTGTAAATGGGCTTATCAGCCTATCCAGAAGGGAAAGGTGTGGCGCAGCTGCCAGAGCGGCTGACTCCAGGGCGCAGGACTCACGGTTCGATCCCCGGTGGGAGTTCAGCTCAGCATCATGTGACTCTGGGCAATTGCTCACTTAATCTCTCCTACGGCCCCCAGCGCCTTGAAACCTCAAGGCAGGATATGTTTGCGCTTTACAAATAGGAATTATTATTATCCACAAACATTGAGTTCCTGTCATCCATCCCTCTGAATATACCCCTTCTTGGGGATCATTCTCCAGATCTGTCAAGCTGTAAAGCATATCTCGATTTATGTCCCCTGCAAGAAGTCTTTCCCGCTAGTGTTCTCATGATCTTCTTACTTCTTGAAGAAGTGGTCTCTTTAAAGAAGTTGTCCTGACCTTGTTAAAGAAGTGGTCCTGTCTTTGTTTGAGGGTGTCCAAGGACAGCTACTGTCAGCAGTGAGTGTCTCTCTCATTCATTTTGATTATTGCCTTCCTCCTTTACTTGTCTATGAGTCTTTACTCTACATCTAACTGGGAATCCCTATTTATTAGTATCCCTGCTGCTTTAGGTTATGGGCCATGCTTTGGAATATATCTGTTATTAGAAGATCGTAGATTTCATCCTGGTATTGTCTGAGCCTGGGAGTGTCTTTCCTGAAGGTAGGCTACTTCTACCTTATATTCCCTCAAACAACCACAGCACTGGGTGCAGAAGTTCAGACCTTCTGCTGTTATTAGGAAACACCTGCTCAACTCACACTCATGAATCTTAATTGTATTTATTTATTTTCATTCTTTTTTTATTTCTCTTTCATTTTTTCCAATTAATCTCCATTTGAGCCTTCCTTCCTTGCATGACAAACGCATGGAAGTGGCACTGGATCCCAACCCCAGATCCTGGGAACGTACTCTACATTTCCATGAAATCCCCACCTTCCAAGGTAAAATTTCAGTTCTCATCTATGTTAGTGAATCTAAACCACATTAGTGTCAGGGAGTAGAGAGCATGAGAACAGTGCTCTTTTATTGCCAATTCGTAGGTTTATTACTTTTATTTTTTATAATCTTTTTTAATGTGAATTTGACTTGTACACCGCCCTCTGCATTACCTCTCCAACTGTTTACTCCTTCCACATTCTAAAGACTGTACTCGCTTGCAGCTACATGTGCTTGCTGAATACATGAGTACACATATGTTCACAAAGTTACCCTTTCCCCTATGATTACACAACAACAGTAATAAATAATGCAAATCATAAACAATATTTTAACTTTAATATCCACAAGATTTGGGATGTTGACCTTCTTGCAATTATTGTATCATAATTTTATCTGTTCAATTAGTCTCTGTAGGCAACACATTTTTCCGGTTTGTCGTTCGTAGGTCTTGCAATGAGTCTATACCGTCATTTTGATTTTTTGAGAAGGTGTTTCTTTTTTTTTCATAACAAATTTTATTACGTTTCCAAGGCACATGATGGGCAGAGGCCAAAGTGTACATTATAAATACAGTTCGGATTAGAGGGTATTAGTTATTTTTAAACATCAAACTAGCCTGCGAAACAACAGGCTCAACAACTGAAAATTGACACAGTTCATTGAACGCAGCATGTGAGAAGGTGTTTCTTATTCTCTGATAGATATTAAAGTAGTAGTCCCAATACAGGATTCTCAATTCGTTTGAAATCCAAAGCATTTCTAGTATTTCAATAGAGATTCAGCAGAAATCATAGTCTCTTTAACAAGGGTAACTTTTAGAGGTTCAATGCGAAATGTGGAATTTCATTTTCCCACTTTAGGCTGTCACAGCAATACCTAATCAAGTCAATTGTTGATGGATTTGCATCTGCGTGTTCCTTCATTTTGATCTTCGCATAACAACCAGCTTTCGATATGCTTGGTGACCCTTACTCAGAGGTTACCGTATCTGTGGCAGTCGGGGTTGACAAGCATGGGCAAGCATTAACTCAAACAGTAATTTTTCTCTGGAGCAATGTTGTATGCCATTATAAAGTGGTGCAACCTGACAATTTGTTGAAATTTCTGCGATTCTGGCACACTTCATTGTTTTCTTAATAGTTGTCATAAACCTTTTGGCCATCCCATTAGTTTGAAGCCACAATGGCGTTATAATCCTTTGATTAATTCCTAATTACTGCACAAACCACTAAATTCTCCTTTACTAAATTTGGGTACTTTATCAGACACAAGTGTAGTGGGTATGCCCCAATGTACAAATAATTCTTCTAAAATAGGAAGTATTGCCATTACTCATTTGGACGGTGCTTTTCAGACAACTGGAAAGTGAAAATATACATTTACTAAAACAACTAATTACATATTAGTGTCCGTTAGCCCATAAAAATCTATTGCTGTATTAGACCAAACATCATCTGAAAGATCTGATATTAATAACTCAGTGGTGCAGGTTTTTCTCAGCAGTGGCAAAGATGACATGACCAAATTATTTTTTCAATATACAAATCTAAACAAGGAAACAATACTTTTTCCTCAGAGATGTCTTTGTGTTCATAATGCCCATATTCTGTTCATGAGATGTCTTAACCGCCTTTTTCCACACTGGCTCAAGAATTACAGTTCATTTTCCTCTCCCTGAGTAGACTCTTTTCTGACAATAGTGAGTTCACTTTGAATCTGTTTCAAAGCTAGCATTTCCTTATTCATTACTCCTTTGAAGGACTTACTGGCAGAGTTAATGTGTTTCAATGTATTTTCCCTTATTGCTTGCATATGTTCTTGTTTTGGCACATTCACTGGTCATTTGATCCAATCTTTTTCCATAATCCTCTCTGTAGACAATTGTTGAATTATGAAATTGATGAATTCCTTTGCTGAAGTTGAGCTCTTCTCAGTTATCAGAAGTGGATGCAATCAGCCTGGCTGTAGTCTCTTCCTCGTTTGTGCATGATCTTGTAGTCATATTCCATAAAAAGCATGTTTCTTCTTCGCTTTTGGGTTCCTAAAAATAGTATGGGGGACTTGGTGATCTGTAATTATTGTGATAGAGTTTCCATACAAAAACAAATGGTGATGCCCAGGTGCCCCAGCTCAATCTGTAAACTCAATTTCAGTCAAACTCAGAATGGCATTCAATATTATGTATCTAGGTGAATCTTTTCCTGGCTTGCGCAGTGCCAACATAGCACATAGTGCAACAGAACTGGAATCCACTGTTATTTCAACTCACAGATTAGGATCAAAGTAAGTCATATGTTTTGATGCTATTACCTCCTCTTTTATCTTGTTAAACTCCTCAGTACACCTCTTAGACCATTAAAACATATGTCCTCTCTTTGTTACCCCTCTTAGAAGCATCACTTGGAATCGGAGAGTTGTATATTGTTGCTACCTTTACAGCATTTAGATGTATTCCTTACTTGAGGTGGGTAGTCACTTCAGATAACAATCCAATTTCATACAGTCAATGTATTTATTTGGGCACCTGGGTTTTTTCAAGTGGGCATTGTACTATGAGCTCCTCTATATCATCCTCCACTAAATTGATCAGCAAATACTGTGCCTGGTCATCTGTTTGTCTTTAACACATTGTCCTCAAACAGTGCTCAAGTAATTTTGCTGTTATATTGTGGTCGTAGTGTCTGATATTCAGACATGTCAAAAGGCTTTAGTCTTAGAAATATTGAGATTAAACTATTTTCATTCTGCCATATTTTTTGCTCTTGCTTGACCTTCTACTGAGGTATTCCCAGTTACTGTGGCTTCTACGGATATTTTTTATTTACATTCAGTAATTATTTTCTCTATTCCAAAATATGTATTTTTTAAAGATATTTCTTCTCTTCTCGTTGCTTGACTTTGTGATGACCTCGCGTTCCTTAATTTGGTAGTCTTTTTCTTTTCTTTTGCCTGTTTCTTTTTATTTTGGCTACAGCTTTTACCTTCCTGTTTCACTTTTTTGTATGTTTCTTCTCCTGTAGTTGGCACACAAGTGCATTTAACTTGCTTTCTTCCTGCATTTTTTCTCACTCATTATGACATTGCCGCTGCCTGGCTTTCTACTTGTACTTTTATTTTCATGGTATTGTGATGGTGAATGAATTTCTTTCTTTTCCTTCCTTGCATTCATTGTCACTTACTGGCTGTCTTATTTTTTTTCTGAACACCCTCTTTTTCATCCGCTCATTGCTAAGTTGCCAAGGTGACGGAGAAAAGGGAAACAGTACTCTTTTATTGCCAATTTGAATGTTGATTTAATTTATTCCTTACCATACTTTTGAATATGAAAATGGGGTGTCACTCGCCCTCTGCATTACCTTTCCAACCTTTTCATTCTTTTTCTACATAGCAATGTTCCACTGTGTACCTGCTAGCTGCTGCACAGACTCATAGAATATGTGCATATATATGTCCACAACCTTACAGTCAGTAGTAGGGTAACAAATAAATTCCTCTTCTTCATGGTAGTAGTCAGTACCCTGAGTGTAAACAAGTCAGGTCTCGGGTATCACTCAATCCCCTTCATTATTGTAAGTAGGACCGCTACCTTCGTTCTGTGACATTGTTTTTCAGACTCCCATAGCTTTTTCTCCCCAGCTGACTGCTCAGGATCAGTCAAACATTTTTTCATATTAAAGTATACAAAAAAGTATACAAGAAAGTTAGGTGGCATGGTATGCAAAATAACGATGGACTGGAATGGGGCCTCGAGTAATTTCTGATTTTCGTCCACCTTTTTGTATACCTTAAGGAGGCTATCAGGCAAAGCCCAGGCGGGAAAGCTCCAGGGCCAGATGGGGTCCTTATGGACCTCATCAAATGCAGCATTAACCTGTGGGGCGCCTTACTTACGAACACTTTTAGTAACTCATCGTGAATAGGGCTCCAAGCGCTTGGGCTCTTTCAACTATAGTACCCATTTTTTAACAAGCATTTGCAATGCAATAGGTCTCGCATTTACGCGAGTTTGAGCTATTGACATTGCAAATAACAATGCCTTTTATTTTTGTTTTCGTTTTAAAAACATAAATAAAAGTCATTGTCATTTACAATGCCAATAGCTTAAACTCGTGTAACTGCGAGACCTATTGCATTGCAAATGCTTGTTTTTAGTGTTGTCGATGTCTAGCATCTGGGTCTTGGAGTGTTGTCACAGTCTGGCATTTGATTCTTTGGACTATGTCAGTCTTGCATCTAGGAGTTTGAGTGGTGCCTGTTGGCAATCTGAGTTCTGGATTGATGCCAAAGTATGGTCAGAGGTTCTTGGAGTTATGCAAGAGTTTGGTATTTATTATTGCAGTGATTCCACTCGGGTATCCGGTTCTTGAGTGATTTCATATTCGGTCAGGTCAGTGGATTAAAGTTGCAGTATCGCATCTGATTCCTGGGGACATGGGGTCGCTTGTGTCCGGTTCCTAGAATCGCACTAGCCCGATGTCCGGTACTTGGGTACCAATATCACAGCCTGATGTTGAATTCTTGAGATGCGGGATTCCAGGACAGTTACATCCTTGCTTCAGGTTCAGGAAGTGATGTCACAAACTGCATCGTGGAGTCATACCAGAGCCTGTGCTGTCACTCAGTTGGCAGTATACAGGTTATGGCATCACTCCAGCAACCCGACGTCAGTTGCCCACGGCTGCAGGTCTTGTCATCTTAAACATGTGAGGAGTATAGCAACTCTTTGAAATACGATACGAAAATTAAAAAAAGTCTGTTATGAGATAACAGAAAGTAGGACGAGATGGGGTGCCTGCACTTGTAAGTGAGGGCAGCTAGCTGTACGGGCATGCAAACGGACCTGTTTTCAATCTAGCACTTCATATGCACTGTTGCCCTTCCTACGCGCTGTAAATAACAGATGACTATTATTTAATGTATCACTATTACCCAATTGACTTGTGCTGAACTACTAACAATCTTCTCTTTCCCGCAGCCTCTTGTTGTTCGTTGACGAAGCGGATGCGTTCCTAAGAAAGAGGTCCACGGTGAGTGCACTCCAGTCCCCTCCTTTTATCGGGGTTACTCGGGCTCCCCTTGCCTCTTTTCATCCCCGTTTGCTTCTCCTCGGTGGGTGCGATGGGTTTTAAAGCGCAGCTGCCTGCCGCCCGTATAATCAAGTGTCTTGGCGTGTGGAAAAAATAGCTCCTCGCAGCTGCCGAGACCGAACAGCTCACTTCGAAAATTACTGGTGAGAAGCGACAATTTGCGGTGAGAGTGTGAGAGCTGCGGAGAGCCCTCCCTCTACGAGCAGGTGGGAAAATCGAGTAAAATTATAACAACGCACAGGTATTGGGAGGTGATCGCGCATATATTACTTTTCAGAGCTCCGCTATAATTGAAAATACATAAACCCATTTATTCCTTTACCTTCGTGTTTGCTTTTTGCGCAGTAAATGCATTGCAAATCTCCGAAGCTCATGAAGCCTGCACTGACGTCAGTTTGGGGGAGGAGACTCTGCTGAGGAGACTGATGTGGCGCCCAAACTCGCAGGCTGAAAGAGTAACGAACAAGCATAAACAAAGTACCTTACCTCCCATCTTCTTCCTTCGGAGCCCGCGCACAATCTCCTGTCCAAGCAGGCACGGCGCTTCGGGCTCTGAGCGAAGAAGGAGGGGCCCGGGGGGAGGGAGGGAAAGCGAAAGCGCGCCATGCACGCGGACGCGTGACCCGTATGTGCACATCTCCTGTCCGTACGCGTGCACATCTCCTGTACCCCTTCGCTAGCAAAACCGACGACAATAGATCTCGCCAAGGCGAGCAGCGCATGCGCTGCGTCGCTAGGCGAGACCTAAAAAGGGGACTCTGTGCCACCTAAATGCTATCATCTTAAATCTGTGATTGGCAGCTCAATTAAGATCCTGGGAAGGGTGGTTTTCAGCCGCCTAAGACTTTGGGAGAATCAAAACAAGATTCTGGGCCCCTGTCAGTATGGGTTCCAACCAGAGTTGGGTACAGTGGAACAGTGCCTGAACCTGCATTTTATTATTGGCAAGTATACGATTGCCAGGTACTGCCATATTGTACGTGGATTTTATGGAGCTCTCAACAGCCTTTGATTGCGTAAATCTGACAAACCTTTCATTGATGCTACTCGATTTGAGGATAGTGGAAGCGCTGGTGAAAGTCCTGTACACTCTGCATGGAAACCTAGCTGCCAAAGTTCACTTTGGCCCATTGGGAGAACTGTCAGAGCCTTTCTATTGGCAAAGGGAGCGCGTCAAGGTTGCATCCTTGCTCTGCTATTGCTTATTATGTATATCATCAATCTGACTTTTATTTTATTTTTATTTTACAGAGTTTTATATATGCCGAACTTGACCCGAATCGGGTATCAGAGCGCTTTACATAGCACCAGTTGCATTACATGAGGACACATTCATTTTTGTTAGGCACGGGGAGATTAAGTGATTGGCCCAGAATCACAGGATGTTCAGCGTCATTGCCGAGACTCGAACCCAGTTCCCCAGACTCGAGGTCGACCGCCCTAGCCTTTAGGCCAACTCCTCTCCCCAGACTTTCTCATTGGTTAGTGCCACAAATGACGTCCTGAATATATGGGGTGTCCAGAAGTCCCAATGCAGGCGAGGCAGTACTTATCGCACGTGCACCGAGAGCACTCCACAGTTTGGACTTTTATGAGCAAATTCGATTTAGGCACCAACTTTGGAAAGTTCCATATCATGGTATGCGGGCCAGGAAGGAAAAATCACCTCAAATTATCGATCGGCAGTCAATCTCTGAGTTGTTTTAACAGCTTTCCTTACCTTCGAGTTGCCTTCGACTCCTCTGTTCCTGGCGGTCACAGATAAGAAATTCTTGCCTGAAGCTTAGCAAGTCGGCAGGAGCAATATTTAATCTCCCACAGTCTGTAGGAAGGACGACTTTCTCCCCTCTGTTGACCTTATGCAGATCTCAGCGTGTCCCAGCAGCTGGGTGTGGAGCAGGGGTTTGAGGGTGTTGCACCATATTTCCTTTGCAGACAGAGGAAAACTGTATATGTAGACGGCTCCCTGTCTTACTCCTACCAGCTCTCACTATTTTATTCACTCAGGGCTAAGTCTAGAGTATATCTCAGAGCAAGTTAAGCTGGCCCCTCTAATGAGTCAGGTCAATAAGGAGACTAGTCTGAACAGGGACATTATACTGGACTGTCTCACTCTAGAGAACGGTTTAAAGATCCCTGGGATAGGCTAAGCCAAAACACCTTCAAAGAATTAGGTCTGTCCCATGTGTTCGAATCACCCACCTCCTTAACCAAGGATGACAAGCAGGTGGTTAAGCTCCGACTCTTAGAATTTAGCCAGGCACAGAGATTACTCACAGAATTTAATAAAAGCTCCATTAGAGATTGCACTCTGTTATCAGGTTCAGACGAGCCTCTGTTCTATTTAACCCTAGATTTGACACGCTGGGAAAGGACACTCCTGTTCCCTTTTACAGCAGTTACGGCGTGGCGTCTTTTATGTTTTTGAGAGGATAAGAATGCTTTGGGTAGCACTGCTGTGGCTTGTCCATGGGATGGGCTTTCCGACAACACTTTGTTGCAATCTTGTAAATTTTTTAGATTTTTTAAATCTCTTTTTTAAAACCTATTTTATACCACTTACATCTCCAAAAGTACAGGGATGCACTACCCTACTTGCAGCATTTAGGCAGCTCAGATGTTTGTTTCAGAGTGCCCTCCTTTTTAAAAACGGCACTGAGGTTGCCAAAACCAATGTTGGTTGACCTCCAGGCCACATTAATTGGCAATTGCATCTTATGTATTTTTTTTCTAGCCTAACAGGGCTGTTTAGGTTAATAGGGTTAGATCATGAGGCGAGGTGTACACTTGTAAGTTTTTTTGGATGTCATAGGCTTCTACCCTCTAGAATCATAGCGGACCCAAGTTGTTTTTTGATTTCTGTATAATTATAAATCTGTAGGATAGCCTAGATTAGAACCAATCTGTCACAATGGCTTTGAACATATACTATGCACCTTTATGTTTAAGAATGTTGACTTTGCTACCTGAATTGCTACTCACATTGAATGTGAGCACTTTATTTTGATAACTTGTTTTCGTGTTGCTATGTACATAGATTTTGAGGCAGTTTTATTTATGTGATGTATTGCTTGTTTCTTTTATGATTTTATTTAAAAATGAAGAACTATACATGAAATTAAATTACGTATCTTAATCGTTTTTCATAGGCAGTGTCTTGAGTTCCTCGTTCGCTAAAAGATATTAATATTTCTGTCACTGTAGGAAACTGGGTTTTTGTTGCAGTACCCCCCCCCCCACACACTTTTTGCCTGGTATCTGGTGCAACTTTGACTGAAAGTGTGCTGGGTTCCTGCCAACCAGCTCCCCAGCACCAGTGTTCTTTCCCTAAACTGTACCATTGTTCCACAATTGGCAAACCCTGTGCGATCCCTTGTAAGTCTCTAGTAAATGGTACCTCTGGTACATAGGACATTGAACCTAAAGAGGGTCCCTAAGGGCTGCAGCACAAATTGTGCCACCTTAAGGGACCCCTCACCAAGCTCATGCAAACTGCCATTGCAGCCTGCGTGTCATGGTGCAGAGAAAACTGAAGAGGCAACATGGCACACATTTCTGTGTGTCATGCCTGCCAACAATAGATGTGGCAGTAAGACACCCCTGCGGCAGGCCTTACAACCCTAAGGCAGGGTGCATTATACCCATGTGAGGGCATATCTGCTAGAGTGGATATGTCCCGGTGGTATCTAAGTTCACCTGTAGATATTGCCAGTGCACAGGGAAGCCATAACGAGTACATGGGCTGGACACTCGTCATTACGAGTTCCCCAGCTACATGATGGCTTCACTGTACCCCAAGGTGTATGGTACTAAACCCCTCATCTTAATAAACCCACACTGATGCCCGTGCTGGATTTATTAATGAATGCGCCCAGAGGGCACCTTAGAGGTGACCCCTGAAAACATACTGACTATTAGTGTGTTCAATGACTGGTCTCGACCAGCTAGCCACCATAGACAGATTTCTGACCTCCTGAGATGAGAGCCTTTGCTCTCGGAGGACAGGAACAAAGCCTGCTCTGGGTGGAGGTGTTCACACCTTCTCCAAGCAGGATGGACATTCCAGGGCGGGAAGCTTCAAAGTCCCTGCCACTTTTGATATGTGACTTCTGGACTCTCCAGATAGTGGAGGTACCCCCTCCCCCCCCCAACCTGACCGCACTTTTTGGAGGCACGACAGGCAGGAAAATTAGGTAGATTAGGAGGTGTGCCCACATTCAGCCAGCACCACCCCTAGGGCGGGCCAGCTGATGTGGACCCCACTTTTCACAATCCTCCATCTTGTGTTGGAGAGAATTAGCCTATTAGGTTCAGGGTTGTGCCCACTTCCCACAGGAAGTGGTCATATAGAGGGTGTAGTCACCCTACATGTAGGTAGCCCATTGGCTACCACCCGGTACTGCCCTTAACGCCCCTAAATTGAGTATTTAATGGCACCCCTCGACCCTGAACTTCAGATTTGATAGACACAAAGAGGACAAAGAAGAGCTGCTGAACCCGAGAACTGAGTGCCTGCAATGGAGTTTTGGCACAAACCCCTGCCTGCCCCTTTAAGACTCGACAATCAAGGTGAAATGTCTCGTCCTGCTGCTGTGGGGCCTCTAAGAGCACCAGAGGACTACCAGCCTTCGTAAACTGCCCAAGAACTCCCTCAGATTAGGAACTACTCCCCTGCAGACCGCAGGCACCGAAACCGCAGAGTCCGGTCCATCGATTTGCAGCTCCCCAGCCGGACCGGTGCAGCAACCGACCAGGAAGAGGTATTCATGCTCTGGAAGGTCAGATCTGTCCTTACACCGTGTGGAGGCACCAGCACCGACCAGAGCTTTGCAGTAACAATCCCTGGGGTACTGGATGCCCTGCAACCAAGACCGATATTGAAGAGTCTAGTCGGGACTCCATCTGTACCAGAGCCCAGTAGCCGCCGAGTGACATCAAGACCCCTGAGACCCACTTCAAGAGTGGCCCAGCAGTCCTGAATGTGCCCCTGCCAGCTGTTGGCCCCTGACCATGAGGAGCACCTTTACGCACCAGGGTTGGCCAACCTACCTGCTCTACACCCAGCCCGCCTGGCCTGGGTAATGACAAACCGGATGTGCTCTCTTGTCCCTAAGACCCTTGCGACCCTAGCCCCCGTTTGGGAGCTCTCGGACTTGCTTGCAAGTCCCCTTATGCAGCCTATCTTTAGAGGGCCCCCCTTCCCTGTAGCGCGCCAGCTACCAGCCCCACCACCTCCCTGCTCCCAGCAGAATTCGGGACGCACCCAAGAACTGTTGGTAGAACATTGGACCTTGGCGTCCTGCTACTCTAAATACGGATGGTAAACCCCTACAACTGTCTGTGCTGTGTGCTTTACCTACCTGCTTTTTCCTCCCATAGGATTGCATGGTGCGTAATTGCACACAACTTTGTACTATTTGCTTATCTTTGAAAATTCATAAGGAATATAGGGCCTCATTTAGGAGGCCCCTTGCGCCGTCGAAATGCCACTTTTTGTGACGTTCCGTGGCACAGGAGCCTGCTCCATATTTACGTGGCAGCACTGAGCCACTTTTTTTGGCTTAATGCTGCCTCGTAAATATTGTCCCCTTTAATGCAGTGTTCTGCGTTAAAGGGGCGTGTAAATGGTGTTGCTGGGGGCGTTCCCAGCAACATCCATGGCATTTTGACACTGCCCCAGCTTTACGAGAAATCGTAAATCTGAGGCAGCGCCAAAAACTTACGCCTCCCCAGGGGAGGCATAAGGGAGGTACAACGAGGAGAAATATCTTTATTTCTCCTCGTTTTTCCTTTTTCTATGTGTGCTGCATTCTGTAGCACACATAGAAAAAGGAAAAAAGCCTCTTGTGATTGTTTTTGTGCAGGAAGGGTTTCCTTCCTGCACAAAAACAATCATCCCCTCAACGCAGGCACCTTTGTACCATTGTGCAAAGGTGCCTGCGTTGGCACACGGCAGCCTATTGTGCGCTGGCATAGGGGAAAAGGACAGGAATGCGCTGTATCTCATAGATACGGCGCATTCCTGCCCTTTTCTTTTGCTGTAGGGCAACACAGAAGGAAGGCCTGCTGCGCTGTCCTACGGCAAAAACACATAAATGAGGCCCACAGTACTTACCTTTGAACGTAGTTCTTGGTTCGAAAATATATATTACATTTTTTTTATTTTTCTAAAATGGTCTTGGATTTATTCTTTGAGTGTGTGTCTCATGTATTGCCTCTGTGAGTACAACAAATTCTTAGCACTACCCTCTGATAAGCCTAACTGCTCGCCCACACAACCACAAACGAGAGTGCTAGTATTATCTTCTTTTGCATCTGTAAACCAATTGGGGACCCACTGCACAGTGTACTTCTTTTTACTACACTATATAAAGAGCCAGCTTCCTACAGTTATTAATCTGGTATTGGAGGTTGCTAAGAAGCAGATGTCCCTATCCCATTATTTATGGCATCTCAAATGTGCTTGGTGTCTTTTTGTATGCAAAAACAACAGTTGATGGACAGAATGCAGAACAATGTCATACATTCACCCCAGTACAGAGATCTGGGCCTAAATCCATCGTTTTTTTGCTCACCATGCCATTCCAGTTTGAACCCAGCCATATGCAAATCAGTCTTGACCCTGTGCCTCATGGGAACAGTCCAGCCCGAACTGCCAAGCCAGGTCCTCCCTGAACTGGAAACAAGCATCCTAGGACCGGTTTCGGGGTTTCACCCCTCTTCAGCCAGGATAGCTTGATTCCAGTGGCATGGAGAGCACGGGACCCACGTCTGGGCATACCCGTCCCACTCGGGGTGACAAATGCAAAAACAACAGTTGATGGACAGAATGCAGAACAATGTCATACATTCACCCCAGTACAGAGATCTGGGCCTAAATCCATCGTTTTTTTGCTCACCATGCCATTCCAGTTTGAACCCAGCCATATGCAAATCAGTCTTGACCCTGTGCCTCATGGGAACAGTCCAGCCCGAACTGCCAAGCCAGGTCCTCCCTGAACTGGAAACAAGCATCCTAGGACCGGTTTCGGGGTTTCACCCCTCTTCAGCCAGGATAGCTTGATTCCAGTGGCATGGAGAGCACGGGACCCACGTCTGGGCATACCCGTCCCACTCGGGGTGACAAATGCAAAAACAACAGTTGATGGACAGAAGAGGGGTGAATGTCTTTTTGTAAGCAGGATTGATCAAGCAATATCTTGCAGGAGGACAATTGTACTTTTTGGTAATTGGCCTACTTGGATTTCTGATTATAGCTTCCTTTCTTTCATAAGACACACACCATGTCATCTGTGTGGAGAGCTTGGTGAACAGAATAATGTATCAAATGATGAGAAGAAGAAAGGACCATGAGCTGCTTCCTTATATAGGAATGGTATCTGGTAGAAGCTGCAGCGTTCATGGTCCCTGGCCGGAAGCAAGCGAGCACTGACTGAGGGTCATGTGCTTTACACAATCACTGATGAGACAGGGAAGACACACACCTCCAGGCAAGGTCAGGCAGAAATGCAGAACTGGCAGAAATAACGACAACTGCCAAAGAAAAATAATTAATCTAATAAACAAAAGAAAACAGAAAAACCCAATACCACTTGATTGTGTATAATTAATGGAAAAGAAAATAAACAAAATAACTAACAAAAAATAATTGCAGGACCTGACAGCCACACAGCTTTCAGGTCAAAAAGGTGGGTTGTGGATCGAGGGCGTAACTTAAGAGTAAAGCATCCAGCACCGGAGTCAAAATGTCAGGGAGGTTTGAGATAAAATCCTGTGTTGCGTGTGGTAAGGCTTTCGTGGTATTACATATATGTTCCCTACAAGTCAGGCCTGATTGTATGCCAGCACATGAGCACTAAGGTGCATATTTATGTTGTTTTCACACCGTGCAATGCAGCGCAGCAAGCCACCTTTTGCACTGCGCTGCGTGAAAGGGAAATGGCAGGAATGCTCCATATTTAACATAATACGATGCATTCCCATTGTTTCCTTGCGCCGGCTCCCTTTTGGTTGCCTAGCTCAAACACAGGCACCCTTGCAGCATTGGTGCAAGGATGCCTGTGTTATAAGAAGAGTGTTTTAGTGCAGGAAAGGGCACCTTCCTGCACAAAAATAATCCCCTGAGCATTTTCTTCTTTCTTAGTGTGCTGCAGAATTCAGCGCCCATAGAGGAAAAATAGAGGCGAAATACACATATTTCTCCTCGTTACACCTCCCCTGAGGAGGCATAACATTTTGACACATTCTCAGGTTTACCAGTGTTGGTAAATCTGGGAATGCGCCAAAATCCATGGGTTTTGCGTGGGAACACCCAAGCTCCGCCAATGGAATGCCTCCCTGGGTCAGAGTAACGCAATGCAACAATTTGCGCTGCGTTGCGTTACTCTGGATTTATCAAGCCATGCAGGGCCACTCAAGGTGGCCTTGCATGCCTTGACAAATCTGACTCGGGTTTTGCGTCGCCCTTGTGCCCCCTTGTGTGGCACAAGGCGATGCAAAACCTTCGTAAATATGCCCCTATCTCTTTAGAGTACATGTGTATATCTAGCTTAGGGCCTAGAAAACTAATGCTTTGAATGGTATGCTAACCGTGTGCGAGAGCACCATATTATATTCAGACATTACTTTCAGAGCTACAAATTGACATTATTTGTGCTAATAATACAGAAAATCAATATTTTCTGTTCTCTGAAAGCTGCAGAACTGCATGCAGTGATTAGAGCTTCTAGACCATCTGGCTTCGCAAAAAACAGGCTTGGAACCAAATACAGATGGCAACATTTGCCTGCCTTCTGTATACTTTTTAACAAGAGGCGGAGTTCTGGAACAATGATGTGGGAAGCTGCACAGGAGTTCCTCTCCCCTCACCATAGAGAATCTTTGGAGGAGAAGGTATAAAGTGTACCAAGGACTTGGGTAGGCAGACGCAAGGACTGATTGCTAAGGGGATATGCCACAGTACTAACTGACTGCAGACTAGATGACAAAAGATTTAAGAGACATTATAGTTCGGTGTTGAAATGAGACCAGTACTAATGTTAAAAAACACTAAAAAACACCAGTTATAGTTTATTCAATTAAATATAACTTGTGCCTCCATCATGCACTGCTTATTGCCTCACATATTACCTTGGGGATCGCTGTACTCATAATTTGAACAATATTGTAAATTTATTTTGCAATAACGGCAAGTAAAGCTTGACACATTTCAGCTACACAGTAGCCTTGTTCACAAAGGATGTTCCACAATGAACAATGGCCAGACCTTGGTGTGGCCAGGCACCGCCTCCGCTCAGGTGCTTTCTGGCATTGTCACTGTACAGGAGGGATATTTGTTTTTTTTGTCAAAACTTTCTTTATTTAGTTTTCCACTTATCCAAGAACAGCAAAACATGCGGTAGAGTCCCCATCAACGGTGACAAAGGAGCTAATGTATTTAACAGTTTCAACAAAGCAGGGGAGCAGCATTGGAACAATATAGGTGCAGATCAAAATTGCTATCATCTGGCAGCCAGGCAAACTAACTACTGTTCCCAAATTGCCCCACCCTCCCCCTGTCAACCCCTAAATCCATCAAACAGTATAACAAAAATGAAAGGAAAGAAAAAAAACAAAGTGAAAAATAAACATAGAAGAAAAAAAAAGGTTATGGTGCATGGAGGTCATTCAGGTTGATCTGCATACCTGACGATGGATGTAGTCGCATCACCGAAGCGATATGAATATGTGGGGGGGAGAGACGTCTTCTTAGGGACAGGGGTCTCAAACATTCCTTTCAAAACTGAAAGAGGTGGAGTGCGCGCACACGTGCTGGGCATGCGACCAATGGTAGGCCTTTGGAGAGATAGGCCACCAGGAGCCCCAATTTAACATTTCTGGAATCATCTACAAATATGTCCGCAATCCATTCCATGGTTAGGGCCTGCCACAAACGGGAATCCCATTGTGTTAGTGCTGGGGCTTCTTTCCTTTTCCAGGCCGCAGCCACTGCCAACTCAGCTGCACCCAGCCATAGCTACATTATTGCTCTGTCGCCTTTAGTTTGACGTTTCAGGGCATCGTCTCTCAGCCCCAACAATGCAAAGCCTGGGGTATCAGGAAGTGGGTATCCGAGGATGTCTTTAATTTGTGCTAGGATTTCTGACCTAAAGGGGCGGATGGTTGAGCAGTACCACCAAATGTGGCGAAAGTCCCCCAAGAGTACACTTCCCCTTCAGCATAAATCAGAAGTGTTGGGAAAGATTTTTTTCAGCTTAGTGGGATAGAGGTACCAGTCATAAAGTAACTAATAGTGCGCTTCAAGCGTACCTATAGAGTGGTTGCATTTCGGAATGTCTCTCCAGAGTTTTCTCCATTTTGCCTCAGGAATTTCCTTTCCAAGAATATCCTCCCAGAGGGTCATATGCTGTGGCCTCGGAATGTGAAGTGTGGTGAGTAGTAAGGAGTATAAAAAGGAGATGGTTCCTGTTAGAAGGTGGTTCTGACCATCTGAGCCGCCCGGATTGTTCGCTTTTTGAACACCTTATTTTTGAGCTTTTACTGTGAGAGAGCCTCATAAGTTGGGACTCACCCACAGTGAACTCATGATGAAAGAGACTGCATGTGGATTTTACCGGTTTCCCCCTGGTGAGAGTAGGCCGCTGCGCTGCAGCCAAAGTAAGGGGCACCGGACTGGTTACATGCAGACACGTGTGTACATGCGTGTGCACACGTGTAGGGGCTGCGCGGGGGATATTCCTGTCGTGCGCAGTCCAAGAGCAGGTACAGATAGAATGGTGTGGCAGGAATTACGCAGAGTTGGGTGGTGACATGGAATAGACTTTATACTATGGGAAGACACATGTAAGGGAAAGTCAGTGTGCTTTACTGTTTTCACTGAAGGAACACTCCATTATTCTCCTATGAGGATGGGGACCACATGGGGTAGTTTCACTTCCCTAGGGCCTACAAATTCCAGACACGCACCAAAGTACACTGTAAGTTGTGTAAAAAGAAGTATTCTGCTGAGTCCAAAGCCATATCTGTACTGCTTATGGGTCATCCAGAAATGTCATATTCCTCTGACTCAGCTCATAACCAGAGCCTGGCTGGATGTGACCCTGCCAGGCTGGATTAATTACCTTCCTCCCCAAGCTGTAGCATCAGAGGCCTAGCCCTTCACTGCAAGCATTCGAAGGGCGAAGGTCTCCTCTCCAAGAGGGAGAGATGGTGGGTGGAGCTGCAGGTTATCCATCAGCAGCTGTCACCTGGTGCCAGGCACCAAGCTGCTCTGGACCATGAAGACAGCAAGGGGGGAAGGGGGCTTTTCAGAGACCATGTGGCATGAGACCCCTGGACGACGCCATTTTGAACTATCCCAGAGGCCTGTGCAGGAAGGAGGGAGCAGGGGCAGAGAGGTGATGTGTCGCTGCAGGATAGGGCAGACGAGCCTTCCTGCCAGCCCCCTCCAAATTCTTTTAAAAAGTCTGGCACAGGAAGAGGAGCTCTCTCTGGGGTGTGGTCTGCTGAGGAAGACTGGTGCTGGAGCCTGGCACCATAGGCAGTTGGAAGGAGGAACCTCCTGACTGTCCCAGGAACTTGGATTGCACCTGTGGGTGAGTCCAGGACCAGTGAGCAAAAGCCTGGGCCTCTGCGCAACGAGAAGAGAGGCCCAGGAGGAGAGCCAGGTCAAAGGCTGGCGCAGGGAGCCAGTGAAGACAGCTCCCTGCTGAGTTCACCCTCTTGGAGGCCAGGAGGGCGAAGGAAAGTGCTCCAGATGGTTAGAGCTGGTCATCCAGAGCAACAAGAGGCCACAATGGTGAAAATCGGCTGCCTGGGGGCCGAGATACGCCCCCTAGAAGGTAGCCGACCTTTGACCTCTGAAGAGGACCAACGAAGCGTGTGGGGCTCCGCCGCCGGTCTTAGATGTGCCCCCGGGGTGGGTCAGGTCCCGGGGGCTGACCCACAAGAAGTCAAGTCGGGGAGCGCCATCGCGCTCCCCGTGAAACTGCCCCAACAGGGGTGCCAGAAGCCCACCCTGGCCCCCAATAGCACTGGAGGGAGGGGAGCGCAGCCACTCCCCCCTCGCGGGAAAAGAGAAGCCAGGGAGCCCCCTGGGGCCTGGGATCCCCAACTCCGGGCCCCGGTGTGCACCGCGAGGGAGGGGGAGTGCCGCTGCACTCCCCTGCTGCAGGAGGAAGGAGGGGGGGAGTGCGGTCGCACTCCCCCGAGGTCTGGCTGGACCAGCGGCAGACCAGAACAGAGGTGCCGGCTCCCACGGCAGCACGCAAGGGTGCTGGCCTGTCGGGGAGCCGGCAGGAGCCGCCGGCGGTGGGCTCGCCGAGCGGCTCTCCAACGATCGTGGAATGCGGTGTGCCCGGGTGGGACCGGGCTCCCGAGAGGCGTCAGAAGCAGCCGGGTGTGGGCTCCCTGAGCTGCAACAACTCACCTGGCATGAGGGGTCCGGGTGGGACCGGGCCCCCCCAACGGGGGGCGGAAGCTGCGTGAGGCCACCAACGAGGGAAGCGCGGCTCTCCCCAAGCAGCGGGGGAGCCGCTGCTATGTTATGCATGCGCTGAGGAGAGCGCCCCATAATGCCTTGCAGGCCCGGACCGGCCTGCGAGGGAAAGCAGCTTGTTCTCGGCTTGTGGTGGCCTCAGGAGGACGGGGTCACCGCCAGGTGTGTGCCAAGGTGCAAGGGGAGCTGCAGGACCACGCAGACTCCCCCAGGACGAAGTGAGGAAAGTCCCTCCCTAAGTCTCTGGGGGACTTGAAAGAAATAACCTCAGCTGGGGGTGTGTTTGGGACTGCACGAAGGTGTGAAGGGCTGAACTGGGGATGTCTGGAGAAGGGCATCCCCTGCAGGTGAAGAGGTGCAGTTGCACCAGAGGTGCATTTACCTAATGTTATTTCTTTTGAGGGACTGAAAGTCACATGTGTAATGTGAAGTCATAAGCAAATTGGGGTTATGTGCTGGACATTCCTGCTAGGGTGTCTGGCTGTATGTGCTTAATCCTGTGATTATAACTGTGATGCCTTTTAGGGGCTTTAATTGCAATGCATTATACCTGTTATCAGCTATAAGTACTGTCATTTTAAGTGATGCCTAAACACTTATTCTTGCTGCTGCGTTAGGTGAAGAACAATCCCAGACTGTCAGCCACTAAGATGTAGAGGTGTATACTGTATGGTCAGTATGAGATGCTCAGTCAGGGTTATATGTCACCATGGCAGGTGTGCCCATTTTAAATGCTTGTTGAGATAATGGGGTGAGTCGCCACTGGGATGGTGCCAGTGGGCAAGGCCCTCACTCCAGGTTATGGTCAACCTACTGCATTAGGGGGCAAGATGATGTGCATACATGGGAGTGGTGGTACTAGACCCCCCCAGCCCCTGCGGGAGGGGTGGGAATGTTATGCAATGTCACAAAGTTATTCCAGCAGCTTATGTATATTTGTAAATTGTTGCAAAGTATTGAGTAGTGTGTGTGTTTAATAAATGTACTCTTCCTTTTATAAAGCAAAGTACAGACTGGACAATTAACTATTGAGTGTTATTTCTGCGTACTGGTAAATGGCGATTACTAGCGCACACCACCTCCCTTGAGTAAGCCTTAGACTGCTAAGCAACGCTACCCTCTGAGAGTCAAGCGCTACAATGGGGTGTTTGGTTCCCAGTGAAGGACAAATGTAGACATGTTGGGGCAGATTTACGTTTACGTTTACGTTTCCTGGCGCATCCCTGCAAATCAGCAGGGATGCGCCAGGAAAGATGGCGGGCGCGACGCAACTCCAGCACTGTTCCAACCTGGCCTATCCTCAACATGGTGCGTCACGCCTCACGCCTGCTTCAAGCAGGCGCAAGGTTTTGACGCAGTGGCGTCGGAAAAGTGACTGAGTGAAATCTTGTGGATTTCACTCAGGCACTTTTCCGAGGCGTTCCTGCGACGGAACGCCCCCCCCCTGCGCCAGAACGCCCACATGAAACCTGACGCAGGTTTCATGTTGCGCAGGGCTTTACAACGTGACGCATCTCCCTAGATGCATCACGTTGTAAATCCCCCGCAGCATGGCGCTAGCTTTACGCCGCCGCTGCGTCACAGAAGTGACGCAACGGCGGCGCAAATGTGGTGCATGGGGCTCGTAAATCTGCCCCATTATTTGTGCAGGCCTCACAGATACTGCCTCGTTTCCCAACAGTTCCCCTGGACATTCCCTTCCTGCTAACAAATTGTTTAATAGGGGTGAGGTCTCTACTCTAACGCTCGGTTGGAGAGCCCCATGTTTCAGTTGTGTACAGCGGTAATGTTCAGCCTGTGAAAGGCGAAAATTCAGTTGGTAGTGGTCGAACGTTAAAATATCCCCTTTATGAAAGAGTTTGGAGAGTGTAAGACAGCCCCCGTCTCTCCAAGCATCAAACGGGCCAGGCAGAATAGCAAGGGAAAATGCCTGGTTATAGTGTATTGGTGTGAAGGGAAAAGGGAAGGTGGTCCATTTAGCAGTCTTATTGTCCTCATCACATGTTTTAAGAGTTGTTTTCGTAGGGGTACTAAAATATTAATTGGGAGGACGGTGTGCTCTAGGCTTACATAGGATATCCCAGATGACTCTACCCACTATTGTTCTGTCCATATGTAACCAATGCTTGTCCGATTTGCATAGCGGCATTCCGAGATAACCCATAGCTGTGTGGCTTTATTGTATAGTTGAAAGTCAGTGAAAGCTAACCGCCAGCATCTTTTGTAAGTCGTAGCAGGTTAAATGGCAATTGTGCTCTACGATTCTGCCAAATAAAACTTGTGAGTAGTGTGCCAAAGTCGATAGGAAATCTCTGTCTAGCTCTATGGGAATACCCTGGAAAAGGCACAATACACTGGGTAAGACCGTCATCTTTATGGCGTGTATTCATCCAAGCCATGATATATACATAGGTACCCAACGTTTGAGGTCTGCTTTCAGTTGTTGCAAGAATGGTGGGTAATTGGCACGGTACAAGTCTGACAACCTGGGGGGGATTTTAATGCCAAGATAAGTGATGTCTTTTTTAGCCCATTGTCAAGAGGTAGAGGCCACTTGGTTTTCCATGTCTGTATTGAACATTGTCAAGTTGAGGAGAAAGGATTTGGTGAGGTTTACACGAAAGCCTGCCACTTGTTCATATTGGAGCAATTAATCTTGGAGGGTTCTTATCAAATAAAGAGATTTTATTTTCCACAGAGCTAAATGTTAGTCCACGGATGGTCAGTGTCGAGCGTATTGTGGCCGCTAGGGGTTCTACACTTAGTGCAAATATTAGTGGATAGAGGAGAGACTCCTGTCATGTTCCCCTCCCTAACTGGAAAAGTTCAGAGTTCACCCCATAGATCAGGAATCTAGACCATCGTGAGACATAGTTGGCTTGAATCATTGTTATGAATGGGTCACAGAAACAAAAACGCTTCGGGTGGAAAACAAAAAGGGCCAATCTACTTGATCGCATGACTTCTCGGCGTCAAGACCTAGTTGTACCGCGGGTGTTTGTTTATTGGTGGCTTTTTCGATGAGGTGCAGTACTCTCCATACATTGTCATGCATCTGTCTGCCCTTGATGAAGCCAGACTGATCTGGGTGGATCAAGTCTGGCATCATATCTTCAAGTCTGAAGGCCAGGATCTTTGAGTACACCTTGGCATCAAGATTGAGTAGTGCGATAGGCCTGTAAGAACCACAGAGTTGAGGGTTTTTACCTGGTTTCGGTATGACAGATACCAGAGCTTTGCTCGTGGAGGGAGTGACCCTTCCTGTCTCTGTTATGTAGTTAAAAAGGAAAGTCAGGTGTGGCACTAAGTCAGAGCTGAATGTCTTGTAAAATTGTGCCGTGAGACCATCTGGTCCTGGTGATTTTTGAAGTTTCAGGGATGAAGTAGCGTTTTGGACCTCTTCTTTGCTGATACGTTCACTTAGTATCTCATTCTGGACTGGTGCCACCCTTGGGAGTTCCACGGCCTGGGAACACACTAGAACAGAGGGGTGAGAGGATCAGGTCCCTCTTCGACCTCCCGCTCAGACTTAAATCACAAAAAGAAGAGGGAAAAAAATATAGTGATAATAGGTGTCAATAAGTGAATGAAAGGGAAAAGCACCATGCTTTAAAACTGCCCTCACACACAGCAAGCTGTGTCATGCTTCATCATAGGGCTGCTAACACACCTCCGTGTTTACCCAACACTGGAGGTGGAGCAATAGGGAGGAAGACAATACAACATACAGTGTGGAATCAAGGGTGAGAAATGGTGCAGAAAAAGTGATGTAAAAACTGGTCATAGGGAATCCTTATTACAGTTTTAATATTAGGTCCCCTGTCCAGAATTAAAAATTGGAAAAAATAGTGGATGCTTAGGTAGAGGAACTTATAATGAGACTCCACCTGCTCCACTCTGCATAGGTGTCGACATGTTTCAGCCGGCAATGAACAATGCCCCGGCTTTCCTCAGGACTCTCACCTCTGTGATCCTGGGTGATACCACTCCCTTCTATGAATTTAAAAGTAAAAGGGGATATCACCTTTCATGGAGCCCTTCGCATGTGAAGAGGAACCGAGTTTATATAAGTCTACAACTCGAAATGGCGGGGGAGGAGAACAGCTTCCTATTAGCACTCTTGCTTGCGAGGTAAGCTGTTACCGATCATTGTCGTCTCTCCGGTACGCCGCGTAGAACACGGCGTACCGGTGATATCCCCTTTTACCTTTGAATTCATAGAAGGGAGTGGTATCACCCAGGATCACAGAGGTGAGAGTCCTGAGGAAAGCCGGGGCAATGTTCATTGCCGGCTGAAACATGTCGACACCTATGCAGAGTGGAGCAGGTGGAGTCTCACCTCTACCTAAGCATCCACTATTTTTTCCAATTTTTAATTCTGGACAGGGGACTTAATATTAAAACTGTAATAAGGATTCCCTATGACCAGTTTTTACATCACTTTTTCTGCACCATTTCTCACCCTTGATTCCACACTGTATGTTGTATTGTCTTCCCCTCCCTATTGCTCCACCTCCAGTGTTGGGTAAACACGGAGGTGTGTTAGCAGCCCTATGATGAAGCATGACACAGCTTGCTGTGTTTGAGGGCAGTTTTTAAAGCATGGTGCTTTTCCCTTTCATTCACTTATTGACACCTATTATCACTATATTTTTTTCGCTCTTCTTTTTGTGATTTAAGTTCCACGGCCTGCTCAGCCTTATTGAGCTTTTTGTAAAAGTTGCCAAAGATATGGGCCTTCTCTGAGTCAGAGCACTCTAGGTCGCCTGAGTCTCGTACGATGTCCCCGATTAATTCCATTTCATGTTTTACCTTAAGCTGTTGTGCCAAATGTGAACTCACCTTATTGCCCTGTTCGCAGGATGTGCGTTTGAGGCGTAAAAGTGTGAGTTCTGTTCTATTGGTATAAATTGCCTTGATTTTTCACCGTAGTGCGGTGACCTTCCGCTTTAAGGCCAAAGTTGGAGTGGCTTTGTGGGTCTGTTCTAGCTGTTGCAGTTCCTGCTTGAGTGCCAAGTCAGGCAAGGGGGCCAAGAGGCCTTTGGTGCCCCTGACATTGCCAGAAGCATTTACTGAAAGGGAGAGGGGGGGGTCCACAAACACTGGCTTAGGCTCCACCTGAGGTCCGCTGATCAGCAAGTAAAGACCGCTGTATACCGGGCCCCCGGGTGAGGAATCGATGGCCTCGATGACCGCGCCACCACGTCTTACTCACCAGAATCTCCTGGGGCCTTATAGACACCTGCTCCGGCTCTGATACGAGGTTCTGCAAGGCAGCACCAACGGGTAAGTCAGATCTCGATGTAGCTCCAGGCAAAGTCAGGGGCCGGTGCCGATTTCACGGCGTGGCCGCTGCACCGCCATTATCATCACAGAGGCCCGGCTGCATTCAACATCATCCGGCATGATTCTGCCTTAATTTTTAAACTCAGGGGATTGTCTAAGCTCCCCGCTTCCGTCACATGCCTTGTGAAGTATTGAGTTTGCTTTCAGGTGCATAATTGCCTAAACTACTTTGTGTTAGGCAGAGGAGCCTTCATGGGTCACATCCACCCAGCCATCTTGGCTGGCCACGCCCCCAAAGAGGATTTTTTTATACACACACACACACACACACACAAAGGCTTCCGACTGCACCTCTTTCACCAAAGCTTTGTATGCTAGTCATTCATCTAATTTCAGATAATGAGCGGATTCCTACCCTATGTGGAAGGTGCAGGATAACTATAAGAGCCATAAAGAGAAGGTAGGGAGAAGCTACTTTTGAGCTCTAATACACTAAGCTCCATGCGCAGAGGTAGCGATATTTCGGTGTCAAAGGACACATTAGAGGTTCCTAAGACTCTCTTCCACAATTATTCTATATTATGTCATTTTCATCATATGTTAAGCCAAACAAAGCAAAGCTAGTGCACCCCTCTATAGAAAAAGGCCTGCCACCACCAAAGGCACTAGAGATTGAGGTACACAAGTGAAAATTGGAATTAGTTGAAATTAACCTTTTATGCTGATCAAAATAAACTAAGGGGCAGAATTATCAAGGCTTCGGGCTGGTGCAAAGTCACAAAAAGTGACACAAACTGGTGCTTGATAAACTATTTACTTTTTACTCATAACACAAAGTGCCAGCACCAGCGCGGGGGGGGGAGAAAGTGCCATATCCTTGTAGTCATGGCTGTCCTTCTCTCTCCCTCTCCTTTGGCTGCTGCTCTGCGTTGCATGGCATTTATTGTAAATCTGCCCCCAAATGTTATTAGGAAAATCGACCAAAAGCGGGTTCCCATAAAGCATGGCATTAGTCTAATCTGGGCAAGTAAATGTTGTAGCAGTGCTTAATTTGTAAAAAAATAAGTGCCAGGGCCCTCGTCAGGAGGTCACTGCAGCTTGCACCACCCATTGCCCCTACAAGTGCTGCCAATGACAGTACCAATACGACTACTAACCATCACACTCTACAAGTGTGACAATTCAGACTATTCCAGGCTCCCAAAGTTGTAACAATGGCTTGGAGAGCAGGTATTGTCATTTTGAATGTATATTGAAGTAATACATTTAGTGCTCATCTCTAAATTAATCAAACAGCGCCACCATGTGGCATGCTGTCATAAGTTCCGGTGCTGACAATGAAGTGCCAGTGCTGAGCACCGGAAACCACCCGCTCAAATTATGCACTGTAGTCAACTAAGATGATTGTCTTGTGGGGAAGGTGGGAAATGCAATGTTCTGGATTGGTGGGGTGAGAGCAAACCTTTTAGCAGGTGTCTCGTCCAGCCTCAAAGTGCTGCTGTAAGAGCTTTCGGAGTTGGACATATTGCAGGGTGCTGTTTGTCAAGCCTTGGTATCGATCTATTGGCAATGACAGAAATTATTGCTACCTGTATCTTACCTCTAAATCTCTTTTCTAGACATCGTCAAGCTGGGGACGTATCTGGTTATGTCCTTATATTTCACATGGCGAGTTTTGTTGCCTTATTGTGTGATCCTGAAGGTTTATTCTCTTCAAATAAAAAGTTGCTTGCAAAAAACGTTTGACTAAAAATTGAGGGTTACTCAAAATCTGAGCAAAGCAATGCGTGGAGCGTGACCTCGAACCTCACTCAGTACGTCATTAGAGATGGTCTGTCTGGTGAATCTGCCTCTAAGCAAAGTTTGAGGGGGGGCAAGAGGGACATGCCGTATGCAACAGTACTACCACGTTTCCAATCAAATATTGGCAAAGCCAATAAGTTTGGTGTTGGCTGCCAGCCTTTTGGCTTTGCAAATAATTTTTCTAATGTTTTTGTAAACTATGATTACAAAAAGATTAAAAAAAGAAAAACTTAAAAGCTCATTGACCGTGAAAGGGACTACCTTCTGTGTGGGTTACAAAACTGTGCTTGGGCAAAATTTCGTCACTCACACAGAAGAGAACCAATGGCTGAGGTGGGTTGACCCACTACCGCATGCAGGATGGTGAACAGAAGCAAAATGTGAATGACAGCTGCAGACCAATGAATGAAGATGACTGTCTGGAAGCCTCTCTATGTAGATTAAATGCATATTTTCTGTAAAATCAAAGGTCTTGGCCAATGCCAGATCTAAAAACACTCACATGTGAAGATATTTAAACCTAGAATAAACCTAGGGGGCAGATTTTTAGTGTGCATTCCAACTGGAATCTTGTTCTCTACAGATTTCCTTCTCAAAATTTTGGTCTGATGTTTACATTTTGTTTGATATTATGAATATTTCTTTTTCTTGTGCAAGATTTTAGCTGGCCACATCGAGACTTAACTGAATGTTTTAAGTTTTCTTTTGAAAAGTTGGCTTTCATGGATTTTTTGGGCGGCCTAAGCCTGGCGCGCAGCACCAGAGGCGGCTGGGAGGGGGGAATAATAGACCGGCTTATGAGGCGGGAAAGTCCAGAGGGAGATTAAAACGCAGCCATAATTAGCAAAACCGAACAATCTGCGATGGTGAAACACTCGTCTGAGGCATGTTAAAAATACAATATCCTACCTCTGTTTTTGATGTGTGCTTAATACTCCGCCTCTGTTCAAACTTGTTGAGTGTTTATTGTGATGACATAATTATAGTTTCAAACGCAGATTAGTAAGTTGTTTTAGCTCACCGTTTGACATGTACTCACACGAAGAACAGTTCACAAGACTGTAGCCTTTTATGAAAGAGCGCTCCATTTTGTGCTGTAAGTGTCCGGGTATCACATAATAATAATGATATTATTAATAATAATAATTATAATAGTAATAATCACTTGCAAAGAGAAGTTCCACCAAGGCCTGTATTCATCAGGGTGGGGCAGACTTACACTTCCAGTATGAACCATAGGTAAAGGAAGGGTTCACTGGAATAAAATGTCAAAATGTGGCTCGGTGATTTGTTATCAGGAGCCTCCAGGGGGTGCTGTTCTGGGAGAAGCATGGATTGTTGTGTATTGCAATATTTATACAGCGCTTGCTATCCCTATGTGTGGCACTGTGGGGCTTGCCCATCCGGGCAGCATGCTACACTGTATAGGGTGTGTGGTGGAAAGGGTCTTGTCCATGTTTAGATCCTATATGGAAAGTGTCTTCATGTTGTGCATGATGATCACCGAGGAGCGGTGTTCATGTTAGCTCAGCTGTGTGATGGATAGGAGGTGTGGCAGAGAGAGGTTCAGTTTATGGTTAATATACGCTGATAGCCTAGATCATCTCTGTATATTCCTTTATGCGCTTCCCTTTATGGTGGTCTTGTATGTTACAGTCATCCTTCATGGTTACCGCTTATTGGGTCGTCCATAGAAAATCTGCAAAAAAAGAGAAGCAAAGCCACTAAACAGTACATTTTTTTGCATGCCAAACACACATGTCCCACACGACAAATGCCAGAGCTAAAATAAAGTCATTATGGGGCAGATTTACCATTCTTTCACGCAACGCAACACAGCAAGGTAACTTGCTGCACTGCGTTGCGTGAAAGGGAGATGGCAGCAGGGCCGGACTGGGAACCGAAACCGGCCCTGGCACACTGCTCGACCGCCCCCCCCAGCGAGGAGGAGGGGGGTGCGGCCGAGCTGTTTCCAGGGCCGGTTTTGGCCAATTTTGTTACAGGGGGCCGATATTGCCGGCCCCCGGTAACAAAAACGGCCCCCCAGGGGCCTAATACCAGACCCCAACCTGGCGGCCCACCGGGGAAACGCCCGGTGCCCGCTACGGCCAGTCCGGCCCTGGATGGCAGATATGGAGCATTTCTGCTCTATCCTTACAATGGCAGCCTCTGTGCTGCCTAGTGCCAGCGCAGGCACCCTTGCACCATAGTGCAATGTGTCTGCGTTACGGGCAGGATTGTTTTTGTGCAGGAAGGAACTGTCCAAAAACAATCCTAAGAAGCATTTTCTCTTTCTATGTGTGCGGCAGAATACAGCACACGTGGAAAGAGGAACTAACAAAGAGAAATGTAGATATTTCTCCTTGTTATGCATCTGTCGGGTAGGAGCACCGTTTTGGAGCAAACCCAGGTTTACAAGTCCTTGTAAATATGGGTTGTAACAAAATACATGGGTGGATGCATGAGAACGCCCAAGTTCTACCCATGTAACGCCTACCCAAGGCAAAGTAATGCAAGGCATCGGTATGTGCTGCCTTGCGTTACATTGTATATATCAAACTACGCAGTGCTTTGCGTGGCTTATTGAATCCCTGTTAAGGACTAACGTCGCCTTGCAATGACATGCGTCACAAAAGGACAACACAAGTCCTTAGTAAATCTGCCCCTAAGTAACTAGGGGCCTGGCTTTTTGTACAGGGACTTCAAAAACAGTGGGTGTGAGTTGCATACTGAATTTCTGCGACCTGCCTGTCATTTTGTGATGCGAATTATGCAGGCTGCATCACAAAGCACACCTTTGCAGAAGTTCGCAAAATGACTTGCTGAATCAACCTGCAGAGCTGTTCAAATCTCACAACATACTGAAATCCATAAAACTGCACGTCTCACACTTCATCATTCGCCACAATACTACGCGCTGTGTCCCATAACACGGTAACCGCACCTCAGTGGTCGACACGTACAACATGGAAACCCTTCCCACATGGGATCAAAACAAAGACAGCATCCTTCCAACCACACGCCCTACACGGTGTAGCATACTACCCATATAGGCAGGCACTTCAGCCCCCACAAAGGGGTAGTAAGTGCTTTATAAATATAATAATAATTAGGAAACCCCTATTTGCAATCCTCTGGGAATGGCTACAAAAACAAGGAAGGTATCCTGCAGCAGTCCTCCATCCCTACATGCGAATTCCCAAACTGAAACTTTTTTTTTCTTCAACCAGTGATTGTTCCCTAAGACTTAATGGGGCACGTGCTGTTTTTTTTTGTTTTTTTTTAAAGGTTTCTGTTTGGAAATACATTGAAGTGAGTATGCTATAGTCCTTTGACCCACTTTGCCTGAGGCTGTCCAACATGATTCACAAAGGGGACCCTGTCCATGAGGGACAGTGTCCCGTTTGTGAATCAGACACCAGCCCAACACAGGTGCTGGTATCTGATCAATAGTTTGTGACCACAATTGTGGTCACACACTATTAATACATGTCACTGCAAATGTCAATTAGAAGGGGAAGCCCCATTCTTACCCCTCCTAATTGAAATTCGGAATGAGTCGCAACAAACTTTTTTGCAAATCTGAAAGAGTTTTCCAATTTGCACAAAAACAATCCTGTCTGCAACGCAGGCCCCCTTGTACCACGGCGCAAGGGTGCTTGCGATGGAGCTAGCCAGCGGTATGTGCGCCAGCGCAAGGAAAGTGCCATGAATGTTAAATACGCCGCATTCCTGCCCTTTCCCTTTGACTGAGAGTAGCAAGGTGGCTTGCTGCACTGCGTGAAAATCTATAAATGTGCCCCGTACACGTTGTTTTCAGTCGGTGCTAAAAGATTGTATAAGTATGGAAGATCTGCAAATACAGCAGCCTTGTCAAGGATTTTCTAAGGAGACTCCAAGCATGAAATAACATAGTGGTCACAATGAGACAGGATGCTAGAACATAACTGGCTACTTTCTTCCAGTAAAGTGTACAAGTCACAAATGTGCTGAGCCTCAAAATCACAGATATCCGGCCCATAGAAGGTACTCACAGTGTATTTTCTCAGTATTGTAGATCAAGTGAATGTCTAGAGGTATTTAAACAAATCTAAATTTAGTTTGTATAGCAAAAGGCAAAACTTTGAAGTGGAAAATTCTACAGTGAGCAGTATAGTATAAGGCATTTGTTTCCATTCACAGCGAAAGCTCCAGGAAAGGGAAGAGGATTTAATCGCTGAGAAAGTCCTGCTTACCCTTATCGTTTCCTGAAATCTGGCCAATTGCTTAAAGACACAGCATACTCATATGTCTTACTTAGGCTTTTGCACATAAGTTCTTCTTCATCGGTTTGTTTCCTCTTGGTGACATACTAGTTGAGGTAACTGATTATTAAGATATCAAGATGTGTGCTGTAAATGATGCGGGTGGCCAAGAGATCATGTGTGCACCGCATCTTATACGTCACTTAAATGGCACTATGTGTGATGTAGAACAGAAGGATTTCCTAACATGGATATCAATGAAGAGCAATGAGTTCAACATAATTTTCCTCTTGTTTTTACCAAGAGTCTAATTGTTGCACCAGTGTGAGAAGGGTAAGTAAATGACAGAACATTGCGGGACATGGAGGCAACTAATGACTCAACAGTCATGCAAAAACAAGACCATACCAAAGGAGAACTAAACTAGTGGTGACCTCTTACCTGAAGGGATGTCTTCACTAAAGCTATGCGAGACCATTCAAAATCATGTGGAACATTAATATATGAGGTGCGGGGGTAGCACTGTCTGTAAACATCTAAGTAACCACTTTCCCAAGAAGTCAGCCAAGGAGGTAGAGCCAGGCTCCTGGTGATGGATAATCCCCTGCCAAGGTCCTGCTCGTTTACTCCTCATTTCTCAAATATTCACCCTCCCAAAATCAGCAAGAAGTAGATCCCCTGGGGATAAGTCACACATGTAGTATGCTCAGCACCTTGGGTGCTTCCCACAGATCAGCGGTCCAATGATATCACGTAAAATAAGCAAGTCTCTCCAAAGCCCTGCTGCAAACATCCTTCTTGAGCCTGCTGTGCTCCAGTGAGCATGAATCGTGAATATCTGCCGATACATGAGCGTATTCTCAGATGTTTCGGCTGAACCTCTAGGCTTCACCAAAAGCCAACACTCCAGTTAACACATCTTTTTGGGGTTTAGTTGGTAGGACATATTGAAGTAGGATCCCTATGAAGGAGCCTATGTGCTTTACAATGGTCTCAGACTGGGCAGCAAAGCACCATGTGAAAAGTATTAAATTTGAGGTGGAAGTAATTTTTTAATCTGCCTTGTATTTTGTAACAGGCAATTCCCTTGGCCATAGGGACACTCAGTACAGCCACTGAAGCCTAATGGAAAGCGCCGATCCAATATGCATATGTTCAATGATTCAAGGATTCCAGCTTCACATTCCTCAATTATGTTTTCATTATAACCTGAAACACAGATATTTGGCTCATTGATATGAATATTGAATAAGAATGCATATCTTCACTAAGCAGGAGTCAATAAGCAACTAACCAGAAATATTTTAGGGCTTCCATTGTTTAATGTAGATGTGATTTTTTTTCTCTTCCATAATTAGCCTTTAATACATCTGAATAGACAGTCTATCGCAAGAGTGTTTTACCGCAAAGGTCCTCTACGGGATTGCATTGTGGCATTGCTGTATCTCTCTCCTACCTCTTGTTCATGCCCCAAAGTGCTCTCCAGTGGGTCTTGTAGTTAATTACCCCAAATTTCAAGGCACTAGTCAGAACAAGGTACAAAAACACACCAAAAACATACAGAAAAGAACAGATAGATAGTAACATCCATATTACTATCGCAAGAGAGATGTTTGGCGGGCACAAATGTTTGTGTCTGTAAATAAATTGCAGCCGGAGGAAGCCTCGCGGATCCGTCCCTCGCTCTCCAGGTCACCTAAATGATTTATGAGATACATACATTCATAAGTGAATTCATGCATGTGTCAAAGAATGGTGTAGACAAGATACTACCAATGTAAAGAATAATTAGAGTGAAACGTTAGGAGTGTTGTATGGAAGCCAAAAATATATAAATCTGGTATTCTATATTTATTACAAAAGAATTACACTTTTCAACATTTGTTGACTGGAAAGCTGATTTTTCTTAAAGATACACAGGTGCACATTGTTTCCAATAATCCTTTTCATGATCATCCCCATGAAGCAGGAACTTAATAAGTAGAACATAAAAATGAAGGACTTTGACACCATAGTTAGGCTTCATACAAATAAAGCACGCGTTAACATATCCTTCTGCGATGCTCAAAATATAGAAGCATCTGATTCAAACAAAAATTAGAGGCAGCCTCAGACTTAAACTGATAATGCTCCACTGTTGTTGCAGATACAACATATTTTTCCTTTAAATATTGACTAATCAAAAGGTATTCTTTTCAACGGCAAAAACTTCCAGAAATGTATTAAGCACAATTGTACTAGGTCCTGTGCCATCACAAAGTGACGCAAAAGTAACGCTTTGGTATTTACTTTTCAACACAAAAGGTACTTTTGGATGGAAAGGTGCCCTTTTTGAAGTGCAAAAAGTGCTTTTCACAGCTGTGCACAGCTTTGCCTCAAAGGGGGTGTTACTGAGTTGTTACTTGAGTGGATCAGTGTAGACATGCTTAAACTTTGACACAAAGCCCGATCACCTAAGATAGCCAGACAGGGCTTGCGTCAAAAATAATGCCTTGTTAAAGCAGGCGCTAACAAGGAGTAATGTTTTTTTTTTTAAATGCATGGCATATGGGCTGAAATACACAGCACACCTGCAGTGTGTGGGATTCTTCCAAGCTTGTCTAGGCATAGGAATTTGCATTGGACGTAAATGCTTGCAGTACAACTCCTAGTATAGATATCGCACACACACCTCTGCACTATGGCGCGAGGCAGTGCAATGCGAAAGGCAGCCTAATTAGAGTGCAGAGGAAGAGGATGACACCAGCAGCAGCAGGCTAATCTTATTAGATATGGCTGTGCATTGTTTTCTCCTTTGTGCAGCACAGCAAATTTAGTTGCTGCACTATTTTATATGAAAAATTAGTTCATCTACCTCTTTGTCTTCGGACAGTTGTGGGAGCTGAACCCCAATAATCTTGTGATCCCCACTTTTGTTGCACCTCTAATTTTACCTTGGACAGTTCAGCTCTGCTAGCGGCAAGATACTACCCTCCTCTTCAATAACACAACTTAGCAGAGAAAAATAATAATTAGAAACTGGGAACACTCAAGAACTGAGTTTTAGATTAAAAGTAAGTATAAAAAGGTTTAATACAAAATAATTATTAAGAGAATTACAGAGAAAAATGCATAATTTGCTATAAATGCTCAGATACAGAATCATAAATCATGACACAAACCCTAGTAAGTCAATAAATTCTTTCTAAATTCTTAATGTCATAGAGAATACTGACAGCATCCTAAGTGAGTAAGGGCCAGATGTACGACCGCTAGAAATAGCGAGTCACAATTAGCGAGAAATACAAACTCGCAAATTATGAATCGTTAAATCTGATGTACGTACCAGTCTGGCAACCCAAATTGCAAATCACTATTGAGTCGCATCACAATTACCGAACTCGCATTTTGCGAGTCGAAATGCGGTCGCGAATTGCAAGCACAGTCGCAAATTGTGATTGCAGTTGCAATCAGCGAGCATGGTTTGAAAAATGCCCCATCACTCCCTGTAACTGCTGAAGGACCCCAAACCAGGGAGTGGTGTCCATAGAGATTCCTGTTCATCAGTAGGAGCACACTGTTGGGGATATTCTCAAGAACGTGCGATAATCATCGCCAACATAGGTCAACTCAATTTCGCATATCGCCGTCCATCGCGGGAAAATAACTCTGTGTTAACGTCTCATTCTCAACACGGCGGTAACATGCAATAGTGTCCAGATAACGCGTCAAATGTCCGTGATAAAATCACCGGGACTGCGATAAAAATCTAAAGCCGAACGTGAAAAAAGTGGCGATGGGCCCAACTGCGATAAAAAAATCAGCGATAAGCTGCGCCTGGCCTGCAATTCACACACGTCAGGCGGGAAAATCACTATAAAAGTAGAAAAAAAAACACAAACAAAACCAAAACAACTGCGAAGCACAATGGAGGTAGCCGGAGCAAGTACAGAGGACAACCAGAACCCCACAAGCCCCACGGAGGACCAGCCTGGGACTTTGGGGTCAGGGAAGGGCAAGGAGAAGAAGAAGAGGAACCCGCCTTACAGTACACAGGAAAACCAGATCCTCAATACGGAGGTGATAGAACACCACCACCAACTGTTCATCACCTCCACTTTGTCATTGGCAACTAAAAATACAATATGGCAGTCCATCTTGGCCAAGGTGAATGCAGTCGGAGTGAAGAGAAGGGAAGTGGACGACTGTAAGAAGCGCTGGACTGATGTGAAGCGCAAAACCAAGCTGAAACTCGCAGCCAACTTGAAAGCAGCTATGCAGACTGGAGGTGGGAGTCCAGCGACACACCAGGAGCTGGATGAGATGGAGGAAATGGTGACCCGAGTCATCAGTGGGGAGACGGTGGCAGGAGTTGGGGGACCGGACACTGCACAACATGACCTGACCCAACAGCAACAGGGTGAGTAACGACCAGGGACTGGGGGGACGGGGGGAGATGAGCACAATGGCACACATGTGATCGCTCAGCCCTCCACAGGGCTTGGTCGCCCCACTCACTGCTGCCGCTCCTGCCTGCCTTGTCGCCTCCTGCCTGCAGATTCCTTCGCTCGCTGCCCACTGCTCCTGGGACTTTCCCGCTGCCCGCTGCTCCTGGGACTTTCCCGCTGCTCCTGGGACTTTCCCGCTGCTCCTGGGACTTTCCCGCCACTGCCTCCCTGCGGCCCCGCCCCCCGTGATTCCATTCGCCGCCCCGCTCCCGCCACCCAGCTGCTCCTCCCTCCCGGCTCCTTACTTAAGGGGACCGTAGGGGACCACAGAGTGTGATCGCTCAGCCCTCCACAGGGCTTGGTCGCCCCACTCACTGCTGCCGCTCCTGCCTGCCTTGTCGCCTCCTGCCTGCAGATTCCTTCGCTCGCTGCCCGCTGCTCCTGGGACTTTCCCGCTGCCCGCTGCTCCTGGGACTTTCCCGCTGCCCGCTGCTCCTGGGACTTTCCCGCTGCTCCTGGGACTTTCCCGCCACTGCCTCCCTGCGGCCCCGCCCCCGTGATTCCATTCGCCGCCCCGCTCCCGCCACCCAGCTGCTCCTCCCTCCCGGCTCCTTACTTATGACGCCCCTAAGCGACCGCGCAGCGGCCGCGCGCAGCGGGAGCACCGACGGAGCGCCGAAGGTGCGCCAAAGGTAAGCCCGTCTGCGCCCGTCCGCGCCTGGCCCGCGCCCAGCGCCAGGACCCCTGGATCCCACCGATGCAACACCACTCGACGGACCTACGACGCCGCCACCCTCACCGCACTCAATGCCGACCGGAACCCTGCCTGCTACCGAGCCTCCCCGAGACGCACCCACGGACCCTTCACCTGCCAAGCCTGCCGATTCACCTGCCCCCGGACCTGCACCACCCCCGCCAAGTCGAGCACCAGCAGCAACCACCTGAAATGCATCCTGTTGAACACCCGCTCCGTCCACAGGCACGCCGTGGAACTCTGGGACCTGCTCGACGCAACAGCACCGGACGTCGCCTTCCTCACCGAAACCTGGATGAACGCCTCCTCAGCGCCCGACATCGCCATAGCCATCCCGGACGGATACAAGATCACCCGGAAGGACCGCGTCAACCAGACGGGAGGAGGCATCGCCATCGTACACAAGAACACCATCCGCATCTCGACTAACTCCGACGAGACCTTCACCGCCGCCGAGCACCTACACTTCCAGATACACACTGACCCCAAGACCACCCTCCGAGGCACCCTCATCTACAGACCCCGGGACCACGCACACTATTCAGCGAAGACATCGCAGACTTCATCAGCCCACACGCCATGCCCTCCGCCGACTACATCCTCCTAGGGGACCTCAACTTCCACCTGGAGAACAACAACGACAGAAACACCACCGCCCTGCTGGACAACCTCGCCAACCTCGGACTCAAGCAACTGGTGAACACGCCCACCCACTACGCCGGCCACACGCTTGACCCCGTCTTCTCTTCCAGCAAGCACATCTCCTTCAGCCACGCCACCGGACTCCACTGGACCGACCACAGCTGCGTCCACTTCAGCTTCAGAAAGACTGCGACCCACCACCGCCCGCAACAGGTTCCCCGCCGGAGCTGGAGCAAGATCACCGCCGAGCAGCTCACCGCCTCCCTCAGCCAGAACACACCCACTAACACAACGGACCCAAACGAAGCAGCCAGCAACCTCGCCAAGTGGCTGACCGCCTGCGCCGACGACCTCGCACCACTAAAAACCCTCCCAGCAGACCCGGAAGCAAGAAAACCCCTTGGTTCACCAACGAACTCAAGGAATCCAAGAAGAACTGCCGCACTCTCGAGAAAGCCTGGCGACTCGACCAGACCACAGACAACAGGACCGCCCTCAAGCACGCCACCCGCAAACACCACCAGCTGATCCGTGCCACCAAGAAGTCGGCACTCAAAGAACGACTGGACAACAACGCCCACGACAGCAAGGAACTTTTCAGCATCGTCAAAGAGTTCTCCAACCCCAGCGCCGGAAACAACGACATCACCCCCTCGCAAGACCTCTGCAACTCACTCGCCGCGTTCTTCCACCGCAAGATCACCGACATACATAACAGCTTCGACGCACAGACCACGCACCCTACCGCCGAACCAACGCCCGCCACCACCACCCTCTGCAACTGGACCCCGATCAGCACCGAAGACACCACCCGCACGATGAACTCCATCCACTCCGGATCACCAACCGACCCCTGCCCACACCACGTCTTCAACAAAGCCGACGCCACCATCGCACCCCATCTCCGGGACATCATCAACTCCTCCTTCCACACCGCCACCTTCCCGGAGAGCTGGAAGCACGCCGAGCTTACCGCCCTCCTGAAGAAACCAACGGCGGACCCCACCGACCTCAAGAACTACCGTCCCATCTCGCGCCTTCCGTTTCCGGCCAAAGTCATCGAGAAGACCGTCAACAGACAGCTTGCCGCCTTCCTCGAGACGAATGGATCCCTCGACCCCTCGCAGTCCGGGTTTCGGGCCAACCACAGCACCGAGACCGCCCTAATCGCAGCCACCGACGACATCAGAACCCTAACCGACAACGGGGAAACAGCAGCCCTCATCCTCTTGGACCTCTCCCGCGGCGTTCAACACCGTCTGCCACCGCACCCTAGTGAAGCGCCTCAGCAACATCGGAATCCGAGAGAAAGCACTGGAATGGATCATCTCGTTCCTCGCCGGAAGAACCCAGAGAGTCCGCCTCCCCCGTTCAGATCCGAGGCCACCGAAGTCATCTGCGGCGTTCCACAAGGATCTTCACTCAGTCCTACCCTCTTCAACGTCTACATGAGCCCCTCGCAGCCATCGCACGCCAACACAACCTCAACATCATCTCCTACGCCGACGACACCCAGCTGATCCTCTCCCTCACCAACGACCCCACCACCGCCAGAGCCAACCTACACGACGGGATGAGAGACGTCGCCGACTGGATGAGGAACAGCCGCCTTAAACTGAACTCAGACAAGACGGAAGTCCTCATCCTGGGTTCATCACCCTCCGCCTGGGACGACTCTTGGTGGCCCCCGGCCCTGGGCACCGCGCCCAAGCCAACGGACCACGCACGCAACCTGGGCTTCATCCTGGACTCCTCCTTGTCGATGACCAGACAAGTCAACGCCGTCTCATCTTCGTGCTTCAACACCCTGCGCATGCTCCGCAAGATCTTCAGATGGATCTCCACTGAAACCAGGAAGACCGTCACCCAGGCACTCGTCACCAGCCGACTGGACTATGGGAACACCCTCTACGCCGGAACCACAGCCAAACTTCAAAAAAGACTCCAGCGCATCCAGAACGCCTCCGCACGACTCATCCTGGACATCCCCCGACACAGCCACATCACCGGACACCTGAAAGACCTGCACTGGCTCCCCGTCAGCAAGAGAATCACGTTCAGACTCCTCACCCACACACACAAGGCCCTCCACGACCTGGGCCCCAAGTACCTCAACGAACGCATGACCTTCTACACGCCCACCCGCCAGCTACGATCAACCAGCCACGCCCTCGCCACCGTACCACGCATCCGCAGAGCCACCGCCGGAGGAAGATCCTTCTCCTACCTGGCAGCCAAGACCTGGAACTCCCTCCCCACTCACCTTCGGCGAACCCAGGACCATTTCTCCTTCAGGAAGCAGCTCAAGACCTGGCTGTTCGAGCAGTAACTCCCCCCTCCCCCAGCGCCTTGAGACCCTCCCGGGTGAGTAGCGCGCTCTATAAATGCATTGATTGATTGATTGATTGATTGATGCACAATTAAGTATAGCACATCTGCGGACAAACCATGCCCAAGAGTCACAACTCCGACCAAGAGCCCAACTTACCCAAGTCTGCAACATCTCAGCACTGTATAAGCACAGAAGTCAAAGGCACACCGCCTGAAAGGGATAATGGCCAGCCAAATCAGAGCTGAAGGGGCAACACACCCACAATGCTGCACACACACATAAGAATCAGAGCACCTCAACATTGACAACAATGTGGTACAAACTGCAACACTGTCACAACAGAACAGAGGACACAACTGCCGCCGCTTGTGTGTAGAAAATGGCCATTCGCATTTGGCATAGCAGGAAACTGTGAGATGACAATGTACAGGTACAACCGCACATCACCGATGGTGTAGAAATGTCAACTGTCCCACATCACATAGGCCTCTCCTCACAAACAGTCACAATGTACATTGTCATGCAGTCTGTAAGTAAACCTGTCCAATGCGTCAACATACATGTGAACACAATGTCAATCTGCATCTCCCCTTCACATTGCAGAGGGAGAATCAACACCTCCTGCAGAGCAGACCCAACAACTCAGCACGGATGATGAAGAGGACGTCCCCAACATCGACATCGACATCGACGCCCTCCAACAGCCCATGGACAGCTTTGGCACCCCACCTCCAGGAGCAGTGCAGCCCAGCTGCACGAGGAGACCCCACCCCCTGCACAGACCACACAGCAGGAAGCACCCACCACCACCTTGGCTGTCTACCAGGAACCCCCTGACCAACACATGGCATTCCAACGCCGTGTGTTAGGGTGCCAGTAGAAGATGGCTGATCAGCTGCGGGTGGAGTTCGACCTCATGGCAGCCAAACTAGATGCCATACGTGGGTGTCTATGTCCCATCAGGGACCACTTGCAGTCCCTAACGGACACCCACTGTCCGCTCCATGCTCTCCAACAATCCATGGCTGACATCGCTGGAGTCATGACTCTGAGCCAAGAACAACTGTCTAGTCAGAGTAGCTCCAGCGATGTCAGCTGGGAGTTGGGACACATGCGGAGGATCATGTTGAACATGGAGCGGATGCAGGCGGAAAGAATGTTTGCCACGGCTGCACACCAGCGAGATGTAGCTGTGATCTTCCATGCCCTGCAGATCCTCGTCATGGCATTGCCGCCACAAGGCCTGGCGCGGATGAATGCTGCTGCTACTACTCCATCCACATCTCCACCCCCTGAAGTGTCAGTGCCACACAGTGATGCAGACTAAACACCACCACCCACATGTGAGGCACATGACACATCAGAGGACGAAGATGATGATGAATCTGGCTTTGTGGTAAGAATGAAGTGGTAGCATTCATCTCCGCCATATGGCCTGTTCCAGCTTGGTTCTGCCCTCTGCATCATGCCATGAAATAACACCTTCCACTGTCCCCCGATACACTCAGCGACACTCACCTTGGACCTCGACAGGGACTGCCATATTTGGTTTGGTTACCAATGACACAGCAATCACACTGCGGACTGAAGTCTTCCTCTTCCGATAAACTTGTCAATCCCTAAAGGACTCTGGCTGGCCCTCCACGGGGCAACAATGTAAAGTGGGGTTTACATGGCCATGTACTGCTCCAGCTTCAACACTCCACTGAATGCGACTAAAACATTCTAATTCACACAGATGTGTCGTGGGTATGAGCATTCAAGTATGAAAGAATGGATGAATGTAGGGACAGTGATTCCACAAAAAGGTACTCCCTGGGTAATGCTATCAATGCGCATGTATGGCCGTGACCCAGATAGGCAGTGAGACACACATTGTCATTCAAATCAACACTCATCACAGTTGAATCCAAGTGAAGGTGCGTAGACTTTATTAGCATATGCGTGTCAGTACGGGCAAGATAAGTGCCACAACATGCAGACCAATGCAGCAGTATGTCAGGGTGAGGAACGTTGCCAAGCGCCGCTGTCCACACCGGGGGAGTGCCTCACCTTTCACAGGTGTGTGTTAACCCGCGTTGTTGTCCGCTCATGTATTCGGAGTCCAGGCGAATGCAGCCATGTCCACTGTTGTCGTGGGACATGTGACCAGATCTCCAAGATACAACAAGGTGTTGGGACATGTGCAATGGGTTCCAATCTGTTGTGGCTGCAGGTACGTACTTACTCGTCCATGAAAGCGATTGCAGCTCTGTAGGCTATCATTTCCAACATGAGGTCAAACAGGACGGCGAGGCGATCCATTAGCAGGTCCGGACAGATGTGCTGCGTCCACCCCCTTTCACCAATTAGCACTACAGCCCAATAGGGGAGCGGTTCAATGTGGTCACTGCACACAAGGAGTTGTGCAATCTCCCAAGTCCAGCTGCCAGCATGTATGCCAAGTATCAAGGCATCCCATAAACGGGTATCACGGTGACACTCCTGGTCGTGGGCCAACAGGGGGCGCACACACATGTCAAAATCCAGTTCAGCTACCGTCCTGTTGGATAGGCAGACATCCATGGACCACTCGAATATGCACGATCGACAATGCAACACAGGCTGAACGCAGGTGACGTTGGCAAGGCGGAAGCTTAGCCGGTAACTGATCTGCAGCACTGCCAATGGCAGTGCCCCCAGTAAACGCAGCATACGTGCACGGTACAGTTCCACCTGACAGGGATTGTGCATGTGTCCGGGATGTTCTGCCATTGCGTTAGTGGCCCTGGTTGAAGTGGCACTGTTCTGACCTGCGCCAGTTCTGTGGATGAAATGCCACAGCTCGGATCAATGAGTTGTTTTAGTGTGCAACGGTTGTACGCCTGGGATGGTGTGGGAGTAAGTGTGAAGGCCATTCCATGCAAGATAACTTCGAGCAAGGACTTCTGTGTGTGGGGTGTGAATACGTTGGTCTTTCGTCGGGCTGTGCGTAGTGTGGGAGTCGTCATCAGCTGCTCTAGTATCTGTCAGGGGGTGCCGGGCACATGCAATTCCGAGGTCGGAGGTGCAGATGTGCTTCCGCCTGATAGTTCAGACTAAGGAGCTTTCATCCCTAATGTTAGTTTCGCATCTGCTTGCATTCAGGAAATGTGAAGTGGCTTGTTGGGGGTGGGGTGGGATGTGTGCGACTTTGGGATTCATGTTTGACATGTCTTGCATGTGGCAAATGAGCGGCATCACTGTGTGTTACTTTGCCTCACAGCTGCTCCTCCCTCCCCCCGAGCCTATTTACTTGTGTGCGCTGCGCGGTTGCATCGCTTGCACTCCTACGGCACACCATTGTCATGCCTGTCTGCGCATGTCCACAAGCCTGAAAACGACACTGTGATGTTGGCCATTGGGGGTGGGCGACCATGTGAGTGTAGGCCTGTGGGAAGGATAGGGCGGACACAGATGTAGAGTTCATGCCTGGCTGAACTCGCGCTGCGATTAAGGCTAGGCATTTGGCTCATGCTGCGGCAATACAGATACACACAACACTTGGCATGTACGAGCCAAGACCCCGAGCGGTCTTGCGCTCCTTCATTTCTCCGTTCGTGCGAGCCCGCCCTCCGGGTGCATGCTACATTGCAACATTGTCGATTGCAGGCTGGGTGGCGCCGACACTACAACAGTGACACACTCATTAGTTACTTCCTTGTCCAGGCCAGAACTGAACCATGCCCAGAGCCCCGGGCAAATCCTTCACACCCCTACGCTGGCTTGGCGTACGCCGGCCCAGCCCACTCCGCTTACGCTTACAGGGGGGGACGACAAAGCTACCTGTCCAAGGTCTTCCCCACTGCCTGAGGTGACATGGTTGCGTCCACTGTCCACAACACTACACACACCGGCATGTATATGTCCACATGGACATGTCTGTGCTCTGCATACTGAAGTCAGTCCAGCACATCACGGCCACACTTGGCATTGTGTACATTCTTATTGATGGGTCACTTGCCTCCTTCGCACATACTTGGTTCCCACCTCTCCCCACATTATGCAATTGTGTGGCTGAGGGGCCATGCCGTTTTTGGAAGGTTAGCTGTCTTGTTCTGCGCTGCCTCGGTGGTAGTCCCGGGGGGCCTAGGTGGGGGGGCCTGGGGGTGGTGGCAGTGGGTGTTGTGGCCCTCTTGGGTCTCCGAGCTGCATGGTCAGTAGCTCCATGACATGTGTTGGTCTTCAGATGTGGCTCTGGGCTGGGCTCCCTTTCATGCTGCAGGTTGTCGTCCTGCTTTACACCAGTAAAAGGCAGGTGTTAAATCCCTGCTGCTAACGCGCCTTATCGCCTGTTTTTGGGTCGCAGCACAGATCTGGCTGGTCGTTGAGAATATCGCGAAGTGGTGTTTTCGTGTGTTTTTGCACAGGAACGCCTACTCTGCATGTCATTAGTGTTAGTTGTCGCTCTCATCCGTGGTGATGTTTTTGCGCCAGCTATCGCTGGAAAACTGGCGATATCGGCAGTTTGCACCAGCTTGTGAATAGGGCGATGAATCTATCGCCACTTTTGCGGCGCTAAAGTGCCGGTGAATCGGCGATGAGTCCTTGAGAATATGCCCCTGTGAAGGCAGCAGAACACTCCAAGACTGCATCCAGGCACCAACCAAGCCCTGTAATTGTCAGTCAGCAGAGTGTGAAGGGAAGAAGTGAGTGAAGGCGTAAGATCAAATTCTCAGAAAGGGAAATAGAAATTCTGACCGATTGTTGCTGTAACAACCATGAGCAGCTTTTCGGGTGTGCTTCCCAGACAGTTTCAGAGTCTGCGAAGCATAAAATATGGAAGGAAATGCAGCTACAAATAAAAATAATGCCCTGGGTATTGCAGACAGGTCTGTTGATGGCCTAAAAAAGATGGTATAAACTGCGCTCTCATCCCATAGAGAGGATTGTTGCTCAGTTGGGAAATACCAAGGTTCTGGGACTGGACCATCTGATGCCCCCCTCCTCATCGATGGAGACATGTGTGTCTGATGTGCAGAATAACATGGTATGACCACTAAGATAGTGTCTCACATGTGCATTTTATTTATCTCCCCATATGCCACATAGATACACTAGTGGGAGGACAGGAGACAAAAGAAGATGCCAGGGAAGACCAGGACCATGAGCCGATGGAGGAATGGCAGGATGTGCAGGTAGAATCACAGCCAAGTCCATCTGATGTCCAGCACACCGCATTCCAGCAACCAACCACAGCAACACACAGTCCCGTCACCAGGGTCCAGCAGCTGCGTTCAACACAGCGCTCTCTGAGGCGGCTACGTACAAGGCCTTACGCCCACTCACAGGCAAACACCGGCAACCAGACAGAGTTCGTGGCATAGAACAGGCCATGCTACAAATCCAGCGCCTGCAACAAAGACAATTAAGAGTGATAAATACCAAGCTTGCCCCGGGCTTCACCAACTTATCCCTCCAATTGGCAGACAACCAGGCCCGGCTGGATGCCAAATTTGATGCTGTCACTGGGGCAATTGGCCAACTCTGCACAGAGCTGGCAGAGGAGAGAAGCCAGCAGAGGCGCAATGAACGGAACAGGGCAAGTAGGATGGGGGCAATGACCCGGGTGATTGGCAGCCTGGCCCAGGCAACCATCCTACACTCACGTCGTACACTGGCCCTGCAGGTCAAAATGTCCCACTACAGTGGAGATGTGTCCAGAGGCCTGCAGCAGATTACTTCTGCTGTTGAGGCAATACAAACTTCCAGCATCGTGAGAGGGCAATGCTAGATGCTCCCGATAGTGAGGTCTCCAGCCGCAGCAGTGTCTCCACTGAGGACACACACATTCTGCGTATGAACAGTAGCAGGCACCCCACATCACCACGGGGAAAAACCTCCCATGCCTCACATAGAGGCAGGAACTGACTGCACATTGATAGTCAACCATGCAGTTAACCCCATGTTACTATTTTTGGCGGTGGAGTAACCGCCCTTTGTTTCACACATATTTGTGATGTTGCCCATGATGGACAGGTTGTCTTGCAAGGTTTTTAAGTACCCTGACATTAAAGGGTATACCAATTGGTGAAACCTACTACTAGTCTTGTCATTTGTGGATGGTATTGTGTAAATGGATGCATCTTAGCGTGAAAAGAATTGTCTGGCTCTGTGGTCCCTGCACTTTCTCCCCTCTGCTGCTCTACTTTGCTTGAGTTGGTGTCTGGTGGGTGGGCCTGGGACCTCATCCTCCGAGTCAGACTCAGACTTCTCCATGGGTAAGCCCCTTCTCCAGGCAATGTTGTGAAGTATTGCAGATGTTGCCACAATTTTGCATGCTTTTATGAAGGCACTGGAAGCATGAATCAGGATGCCAAAGGTGTGCTCTATCACAGTCCTGTCCGTCTATGTGCTGTGTTGTTACGTCTTTCGTGCGGGTTGTTGTGGGACAGGTAGGGCGTGAGGATCCATGGCCGCAGGGCATACGCACTGTCACCTGGTGAGACACATATGAGGGTGAGACAACATATACAGTGTAATGTTTGCACTGATACATTTAACTTTGTACATAACATTGCAGTATCAAGTAGGTATCCTTCATCAAAGTCTCCCCTTTCTAGTCACTGGTGAATGCCACTGTGCCGAAAGATGTAGGAGTCTTGGGTGCTCCCTGGAAACTTGGCCTTAATGTATGTGATGATGTTTAGTTCAGGAATATGTATTCTAGGTGGGATGGGTGACATATGGGCACATGGGTACCGTCTATGCACCCAATTACTTGTGGAAATCAGGCTATCTGGTAAAATTGGGTTATTGTATTTTGGATTTCAACATGATTTCAGGTATGATTTCAACATCATCCCTGGGCAAGTAGATGTGTTGGTGTATGTGGTGGATCATGGTAACTATAAAATCACAAAAAAATGTAATAGCGCACTCTGAAACACACCTCCAGCCACTGCAATGACAATTTGGTAGCTACCACTGCCCAATGGACATGGGTGAGATTTGTATTGCTGCGCAGTGTACTATTTTCAAGGTGTGGCTTTAAGGTGGCGGATCACATTGCTACTCAGCCTGTATTGCTCATAAATTCCTTCCTCTGTCTTTTCAAACATGGTCAGCCTGACTCTGAAAATCCTCTCCTGTCTCCGCCTCCTCTGCTGAGCAGTCAAGATCTGCATCCTCCTTGCTATCACGTACAGGGCAGCCATTGTTGAAAGGTCTCTAATGCATTCTGAGCCTGTTTTTATAGCTTGGGCCCTATTATCACCTGTTTGGATTTGTGGTGAATTGCATATTCAAACAGGCCATTTTGCGACTACTCGCAAACTCCAGGCACAATTTTTTGTTAGTTGGTAATCGGTCGCATCGCTATTTCTGATTTGTGAATGCAAGTCGTACATTGCATATGGCCCATTGTGCATTCGCAAATCGAATTGTGACCGATTTGCGATTCGCAAAACGGTCGTACATCTGGCCCACAATCTCAAAATAATCGGGCAGAGTTCTGGAGGAAAATGGAAATTTACCCCCGAACGGATTTTATACACAATTTATGCATATTAATTAACAAAACTGCAAACTCAGCATGGTACCATCATGGTTAGGTCAAATTGGCATATCAAAAATAATTTAATAATTCTGAAAGGTTCTTAATACTAACCCATTTCTTAAGGCAAAGAAATCTTCTGTTTACTTCCTCAGCATCTGCAGTCTAGAGATGCACAACACAATATGAAGCATTTTCTCCACAATAGCTCATAAAATTATGTTCTCTTATACCCGACATCGGAACTATCAATGGAAATTCTTCAAAATGATATATCAGTTACATGACAGAAAGTTTCATTAAAAAAAGACATGCTTTCTAACACTACAATCCCTTTACATCACAGCACACTGTGTTCCGCAAAAACTGTGGGGAGAGAAGTTTCGCAGCTGGCAGCTGATTGGGATGGGGAATGAGCAGCAGCAAGATGAGCAGAACAACAGAAACTGCATTCATTTTAAAATAATCGTGTCTGACATGAAAATAGCAAAAACAACAGTTGATGGACAGAATGCAGAACAATGTCATACATTCACCCCAGTACAGAGATCTGGGCCTAAATTCATCGTTTTTTTTGCTCACCGTGCCATTCCAGTTTGAACCCAGCCATATGCAAATCAGTCTTGACCCTGTGCCTCATGGGAACAGTCCAGCCCGAACTGCCAAGCCAGGTCCTCCCTGGACTGGAAACAGGCATCCTAGGACCGGTTTCGGGGGCATAAACTATACTACATTATTAATCACACTTCTAAATGAGATTATCATATTGTTTTAAGTACAAATTCATGAATTCATCAGTTATGGTCATATGCATCATTACAATTACTAATTCACACATATAATTTGTCACCCACAATTGTACATCAGAAAAAACTTTAGCAAACTTCCCCCTCTGATTCTTTTTTATACATCACTACAAACCCCATTAATATACTTTATTAATCAGTCATTAGTTCATTGTACTCTTCATCTTCTTAGATAATCGTACACTGTCCTCTACTTGTTTGAATTGTTGATACATTTGATCCCTATAATCGTTCTCTTCCACATCCATCAACTTTTTTCTCTTTCTCGCTTTATTACAGCCTTTAGTCTTATTAATAAATCTACTGATTATATATTCTAAAACCTTTAGTACGAGCAATAGAGTAATTGCACAAATCATCACAATTATTATAGGTGTTAAAACTGATTGAAAAACACCACCACCAATATTACCTAACCATTCGCCTACTTTACTAAAGCTTCTCCCTAACTCTCTTACCCTGGATCCTACCCTGTCTCAAATATCTGGCCATGTCAATGACCTAATCTCATGAGTCAAATTAGTTATGTTATTAATAAAAGAATCAATCGCTGAACTATAATCAGGAATGTAAGTACAACACCTCTTCACCTTAATTACTTTGCAAACTCTGCCCTCTTTTGTCAAAAGAATATTCAAAGCAAGATGGTTTTGCATGACTATTGCTATAATTGCTACAATCTCTACTTTTTCTAATTTAAAAGAGCCTGCTGTATCTACTGCAAGTCTATCTACTAATTGTCACATCATTAAAGCAACTCCCATTGGCGGAATAATCGCTTCTAAAATGTCTAAAACTACTTCTCCAAAAACTTTGCTTCATTCTTCTCCTGCCATATTCTTCATCTCACTCATCTACATGATAATTCTAGGAAAAACTAAAGCCAAATAACATAAACTTACCCAATTTCTTGGCAGGGTAAAACAAGCAGTCTTACAACAAACATAATAAATTCCCTCATTAGAGGTTCACTTTCCGACAAAAGATCTCCACTGACTTCATAAGATTTGTCACACACACCTTCACCTACAAATTATACTTTTTCCTTCCCCATAGGACTAAGCCTTACAATGCACATCTCATCTTTTCTTTCCTTCTCCACCTTTAAGCTAGGATGCCAATCTGAGTAACTAAATTATTCCTCTTCTTTCTTCTAAGGGAATCTTTCCCATATTTCCCACTGTTTTCACTCCTCTCTCATTATACTCTCTAATAAAGTAACACCCTTTTCTACTTAATAAACACAAATCTCTCTTCAGATTGGTATTATATTTGTTTTGTGTAATCACCCCCATATTTAAATTATTTATCATTCTCATCAATGAATAGATCCTCCAAGGACACACTGAGGTCTATTTGGTAAAGAGAAATACATTTCTCATGATTGAAAATAGCTACAAAAATGCTACAGGACAAAGAGTATGACATCTCTAACTGTACATACTTTGAGCCTTCTCCTGCTGGTGTAGGAAGATAAGTGCACACATAGCACTTGGTAATTTTCATGATGTCAATGTATTCCCTATTCAAATGCTCTTCATGTATTGGTATCATTTATTTAAATTCTTCAAGATTAGTTTCAGCATCAACATTACTATTCATATAACTTGAAACATTTCCCACAGGAATCCGTAAGCATACCAACAGTCCAAATAATACTAACAGAGCTATAATTAGCACCGTCATCCCTACAATTTTACAGCATCTGCTGTTTCCCATCCTTTCTTTGAGACCAAAAAAAAAAGGAAATCCTTTCATTGGCAAAAGTTAAATTGAATTAAACTTTTCTTTAAAAAAATAATATATTTTTCTTTTTCTTCTTATTTCTTTCAATAATAAACTAGGAAAAAGGAAAAAGCATTTGATCAGCTTTTCAGTCTTCATAAAAGTTTATATCTCAAAAATTCAAAATAAATCTCTCATAAAGTCTTTAGATCAGTTTCTTTTGAAACAAAAATATTTTAGATTCTTTCATCTATCTTCTTTAGTAATAATGAATAATCAAAGTCTCTATTTATCATTTCAGAGTGGCTCTTCAGTTACTGTCTTTGGTGTCCGAACCACTCTCAAAGCAAAATTGACGTTTGCTCATTCAGAAATAATCCTCCTCAATTTCATCTGCTGCTTCTTCTTCCAATACTGTGGCTAAATACACCCACTCAGGCGAGGCATATTTTCGGTTCGGAACTCTCCCTCTGGTTGATATTTTAGCAACTGGTAACTCACTCTCACTAGTTTCTATGTTCAACTGTCTTTTAAAGTCTCTTAAGTCTCTTTCTGGTTCACAATACTTTTGTTTACAGGTTCTTTTTCTTCGAATGTCTTTAACTCTCTCCTTTCCTACTTTAGATGTTCGATGTTCATCTTCTTCTTGGCTTTGACTTGAGCCCAAACCTGTGCTCTGACTTGAACACAAACTTGCTCTTTGATTAACACAAAGGGTTCTTTTTTACTTTTAGTGTCAACTGCAACCTGTCACGACTTTGATCAGAGACTTCTTCTTGCTTTGCTCTGTTGCATTGCAGTAGTTCTTCACTCTGATCACTCTGTAACTGGAGTTCAGGAATTTCAGGTTCTTCATCAGAACTTTCGTTCATCTGAAATTTTTGCTCACGTCTTTTCTCCACTTTATCGTCATCAGTCCCAAATAAATATTCACCCCCCTTTGGATTCATGCTGCAAATTTGGATTTGGCTTTGATATTGATGAGCAGACTGTTTACCTTGTTCATTCGCCTCATCCACTGTTTCAGCTACTTTCACTCTCTTTGTGTGAGTAGCGTGGATCAATTAAGGTATGCCTGCGCACTTGACGGCACTATTAGTAGTCAATATGATCTTCCATCTTTCATTGAGACACTCCTATGAACGTGTTTTGGGATAACCACCAGGTCCCCGCTTTCAGACGGTGGCAGGGTATATCCTTGTAGTCTTCAGGTGACAAGTTCACTCAAAGAGAGACAGATTTCACCACATCAGCCAGCACTTTGCAATAACCTGGAACAATATCATCAGTTATTCAAACTCACAGTTATTCAAGGTCTCATTGCCCTGCCCATCAGGATTTCATGGGGAGTCAAGCCTGTCTTCCTGTCTCCAGTACTTCTCATAGTTAGTAAAACAAGAGGAAGTGCATCAGGCCACTTCAAACCAGTTGAGGCACAAATCTTTGCCTGTTTATTCTTCAGTGTGCCATTGGTACATTCCACTAAGACTGAGGATTGTGGTCAATAACTACAATGAAATCTCTGTTTGATCTCAAAAGCTGTGCAGATTATTTATAACATTTCATTCTTGAAGTGTGCACCACGATCTGTCTCAAAAGAAGTTGGGAGTCCAAATCTTGGAATCAGCTCCCTCAGCCAGACTATTAGACATTCTTCAAGTCATTACAATGTGGAATCTCAATAAAGTCTGCCTGTAATCTTGTAAATGGGCCTTCTGATTTGCCATTGTGAGTCACTACTATAACAGGTTTCTTGCCCTGATTATTTAAGTGACAAGTTAGACATACATCTTCAGCAACATGTTGAAATCCTGTGTGTTCCCAATATTTCAGAAAAAATCATAACAAACTATATCTTTCTGCATGAATCTGATTATGCAAACATTTATACATAGGCAGTAACATTGAGTCTGGCAGGACATATTTCTGTTCTGAATTTACATACAAATCCTGTTAATTTTTCTTATTGTGTAACTTTTCCTATTTTCTTTTCTCATTTTCAGAAGCATCCTCCTGCAACCCTCTTAGCTCATTCCAAGATGTCTGCATTGAATCCGTAAAGAAACAATTTACATTATTTGAACTCTGAACAGTATCGTTTGTGGAATCATTATTTTCATTTTCCTGAACAACTGATTTTTCTTGTAGGATACAATATCTAGCCATCCGAACTGCATATCTATTTCCCAAGGTGACAATATCCTTGCCAGCTTTATGAGCTATGCACTTCTTTTGGTTTCTAAATCACATCCAACAAATCCAAAATATACATACTACTTTTTATTGGAGCTCCTAAAGATGTCATAAATCCTCTTTGTGACCACAGCTGACCATAATCATGAACAAAACCAAAAACTGACTGCCTATCAGTATAGATTGTTACACTCACATTTTCTGACAAGCAGCAAGCTCTTGTTAAGGCAATCAATTCTGCTACTTGTGCTGATGTCATATTTAGTAAGAAGGAGGCTCCAAGTGTCTCTGATAGATCATACTGCATATGCAGCTCTCACTCCTCCATATTGGTCTATTAATCAACAAATAATGTCATCTCTACCAGTTACAATGAAACTTCTATTATGTCTGGTCCTGGTTTTGTACATGATTCAGTCACCTCCATGCAGTCAAACTCAAAATCAATTTCATCTTCCCTGTCTTCACAAACCTTGTCTGAAGCCGGAAGCAGTATTGCTGGATTTAGAACATTACATTTTCAAATGGAAATGTTTTCTGCTGCAAGAATAAATTACTCATAACGGGTCCATCTATTATCCATTCTGTGTTCTTGTTCTTCTCAAAAAGATCTCGACTGAATGTAGCACATAGACAATTAATGTATGGCCAATCACAATCCCTTCACTTTGTTCAATTGCTAAACAAACTGCTGCAATCGATTTCAAACAACTCAGAAGACTTACAGCTACTGAATCCAATACAACTGAAAGATATGCCACCGGGCGCATAAGTCCTCCATGTTTCTAGGTGAGCACTGAAACTACACAACCAACTTTTTCATGACAAAATAGGAAAAACATCATATTATAATCAGACATCTCAATTGCGTGTACATGACACAAATTCTCTTTCAATTTGTTAAATTCATTACATGTAAACCCTACTAAAGGTTTTGCAATCAAGGAAAAGTTTGGAATCCACTGACGACAGTACCCAATAATTCTAATAAAAATCCAATCCTCTCTCTGGGTGGTTGGCAGACTCAATTTCAGAATTGCAGAAACACGTTCTTTAGAGACTTTCCTTACACCATTTTCAATATGGTGTCCAAGATAAATGACTTCTTTTCACAATACTGCATTTTAGCCGGGGAGACTTTATGCCCATTTTCAGCTAGATGATTTAACACCGCAATGGCATACAGTTTCAGTCCTCTTCATCTTAGATGCTATTAACAAATCATCTATATATTGAAATAGAGCCGAATAACATGGCAATCTTAGACTTTCTAAATCTTTAATATCTGGGAGAAAATTGAAGGACTCTCTTGTGGGATTCTACACCACACAAGAATCGTATTAAAAAATGGAAATGCAAAGATGAACTGTGAATCCTCGTGTAATGGAATAGAAAAGAATGCTTGGCATATGTTAATGACTGTATACCATTCTGCTTCTGATGGAGTTTAAAACAATTTAATCCGCCGCACCGACGGGCTCAAGGAACCCGTCAGATGCGTGGCAGCCGGTATCACACCGCCCGCCATTGTAATATGGGGCGAACAAAGCGATACCAAAGGGGATGATGGACGGAGCGTTAGAGCAAATCAAAACACTCACCCCCAGTCAACTGATCTGGGTTTAATCCATCATCATTCTTTAGCTCACTCCACCACCCCAGTTCAGACATGGCCATATGCAAATCAGTCTGACCCTGTGCCTCATGGGAACAGTCCAGCCCGAACTGCCAAGCCATGCCTTCCCTGGACCGGAAACAAGCATCCTGGGACCGGTTTCGGCTGTTCAAAACCCTCATCAGCCAGGCTATCTTGAATCCAGTGGCAAAGTGAGCAAGGGACCCACGTCTGGGCATACCCTGCCAACTTAGGGCGAACAAAGCGATACCAAAGGGGATGATGGACGGAGCGTTAGAGCAAATCAAACACTCACCCCCAGTCAACTGATCTGGGTTTAATCCATCATCATTCTTTAGCTCACTCCACCACCCCAGTTCAGACATGGCCATATGCAAATCAGTCTGACCCTGTGCCTCATGGGAACAGTCCAGCCCGAACTGCCAAGCCATGCCTTCCCTGGACCGGAAACAAGCATCCTGGGACCGGTTTCTGGGTTCAAAACCCTCATCAGCCAGGCTATCTTGAATCCAGTGGCAAAGTGAGCAAGGGACCCACGTCTGGGCATACCCTGCCAACTTAGGGCGAACAAAGCGATACCAAAGGGGATGATGGACGGAGCGTTAGAGCAAATCAAAACACTCACCCCCAGTCAACTGATCTGGGTTTAATCCATCATCATTCTTTAGCTCACTCCACCACCCCAGTACAGACATGGCCATATGCAAATCAGTCTGACCCTGTGCCTCATGGGAACAGTCCATCCCGAACTGCCAAGCCATGCCTTCCCTGGACCGGAAACAAGCATCCTGGGACCGGTTTCTGGGTTCAAAACCCTCATCAGCCAGGCTATCTTGAATCCAGTGGCAAAGTGAGCAAGGGACCCACGTCTGGGCATACCCTGCCAACTTAGGGCGAACAAAGCGATACCAAAGGGGATGATGGACGGAGCGTTAGAGCAAATCAAACACTCACCCCCAGTCAACTGATCTGGGTTTAATCCATCATCATTCTTTAGCTCACTCCACCACCCCAGTTCAGACATGGCCATATGCAAATCAGTCTGACCCTGTGCCTCATGGGAACAGTCCAGCCCGAACTGCCAAGCCATGCCTTCCCTGGACCGGAAACAAGCATCCTGGGACCGGTTTCTGGCGTTCAAAACCCTCATCAGCCAGGCTATCTTGAATCCAGTGGCAAAGTGAGCAAGGGACCCACGTCTGGGCATACCCTGCCAACTTAAGGCGAACAAAGCGATACCAAAGGGGATGATGGATGGAGCGTTAGAGCAAATCAAACACTCACCCCCAGTCAACTGATCTGGGTTTAATCCATCATCATTCTTTAGCTCACTCCACCACCCCAGTTCAGACATGGCCATATGCAAATCAGTCTGACCCTGTGCCTCATGGGAACAGTCCAGCCCGAACTGCCAAGCCATGCCTTCCCTGGACCGGAAACAAGCATCCTGGGACCGGTTTCTGGCGTTCAAAACCCTCATCAGCCAGGCTATCTTGAATCCAGTGGCAAAGTGAGCAAGGGACCCACGTCTGGGCATACCCTGCCAACTTAGGGCGAACAAAGCGATACCAAAGGGGATGATGGACGGAGCGTTAGAGCAAATCAAACACTCACCCCCAGTCAACTGATCTGGGTTTAATCCATCATCATTCTTTAGCTCACTCCACCACCCCAGTTCAGACATGGCCATATGCAAATCAGTCTGACCCTGTGCCTCATGGGAACAGTCCAGCCCGAACTGCCAAGCCATGTCTTCCCTGGACCGGAAACAAGCATCCTGGGACCGGTTTCTGGCGTTCAAAACCCTCATCAGCCAGGCTATCTTGAATCCAGTGGCAAAGTGAGCAAGGGACCCACGTCTGGGCATACCCTGCCAACTTAGGGCGAACAAAGCGATACCAAAGGGGATGATGGATGGAGCGTTAGAGCAAATCAAACACTCACCCCCAGTCAACTGATCTGGGTTTAATCCATCATCATTCTTTAGCTCACTCCACCACCCCAGTTCAGACATGGCCATATGCAAATCAGTCTGACCCTGTGCCTCATGGGAACAGTCCAGCCCGAACTGCCAAGCCATGTCTTCCCTGGACCGGAAACAAGCATCCTGGGACCAGTTTCTGGCTCATTCAACCCTCATCAGCCAGGCTATCTTGAATCCAGTGGCAAAGTGAGCAAGGGACCCACGTCTGGGCATACCCTGCCAACTTAGGGCGAACAAAGCGATACCAAAGGGGATGATGGACGGAGCGTTAGAGCAAATCAAACACTCACCCCCAGTCAACTGATCTGGGTTTAATCCATCATCATTCTTTAGCTCACTCCACCACCCCAGTTCAGACATGGCCATATGCAAATCAGTCTGACCCTGTGCCTCATGGGAACAGTCCAGCCCGAACTGCCAAGCCATGCCTTCCCTGGACCGGAAACAAGCATCCTGGGACCGGTTTCTGGCGTTCAAAGCCCTCATCAGCCAGGCTATCTTGAATCCAGTGGCAAAGTGAGCAAGGGACCCACGTCTGGGCATACCCTGCCAACTTAGGGCGAACAAAGCGATACCAAAGGGGATGATGGACGGAGCGCTTAGAGCAAATCAAACACTCACCCCCAGTCAACTGATCTGGGTTTAATCCATCATCATTCTTTAGCTCACTCCACCACCCCAGTTCAGACATGGCCATATGCAAATCAGTCTGACCCTGTGCCTCATGGGAACAGTCCAGCCCGAACTGCCAAGCCATGCCTTCCCTGGACCGGAAACAAGCATCCTGGGACCGGTTTCTGGCTATTCAAACCGTCATCAGCCAGGCTATCTTGAATACAGTGGCAAAGTGAGCAAGGGACCCACGTCTGGGCATACCCTGCCAACTTAGGGCGAACAAAGCGATACCAAAGGGGATGATGGACGGAGCGTTAGAGCAAATCAAACACTCAACCCCAGTCAACTGATCTGGGTTTAATCCATCATCATTCTTTAGCTCACTCCACCACCCCAGTTCAGACATGGCCATATGCAAATCAGTCTGACCCTGTGCCTCATGGGAACAGTCCAGCCCGAACTGCCAAGCCATGTCTTCCCTGGACCGGAAACAAGCATCCTGGGACCGGTTTCTGGCTATTCAGCCGTCATCAGCCAGGCTAGCTTGAATCCAGTGGCAAAGTGAGCAAGGGACCCACGTCTGGGCATACCCTGCCAACTTAGAGGCGAACAAAGCGATACCAAAGGGGATGATGGACGGAGCGCTTGAGCTAATCAAACACTCACCCCCAGTCAACTGATCTGGGTTTAATCCATCATCATTCTTTAGCTCACTCCACCACCCCAGTTCAGACATGGCCATATGCAAATCAGTCTGACCCTGTGCCTCATGGGAACAGTCCAGCCCGAACTGCCAAGCCATGTCTTCCCTGGACCGGAAACAAGCATCCTGGGACCGGTTTCTGGCTATTCAGCCGTCATCAGCCAGGCTAGCTTGAATCCAGTGGCAAAGTGAGCAAGGGACCCACGTCTGGGCATACCCTGCCAACTTAGGGCGAACAAAGCGATACCAAAGGGGATGATGGACGGAGCGCTTGAGCTAATCAAACACTCACCCCCAGTCAACTGATCTGGGTTTAATCCATCATCATTCTTTAGCTCACTCCACCACCCCAGTTCAGACATGGCCATATGCAAATCAGTCTGACCCTGTGCCTCATGGGAACAGTCCAGCCCGAACTGCCAAGCCATGTCTTCCCTGGACCGGAAACAAGCATCCTGGGACCGGTTTCTGGCTATTCAGCCGTCATCAGCCAGGCTAGCTTGAATCCAGTGGCAAAGTGAGCAAGGGACCCACGTCTGGGCATACCCTGCCAACTTAGGGCGAACAAAGCGATACCAAAGGGGATGATGGACGGAGCGCTTGAGCTAATCAAACACTCACCCCCAGTCAACTGATCTGGGTTTAATCCATCATCATTCTTTAGCTCACTCCACCACCCCAGTTCAGACATGGCCATATGCAAATCAGTCTGACCCTGTGCCTCATGGGAACAGTCCAGCCCGAACTGCCAAGCCATGTCTTCCCTGGACCGGAAACAAGCATCCTGGGACCGGTTTCTGGCTATTCAGCCGTCATCAGCCAGGCTAGCTTGAATCCAGTGGCAAAGTGAGCAAGGGACCCACGTCTGGGCATACCCTGCCAACTTAGGGGCGAACAAAGCGATACCAAAGGGGATGATGGACGGAGCGCTTGAGCTAATCAAACACTCACCCCCAGTCAACTGATCTGGGTTTAATCCATCATCATTCTTTAGCTCACTCCACCACCCCAGTTCAGACATGGCCATATGCAAATCAGTCTGACCCTGTGCCTCATGGGAACAGTCCAGCCCGAACTGCCAAGCCATGTCTTCCCTGGACCGGAAACAAGCATCCTGGGACCGGTTTCTGGCTATTCAGCCGTCATCAGCCAGGCTAGCTTGAATCCAGTGGCAAAGTGAGCAAGGGACCCACGTCTGGGCATACCCTGCCAACTTAGGGCGAACAAAGCGATACCAAAGGGGATGATGGACGGAGCGTTTGAGCTAATCAAACACTCACCCCCAGTCAACTGATCTGGGTTTAATCCATCATCATTCTTTAGCTCACTCCACCACCCCAGTTCAGACATGGCCATATGCAAATCAGTCTGACCCTGTGCCTCATGGGAACAGTCCAGCCCGAACTGCCAAGCCATGTCTTCCCTGGACCGGAAACAAGCATCCTGGGACCGGTTTCTGGCTATTCAGCCGTCATCAGCCAGGCTAGCTTGAATCCAGTGGCAAAGTGAGCAAGGGACCCACGTCTGGGCATACCCTGCCAACTTAGGGCGAACAAAGCGATACCAAAGGGGATGATGGACGGAGCGCTTGAGCTAATCAAACACTCACCCCCAGTCAACTGATCTGGGTTTAATCCATCATCATTCTTTAGCTCACTCCACCACCCCAGTTCAGACATGGCCATATGCAAATCAGTCTGACCCTGTGCCTCATGGGAACAGTCCAGCCCGAACTGCCAAGCCATGTCTTCCCTGGACCGGAAACAAGCATCCTGGGACCGGTTTCTGGCTATTCAGCCGTCATCAGCCAGGCTAGCTTGAATCCAGTGGCAAAGTGAGCAAGGGACCCACGTCTGGGCATACCCTGCCAACTTAGGGCGAACAAAGCGATACCAAAGGGGATGATGGACGGAGCGTTTGAGCTAATCAAACACTCACCCCCAGTCAACTGATCTGGGTTTAATCCATCATCATTCTTTAGCTCACTCCACCACCCCAGTTCAGACATGGCCATATGCAAATCAGTCTGACCCTGTGCCTCATGGGAACAGTCCAGCCCGAACTGCCAAGCCATGTCTTCCCTGGACCGGAAACAAGCATCCTGGGACCGGTTTCTGGCTATTCAGCCGTCATCAGCCAGGCTAGCTTGAATCCAGTGGCAAAGTGAGCAAGGGACCCACGTCTGGGCATACCCTGCCAACTTAGGGCGAACAAAGCGATACCAAAGGGGATGATGGACGGAGCGTTTGAGCTAATCAAACACTCACCCCCAGTCAACTGATCTGGGTTTAATCCATCATCATTCTTTAGCTCACTCCACCACCCCAGTTCAGACATGGCCATATGCAAATCAGTCTGACCCTGTGCCTCATGGGAACAGTCCAGCCCGAACTGCCAAGCCATGTCTTCCCTGGACCGGAAACAAGCATCCTGGGACCGGTTTCTGGCTATTCAGCCGTCATCAGCCAGGCTAGCTTGAATCCAGTGGCAAAGTGAGCAAGGGACCCACGTCTGGGCATACCCTGCCAACTTAGGGCGAACAAAGCGATACCAAAGGGGATGATGGACGGAGCGCTTGAGCTAATCAAACACTCACCCCCAGTCAACTGATCTGGGTTTAATCCATCATCATTCTTTAGCTCACTCCACCACCCCAGTTCAGACATGGCCATATGCAAATCAGTCTGACCCTGTGCCTCATGGGAACAGTCCAGCCCGAACTGCCAAGCCATGTCTTCCCTGGACCGGAAACAAGCATCCTGGGACCGGTTTCTGGCTATTCAGCCGTCATCAGCCAGGCTAGCTTGAATCCAGTGGCAAAGTGAGCAAGGGACCCACGTCTGGGCATACCCTGCCAACTTAGGGCGAACAAGCGATACCAAAGGGGATGATGGACGGAGCGCTTGAGCTAATCAAACACTCACCCCCAGTCAACTGATCTGGGTTTAATCCATCATCATTCTTTAGCTCACTCCACCACCCCAGTTCAGACATGGCCATATGCAAATCAGTCTGACCCTGTGCCTCATGGGAACAGTCCAGCCCGAACTGCCAAGCCATGTCTTCCCTGGACCGGAAACAAGCATCCTGGGACCGGTTTCTGGCTATTCAGCCGTCATCAGCCAGGCTAGCTTGAATCCAGTGGCAAAGTGAGCAAGGGACCCACGTCTGGGCATACCCTGCCAACTTAGGGCGAACAAAGCGATACCAAAGGGGATGATGGACGGAGCGCTTGAGCTAATCAAACACTCACCCCCAGTCAACTGATCTGGGTTTAATCCATCATCATTCTTTAGCTCACTCCACCACCCCAGTTCAGACATGGCCATATGCAAATCAGTCTGACCCTGTGCCTCATGGGAACAGTCCAGCCCGAACTGCCAAGCCATGTCTTCCCTGGACCGGAAACAAGCATCCTGGGACCGGTTTCTGGCTATTCAGCCGTCATCAGCCAGGCTAGCTTGAATCCAGTGGCAAAGTGAGCAAGGGACCCACGTCTGGGCATACCCTGCCAACTTAGGGCGAACAAAGCGATACCAAAGGGGATGATGGACGGAGCGCTTGAGCTAATCAAACACTCACCCCCAGTCAACTGATCTGGGTTTAATCCATCATCATTCTTTAGCTCACTCCACCACCCCAGTTCAGACATGGCCATATGCAAATCAGTCTGACCCTGTGCCTCATGGGAACAGTCCAGCCCGAACTGCCAAGCCATGTCTTCCCTGGACCGGAAACAAGCATCCTGGGACCGGTTTCTGGCTATTCAGCCGTCATCAGCCAGGCTAGCTTGAATCCAGTGGCAAAGTGAGCAAGGGACCCACGTCTGGGCATACCCTGCCAACTTAGGGCGAACAAAGCGATACCAAAGGGGATGATGGACGGAGCGCTTGAGCTAATCAAACACTCACCCCCAGTCAACTGATCTGGGTTTAATCCATCATCATTCTTTAGCTCACTCCACCACCCCAGTTCAGACATGGCCATATGCAAATCAGTCTGACCCTGTGCCTCATGGGAACAGTCCAGCCCGAACTGCCAAGCCATGTCTTCCCTGGACCGGAAACAAGCATCCTGGGACCGGTTTCTGGCTATTCAGCCGTCATCAGCCAGGCTAGCTTGAATCCAGTGGCAAAGTGAGCAAGGGACCCACGTCTGGGCATACCCTGCCAACTTAGGGCGAACAAAGCGATACCAAAGGGGATGATGGAC